>VHKM01000043.1:1200000-1917500 GCA_007210695.1 Neogobius melanostomus | reverse complement strand
AGTTAACAAGAAGCCTGAGGGCCACCCGGGCCTCACTTTGGGCACCCCTGCTCTATGCAAACATATTCATGAGACTCTTTTCGAGGCGGGGATACTTTGAATGGCAAATGTTTTGTCCTGTTACGAGGACACATTCAAACTTCAAATATTGTTTCCAAGATGCCGTTGTGTTGATGAGGTTTACGGTTAATACGTCTAATTACTGGGCCTTTTACAAGTGAGACAAAACTGCTATTGTTTTCGATGTGTTTTTGTGCAGAGTTCACGATTGAGCGGCCGGAGCAGGAGTTCCAGGACCTCAATGAGAAGGCGCGAGCTTTGAAACACATTCTCAGCAAAATCCCAGACGAGATCAACGACAGAGTACGCTTCCTACAGACTATCAAGTGAGTGCGTCCACGCGAATATTGAAGCAAACACCCTGTGCGCGTAGTCGATGGAAAGCCTGACAAATTTGAATTGTAGTTTCTTGCCATATCGACCAATGACAATAATGACACTATTTTGTGATCTGTGTGGGTTTTTTTTCTTCCAGAGACATTGCGAGCGCCATAAAAGAATTACTGGACACAGTCAACAACGTCATTAAAAAATATCAATACCAGAATCGCAGAGTAAGAAAGTGTCCTCTCTTCTTAGCGGATATAAAGTCCTTACAAGAGATTTTTATTTTTAATTTATTTCATCAACTTTGTGTGTTTTCTTCTCCAGGCTCTCGAGCACCAGAAAAAGGAGTTTGTGAAATACTCCAAAAGTTTCAGTGACACCCTCAAAACATACTTCAAAGATGGAAAGTAAGTCCGGCCCGACCACTTTATGTAACCGTCCATTTATCTGAAGGTTATATTTGCTCAAGCAGACAGGAGAGACGTCCAGAAGTGAACAATTACTGCAGGACTCCCACGCTTCTGAAATGTTGTTTTCATTGAGCGTTATAAATGGCTTTGATGCAATCCCGAGATGCGTTTCACAAATTAAACTTTAGACTTCAAACTTACAGACTTTATTGTCCCTAAAGGGGGAATTCCTTTTCACGTACACGGTGCATGATTTTCGCTGCGGTGCTTGTTACTTTTGTGAGTTTAGTCCGGTTTTAACAGGATTGAAAAAGCAGTTTCAACACACTGGATGTAACCAACTGTTCTGGTCTGTGCCCAAAGAATGAGATCCGCTGAACAGTGACGTGCACAGACATTTTAAGGGGCAGGTGCTCAACCGTGCTCAAGCACTGACATGGATATTTAATATAACATGGACAATACAATGTTCCATGATGTGGACTTAATAATAAACTAGTTACCGTATTTTAATTTGCCCATTTTTCATAGTTTATGCTCAGGTGCGACTTAAATATCAAAATATATAATTTCACATGTTTGTTATTTTCAAACTGACAGTTGCTAGAGGGCGCTCTAGGCTTGTGTACCAGTATCCACTACTGTACCACTGAAGAAGAAAAAATAAGAATGCCATCGAGCAGCAGATAAAAAGTTTGGAGTGAGCGATAAACTTGTGAGGGACTGGCCAAAAGCAGAGGTTACTCTTACTACAATAAAGAAAACAAGAAAAGCTAATCATGGGCTAAAAGCTAGATGGCCACAACTAGAGGAACGAGTTCACAAATGGGTGTTTGAACACCGTGCTGCCGGGAGAGGCTTGTTAAGCGTCAATGCTGAGGTCGCATTAGCCCAAAGCTAATGCGACCTACGGTATACGCCGGAGCGACTTATGTATGTTTTTTTTTTCTCTGTCATTCTGCATTTTTGGCTGGTGCGACTTGCACTCCGGAGCGACTTATAGTCCGGAAAATTTGGTAGTCCAACCTCATCCTTTAAAGTCAATCACATAGCTCGACATTTGTGATTAGCTTAAATACTAATAAATAATGCAAAGGTATTATACACTTAAAACGTACATCTGGTTTGTCCAATGTCATTGTATCAAAATTAGGTTCAATTATACAAGTCTACTGGGCAGTTCATGTTTCTTTGCTCCTCCCACAGAGGCACAGTGTCCAGAGGCCAGGCACCTCCTCCTCACCCTTCCTCCTCAGCTCCCAATGCTCTGGCCCTGGTCTACGCCGAGCCCTGACTTAGTCTGAGTAATAAAGCTCATTTTAAGACCATTTATAGTGCGACAAACATAAACGGTTAAAGTTACTGACTTCTTACTGCTGACACGTTTTGACCTTTCGTTTCAGCCCCCCATAATAATCCAGTGTTGTTGCGCTAGTTCGTACATAACAGTACATACAGAGTAGCTACCATCTTCTCAAACGGGGGAAACACTGGGACAGCACAGTTGCCCTTCTTTGATCAGGAGCACATCAGCGCCACCGCGGCTCGAGATGCAGAAGAGGAAGGAAGCACGGTTTAGGGTTGAAGATAAAGGAAATAAGAAATAATACTTTTTGGGGGGTCAGAAGGGCATGTAAAGGACACAGGGCATGTAAAGGACACAGGGCAAAGGGGCCACCTGGGCTCTATCTGTGCACGTCCCTGCAGATGAAGACCTGAACTATTTTTTTTGTTCAGGCAGTGTAAATTGATTTTAACGATGATGGCAGAGATGGAGCAACATAGTCCTTTTTTACTTAATTAAATAAAGTAAATAGGAATGACTCACATATACAAACATATTTTGCTGATGAGCCTCAATAAATCAACTGTACTCATGAATGTAGCACTTGAGTTCAAAACCTTACAGTACCTGTATTAATGGATTTGATTGAATGGTTTGAATTAATTCTGGTTCTTTAGTCCAGTCCTGCCACATATGATGCATTAGTGTTATATAGCAGCTCTTTTCCATTCATGCGTTACTCGCTCACAATTCACTCTTTGCGGAGGTGTCCCCAGCTGCCCTGACGTCTCACACAACACTTTCAATCAAAGGCAAGGTTTTTGCTGAATAATGTTTCGTCTGCTCTGCTGCGCTGCCCACACACACTACACAAGGAGTCCGCTTTATGTCATCAAGCTCCACAGCGCATACAGCGGGTCTAAACCAAGGTTAAACAGAGATCAAACTAGGACTAAACAAACCTATAAAGTCGTGTTCCCAAGAGTGTCACATCAAACCAACTGGCAGAGCCTTCACCTCGTCGACTTCTTTGGGAAGTGAGTGCAGTTCATTAAAGAGTGATCTGAACAATGTACAATTATATTTCTAAAATGGCCTCTAATGAGGGCGGACATAAAAGCTGCGTCTTTCATGGACTCGTGGACACGCTCCGAGTCGCTGGTGAACTGCGACTGCCGTGCTCGAGTAATTATAATCTGTCTCGGAGCTCATTTGAAAGCAACAATTCAGTGGCAGAGAGGCCATGCTATAAATAATCGTTAGAATAAATTGTGTTATTGGAGTTGCCTGTGGGATGATTATGTACATTGAAATATTCTGAAGAAGATCTACTCTACTGTAGACACTCCCAAAAGGAGTAATGCTAATTACGAAGCAACAATGATAAAACTATTTAATGAAACTGTAAGCAGCATTCACACATGCATACAACGTACATGCACATGCGGCCTTTCACGAATTAACTTCTTCCTATAACAAATTACATTATCAATCATACTGCAACAGCATATTGTGATTAGTCTCATTGGCAAAGAGAACTTGTTACAATTCAAGCGGCTTAGTAGGCTGTTCATATAATTTAACAAAATGAAGCACAATTACAACAACAGTCTTGTCTCATGTACGATGTCTAGTACAAAGCAAGTAACAAAGGGCAACCATTAATATATTTCTTTCAGATTGTTACCAATGCCAAACATTACCGATAGTCACTTTTATGTTATAAAGGCACATTAATATACATGTTATACTTTGTGATCTTAATACTTCCCAGTTCTCATTACCATCCTCAGAATAATATTAACTTGTGTCCAATTGTTATTCCTTTTATTTTATTTTTATGTAGAATGTGTCATGTAAGCCTTACATAGTGTAGTGCATTAAGAAGCCAGGGGGACAATGGCTTATTAATGCATTGTCGGTGTGACAATCTCCAAACGCCGCTGTTCTTCCGCTCTAGCTATTTTCCCAACAAGGATTAGCGATGCCTTGCACAAATCACAGAATAGTTCAAGAAAACATCTCTCCTTCTGTGGTTCTCCCTGAGGTTTCTTTTTCTCCCACTGGGTTTTTGAGTTTTTCCCTCACCGTGTGGGAGAGTCAAAGGACGGGACACTCACACGGCTCGCTGATTTACAATTACATTGTCTTGTTTACTTTTGTTTCATTGCTTTAATATTTGTCCAGTCCAGTGAGGCAAGTCCTGTTGTGATATTGGGCTATAGAAAAAACATTGATTGAATTGATTAATTGATCACAGACGGTGAGATACTGATGGGAAGTCACTACGTGTTAAAAACATTATGCTGGTTGGTATTCATTGAGATGGGATGTTTTATCTCAGAGCTAATGGCTAGTATCAAAAAACACCACCAAAATGGAACAACTAAAAAGTATCTTTGATTAAGGTTCTTGCATCATCTTCTGTACTCTGTAGTTGAAGAGTAGGACGTTTCACCTCTCATCCAAAAGGCTTCGTCAGCGACACTAAAGTTTCCAGCTCCGACTGAACAAAACGTCCTTCACTTGAACTACAGAGTACAGAAGATGACTCAAGAACCTTCATCAAAGATGTACAAGTCCTGTACGACTGAGAGCCTACACAGACGACCAAAAGACAGGCTGAATGATTTTTTTTTTTTTGCGTGGCTTGTTCAAAATCTTGGCGCCATTTTAATTTTTATTGAGTGTTCGCCTGCAAGACATAAACACCTACAGTGATGAACAGGAAGTTTCCTCCAGTCAAGTCTCAACGTTGTTAACGTGATGCTAGTGACTGTCCACCAGTAACTCACTGCCTGCCATTTTGGACAAGAGGTTGCTATTAACTCATAGGGAAATAACGGGATAGGAAGAGCAGCGCCTCCTAAGGATCCACTCGGAAGAGACCATTTAGCCTTTTCCTCAGATGTTTTGTGAAGATGTCCTAAAGTAGCTCTTGCACACAGAAGCTGTGGGGCGACCTGTTTGTCCTGTATGTGACTATGGACTAAAGCTGTAAACAGAGAAATTACAAACATGGTTATCCCCCTCTTTCTGTCAACAATAATTGTATTTCCTATTGTGTTTTTGTATCGCTCCCTTCTTAGCATCATGTTGCGAGTAGCTGTGCTGCTAATTAACTATTTCAACTCCCCCTTTCCTCTCTCTAGCCAGCAGAGGGCGACAAACATATAATTCAAGCAAAAACAATTGTGAAATGCCACTGCAAAGATATCTCAGTATGGTCAAAAAAGACTGAACAAAGCATAGCAATAATCTGTTTTCTTTGTTTTTGTTTTTTTGTCTCCCGCAGGGCGATAAACGTTTTCATCAGTGCGAACCGGCTCATCCACCAAACCAACCTCATACTGCAGACCTTCAAAACTGTTGCCTAGCCCCCGGCAGACCAGCACGCCCATCGCCCCCTGATCGTCCGCTGGTGGGGCACCGTTAGCAAAAAACCAGTGGAAGCCTGGAGAGCGCCTGACCCGTATATGTAAATTAGAAAAAGAGTTGTTTTTAGGGTTGGGGGTTCGAATCCGCGGGAGTGGAGATTGTAGGATCGCAGTTCACGAGACTGAAAAGTGCCATTTGTTATTTCAATGAGGATTTTCCAGTCTTGAAAATGGAACTGAACGGGCCCAACGTCTGGTAAATTGATTTTATTTGGACAGTTTTAATTTATAATCCTTGGTCTGTTTTCGGGAGTAAGTGACGCGAGGTGTTTATTAAAGACTAATTGCCATTTTTCTAATATATTCATGTTACTTTTAGCTTCTCAATCATGGTTTCACGACTTATTTCCAAACAGAGGTGCGTTGTATCAGTTCTCTCCTGTCTTGCTCAGATACTTTGCCATCTACAACAGAAATCATTGGGTGGGAAAAAAAAAAAACCCAACAACAAAGCATCAAAAATACTTTGAGGAAAAATGCGCGGCTTTGAAGAGCTCGCACAGACGGACTTTTTGACCAAGACATGTTCTCTCTTTGTTTATCCGAAGACAGAAAGCCAAAAGACTTCCAGCACAGTGTGCGCCTTACCAAGTCCTATAACATTCCCTGCTCAGAGTGTGATGAAGTGAAGCCAGTCCCTGCGGCGGTGCGGGGAGAGTAGAGAGACAGTCAAAGTTCTGTATTTAACTGTTACCTGGTTGCAAATGTTCAATAAATAGTTTCCAAAAATGTGCTAGTCTCGTGTATGTGCGTAACAGCTTATTCTTGTAGTGCCTTCTTTTTTAGGGGGGTGAAAACCAAACATTATTTTTAGAGAAAGAAATGCTGATCACAGAATTTAAAAAAAAACCCTGAATGTCTGCGCCTATTTTATGATCATAGGTGGAAGAAATCACTACGGGGCAGAAAACCACACTTGCACTTAGTATTTGTCCCAGGTTGAACAAGTCAGAAGTTGCTGATGAAGTTTCTTGTGTGAAGTGAACTTCCCCTGCACTGTCAGCAAGGCTCAAGTCCCACTCCAGCAGCAGCAGTAGTAACCGCACAAATACAAGTCAGCAGCCGCGCACTCGTACCTACCAGCAATGCTGTCCATCCCAGGACATTTGCAACGATCTCTCTACTCCCAAAACCAGCTACACAGTGCACTGTTTGCTGTAGCTTTGAAAAGGTCCGATGACGCAGGGTCACAAAAAATATGCGCTTTTTGTGAGGTGCCTGAACTGTTTTAACCGATTTGGAGCATCTTTGCAATGCAGAATCTGAAAGTGACGTCTATTTTTCTGTTTCAGGTCAGGTTTTTGTGCAAAGTGGATTCAAATCATTAAAACAAAATCAATGTTCACGTTATTTTAGTAGTTTTGTCATTTGAAATATGATTTTTGTGTAAGAAAATGATTAGTTTGGGCATTTTTATCCCCTTCCCTCCCGTGTCCTATTAGCCCTATACCACAAGCAGGCAGAATTGGATTATTCATTTTTTCTTCCTAAAATGTTTTTTATGTGTTAGTGAGTGCCTCTTTGAGTCTGAATGATTGGGGAAAACGAACAGGAGTGTGTTGATGTATGGTTGACCAACAGGCTCCAATCTCCTCATATAAACACGGCATGTTGGTAAACAAAAACTATTTATTTTTGCTCCTTGTGCAATGCAAGGGGGAAAAAAATAATTTTTTTTTTTTTTTTTTTACAACAAGTGCCCCAACCAGGCTTAAAAATTAGGGTAAAAAAACTGCCACTTGGACAAAATATCTTAAAATATTTTGGATCAACTTGTGGAAATGAACAATTTAGACAGTTGCCAACCCCTGGAAACAACTCAGACAAGGCAACCCAGATGCAGGGCAGGGTAGATTTTTTTTTTATTTTTTGCCAGGGTGAGAGTTTTAATGACACGCTGTATCTTTTTTCCTGGTGTTCCCAAATGGTCTCCCATCCAAGTACCAACCAGGCCCTACCCTGCTTAGCTTCCGAGATCTGACTGATACTTTATTTTTAAATGAAGTATTATCTGTACTCTTACTTGATTAAAACGTAATTGTTACTTTTTCCATTGTGAGTAAATATTCTTGTTCTTTAGAATTGTTTGGTTTTTTGTACTTTTATGCAATTTTCTTGGAAGTTTCTTTGGAAATATCACAATTTCCACATGATTCTTTCGCTCAAACAGTTACTCAGTTACAGTTCTAAAGTAACATTCTCAAAGTACTTTTTTTTACCTGAGTAATATTTTGGTCACTACTTTTTACTTGCACTTGAGTAAAATCATTTCAAAGTAACGTTACTCTTACTAAATATTTACTTTACCCACCTCGGATTAAACATGCAAAGAAAATCTGTACGTTTTCAAGTTCTAAATAAGACGCTGTGCTTTCACTTCAGAATATGAGAAGAACACATAGACAAGCAGCCTGCCCAGAGCTACATTTAGACCCGCGTTAAATGCTGCAATATCATCAGAAACCGGCGTTACCTGCATTACTGTAAAAAAAAACACAACTTTCTTCTCCTGTTTGGAAATGTTCAGTTCCCCTCTCCGCCAGCAGATGGCCCTCCAGTCACACTTGGCCCCTGATCTGAGCCCGCGTGTCCCTGGCAGCACTCTGTTTGTTGTGCGCTCCCAGACAGATGGCACTTAAACACAGCCATCTTTGATTTTGGGAGGGGGGAGGGAGGGAAGGAGGGGGGGTGGGGGAAATAAAAAATAAATAAACGTCTCCGTCCCCGATGATGCCATGCACCCGGGCCCGTGATCGCATGAGGCGAGTGGAATATGTTCTTACCGACAGAAGGGCTTCTCAAGGGCAGTGCTTCTGTCAGGACATTTACATCATTAGCCAAATAGAGGGAGGAGGCCCGACGTTTTAGTTTTATAATATATACTCTTTCTCCTGTGGGGGAATTTGTCCTCAGCATTTGGCCCATGTACAAACGGAAGAGTGGGTGGCTGTGGTGCAGTGTTCGGGTCTCTTTCTCCATTCCTTGCCGACTATGCGCATGGAAATGAGCTCTTCGTGACGTTAGTTATGCTTCATTTACCACCACAGCGTAATATGTCCTTTGCATTTGACCCATCCTGACCCATACTACAATGACGGGGAGCCTTTCCAGGAGCAGTGCACCCGTCTCTAGATCTTAAACTGTTTTCATGGTCTGGGCTATGGCTGGGGAATTTGCTTTCTAATAAGTGAAGCATAGAATAGGGGGAAATTGTCCTCTGCATTTGACCCATTCTTCAAAGGAGAAGTGAGTGTGGCAGTGCAGCTTGAACTCTTGAACTTGAGGTCAGGTGACAATGGTAATAAGTGAGGAATTCTATTGTCTCCATAGGGAAATGAGTCCTCTGCATTTGACCCATTCATCAATCCGAGAAGACGACCTTTCAGGAGCGCGCAGGGAGCGACAGTATTTCCATGGTCAGAGGTACAGTATAGCGGGAAGATTTGCTTTCTAAAAAATGGTTCACGTTGGGAAATTTTTGTCCACTGCATTTGACCCATACTTTTAAGGAAGACTGGAAGGATGGTAGGGAAGCATGGACTTGAGGTCAGGTGCTCCTAGATGGGGTTTTATTCGCCATATTAAATAAGTATAATGTCATGAGGAAAAGCGCCCCTTTGCATTTGACCCATTCTTCTATACGAGGGAAACCTTCAGGGGTGTATCCGGGGACTTGAGCTTTGTCTATGGCTAGGCTACCAACCTATTGTGTGGATTTGCCTTCTAAAATAGGTAAGGTAAGACTTTAATGTCCTTTTCCCCTGCATTTGACCTCATTCTTTCACTGTTAGGGAAATACTAAAGAAGTCCGGAGAGACACGAGCGGAAGGATGGGACGAAGTCTGGATGTCTTAAGTAGAAGAAGTTTATTACCGTAATACAGGCCTGGAGACATTTGAACAGTCAACACAGTGTTCAGGGCATTAATCATTCAGAGTCTGGCGAGACTTCCACATGAAGAGAGTTAAATAATCTTGGTTACACGTAGGCACTAGCCGTCCATGCACTGACAATGTGCCACGTTTACTGGGCCACAAGTCATGTAGAAGGTCGGTGCCCAAATGTACTGATTTAGCGGTACGATATGATAAGGGAAATATGTGAGGGCTGAATTAAAGCAGTACTAAGTAATGTGTTTACCTTAATAAATCCTTTCCGTAGTCCCTCTGGGGGTAATACAAGTGTTAATGGGATGATTGGAGGGTCTTTCATCTCCCCTGGTGTCTCTGGCCAGAAAACCATGCTTGCAACTTGACTGCCACCGGGGCGGAGCAACCAATACACACTAATGTACGAATCACGAAGAAGAAGCTAACAGGCTAACGGGCAAAGCTAACTGTGGGATAGCGCCACTTAAACCGTATTTACAGCCAAGTTTGAGTGAAAAAAAATATTTCCATTGTTTAACTGGATGTACAACACCCCTCTCTCCCTTCACTTTTTCTGTCAGTGTAGTATTTACTCTCCAAGACATTTAATAAGTTAAAAAATCGTAACTTGCTACGACACCTGCAGTTGCGCTTATGGCCGCTAGGGGCAAGAGTTACTTAGTACTTTAAGTCTAAAATTCCCCATCACTCATTAGGACTGCAACTTGTCCAGGGCACTTGTGTTTTCTTGACACCTTGAAGAGGATCTCACCCAGATGATTAGCTGAAGAGAGCTAGTGTAACACCTACTTTATAGTGTTATTTTTATCACATTTGACCCAGAGGATCTGTCGTGCTCGAGCGTTATATTTCCTCTTACTGCCAAAATAATCTACATTTAGATAAGCTGTGAATGTGGGCCGCAGGCGTAAATGGGCCGGGTTATGGATGCTGATTTGGAGAAGTGAGTTTACTCTCGTGGTAATTACAGAGAAATAGGACTAGCTCAGCACTTTGAGATCACATGAAAACAGCCTGGACATCTATTACACCGCAGCAGTACCCTTAGTCTGCAGATCTGCTAATGCTCGCGCCGGGCCGGCCCGCACCCACTGCCTTATACTGGGCACCTAATTGGGAAGTGCACCTGAGCTATATGCAGCACACTTTAAAATGAAAAAACTTTACGGTCATGGGAATTCTGTTTAATAAGACCGGTAGCCTATTGTCTGTGGAATTTGAGTGAATGTGACGGCAAAACGTTCTAAAGAGCCTAGTTTAGTATCGAGATGGAGTAGCCCAGGATTTTGCGGAAGAATTTGCTTTCTCCTGCGATGCTCCAGGTCAGTCGTTGCTGTGGGAGACAAAATTCACCTTTGGCTTCACGCGTTGTGCCTATTCAACGGGACTGGGTTCATCAGTCCATAGAATATTTTGCCAGTAGTGCTGTGGAGCATCCAATTGCTCTTTCGCAAACCCAAGTTGAACAGTTTGGGAGGAACACACAACGTCATGTGTGGAGGACAAAATGGAACAGCACACCAACATCAAAACCCTATCCTCACTGTGAAGTATGATGCAGGGAGAATCATGGTGTGGGGCTGTTTTACTGCTGCAGTTCAGTGAGATTCTTGGGTTCACTTACTTTTTCCTCCCTGTCCTGTGAATGTTTACATGTTATGGCCAATAAAACATGATAACGTGTAAGTGTTTGGGTGGTATTACTTTAAGCAGACACTGTTTTAATCATTCCTGTGAGTTTGATAAAGATCAGACCACATTTTATGCCCAATTTAGGCAGAAATGTGTTCACATACATTTTCCTCCCACTGTATTTTGCATATTTTCCATAGGTTTTTGACCCTTTGACACTTTTGAGCTCCAACTTGTCAGTCTTATAAAACTGGTCTCTCTACTTCTGGTACTCTTTTCAACAATTAAAATTGCTCATTTTCTTTGTCCTCAGTGGTAAAAGAATAATTTATGGAATATCAAAGAAACTATATTTTCAGAACAAGTTTGCTTCTTGCTAGAAAGGCAAGAAATGATATCGACAGTTACACGCACACCTGGCAAAGGATCGTTTTTCCTTGGGCCGATACACCGACGAAAAAATCTCCCTATTTTTCACAAGCCAATGTTGGCAAGTATACATGTGAGTGTTTTAATTAAAATTGGTGGCATATTTTAGAAAGGTGTGATTGCTGCCAGTTCAAATGACTTCAAGATTAATATGATGATAATGAACATGCACTTTTGGAGATACTACAACTATACTACAACTACAATTGACACGTTAGTTATATGTGTACTTTCCATTGCTCATTTTAAAGCTAAGGAATTCAAAGGAATGATCTAAAAATGTAAAAAGTATAGCCTGTCAAAACTACTTAGTACAATTTAGGCAAATACAACTTATTCTACCCGTGTCTAAATATTTAAGGACAGTTTCCCCCTTATTTAGTGCATCTTTATAAAATATTTAAAAATGCGTGTCGTTCAAAACACGATTTGCATTTTAGGGGACGAACAGGAGAAATGCTAACTTTGTTTTTCTCATAGACTGCCCTGCTTTCTTCTCGGGCTCTCATAACAATGCAGATGTGAATTCCTCTTCAGAATATAAATCATTCCTAAGATTCCAAAGCTGCGGTCTGTGCACACAGGCCTATGACAGTAGCCTACTGCTGATGTACAATACAAAGAACAAAAGAAGGTGTGAAGCGCTTTGGGCGACTTCTGTCATGTGAAAAGATACAAATTAGGTTTCCCGTCCTCCCTGGTGGACTTCTACGTCACTGAGGTTTATTTACAGTGAGGAAAATAAGTATTTGAACACCCTGCTATTTTGCAAGTTCTCCCACTTAGAAATCATGGAGGGGTCTGAAATTGTCATCGTAGGTGCATGTCCACTGTGAGAGACATAATCTAAAAAAAAAAATCCAGAAATCACAATGTATGATTTTTTAACTATTTATTTGTATGATACAGCTGCAAATAAGTATTTGAACACCTGTCTATCAGCTAGAATTCTGACCCTCAAAGACCTGTTAGTCTGCCTTTAAAATGTCCACTCCATTTATTATCCTAAATTTAGATGCACCTGTTTGAGGTCTTTAGCTGCATAAAGACACCTGTCCACCCATACAATCAGTAAGAATCCAACTACTAACATGGCCAAGACCAAAGAGCTGTCCAAAGACACTAGAGACAAAATTGTACACCTCCACAAGGTTGGAAAGGGCTACGGGGAAATTGCCAAGCAGCTTGGTGAAAAAAGGTCCACTGTTGGAGCAATCATTAGAAAATGGAAGAAGCTAAACATGACTGTCAATCTCCCTCGGACTGGGGCTCCATGCAAGATCTCACCTCGTGGGGTCTCAATGATCCTAAGAAAGGTGAGAAATCAGCCCAGAACTACACGGGGGGAGCTGGTCAATGACCTGAAAAGAGCTGGGACCACCGTTTCCAAGGTTACTGTTGGTAATACACTAAGACGTCATGGTTTGAAATCATGCATGGCACGGAAGGTTCCCCTGCTTAAGCCAGCACATGTCAAGGCCCGTCTTAAGTTTGCCAATGACCATTTGGATGATCCAGAGGAGTCATGGGAGAAAGTCATGTGGTCAGATGAGACCAAAATGGAACGTTTTGGTCATAATTCCACTAAACGTGTTTGGAGGAAGAAGAATGCTGAGTACCATCCCAAGAACACCATCCCTACTGTGAAGCATGGGGGTGGTAGCATCATGCTTTGGGGGTGTTTTTCTGCACATGGGACAGGGCGACTGCACTGTATTAAGGAGAGGATGACCGGGGCCATGTATTGTGAGATTTTGGGGAACAACCTCCTTCCCTCAGTTAGAGCATTGAAGATGGGTCGAGGCTGGGTCTTCCAACATGACAATGACCCGAAGCACACAGCCAGGATAACCAAGGAGTGGCTCTGTAAGAAGCATATCAAGGTTCTGGCGTGGCCTAGCCAGTCTCCAGACCTAAACCCAATAGAGAATCTTTGGAGGGAGCTCAAACTCCGTGTTTCTCAGCGACAGCCCAGAAACCTGACTGATCTAGAGAAGATCTGTGTGGAGGAGTGGGCCAAATCCCTCCTGCAGTGTGTGCAAACCTGGTGAAAACTACAGGAAACGTTTGACCTCTGTAATTGCAAACAAAGGCTACTGTACCAAATATTAACATTGATTTTCTCAGGTGTTCAAATACGTATTTGCAGCTGTATCATACAAATAAATAGTTAAAAAATCATACATTGTGATTTCTGGATTTTTTTTTTTAGATTATGTCTCTCACAGTGGACCATGCACCTACGATGACAATTTCAGACCCCTCCATGATTTCTAAGTGGGAGAACTTGCAAAATAGCAGGGTGTTCAAATACTTATTTTCCTCACTGTATTTCACATGCAAAGGAAGAGATTTGATGCTTCCGATAATTCATAGAAAAGACAGTTAACGCTTTTAAACTGAGCAGCTGATCATAACATTTGCTTCCGCACCTATTTTCTTCCTCGGTTTATAATGTAATTATAGCTACAGCTTTAATTCTGTGCTTTTTACATGATTATTAAAGGGACTATACATAAGTTTAACCACAAATAAATGTATACAAATTTAAAATTTCTTTCTCATACATGCTTCAGCAATGCCCTGGTGAGTAGAATGAGCCCTGGCCTTTTCACTGCGATTGCCTCTATATACCTGTAAAGTCACTTAAATAGTTTATGCTCGGGTCGAACAAGCAAACAGCGTAATGTGTAATAACGTCATGCGCGTTCACGCTCAGCTGTAGCGTTAGCTGTATCTCCTCTATACTGACGCTGCCGAGCGAGTGGTAACTTCAGAAGGATGGATTTAGCGGAGAATAAGAGGAGACCGGCTTCAAGCACCATCGAAACTCCAGCCCAGACCCCAAATAACAAAAAGAAAGGAAGAGTTTATTCGAGTGTGACAGAAAAGGCGAAAGTCGAGTCTGATCAGCGTAGGCAAAGAACCAGAGTAAACATCGGAAAATGTTGAGAATCTCTCAAAAGACCCGCAGCTTATTTTTGCTTGAAAGGTAAGAAATTATGACTAAATACGTGGGGGAAAAGTGTTGTTGATGCTTCAAAACAACGGTGTCCGACTGTCCGTGCATGTTGTACAAACTTCACTGAAACAAGCCATAAAATAATCATATTTGGAAGTTACCAAAATAGTTGATCTAATAGTTTTATACCTACAGAGAAGTTGTGTAGTATTAGTAGCAGACTAGTAGTGTCAGTAATAACAGTAATTGTGCTGTACCTACAAAACATTTGAGTAGTAACAGTGGTAATGGTGCTGTATTTACAATGGCAAAATAATGTTGCTAATGTTAGCTTTTTTTGGCCGCAAAATAAGCATGACTGTTCACGGATATATAAGTAGTGAAACGACTACAAAAAGTGGAACATGTGCCGTTTACAATATAGTTTACGAGTTAGCTACGCTAACTTTGGGCCCAGGGAATTGAAGAGACGATTTTGGCTTTTCCTAGTAGCATTTCTACCGGTGGAAATATTTTATTATTTCAATTAGGCCTACGTTTATGCATACAAAGTATACGAGTTTTTTTTTTTTTTCCTCCTTCAAACGTCAATTAATCGTTTATATGTATTATTTGGCTTCTTCCCACGATTCACTTTGCTGCATTTGCTCAAGTATTTTATCTTGGAAAACATTCACTCAAACTGATTTGGTCTAAATATCTTACAAAACAGTAACGTTTCTTACCTCAGTTGAAGTCACGCCTGCAAATCTGTAAATTGACCAGGACGGGACTGTTATTTCTGGTGCTCGTAAAGCCTGAGCGCCTCATGCACGAGCTTATCATCGAGGCTGCAGTTACGCGTTTGGCCTGAGGGGGCAATTGCGAGGGCAATTACAAAACTGCTAAACTCCACAGAGCCCCTTTAAATGAAATGCAGTCTACGTTGTGGTTTAAAGAAACAGGCCACCGTTTTTCCATAATGAGATATGTTCTTACCTGAGCTTAGACGAGTTGATGCGTACCTGTTGTGCGTACGCTTAGTCACGCAAAAAGACCAAAGATGTTGTTAGCATTTAGCCTCTCCTCCTCTCCTTTATAGACCCAAACGGGGGTGAAGCTTGAAGCGACCAAGCTCTTCCACGTTTCCCATATTTAAATACGATTACGTGAGCAGTTACACGATCCAAGTATAGTTTCACAAAATTAAACATGTCGATTTCTAAGCGAGTAAAAAGGGGAACTATATTATAAGGCGTAATAATACCTTAGGAGCACTTCGATGTCCACGCAGTAAAGTGAACATATTACTGTGCGGACGTCGAAGTGCTCCTAAAGTGTTTTGAGTAATAGTTGCCAATTGAAGCAGTCACAAAAGGCATGATACACGGCCACCAGGTGGAGCTGTTTCCAGTGATGCCAGTAACTAATTACTTAGTATCGGATTACTGTATTCTGATGACTTTTTTCCAGCAACTAGTAATCTAAAGCGTTACTATTTCCAAACAAGTAATCAGCTTTAAGTCACTTTTCCAAATCACTGTGAGTTACTATTTTGTCATTTTCCTTTGGAAAAAAATACATTTCTTTTTGCATCTCGGCGAGTGACGTAGTCACGTAACATAATGTGACAAGTCACGTTTTCAGCCTAAAAACACTGACATTGATTGGAGAGAGATGGAAATACATCACTTTTCTGAGTCTGCGTCAGCTTTGTTGATGTTACTGTTAAAATGCACTTCCAATAAAGTGAGTGTTGGTAAAAGGGTTTGTCATTAGTGTGTTGAGACGATGAGATGTTGTCGGCCGCAGCTGAATGTAACTAATAAAGTAACTTGTAATCTAATTTAGTTACTTTCACAATCAAGTAAGTTGATTGTAAGTAATTAAGTTACTTTTCAAAGGAGTAATCTGTAATCAGTAATATATTACTTTTTCAAGTAATCTGTGGCAACACTGGCTGTTTCCCCAATAATGACCATTGACAGAGAGCAGTAATCGATAAACTAGCTCTTTTTTTTTATTCCATTCAAAATAAAATGGCTCCCAATTGTCTTGCCAGTGAACTGATGTTTTCATAAGCAAGACTGGCCATTTCCCTGTGGTACTAATCACTGGCTTGGATCATTTTATGCACAAGATTTTGTATGTACCGCCAGAAAAATGAAAGGGGCTGTTTTCACCCAGACGGGGCGGAGACTCTGCAAAAGATGTGGCACTCATCTGTAGGAATGCTCTTGCCCAGCTGCTTGATCACACGACCAGATGTCATGCAGACCAAGAAGTAATGCAAAAGAGTGGTACAAAAGCGTAAGCCATTATTATTCTTTTTTAAATTTATTTATTTATTTTTTTATTATTGACATAAAACAAAGCTTACAAATAGCACAAAGACAAAGGAAGGATACACAAGGGTAAGGTATTAGATTGATAGACATTTGATTCATTCTTGGGTTGTACACATGGATCAATTATAATAATCAGTTAAACATAACAAATAAGAATAAAACATGTATGAAAATGATGATGGTAACAAGTAACAGTAAAGAAACAATAATAATCAAGGTTGAGGTAAAGGTAAACTGAATAGGGTAGTGAACATGAGGATGGCTAAACATTAAAGATTGACATCAAACAGACACTTATGATTAGGAAGAAGAAACAACAGTAAAAAACAAAAACAAACAAAATTAAATAAATAATAGATAAATATAAAATTGAAAAATAAGAAAACATAATATAGTCGTAATAATAACAGTCGTAATAGTATCATTCGCTTTTAATATAATTCTAATATACATATTTATACAATTTCATAATATAATTCCATAATATAATTCCATAATATAATTTCATAGAGTCGGGGATTCTGAGGTCAGAAATAGAATTGTTATACCCATATCTATAATTACAAATTATATACATACACCCATAATTATCATAAACACTGTATCTGTTTTTTTATTATATTATCATTATATATTATGCTTTGCGATATTATATATAATAACCCCCCACCCCTTTATTTATTTTTTTATAGAAAGTTGCATCATACTTTGTAGATTAAGTTCTGACCACCCCCATTTGCACCGGTTTCCTTGTGTGGTGCATTAAAACTGTGTGATATGTGATACAGTATGTGGTGCAATTAAAAACCCATGGGGTAGTACAGGGTGCAGATGAGGGATCCTTATCCTAGATCCCCCCTTTTTATTTATTTATTTATTTTTCCCTCCTCTCTTCTATCTATACGTTTGTTCCCCCAACCCCCTTTATATTTCTTTTGTTTATTATTCTTATTGACTGGCGTCCTTATTATTATTCTTAACGCTGCCCTGTACCCAGTAAATAGAAACGGACTCAAAAGAACATATAATAAATGCTTAACATAACATGACCTTTTGGGACCTCTAAGGCCACAGTGCAATGGCACATTATCCACCGCTCACCGCCGTCGCTTTTGTGTACACCAGAGACAGACAAAGAGCAACGGAACAACGAGATTGAACCAAGTCTGCGCCGCATTTTCACAGCAAGAACCTTGATAAAAGTCCTACAAACTACATCAAGACAACTCGATAGCAGCGCAGGGAGAAATGACAATTTAAGTTGTTTGAAGACAATATGAATAGGGTAACTCGCCTCGCTGTGAGAAAAAAAAAGAAGCCATTTTCAACACAACAAATGCCAAAGTTTTCTTTTCCAAAGCAAGAAAAGAAATACATCCACAGGTTCAATTTCATAGCGGTTGGTCTGGTTTTGGCAACATATAAATGGCAGTGGTTGTACAGTGTGAGGAAAAAGTCTGTGAACCCTTTGGAATTTCTTACATTTCTGCTTAAATTGGTCATAAAATCACAAGAATGCTTAAACTAATACCACCCAAACAATCATGTTATCATATTTCTTGTTGCATTGTCTGATGTGCACCATGCCTCACTCAAAAGAGCTCTCTGAAGACCTACGATCAAGAATTGTTGATTTGTATAAAGCTGGAAAAGGTTACAGAACCATCTCTAAAAGTCTTGATGTTCATAAATCCATTGTCTATAAATGGAGACAGTTTGGCACTGTTGCTTCACTTCCAAGGAGTGGTCGTCCTGTAAAGATGACCCCAAGGGCACAGCACAGAATACTCAAGGAGGTAAAAAGAACCCTATGTGTCAGCTGAAGACTTACAGAAATCACTGGCACATGCCAACATCTCTGTTGACACGTCTACAATACCTAAAACATTGAAAAAATGGGGTTCATGAAAGAACGCTACAGAGGAACCCATCCATCCATCCATCCATCCATCCATCCATCCATCTTCTTCCACTTGTCCGTTGCCAGGTTGTGGGGCAGCTGTTGGATCTGCCCAAATCACATTGCACCAGCCCCTATGGTTCCTCCTGCAGGTGGTGGGTCCACAGAAGGACGGCCTCGTGGTTCTAACCGGGCCTGTTGGTCTCTCATAAGGGTCTTCTGAACCGCTCTTTGTCTGACCCGTCACCTAAGACCTGTTTGCCATGGGAGACCCTACCAGGGGCACGAAACCCCCGACAACAGAGCTCCAGGATCATTCAGGCTCAAACCCTCCACCACGTTAAGGTGGGGTACGGAGGAACCCATTGCTGTTTAAAAAACATTGCTGCATGTTTGAAGGTTGTGAAAGTGCACTTGGATTCTCCACAGAACTATTGGCAAAATATTCTATGGACTGATGAAAGCGAGAAAAAATGGAACAGCACACCAAGATCAAAACCTTATCTCCACTGTGAAGTAGAGCAGGGAGCATCATGGTGTGGGGGTGCTTTGCTGCCTCAGGGCCTGGACAATGTGTTATCATCAATGGAAAAATGTATTCACACGTTTATAAGGATATATTTTTGCAGAAAAGCTTGAGGTGTCACAGCCCCTCAGGCCTCTGAAGCCACTCCCTGAGAGGCCATCTACTCCCTCCCCTTGTGTTTTTTAGGAGTGAAGACAGGTGTGTTGGAGCCCACAGCTGAGTCTACTCTGCAATTAACAAGCTTCAAGAAGCACTCCCAGACAGCTCAGCCCTGCCAGATCGTATTACTCGCTCCAGTTAGTGCTACGTTCCAGCTCTTGAATTTGTACCTGTATCGTTGTTGGGACACTTACCTATTTTCTCCATTTCACTCCAGATCTCCACGCCCAGCCACCTGTGCTTCACTCCGATCAGCCTTACTCACCTGTGCTCCTGGTCCCCGGTCCGCTCCACTCACCTGTGCTCCTGGTCCCGGTCCGCTCCACTCTCCTGTGTTCCTTGTTCCCGATCAACACCTGGGAAGAAGACTTACTTGGATATTACCTGGAAATTTATCTTGGCCAATAAATACCTACCTTATTTGCACTGCCTTGCTGAGTCTGCGCTTGAGTTCTTGCCTGATTCGTTACATGAGGTCATGTGTCCAACAGCTGAAGCTCAACAGAGGATGGGTGCTGCAACAAGACAATGACCCAAAGCACAAAGCAAAGCAAACCCACTTCAGAATGGTTTCAGAAGAATAAAATACGCCCTCTGGAATGGACCAGTCAAAGTCCTGACCTAAACCCGATTGAGATGCTGTGGCATGACCTCAAGAAAGCTATTCACATCAGACATCCCAAGAATCTGCTGAACTGCAAGAGTTTTGTAAAGAGGAATGGTCCAAGATTCATCCTGATCGTTGTGCGCGTCTAATCTGCAACTACAGGAAACGTCTGGATGAAGTTATTGCTGCCAAAGGAGGGTCAACCAGCTATTAAATCCAAGGATTCACAAACTTTTCCCTCCCTGTCCTGTGAATGTTTACATGTTATGGCCATTAGAAATATGATCAAATGTAAATGTTTGGATGGTATTAGTTTAAGCAGACACTGTTTACTCATTCTTGTGATTTTAGTAAAGATCAGACCACATTTTATGCCCAATTTAGGCAATTTAGACCAATTTCCTCCCACTGTATTCCATGACAAGGAAGCAATTTTAACGGTTCTTTTTATTCTTTTAAGCAAATGCTTTGAAATGAGTTTTGTACGCAGGATGGCTGAGGTTGAGGAGTTTGATCACTCAGGGGGAGCTGCTTCCCCTCCACGCCAGGGGAGACCTTGAACACACTGGGGGACTATGGGGCTGGGGACGCCTTGACGTCCCTCCTCGTGTGGAGCTGGAGGAAGTGTCGGGGCGATGGAAGTCTCGGAGTCCCTGCTTACACCCTGGATTAGCTAAAGAAGACGGACGGATGCAGGTTAATGGTTACTTACCCCTTGTAAAGAATGCCTGTTTGCGATTTCCTGATAGAATGTGCAGCACATAGAAACAAACAAGCAAAGCCACTTCCTCGCATCGTCAGATGCGTGTTGTCTTTCAGGGCAAGTCGGTACAACCCCACTAACAAGAGAATCTGAGGCCAGACACGTTACAAAATTTATATGAGAGAGAGTGCAGTAAAAAATCCTGCCTCGCTGATCTAGCTTGACGTGAAGAGACCGCTCAGAAAAATAAAGTTAAAAGACTAAATTAAGTTCCGTCGACCAGGTTCTTCAAATATTTTGTATAAAGCTAATCTGTGGTATTTTTGCCAAGCTGGTCTATGCTGACAATGGGTAAATTCTTAAAGTTCCAAGGTTTCTGGGACACAAGGGCCAATTCTCTAACTCCTCCTGACAGGAAAGTTATAAATCCTAGTTTGCATGCAATCAATAGGACTGAAGAAAAGAGGCAACACTTCTTAGATTCTAAATAGATCAGCCAACTTTAAGAGAAATAAAAAAATCATTGCTATGGTATTGAATAAAGCTGAAGTAAAGGTTTCATCCTCACAATCATGCAGAATTTTTCAGTTTCACATCAGTTTGACCTGGATTTGCTTCACAGCGAGCAGCGCCCCATCGTCCAATTTTCTTGTTGCAGAAGCCAGAGTTAAAAGTGAAAGAGCTAAATTAGAGTTTCGTATTAAAAGAAGCAAGTCATTCCGAGCCAGTTCAAAGATTTGCAAATCACATTTTCCACAACCTAGCTCAAACCTTAACATGTATATTTCATTGGTAATCTTTTTTAAAAACGGTTGTGTTTCCTGCCCAATCTACATGAGCGAACGAGAAGGAAGCTCTCATAAATAATTTCACCATACAAAATCTGACAGGCCGTGGGTGCTGCATATTTTATGCACCGACTAACTGTTAGAATCGGGAAAATGAGGGTTCACGGTACGTTTCATGAGATTCTTCTCTCTTTTTTTTAGTTTCAATCATTATTTTTAATCACCAACATAGCGTCGTGCTGATGGGCGGCCCCCACTTGAGGTCCTGGGTGATGGTGGTGCCCAGGAAGCGGAAGAGTCCACCATCATTTCCACTGTCTTCTGGGCGTTCAGCTCCAGGTTGTTGCAGCTGCACCATGACACCCGCGGTAATCGCTTCTTTTAGTAAATATTTCCTAAACATGACCAAGAGTAGTCAAACAAACTTACTCAAGAAAGAGTACTGTTAATTCAAGTACATGTTTTTGAGTAAATGTAAATACTACCCACATCTGCCTCTCTGTGTCCTCGAATGTGAGGTCAACCTGTTCTATTGATTTATTCACACATTCACTTTTACATAATGTAAAGATTGTTTATGTTTTAGTTCTTGGTACAAGGATTTAATCTCTTAACCCCCACCTGAACCAAGCACATTTTCTCCAATTTGGCTTTACCCAAATCTAAAAGCTTTACAAAAAAGCGTCAAAATAGCGACGAAAACGAGGCTGTCATGTTTTTTTTTGTTGACAAAACAAGCAACAAAATCAGACAAAACATGACAAAAGAGAAACAAAAAGAGACAAAAACACGACAATAATGCTTAAAAATGTAACAAAACGTGACGAAAAGACTAAAAAAACTTTTTTTAAAAAGGATAAAGAAACAAAAACAGACAAAAGAGACAAAAAAGAGATGAAAACACGACAAAACGCTTCCAGTCTTTTAGATTTGGGTAAAGCTGAACTGGAGAAAATGCATTTGGTTAATGCGGCGGTTAAGAGGTTAACTCTGAGTGTCCAGATCCTACAGGTAAAAGCCATTTTGACTGTCCGATGTATGTGCCTCCCGCCCTATGGGGCACTGTGCTTTACCTTTCATTTGGAGAGACACACCAGGATTAAAAATACAGGAAATTGGCACCAGGTGTTGGAAGGCAAAGGTGTGCCAAATAAATCAGTTTTAGAATCTCCACATGGACTCTCTATATCAGCTATTCCCAAAGTCCGGGACGTCACGGCCCCCTTATTGATTCGAAAATCTCTCAGCAATTATATATTTACTCTATTCTGAGGAATCTACTGTAGATGTTTTGGAAGACACGTGTGCTTAAAGAACTGTACACCTTCAACCACAGTGGCATTAGCACAGGGCAATGTAGCCACTGCAACCATTTTGCAATTATATAACCGGACTCTCACTTCCAAAATCTCAGCACCTGTCCCCTGATCAATCCTGGATTATTTCCAGTAGCTAAAGTCGTGCTGTTTTCGGCTGTGTGTGCAGCCAGCCTCAGAGCTTATACCGGTGCACAGAACCTTTTATAAATGAGCCAGACAGCACCGGCGGTACAGTTCAAATGAACTTTACAAGTAAAGTTAACTTAAAATGACAAATGCACTGGACTAGTGCAAGAACAGAGAGGAAGCTTGTTTTATTTGGAAATATGTTGCTTTGAGAGAATAGTAACAATTGTACATGTTTGGAGAATAAAGAGAGATCCGACTTTTTGTTTTGTTTGGAGCTCTCAGTGACGTGAAGACTACATGGTGAGTCAGTGAAGTAAATATTGTATTGTTTCTCTTGGCCTCTACTTTCATGAACTGCCTGAATGCTGCTAGAATTATAAAGCTTGAGTGAAAACTTAAGTTGAAATGGTCAGAAACTGGCTTCCTCACGTAGCCTAATACTATGATGTGTTGGGCGAGTGAATGAATGTTTGTGTGCACATCGATCCACTTAATTACCTGCTGATTATTAGCTCTTTTACTTCACATCCTTCTGTGATCATTGTTCCAAACACAAAAGTAACACAAACGAAACGTGAAGCCAACAGTGTTTATAATGAACCCCAATCTAATAGAAGGTTATTGATATATATTAACCTTTCAGAATGATCCATCACAATACAGTATTCTTTGGAAACAGCAGTATCTTGATACACCTGTGACGGGGTGGATTCTCTTGACAAAGGCGAAGAGCTCACTAACTTGTTTTTGACAGATCTGTGAACAATATTTGAGAGAAATGGGTGTATTGTGTACATAGAAAATATTTCACGTCTTTGTTCTCAGCCCTTGAAAAATGAGAGCAAAAACAAAAGCGCTGCGTTTATATTTTTGTTCAGCGTAAATAACCAACGTCTGTCTTCTTGCTGTTGGCTACATAAACCGTAATTTATGAATCTGGTCTGACAGCCAACAATGTGCAGTGTTTGGTTGTTTTAGTAACAAAGCGCAACACATAACAAAGCTTTACACGGCGTCACAGCATAAATGAGTGCACATACTACATATGGTTTAGAATGATATCTCCAGAATAGTGAATTTGGTGAACCTGAGGTATGTTTAGAGCTCATTCAGACTAGCAGAGGCTCAACCTGTCGATCATTAAAGAGAGATGGACTTAACATGCAGGATTATCCTAATGAGGACACTCCTAATTGTAACACCTACGCTGTTAGGCAAAGGACTGTAGGGTATGGACCAGTTCTAGATTCGAAAGGAGTGGTGTGTAATCCAAAATGAGAGCCAAAGTCAATAAGTTTAAATGGAAAGCCGGCAATTTACTTTACATAGACAATAAAAGGACAGACAAACATCAAACATTAATACTGGCACTTCTGTTAGTTACCTGTTAAACCTTTGTATTGTTTAAACTTTGAGATGAGTTCAATAAAAAAAGGTATGTTTCACTTATTTCCTCATTTCAACAAGTTTTGTTTTATGACCGGTCATTTAGTTACTTTGAGTGTTTTTAATTTAAACCTATTCTTAAATTACTTTAATTTAAGTTTAATCTTGGTTTCAGGTTTATATTATTCACTCTTTTCAATTTCAAACACGTTTTGTCACTTTAAAAATGACACCATAGGTACCCTTTAAATACATAAATAAAACAATTATCAAAAGGATCCAGTAAACAATTTGGCTTGCAAAGCAATAACAAAAAGAAAATGGCTTCTAATTGTCCAAAAACTTAGCAAAACTTAAATTGTGGATATGTTCTGAGTTCAATGTAGGCGCCCTTTAACGTGCGCTCAAATCCGTTGGAAAAACTCCACAAACGCTCCTCAAACCTTGGTCTGGGAGTCAGTGAGGTTCTTTGGTGGAATGCGGACCACGCGCGCCTCGCGAGACGCTGCCGTTGATCCTGAGAATGTTCCGTTGGGTGGCTCGCCTTGGTCTCGACTCGATCCTGGGTCCAAGAACTCGATCCAAGCCCAAGAACTGAGGTGTTCTCGGGGTGGGGATAAAACCTGGCCTGTGGAGCAGGCCAAACAAGGATCGCAATTAGCACAAAATAAAATTACATTCAAATAAAAACACAAATCCATCCGCTTACAAGGCTGCGGAGGCACGTAACTTGAGAGAGAAACAAAAAAAGAGAGGCGACGATTTGTTTTTAGCTGAGCCGCTTACTGTTACTGGGAAATAAAGCTTCTTTCCACATAAAATGAACAAACCACCGTAAAAATAATCAACATTGTGACCAACAGAAATAAAAGTAGAAATGCAGAAAACGTTAAGTTACCGTTATCTGGTCCCTGCCGTCTCGGGCAAAAGCGTAACTGCCTCGTTTAACCGCAGCGACAAACGCTGCGTAAAAGAATACATTTATATTAACTTCAGCACCAAATGCTGGACAAGAGAAATAAAAATAAAAGAGCAAATATATTGTTACCGTTTCTTTGCTCTCTGCCGTCTCAAGCAAAAGCATCGGCCCCGTTTAACCGCAGGCGACAAACACTGTACAATAAATACGTTTGCGTCAACTTCAGCTTCAAATGCTGAGCAACAAACAAAAACTTTCCAAATAAATAACTCACCGAGACTACTCTCAAAGGTTTCACGTCTCGCAGACACACTCCTCCCTCAACCCGGCAAGGCAAACGGTGTGTAAGATCACTTTTCGGTGTAGTTTGGGTCAGTTTTGTTCGTAACGGCTGCACTGCTCTGTTCGCCCGTGCGCTCTTTTTAGACTCCTGTCGCTGACTGAGCCTCGGCCAGGTGGGGGAGGGGCATACGCTGAGAGCGTCTTGAATCAGTTATATTGATAACGGTTTACAATGTAACTTTTTATAATAACATTGTAAATCCCACTAATTATATATTTAATGTCACGTAGTTTTTTAACTGTTTTAAGCGAATATTTAATTAGGTTATTTATGAATATTTATAAGGTTATTTATTGTCAGGTTTTGTCCAGTTACACCAGTGTTTATTTGTAACGGGGGTTACATCCTCCCCTCCTTTTCCTATGTACGTCCTCGTACATGTTTCATACAGTTTCAACTTTAAACACTCTAGGGCCATTCAAGGATTCAGTAAATGCTATGGCTAGGCCCTGGAAGAGTGACTGGACCACAGAAACTAGTGGGTTGCCTAGTTCAGGATAAGTCAGTCTCTGAGCTGGTTCCCTACGTCTGGTTGAGCGTCTTAGGAAGTCAGAGTTACTGTCACAATGGTCAGTGACATCTGGGCACTGGTCTGTGTCAGCTGTGGTCTCGTTAGGAAAGTCAGGAATGTCTTTAGATCGGCTGTCCATTTCAGGGAAGTCATTGGTTGACACTGGTTCTCCAGGTAGGTTTTCTTTTCAGGGTAAGTATCGACTGTCTCTGTCTCTTTGTCATTTTCTTCAGGATTCTTTTCAGGTAAGATCTCATTCAGTGGATTTGTCTCATCAGGTAAGTTTGACTCATCAGGTAAGTTTGTCTCATCCGGTGTCTTTTGACATATTCTGTATTCAGAGAAAGCGTTGGGCATTTCTGAAGAACTTGTTTGACATCATTTGCATGTTTGTCCGTATCAGGTGAGTATGAACTTTTGGTTTCCACTATTAGGTCTTGGTAGTCATAAAAGTAGCCAGAATCGGATTCTTCACAGTCTGATTCTTGTTCATGACTTTCTGTTTGTTGACGTGTTTTGGGTCGCTTGAGTTTGTCTTTTATTGGTTGTCCTGTTTCATTTGTGTTGGTGGAAAGGAAACCACATGGCAGTAATAAATCACGATGGAGGGTTCTTTGAGGACCTTCTTTTGCCTCAGGCTTTACAACATAAACAGGGAGGTTGTTCGACTGTTTCACTACAACATGGACTTCGGATTCCCACTTGTCGGCTAGCTTATGTTTGCCTCTTATGCGCACATTTCTAACAAGAACTCTATCTCCTTCTTTTAAGGTAGAGTCAACAATATGTTTGTCAAATCTTGCTTTGTTGCGACCTGCTGATTTCTTTGCCATTTCAGTTGCGATTTTGTAGCTGGATTCTAGGTGTGACTTAAGGTTGCGAACATACTCAGAGTGGGAACCTGACTGATGATGGACTGGCAGACCGAAGGCGAGGTCGACAGGGAGCCTTGGCTGTCGGCCAAACATAAGCTCATATGGGGTAAACCCTGTCACCTCGTTTTTAGTACAGTTATAAGCGTGTACTAAGGGTCGGACATAATCACGCCAGTGGGTCTTTTTGTGGTTCTCCAAAGTACCAAGCATGTTGAGAAGCGTTCTGTTGAAGCGTTCAACAGGGTTTCCCCTCGGGTGGTAAGGTGTAGTTCGAACCTTTTGAATGCCAGCTAGTAAACAGAGCTCTTTTATCGTGCGGGACTCGAAGTCCGGGCCCTGATCACTATGTAGTCTCTCAGGGAAACCGTAGTGTGAGATAAAGTTTTCCCAGAGGAATTTGGCAACTGTGCGCGCCTTTTGGTTTGGAGTGGGCAAAGCAAGCGCGTATTTAGTTTAGTTTAGTTTATTTATTTGTTTGAGCAGTTAACCTGCTCAAAGGGAGTGGGCTGAAGCCAAAGGCTTATAAGCGCCCACCCCAAAATAAAAATAGTAACATTACATGTAATATTTACAAGGTAGCAAATCATAAACAAAGGAACATAGGGCAAAGTAACAATAAATGATGAAGAATAAGACAAAAACAACAGCAAAATAAAGAACAAAAGAATGTGCTACTTTTATGTTATAAAGGTGCATTCATACATATTATACTCTGAGATCTTGCTACTTCCCAGTTGTCATTACTATCCTCAATATAATTTAATTTGGGTTTAATTATCATTAATTATCATTATTAAAGGTGCATTAATACATATTATATTCTGAGATCTTGCTACTTCCCAGTTGTCAATACCATCCTTAATATAATTTAATTCGGGTTTATTTATCATTATTATTATATTTGTTTAATTGAGTTATATGTGAAGTATGATGTAAGCCCTGCATAATGAGGTGCATTAAAAAGCCAGGGTGTAGAACAGGCCAGTGAAGAGGGCAGTAACTCCCCCTCAACAAACCCCACCCAGCTGCCCTAACAGCTGATTTGTAGATGATGTTCCTATGCTGAGTGGTGCATTAAAAGACAAGGTTTTGAGCCCGTTGGGAGGGTCCCTCTCAACAGATTCATAACTTGCCTACCCTAATTCTCAATTTGTAAATTTGAGCAATAGAATGACAACCGTTCCAAGCAGCAACACTCTTCCTTGATTATAGAGGAAACACACATAATTGATCCTACTGCGCCTCCTAGTGGCAACACATTTCTTGTTCTCTGTATATTTCAAAAGTCTTTTGTTTGTATTTATATTTGAACAGGTTGATATTTGGACTTCGTTTCAACTCCATTTCCAGTTTATTCCACAATTGTACACCATTAACTGTTGGGCTAAAACTTTTCAAAGTTGAGCTATGTTTCTGAGTCCTAAAGTTTAATTCGTCACGTAATTCATAACAACCAGTACGTTCTTGGAACCTTCTTTTGTATTTAGTGAAATGGTCTGTTATCACTAATACATCTTTAGTATTGCTTGAATCTGGCTCTAATGTTAGAAAGTCGATGCACACTAGTTCAAGCGGTCGTGTGACAACGATATTCACAAGCGGCGCGGCTTTCTCTGGATGGACTTTACGGCGGGTGCAACGGTTGCAGGTTTTGACTTTAAGTTCTATGTCTGAGGCCATTTTGGGCCAATAGAATCGCTTTCTCACAAGATCCAGTGTTCTTTCGACACCCATGTGCCCCATGTCGTCGTGTAAGCTTTTTAGGACAAGGGGTCTTAACTCTTGGGGTAGCACGAGTTGGTATTGTGTTTGTGCTCCCTCTTGTCTTGTACGATAGAGGACTCCATCTTTGAGAATGAACTTGTTCCACTCCCTTAGCAACAAGCCAAGTTCGGGAGTTCACTCTTTGCAGTTGGTGGGGGCTTTTCTCCCAATTCCATTTGGTTGATTATTTCTCGAATGCTTGTGTCATTGTTTTGTATTTCTTTCAGGTCTGATGTTGTGTAATGGACATTACAGGTAAGCCACCAAGCTCCTCCTCCTCTTCAAAACTTTGGGGGATAGCTTGGGGATGATGAGCGAGAGACAGAACCAGAGAGCTATTGACTGTAGACTCAACTGGATTGTTCTCTGAAAGCTGATGGACAAAGTGTTTTTCGCAGATGGCTCGGATTGTGCTCTGGTCAACAAGGTCAAGGTCTGGATGGTCAGGTAGGTGTCTTTGTGTGAACTGTTGTATCCTTTCCAACTCCTTTTGGACAGCATGTCGTCAGGCTCTGCACTGTGTGGACGTCTGGACAGACCATCTGCATCCTGATTTTGTTTTCCTGCCCTGTATTGCAGCTGGAAATCGAACGTGGACAGCGCCGCCAACCATCTGTAACTCGCGGCATCAAGTTTTGCAGTGGTGAGTATGTATGTTAACGGGTTGCTGTCCGTGATGACAAGAAATGAGCGGCCGTAAAGGTAATCTTGAAATTTTTCTGTGACTGCCCATTTAAGAGCAAGGAACTCTAACTTATGTGCAGGGTACTTTGTTTCACACTTTGACAACCCGCGACTTGCGTAGGAGATGACACGGTTTTGACCTTGTTGATTTTGGTACAGAGCGGCCCCTAATCCACGAGTGCTTGCATCTGTATGCAAGGTGTAAGAAAGTTTAGGGTCCGCGAACCCGAGCACTGGTGCTGTGGTCAGTTTCTGAATGATTGTGTCAAATGCTGTTTGACAATCCTCTGTCCATCGAGCTCCGAAGGGGTCTTTCGGGTTGTGGTACTGGGTTTTATCAACTTTGTTTGTTTTTTTCCAGTGAGGTGGGTATCCGCCAGTGAGTTGGTTGAGAGGACGCATGATCTTTGAATAGTCCTTTATGAATCTACGGTAATAACCGGAAAATCCAAGAAAGGTCCTGAGTTCTTTCAAGTTGTTTGGTTTCGGCCAGGTTTTGAGTGACGAGATCTTATCGGGGTCTGTTTCAATGCCTTTTTCCGAAATGATGTGGCCAAGGTATTTTACAGAGCTCTGAAAAAAACTGCATTTTTCTGGTGAAAGTTTAAGGCCAAACTCCTTCAAACGACTGAGGACTCGCAAGAGGCGTTCTTCGTGCTCCTCCAGAGTTGAAGAGAACACAATGAGGTCATCAAGGAACACAAGGGCCTGTTTTAGATTGAGCTCCCCCATGCAGCGCTCCATGAGTCTCTGGAATGTGCTAGGGGCGTTTGTGATTCCTTGAGGCATTCTATTAAACTCGAAGAAACCTAGAGGGCAGACAAATGCAGTCTTTTGTTTATCAGCCTCCTCCATCTCAATCTGATAAAACCCTGACTTAAGGTCTAAGACTGAGAACCATTTCGATCCATTCAAAGCTGAAAAAGACTCTTCGAGGTTGGGTAAAGCGTAAGAATCTTTCACAGTCTGGAGGTTTAACTTTCTGTAGTCAATACATAATCTGACATCTCCATTCTTTTTTCGTACGACTACAATTGGGGATGAAAAAGGAGATTCAGAGTCACGGATGACTTCGGCATCAAGGAGTTGCTGCAGGTGATTACGTACTGCCTCTAGATCTTGTGGATGTATTGGCCTTGCCCTGTGTTTGAAAGGAGTAGGGTCGCTGAGTGTGATGTGATGCTTGATCTTACTGGTGCGACCAAAGTCGAGCTCGTTTTGGGCAAATACCTCAGGCATAGAATTCAACTTTGAACGTATTCTTTCTTTCCACTCACTGGGGATTGAAGAGTCACCAAAATCGAATTGGAGATCTGAGTTTTCAAACTTTGGTTTAAGCGTTGGGTCATTGGCTGATCGAACACTTTGAATGGCGTGAATTTGTGCAATGACTGTCTTTGGAGTGAGTGTGATGGTGTGATTGGATTCGTTTTTCAAGATGACAGGTACACTGCGTGGGAGTTTGGATGGGAGGGTTGCTAACCCATCTTTAACAAGAAGGCCACCAGTTAAGTAGGTTGTTGTTGGTGCTTCGACTGTCACCCATTTTCCAGTTTCTGGTACTCTGCATGTTACTGATCCTTCCAGAACTTTTGTTTCTCCAGCTCCAATAGTTTCACAATCCATACTGTTTAGTCTGACTTCGCCCAAGTTTGAATCAGCTGTGCGTTTTTTCCTCGCTGCAAGGGTTTTGAGAACGACTTTGTACCCATATGGAAGCGTGTGTTTCTCTTTGGGCTCTACAACTAGTCCATACTGCTCATACAGAATGTCCAAAGTATTTGTACCTATCAGCAGTGAAGGTGAGTTAGAACTCAGATTGGGAACAATCAAAGCGAGAGTTGGCACTTCAATGTCAGCACCCAAAGAACTCTTGGGAAAAGTGATGGCTATCTCGATAAAGCCAAGGTAAGGGACATTTTGGCCATTTGCACCTTCTACCTCTAACAGGTCATTCAAGCTGTGGACAGGTAAGTGAGACAGGTTTTCTTCGTAGAAAGACTGGGAGACTGTTGTTACCTGTGAGCCCGTATCTAATAAGCAACTGCACAGATGGTCATTGATAGCTATTTGAGCTGTACACTTTGCTCCAACTAAGCCTTTTGGAAGAGAGAGGGGCTTTTCAGTTTGAGCATGAAAGTTCAAAGCACGTTTCTTTTTCTTGGGACACCTTGTGTTTTGTTTAGCTCCACTTTGTCCCACAAATGGAGCTGGGTCTAGTTTAAAGAAGAATATTCTGGATCATTCACTTTGTCCCATGTCATTTGCTTTTCTCTTAGCTGCTTCTTTTTAAGAGCAACAAGATGAGAGTTTGGCTCATTCTCGCATTGGGGTTTGATATGCCCATCCTCTCCGCACTTAAAGCAATACCAGGCTTTGGTCGGTTGCTTGAGTGGATGTCAGGTCTTTGATCAGAGGACTGTGACTTTTGAGCTCTGGAGTTATCAAAAGGGACTTTATGTTTTGCAGAGCTGAAGACTCGTGGTTTGGCGTTGGGTGTTTCAGCATATTTTTTAGTTTTGAGAGACGCAAGATGCGATTGCAGATCAGCAATTTGCTTTTGAGATTTTGAATTTCAGAATCGACTGCTTTTGGTCTGGGGCGTTCTGGACTTGAGACTGGGCACCCTGATAGTGTGAGTAGACCTTTGGCTTTGTTGTATTTAGATGCTGTTTCATGCGTGACATTTTCGATGTGCGTCTTTTCTCTGCAGTACGGAGCATGAGCAGGAGATCAGCAAAAGTAGGTGGAGTTTGTTTCTTTTGCTCAAGCTGAAGCTCCGCAATCAAGTCATTGTCCCAACAGCCTCTTATGAACTGTTTCAAGAGCTGTTTATCAAGTTCACCAGCAGAGATACCTCCCCTTATGAACGTTGTGTTAAGCATGACTTGGAGTCTCTGAAGGTAAGATGAAGGTTCTTCACCATGATTTTGCATGGTGTTCAAGTATTGGCGAAAAGGTCGTCACCATCTTCGACTGTACCAAAAGCAGAATCAAGGATTTGCAAGTATGTGACTGGAGGCGAATCGGCAGGTAAGTGTTTTACAAGATCAACTGCAGGTGAAGAGAGACTCTCCAAAAGCCTTCTGGACTTACTTGAGTCTGGTTGCTTGGCATCTTTAAGAAGAAGCTCAACACTTGAGCGCCAGCTTTCAAAGTCAACTTCATTGTTTGGACGGGGACAACGCCCAGAAAAGAGTCTCAACCTGAAGGGAGTGTTCATTTGTGAATGAATATCTTCAGTTCGGAGAATGTGCTCCACTATTACTTTTGAAGCTCTGGTGGATTAACATCAGAGGTACTTAGAGTAGGAGTCTTTGTACTGATTGGGGTTTGTGAGCGATTCCCCACAGAGACTGGGATCGGGTTGGTGGAAGTCACCAGATTGAAGGGCTCTGTGCACTGGATTGTCTGAGTCAGGGACTTGAACAGAGTCACCATGGTCACTTGGACTGTCATGTTCGTCCGTGTCAACAGCCCTAGTAATAGAGCTAAGCTCCTCTCTCAGTACGTCTGTGAAATCTTTACCTGTCTGTTTTGCAATGTCTCTCAGTTCAGCTAAGTAAGTCTGTGTAGCAGTCTTGCTAACTACAGGAGAGTAGACGGTGCTTAAAGTCTCGACAAGGTAAAGTATGTCAGGTTCATCTTTAGGTAAGAATTTGTAAGGTAGCAAGGGTGAAAGTGCCTGTACTGATGCACCTGAAGTGTACTCAACAATGTTCTGCTTGCCTACCTGTGGGCTTGTAGGGGCTATGGGCACAATCTGAAAAGACCCGTACTGTTTAAGAAAGTCAAAGAGCTCCTCATCAACTACAGTGCCAGTTATGCCAGTAATAATGAGTGAGTTTGGTATCTTAACATTACTCTGTCGCACGGCTTCCATATTGGCTGTTTTGAAAACAATACCTAGGCTCACAAGAGTGTACGGACCACTCCTGGCTGGCTCGCCAAGAATATGTAACACCTACGCTGTTAGGCAAAGGACTGTAGGGTATGGACCAGTTCTAGATTCGAAAGGAGTGGTGTGTAATCCAAAATGAGAGCCAAAGTCAATAAGTTTAAATGGAAAAGCCGGCAATTTACTTTACATAGACAATAAAAAGGACAGACAAACATCAAACATTAATACTGGCACTTCTGTTAGTTACCTGTTAAACCTTTGTATTGTTTAAACTTTGAGATGAGTTCAATAAAAAAAGGTATGTTTCACTTATTTCCTCATTTCAACAAGTTTTGTTTTATGACCGGTCATTTAGTTACTTTGAGTGTTTTTAATTTAAACCTATTCTTAAATTACTTTAATTTAAGTTTAATCTTGGTTTCAGGTTTATATTATTCACTCTTTTCAATTTTCAAACACGTTTTGTCACTTTAAAAATGACACCATAGGTACCCTTTAAATACATAAATAAAACAATTATCAAAGGATCCAGTAAACAATTTGGCTTGCAAAGCAATAACAAAAAGAAAATGGCTTCTAATTGTCCAAAAACTTAGCAAAACTTAAATTGTGGATATGTTCTGAGTTCAATGTAGGCGCCCTTTAACGTGCGCTCAAATCCGTTGGAAAAACTCCACAAACGCTCCTCAAACCTTGGTCTGGGAGTCAGTGAGGTTCTTTGGTGGAATGCGGACCACGCGCGCCTCGCGAGACGCTGCCGTTGATCCTGAGAATGTTCCGTTGGGTGGCTCGCCTTGGTCTCGACTCGATCCTGGGTCCAAGAACTCGATCCAAGCCCAAGAACTGAGGTGTTCTCGGGGTGGGGATAAAACCTGGCCTGTGGAGCAGGCCAAACAAGGATCGCAATTAGCACAAATAAAATTACATTCAAATAAAAACACAAATCCATCCGCTTACAAGGCTGCGGAGGCACGTAACTTGAGAGAGAAACAAAAAAAGAGAGGCGACGATTTGTTTTTAGCTGAGCCGCTTACTGTTACTGGGAAATAAAGCTTCTTTCCACATAAAATGAACAAACCACCGTAAAAATAATCAACATTGTGACCAACAGAAATAAAAGTAGAAATGCAGAAAACGTTAAGTTACCGTTATCTGGTCCCTGCCGTCTCGGGCAAAAGCGTAACTGCCTCGTTTAACCGCAGCGACAAACGCTGCGTAAAAGAATACATTTATATTAACTTCAGCACCAAATGCTGGACAAGAGAAATAAAAATAAAAGAGCAAATATATTGTTACCGTTTCTTTGCTCTCTGCCGTCTCAAGCAAAAGCATCGGCCCCGTTTAACCGCAGGCGACAAACACTGTACAATAAATACGTTTGCGTCAACTTCAGCTTCAAATGCTGAGCAACAAACAAAAACTTTCCAAATAAATAACTCACCGAGACTACTCTCAAAGGTTTCACGTCTCGCAGACACACTCCTCCCTCAACCCGCAAGGCAAACGGTGTGTAAGATCACTTTTCGGTGTAGTTTGGGTCAGTTTTGTTCGTAACGGCTGCACTGCTCTGTTCGCCCGTGCGCTCTTTTAGACTCCTGTCGCTGACTGAGCCTCGGCCAGGTGGGGGAGGGGCATACGCTGAGAGCGTCTTGAATCAGTTATATTGATAACGGTTTACAATGTAACTTTTATAATAACATTGTAAATCCCACTAATTATATATTTAATGTCACGTAGTTTTTTAACTGTTTTAAGCGAATATTTAATTAGGTTATTTATGAATATTTATAAGGTTATTTATTGTCAGGTTTTGTCCAGTTACACCAGTGTTTATTTGTAACGGGGGTTACATCATACATAAGGAAATGGCTCCAAACGTTAATTTAATACAGGTCCTGTAAGATGCCAAATATTTTTAACCATCTACCTTTGCAATATTCCCCCCACCATTCCCTCTTATTTTCCAGCTACCTTCTGTATTTCCTCATATCACGTCCGTCTTCCGTTCCCGGTCCAGCAATCTACTGACCATAACCACTTTTGATACCAGCATGTGATGTGCCCACTTCACTCCCCGCAAAGCCGTGAGAGGAGCTGACAGATTTAGGTTTGCACTCTCTCCGGAGCGCCTTGTGGATGTCGCGCAGTCACAAGTAGACTTAAAAACAAGCAAACAAACAGGATTAGCCGCCGCTGCGCTAATCCCATTCCCCTCACACCTCTGTAGGAGAAAGAGGCATGCGCTGGAACTGTGAAGGATGCCATTCTTAGCCTCATGTTAGCGATTCTTTATGTATTGTCTCTGCCTGCAGCTCATAAATGCTATTTTTTTTACCCCCTTCTTGGCACACATCTCTGAACACCCCTCAAGGGATTAGCTCATCTGAGCTGTCTCTGTGTTAGCGCCAGTGAAGACATGAAGACAGTGGAGGAGCGAGGAGGCCATACATGTGCATACTGTATATAAGGTTATTCTGTCAGTTCAAGTGTAGAAACTGAGCTAATTTGGGAAATCTATAAAACGCAATGCCAAGTTTATATAGCATTATGCTTAGGGTGACCAGATTTAACTCAAAAAGCATCTAAAAAGTAGCCAGCATTGTACACACTAGCCATGCCAGCCCTCTTTGGTTTTACACTCCCTCTGGTACTGACTTGTGTGTCTGTATTTGTGTTGTTGATGTGTCTTGTCTGGTTGTATGGGAGGGCGAAGGGTTTTTTATGAATCTGTAATGTTGTATGTGGTTTGTCTTTCTTGGTCAACCCCTTGTCTTGTGAATCTTGTCTTTTTTCTGTTATGGGTTGTCCGTTTCCTGCCAGGGACTGCAGATGTAAATTAGCCTCAGGCTAACTCTGGTACAATGCATCAAATGGCAACATTTACAGTATGTTATAATTGTACATGGTCCCTTTTAAATAAATAAACTAAACTAAACTATTTTCCAACTAAAAAACTGGGACAATCGGCCCCAGGGGTTCCAAATCTAAACTGTCTTTACCCACAATGAATGGTAAAACTGTCACAACAACTTATGACATGCACCAATCCGCATCCTGAATTAAGATTTTGAATTGGTTTACACTTGGTAATTGATATTCCCATGGGCCAAAGACATTAATTTTCAAGTGTAGGCTATGCTATTTCGGGGACTACATTGGCCAAAACCGGGACAACTGGGACAGATTACGAGTAAAACTGGGACAAATCAATGCTTTTGGAGAAATCTATTAGGACGTGGGACAAAGGACTCAAAACTGGGACGGTCCCGGGTAAACTGGGACATCTGGTCACCCTAATTATGCTAAACTGTCTCTTTTAAAGCTTATAGAAATGGTACAATGTTTGCACCACACAAATATTGTTTCATTCAACATGTTTGTCGGTTTTATTCAGGCTTCTAATATTAATTGAGCCTTAGTGTTGTTTTTGAAAGATAACAAGACCGCACAGGGAAGAGAGTTTGACCTTGGACAGAACCAGAAAAGGTTTGATGAAAGTGAGTGAAGTTTAAGACTATGAGGAGCTTCATGTGCAGAAGAGGAGGAGACAGATGAAATATGCATGATTATGGAAAGACACGTGAATGAATTCAAAACACCACACCAGGTATATGTTTTTGATAAGGATAACATTCACATTTAGTAAAAACACTTTAACTCTCTACTGTACATAAGTAATTGAAGCAAGGAAGTGTGTTTTTGAAGCCCACACACCTTCACAAGAACTGTATTTCAGCGCCTAGAAAAGCCTGCAAGACAAAGCATCGATTTTCAGTAGTTCCATGCAAGCCGTCTGTACACCACGTTCCAAATTATTATTATATTATGCAAATGATATTTTTCTAAGATTTTCTAAATTATCAACTGAAATGACAGTCAGCGTAATTCTCAAGCCTTTAACTGTTAGAGGATCATGTGAATGTGATTGAAAAAACCCCAGTGATAACAGTATTTTATTAAAAAATAAATATAGTAAAAATTCAAAATCTACTGTTCCAAATTATTATGCAACTCATAGTTTCAATACATTTTAAAGGTTGTAATTAACTGAAATGGTCATTTGTTGAATTTGCAGCATTAGGAGGTCATATTTACTGAAATCTATGAAAGCTATTTAAATCAAAAACATCTAAACAGGTCAAGTTACATTTAAACATAGGAGCCCTTCTTTGATAGCAGCTTCAAAATTCTTAAATCCATTAAACTTGTGAGTTTTTGGAGAGTTTCTGCTTGGATTTATTGCAGGATGTCAGAATACGGGAACTCCTCAGGGCTGTGTACTTTCCCCCTGGCTCTTCTCCCTGTACACAAACTGCTGCACCTCCAGTCACCAGTCCGTTAAACTGATCAAGTTTGCGGACGACACCACCCTCATCGGGCTCATCTCAGACGGTGATGAGTCCGCCTACAGGAGAGAGGTGGAACGGCTGGCGTCCTGGAGCTGAACGCCCAGAAGACAGTGGAGATGATCGTGGACTTCAGGAAAGACACAGCCCCACCGTCCCCCCTCGCCCTGACAGACTCTCCCACCCCCATCTCCATCGTAGACTCCTTCCGTTTCCTGGGCACCACCATCACCCAGGACCTCAGATGGGAGCCGACCATCTGCTCCCTCATCAAGAAGGCCCAGCAGAGGATGTTCTTCCTGCGGCAGCTGAGGAAACTTAAGCTGCCGACCAAGATGCTAGTGCAGTTCTACACGTCCATCATCGAGTCCATCCTCACCTCCTCCATCACCCTGTGGTCCATCCTCACCTCCTCCATCACCATGTGGTACCCCGGCGCTACAGACCGGGACAAGCATCGACTGCAGCGCATTGTGCGTGCTGCTGAGAAGGTGATTGGCTGTGAGCTCCCATCTCTCCAGGACCTGTTCACCTCCAGGACCCGGAGGCGTGTGGGTCGGATCACAGCTGACCCTTCTCACCCTGGACACGGACTATTCACCCCTCTCCCCTCAGGCAGGAGGCTACGGTCTATCCAGACCCATAAATCCCGCCACTTGAACAGTTTTTTCCCCTCCACCATCAGACTCATGAACAATAACAAGACCCAATAACCTATAGTTACAGACTCATGAATGTAATCTGCACTTGCACTGTGTGGTGTGTCCACACTTGGACACGCTGCCATCACTTATCACTTAATCACTTTATATGCCTACACATCTGTAAATACAATCCCGCTGTTGTTCAATGTCAAATTGTTGTTGTCTTATATATCATATGTCACTTTTATTTTATCTTATTTATTTAATATTTTTCACGCATGCCCATATAACCTTATAGTTTTAAAGTTTTTAGCTTATTTTTATCTTAACTCTGTGTTATATGTTCTATGTCGCACGTTTGCACCGAGAAAAATTCCTAGTTTGTGAACCTGTTCTCAAACCATGGCAATACAACTGATTCTGATTCTGAATAGCCTCCCAGAGCTGCTGTTTGGATGTGAACTGCCTCCCACCCTCATAGATGTTTTGCTTGAGGCTCCAAAGGTTCTCAGTAGGGTTGAGGTCAGGTTAGGATGGGGTCCACCTCATGAGTTTCTCTCCTTTTATGCCCATAGCAGCCAATGATGCAGAGGTTTTCTTTACAGCATGACATGGTGCGTTGTCGTGCATGAAGATGATTTTGTTAGGAAAAGCACTGCTCTTATATTTTTCAGAGGTCATTTTCACACCTTCACGAGAGCTGTATTTCAGCGCCTAAAAAAGCCTGCAAGACAAAGCATCGATCTATACGACAAGAGCTGTGCTGCTAATTTAAAACGGACAAACCATACCTGGACATACTTTTATATAAGGTCTGGCTTCCCCGTTCATCTGTATGCATGGGAATAGAAACAAATGCCAACGCTAAGATGTCAAAAAATAAACAGAGTAAATGTAACCCTTTAATGGAACAAGATGCAAAAACCAGACCCCGTCCATTATTTTGAAAATCTATTTAGTATTAGAGGCATAGCAGCACAGATAATAGTCAGATACTGTACACCCCCGGAGCAGCAGACAGGAGCAATGACAGAGCCTTTGTGTCGCTGCTAATGGAACAGAAAAAACACATTTCTAACAACTAACAAGACTTCAGAAACTCCAAACATAACAATGTGAGAACAGTTCAGCTACCATTGTAAAAAATGTGTATAATGATAACACCCTCAACCAAAAATGGCCCCGTTTGTTTGAATAATTGGGCTAGTTTCCCTAACCCTAATAATTTGTAGAAATAGTGGAATAGGTACTGATGCAAATACAAAGATCTCAGTATAGTGTCATATACATTTATTTGCACAGACGTCGCTGCCACTGTGGCTAAATGCGCTTGCGACTCCTGTCCTGAGTCCTATATTATCCAGCACATTGAGCCTGTGCTGGTTGCATGAAATGTGCTTCATAAATAAAAATATGTTGTTGTTGCCACTGCCTCACGAAAGGCCATAACCCTAAACTCTATCCCTTCCCCCTTTGGTTGTTAATGTGTTGGGACCGTTTGCTTCGCACAACAACTTTAACATTACCAGATACATGGAGCTGTGTGTTTTGACCCTGAACTGGATTCCCCCCAAAAAATAAATCCTTATTGAGCATTGAGATTTACAGTCTGCCTAAGGCAACCCGTGAGGAGTAAAATGCGGGGACTCTTCTCCAGATATTGGTTTGTGTTCAGGAGTAACTAAACTGAAGAATCCCCAACTCCACACTGGTCATATTGTGTAAGAGAGTGCCTCTAATAAGTTGGCTCCCTTCACTGAGCAAGGTTGAATTTATTTTCAAAGTTCAACTAATCTGGAGAGAGCATATTTTATTCAAACCATGATACACATTCTGCAATTCAAGGTAAAATTGCACACGGTAATTACAAACCACAAGCATCCGCTAAAGTATGTCTACCCTAAGGACGGACATTTCCAACACCGTAAAAGCCTCTTGAACTACAAAGCAATCACTCCAAAACATCGCCAAGATCCCAAACGGGCCTTATTGCCCACTTTTCAAACCAAACAAAAAAGTTTATATTCATCCAAAGTGCTTTCACAATGTGGGGAGAGAGAGACATAAAAACAAGTGCTCCAGCCTGTTCAGCCACACAACATTTAAATACTTAAACAGGCCTGATGCAACGAGCTACTTCGGACTGAAATAAACAAGATCCACACTCCACTCGGCAGCCCCACACAGAATCACTTCAACAAGAAATATTAAGCTTTATTGTGACTCCCCATATTACTTCAGATACTTTGCGATGCCGTTTTTTTATGTTAAAGTAATGCGGGTAGTGAATTTGTGTGAGTCAAGTTAGCGGTTAGCTAGTAGCGCGTGAAGCTAACGTCAGCGTCATGGTTGTATGGACGAATTTGGGTCGTTAAACCATTTTGCTCCTCTCCGTGTCTGTGTATCTTTATTTGGAAGAAAATATGTTCATTATTCAGCATTTGTTAAAGTTGTTGTGGAGTAGAAGGTGAAAGAAAGAGTAGTTCTTTTTCCTCTTTGTTTCCCCCTTAAACGTGACCATTTTCGGTAGTTCCCATGAAAGCCGTCTGTACACCGCGTTCCAAATTATTATTATATTATGCAAATGATATTTTTCTAAGATTTTCTAAATTATCAACTGAAATGACAGTCAGCGTAATTCTCAAGCCTTTAACTGTTAGAGGATCATTTGAATGTGATTGAAAAAACCTCCCAATGATAACAGTATTTTATTCAAAAATAAATATAGTAAAAAATTCAAAATCTACTGTTCCATATTAGTATACAACTCATAGTTTCAATACATTTTAAAGGTTGTAATTAACTGAACATGGTCATTTGTTGAATTGACAGCATTAGGAGGTCATATTTACTGAAATCAAAAGCTATTTCAACCAAAAACATCTTAACAGGTTAAGTTACATTTTAACATAGGAGCCTTATGCGATAGCAGCTTCAAAATTCTTAAATCCATTAAACTTGTGAGTTTTTGGAGAGTTTCTTCTTGGATTTATTGCAGGATGTCAGAATAGCCTCCCAGAGCTGCTGTTTGGATGAAAACTGCCTCCCACCCTCATAGATATTTTGCTTGAGGCTCCAAAGGTAGGTAGGTAAAAATAGGGTTGAGGTCAAGGGAGGAGTTTCTCTCCTTTTATGCCCATAGCAGCCAATGATGCTCTTTACAGCATGGCATGGTGCGTTGTCATGCATGAAAATGATTTTGTTCGGGAAAGCACAGCTCTTCTTTTTGTACCATAAAAGAAAGTGGTCAGTCAGAAACGCCACAGTTTCAGAGGTCATTTTCACACCTTCAGGGACCCTAAAGGTGCCGACCAGCTCTCTCCCCATGATTCCAGGCCAAAACATGACTCTGCCCCTCCTTGCTGACGTCACAGCCTTGTTGGGACATGATGACCATTCACCAACCATCCACTACTCCATCCATCTGACCATCCAGGGTTACACGGCACTCATCAGTGAACAAGACTGTTTGAAAATGAGTCGTCATGTATTTCTGGGCCATTGCAGACGTTTCTGCTCGTCAGCTTCAATGAAGTTTAGGGGAGGCTGGATAGAAGGTTTATGCACAACTGCAGCCTCTGGAGGGTCCTACACCTTGATGTTCGGGAGACTCCAGAGGCACCAGCAGCTTCAAATACCTGTTTGCTGCTTTGTAGCAGCTGTTCTCTTAATCTGATGTGTTTGTCTGGCAGAAACCGTCCTCATTATGCCTTTATCTGCACAAACCCGTGTGTGCTCTGAATCAGCCACAAATCTCTTAACAGTACGATGATTACGCTTAATCTTTCATGAAATATTGAAGGTTTTCATACCAGGTCCAAGGCATTCAACTATTTCATGCTTTTCATCAGCAGAGAGATCATTTGTCTTTCCTATTTTGCTTGAAAATGGTGGTCTGCTTAATAATGTGGAACGTCCTTATTCAGTAGTTTTTCCCTTAACTGGACTTACCTGACAACTAATCATCAGAGGCGTCTGAGACTGATGTCAGTGATTCAAAGAGCCCTGAGACACAATACCATCCATTTTTTTTTTCTTTTTACCTTACCTTTATGGCTCTGAAATACAATTTGCATAATAATTTAAAAAGGGTAAAAAAATATGCTGCTAACTTCAAAGTTGGCTTTCCGTGTAGAGAAAAGGCAATTTAAGAAATGAAATGATAAGAGTCTGATGAAGGCGTCTTAACTTCCTGGAAGACCACCACATGAGCATTTTGAACTCTTAAGACGATGTTTTTTTTGTTTTGTTTGACAGCAAAACCAAAATAAAACACAAGGTGAAAAGCTAAAAAGCATACGAAAATAAACACATGTGCATTTATGACTTTTTGAGGAGAATTACGCAACATTAGTAACTAATTTTAGCATCGCTTACAAGTTCAATATGCTTTATAAATATTGAACGATAAATTATAACGAGGAAGCATTATCACAAACACCCCAAAGCGTTAAGTTTGCATAAAGTGCAACCTTTAATAATGCGTTTGATGAGCCGTGACTGTATTATAAGCAACATGGTCCGGCTAAATGACTCGATATTTCTGAACCATTAGGGCTGTAGTGCGATTTGATTGGTTAAGCAGCAATTAGCTTATCAGGCTGATGGAGAGGTGCGCATGTACAGCGGGATAGGGCGCTGACAGTTTGATCAATGGTCGTCTCACTGACCAGGCTGACCCCTCTCAATGCAGCGAGTCCAGATGCAATGAGCAGACAATGCACGCTCGGGGGGGAAGGCGCATCAATCATCATCATAAGCACCTTTAAAGACAATACCGCGGGATGACGCCGTGACATATCTCTAATTACTGTCTCCGCCATCTTTGCCCATGACGCATCCCTCTGCCCTCTCGCGCGTCCATATTTATGGATTCCCTCAGATGGCAGCAAGGGATGGAAGGTGGACGTACTTGTCAGTGGCGAGCTCTCTCCGTTGCGTTTGACCAGTCCTTCAAAGCCACTGGGTAACCTGCCGGGAGCACAGGTGAGGGCGGTGCAGCACACAGGGACCATGCTTCAGGATCCTGGGCAGAAATAGCAGCAGAACATTGATGGGATTGGAAATGATCTTGAGATCTTACGGTGAGGCCAGAGGACGTCTAAGAAAAATGGTAAATACGTTAAATAGGAACGTAATGCAAAAGCAACTCTCCCTCTCTTTTTTTCTTTTTAGAATTTAATAATGTTCCCGTGTTGAAAAAAAACATATCTACAGTATTTTGTGGATATCGTGGCACCATTGATTTGTTAGCATGCCGTTGGCTAAAAATTGTATGCTGCTTATATGTTCTTTTTCAATGGTTAATTCCCTCTGCTGCCAGCAGAGGCTGCTCAAGACACAAGATAGCAGACCAATGCTTACACGTTTCTAGCCTGGCTAACGCCAGACTGCTGTGTGCGCTCGAATCTTTTCTAACTTCACAACAGCCTGGGGACCATGGCCGACATTTTTCCATGGATTTGGGCACCAATCACAGAACGAGGAGGGACGGTAAGACGATGACGCGCTATTTAACATAAAGCTTGTAGTTTGTTTAGGCATAAAAATAAATAAAAAAAAATTTACGGATCCAACATGACAGCAGCAGACGCGATGCCATCTTTCGATCAAGCTTTAGAACGTGTTCTAAATAGTTTAGCTCAAAAGTTTACAGCAGGTACGTCATACGTCATCTGATACCATGATACGATTGGCTATGGCTACGTGCAGACGCATGAGAGACATTCGTAGCGCCCAATAAACGGCTATGGACAATCGTAAACCACACCTCTCCTACGAGAAAATGAATTGGTGGTCCCCAGACTAAATATCACTTGTGAGTTTAGTCTGGCGTTAGCCAGGCTAACACGTTTCTACAGGCACACAAATGTAAGAATCCGGTTTGTAAGCCACAATTATGCCACAAATCTGACATTTTTGGAATACATTGTTCATTTGCTGCACTTTGAGTACAAAAACATGTGGTAAAACTTTTTTACCCATGGCTGCAGTGCCGTATTTAAGCACTGAATTTCTAATGAAAAATAGTTGGATCTGCAAAGGTAGTAATGGTGCTTGGAGGTTGCGTGCCTACACTTACATACCAGCGTATGCAAACCTAACACACAGTAGTCTGCGCCTTTCTTTTTTACTACATGGTTTTAAATATTTATTTATTTATTGCTACCGGCACAGTAGTACAGCGGTTAGTGCTCTTGCTTCACAGGTCCCGGGTTCGATTCCCACCTGGACGGGGCCTTTCTGTGTGGAGTTTGCATGTTCTCCCCATGTCTGCGTAGATTTACTCCGGGTACTCTGGTTTCCCCTACCACTAAAAACATGTACAATAGGCCAGGATGAATGATGTGTGTGTGAATGCATGGTGGTGGCGCAGATGTGTGCAGTTGTGACAGTGTCAGTCTCCCCCAGGGGAAACTGAAGCTACTAAGGTAGTTTACCACCACCGAGTGTGGAGTGAATGTAAAGCGCTTTGTGACCATGTCTGTGAAAGGCGCTGTATAAATAAAGATCTTCTTCTTCTATTTATTGGTTAATTTGGTCGGGACAGTGCATGTTAATGAACATACATGGGTCTCATGCATGTAAACAAGCCACACCAGATTGTAGCCTTGGGCTAATTTCCATTCGTCGTCCCCCATGCGCACTCTCAACCACACTCTCATTCATCCTGGCCTATTGTACATGTTTTTAGTGGAAGGGGAAACCAGAGTACCCGGAGGAAACCTACGCAGACACGGGGAGAACATGCAAACTCCACACAGAAAGGCCTGGTGGGAATCGAACCCGGACCTTCTAGCTGTGAAGCATGAGTGCTAACCGCTGGACTACCGTGCCATACGTTTAAGCTCTAAACGTTACAAAATCTCGAGGTCAAAGCCAATAAGTGACCATACTGTTACTCATTCTGTTACTTTTGCATTTTCCACAACATTTCCACATGTGCTTCTCACCTTTTGCAGAGGTCTTCCTCTCTTCCCCTCTGCTCCTGATGAACCTGCTCCCAGCTCCGTGTGTGAACTCGCCACAACTCATGGATCGGCGCCCCCTCCACTTAAGCGTCCCATCGATCGGATAGATCTGTGCTGCTGACCCCCCGGTGGCCAGGGGGAGTAAGTCATTAAGGCCAGCTGGATTTCATGTATTTTCCTATGGAGCGAGCGTGTCACAGTGTCTGCCTGGTTGCTAAGTGTTTATGTATGGGTATGGGGAGGGTTGCGGGGAGAGAGCGGGAGGATTATTTATCATTATGTGCTGTGGGTTCCATTGGGACACTCTACTGTAAATCACAATAATGGAATTGTTTGGAGTACGGCTGCATCAACAGTCCTTTGTGCTGCTTATAGGAGGCTATATAGATAAATAGGTGACTATGTTGTGTTATTACGAAACAATCATGGAAGGGTACACAAAGGCTGGCGGTGCATTAGGGAGGCTGTGAAACACTTTCTCTGTGGATTTACGTATATGAAGATGGATTTTGGTACAGTGTGGTTGAATGCGCTGTGAACAAATAAGCCCTGTGTTTGTCGTTGGACAGGACACACCGTTCCCTTGTCAAATACATACCTAGAGGAGCGTTTCACTTCATTCACATTTGAGTATTGCTATTTACTTTGGTTGTTTTTTTCCCTTCAACTGCTAAAGTGCTCTAAACTTGATTTTGGGGATTTTGTGTCCTCTGCATTTTGAAAGTCCAAATAACTATCAACTTGACCTGTTGTGCACTCCGACTGGTTTTATCACAGCGCCACTGATTTGTTAGCATGCTGTTAGCTAGAAATGGTGACCAGATTTGCGTTCTTTACGGCAGAGAAGGCAGACCCATGGACGTGTGAGGAGGCTGGAGGTTGTGCTGCTGTGGTGGAAGTCAGGTGGATGGGCCTCTTGTATGAGATGACTTCATTTTGAGATGAGGCATTGAAGAGTTTTTTGGTAGAATCTGCTGGGAGTAAAGTGAAACTGCAGATTGCTGTCACATATTAAATGCATGCTCCTACAAGGCTTCCATTATAGGCTTGTTGTGAAGCAAAACCTTAGTATAAAAGTGTAAAATAAAGTGGATTAGTAGTCGTTTTTTCCCACTTTGTAATTGTATAGTACAGGGATAGACAACCACTTTCTCTCGAGCCACATGCGTCCTCTTAAAGCTAATGGTGCGGCTCTTTTGTGCTTTGATGGAGAAAAGTAAAGTCATGAAGTGTTTTTGAAAGATGAGTTGACACAAAATATTGAGCCAGAAAGCAGACAAATGGGAAGAGATCCCTGACGTTATCTTCAAATACAGTATAAGTAATATAGTATTACTATATATTAGGGTGGGTCACAATATAATGGTATAAGTAAAAGTTTTCCAAATTTTGCTATTTTGCTTCGTACCTATTGACATTTTGAACATCTGTACAAATAATTAAGCAAATAAGACGCCAGTAAAGGATGGCAATCTATTTTACATTTTGTATTGCTCTAGGCCGACCTAACAATGTGTAACGTTCACAGGAAACAGAAACTTGTTCTTAAATACATCATGTTTGAGAACATTAGAACAGTGTTAACACTATATTCGATGTATGATAACTTTGGTTTTCATTTCCTACAGTTGAGAGCATTAAATAAGGGCAATGCGTCTCTCTGTGCCGTCGTTGATGACCTTCAAGTAATTAACATTTTGTTGCAGATTCTGTGAGAATGGACCTCACATAATCAGGATTATACTGTACTGACATTATTTTGGCCTTCAGTAAGAACTTCAATGAAGTGGACTGAGCGGGAGATGATTGTTGTACTACTCTGGCAGAAGACAGACTTGGCATTAAGTCTTTAGAGCTTCTTTCCAGGGCGATGTTAATGTGTGTCTGGTTTTATACACACACAGACCGGCAGATGGATGCTCAGGTCACTCAGTGATAGCGTTCATTCTTCTGCATTTAAGCCGTGCATTTATCAAAGCTAAAAATGTTATTGTCCTTCATTTTACTTACTGAGCGGTAAGTCGTACTAGCAATTATTGCGACAGGCCTAACGTTAACAATGTCAATCGTGTAATGAATGTACAATTACCAGTTAAAATTGGCAACGAAACTATTGAAAGTCTATGAACATACATTTCTTGGTGTAACACTCGATCATAAAATCAGCTGGAAACCTCACATCATAAAAATTAAAACTAAAGTTGCAAAGATTTCAGCCATAATGAATAAATTTAAATATATCATTGATAACAAAGCTCTATATACTATATACTGTTCACTTATCCTTCCCCATTTAACATATTGTGTAGGGATCTGGGGAAATGCGCATAAAAGTAATCTTGACCCATTGTTTAAAGTTCAGAAAAAAGCAATAAGAATAATCCATTTAGCTGGATACCGTGAACATACAAATCCTTTATTTTTTAAATCCAAAACAATGAAATTTGAGGACCTTACTGAATTTAAGATGGCTCAAATCATGTTCAAAGCCTCACAAAAGTCGCTTCCTGAAAGTATACAAAATATGTTTTGCAAATGAGAAGTCAAATACAACTTGAGAGATCAAATGAGTTTCAGTAAACAATACTCAAGAACAACCATGAAAAGCATGTGTCCCACAGACGTGGTGTTGAAATATGGAGAAATTTAGATGAAAACATTAAAATATGTAAAAACCTGGTACATTTTAAAAAGGTTTACAAAGAATCAATATTTTTTTGTGAGTGTTGTAGTATATTCTTTTGCTGTTGTTTTTTATTATTGTTCCTTATAATTTGGGGTTACCTTGCCTTATGTTCCCTTGTTTATGATTTGTTTATGATTTGTTATCTTGCATTACGTTCCTTGCTTTGATTATTTTTAATTTTGGGGTGGGCGCTTATAAGCTATTTGCTTCGGCCCACTCCTTTTGAGCAAACTTACTGCTCAAATAAACAAATAAATTAAATCAATAAAATCAATTAAATAAATAAAAACGTTCATTTGTTTGTTACCCCTTAATGTGCAGCAATTGACTTCATTTTTGTTACAGATGCTTGCATCACCAATGCGAACAATGCATGAAGTGATCTGGCAAAATGTGGCCAAAGTTAATTTTGTGAACCACTCTAATATTTATTTAATATCTTTCTATCATGACTTCATTCGGTTTGAAACAAGCCTGTGTGGCTCTTTTGATGTTGAAAGTTGCAAACCCCTGGTGTAGTATGAGCCAGGGGCAAGTATCCAACTGTGTTTCTGGTTCTGCAGATATAGTTTCATCAAAAAGGAAATTATTCAATCAACCAATAGGTTTAGGGGCAAACTAAATAAAGTATCATTAAATACAGTAGCCTATGCTAAATAAAACAAATGTCACCTCTGTGTAACGTCCTTGTTGAACATCCCTGGATGGTGTGTTAATGGCGGTTTGAATTTTCACCGAAAATTAGTCTAGTCTAGACCTAATTCTCCCGATCTTGCAGGATCTTGGTCATGAGGTCTACTCTGATTTATTCTGCACTCAATATCTGGTAGAGAGACGCAGCGTGTCCCCCTCAACAACACAAAGTCGTTTTCATTAGAAATCTGTCGGGTCAGTTCCGCACGCTCATTTCTGGTGTGATGTGGAAGGACAACAAGATTCAGAAGGTTACAGTCAGAAGGCTTTATAGAATTATACACATGCAAAGTATACGTCGGTGCGGGCTCTACAGCAAATGGAGGGAATTGTTCCAGGAGCCTAAAATAAAGCCTTCCTCTATCTGAACAGTCTGCACTGCAGCAAATATGCATAGTTCTTTAGAAGGCCAAACATTCAGGACCCATAAAGAAATCATCCATAGACAGGAAGAACACGCAAACACTACATACAATTGAACCAAGGACCATCTGGCCGTGACACGCACTACACAATCAATCCATAAGAGGCAATAACTACACACGGTATGCAAAACATCAGCCTTATTGACGGATGGGGGCCAGTTAAGCTGTTCTACGTTAACAAGAATATGGATTTCCTTTGGGTTTTCATACTCCCTACATGCATAAGGCAAATAGCCTATAGTGAATCATGTGACGCAAATATGTAGTCAATACACAACAACGCTGCGTGTTGGTATTGTGACTGTCTGTTGTGTTGGACATGAGAAATGTAGCCTTTTTAAATTCTAAACAATATATCCAGTCGACTTTTTGGGTGCAAACAATGCCTGTTCTTGCTTTATATTTGATATTTTATAGAGGGATGTAAAACTGAGCTGGGTGTTTCCTTTCTTGGTGGTTACACATCAGTGATTTCTACTGCCTCTGCATAAGAATATTTTGAATACTCTAGTCTATGCGACCTGGAAATGATCTGCATGGGCTGTTGCAAAAATAAAATGTTATCTCTGAAAATGGACATAGTATCATGCAATATCGACTTTTTGGAGCTTCAAACCATGTTATTACGCCTTTCCATATAACAGGCCTGTGTCCCGCATGCCTCGGTCTATGTACTTGTCACATATCAGTATACGCTTGTGTTTCCACTACACTACTGCTACTAATACACAACTGTAGTTGTTGTGGGTGCTGCCCACACAGGTGTGCACTGTACTAAAGCAACAACAGAACGGCCTGAAAAGTTTTGTAAGACGCGATGAGAACAAATGTGGACAAATGCTGCCTTTTACTGGGGTTTATGGAATCATTTAGGTGCCAAGGCAAATTCTAGAGGAAAGAAGCAGCTAAAAGATGAACTATGAAGGTAAGCGAAATGCAAATGTCATGCTAAAGTTGCTCTAACAGCAGCTATATGTTAACATCAGCAAAAGTCCCCTTTTAGTGCAGCGGTATGATGTTGTGAACTATTAAATCCGTATGACCTGCATGTTAATAGTGGGGGCTGTCCACTCTCTCGTTTGCCAATCAGAGGCCAGAGCGAGGTCGGTGCCAAAACGTATACCTGGTCAGACCGGTTTAGAGGAGCTGCCATGTGTTTATGGAGTTTCAAACAGACGTAAGTCGATCACCATCTCCTTCGTTTTACTGGTGTTCAAGTACTGTACAGGTGGTTGCACTCACACAAAGTCCATGATAACCGAGCGGTACTCCAGTTCGTTCCCCTCAGACACACAGCCCACGATGGCGGAGTCGTCGGAGAACTTCTGCAGATGACAGCTGTCCGTGTTGTATGTGAAGTCCGACGTGTAGATGGTGAAGAGAAACGGTGAGAGGGTTAGTTTTGAGGACAAGGGCCCATGCCTGTTGTGATGCCTTTTTTAATATTTTTTTAACTACATAGTCCCCCATTTTCCCATAGCACCGCCTTAACCAAGCTGCGAAAGGCAAAAAAAAAAGTCCACTGGAAATACCGCAGGGCTGACGCTCACCAGTAAACTACATCAGCAAAGTCTGTGTTCTGATGGCGCACTGGGGAGCCAGGGGAGGAAGCGGATGGAAAAGCAAAGCCAAGAGAAACTTTGAATGGGCTGATTCAAACCGCCCAAAAAAAAAAAAAAAAAAGTTAGATAGTGATCAACATGTGTCTGATCTCCAAACACTTGAAAAAGCACTGTAATGCCAAGTTTTACGGTGAAATCTTAACAACCTTTTTGCTACGATCTTTCTTAAACTCAAGTATGTGGTGCCAAAATGAACAATCCTTCCTTGTCTGCACACCCACTCGGCTCTAGCGTTGAATCCGAGCGGGCCGTGTGTAAATCCTTCCTCAGGAGGTACAGGCCAGGCTACGTACATGTGTGAACGCTCTGAGTGCAAGCTCTTATCTCCGGCCTTTGGGGACTTGGACTACAATTGGCATCGATTTTCTCCGAGTAAGTCAGCTGCTGTAGATGGAGGCCTTCCAATGGATCTATTAACAATCTGATTTCTTTCCTTCTTCAAATATCATCTAATATGTGCTGGTTTTATCTGGCACTCAGGAGCCGGCCTGCTCTTGTCTTGCTCGGATGTGATATGATTCCCTTTTGGTCCTCCGTGCACCTGTCCTGCGATGGGATGGAGATTGGGTTGTGTCCACAGCAGCAGACAAAGGCCCTTATGCGGATGATTATGTTGGAATAAGACAGGCGGGTCTCCCAAGACGTCCATCATTTTAGCCTTGCACAATTGTAAAGGCATGCTAAGGTTCAACTTGGGGGAATAAAAGTCACAATTTGGCTCAGCCCACAAACTTCCATTGTGTCCCTGTTTTTTATGTAGAAAATCTGGTCAGTGATAGGTCAGCCATTACAGCGATACTAACCATAAACCGAGTCCAAAATTCAGCAGTTTGTCGGTTACCATAGTTACCATAATACAATTCTTAGCTGCATACAAAGTTGTGATTGTAAAGCATCGTTAACGGTCATGAACTAAGAGACAATAAAAAATCCAACCTGTGAAGAATGGAAATGTTTGAAATGTGTTGGGGCCATTCAAATTTACTTGCTCATTCATTGTGTGCAAAACCGAAACACAAAATTAAAAATACAGGGCCTTTTGCATAAGCTACAGTAGATTGGATATCTAAATAGACAGTTTGGCCAAGTACTTAAAGGGGCTCTGTGGAGTTTGGCAGTTTTGTACTCGCAATTGCCCCCTCAGGCCAAACGCGTAACTGCAGCCTCGATGATAAGCTCGTGCATGAGGCGCTCAGGCTTTACGAGCACCAGAAATAACAGTCCCGTCCTGGTCAATTTACAGATTTGCAGGCGTGACTTCAACTGAGGTAAGAAACGTTACTGTTTTGTAAGATATTTAGACCAAATCCAAGATGTGATACTTGAGCAAATGCAGCAAAGTGAATCGAGTGAAGAAATGCTACTAGGAAAAGCCTAAATCGTCTCTTCAATTCCCTGGGCCCAAAGTTAGCGTAGCTAACTCGTAAACTATATTGTAAACGGCACATGTCCACTTTTTGTAGTCGTTTCACTACTTATAAATCCATGACCAACAGTCATGGTTATTTTGCGGCCAAGAAAAGCTAACATTAGCAGCATTATTTTTGCCATTGTAAATACAGCACCATTACCACTGTTACTACTCAAATGTTTTGTAGGTACAGCACAATTACTGTTATTACTGACACTACTAGTCTGCTACTAATACTACACAACTTCTCTGTAGGTATAAAACTATTAGATCAACTATTTTGGTAACTTCCAAATATGATTATTTTATGGCTTGTTTCAGTGAAGTTTGTACAACATGCACGGACAGTCGGACACCGTTGTTTTGAAAGCATCAACACACAACACTTTTCCCAAAAGTATTTAGTAATAATTTCTTACCTTTCAAGCAAAAATAAGCTGCGGGTCTTTTGACAGATTCTCTCAACATTTTGCGATGTTTACTCTGGTTCTTTGCCTACGCCGATCAGACTCGACTTTCGCCTTTTGGTCACACTCGAATAAACTCTTCATTTCTTTTTGTTATTTGGGGTCTGGGCTGGAGTTTCGATGGTGCTTGAAGCCGGTCTCCTCTTATTCTCCTCTAAATCCATCCTTCTGAAGTTACCACTCTCTCAGCAGCGTCAGTATAGAGGAGATACAGCTAACGCTACAGCTAACGCTACAGCTAACGCTACAGCTAACGCTACAGCTGAGCGTGAACGTGCATGACGTTATTACGCATTACGCTGTTTGCTTGTTCGATCCGAGCATAGACTATTCAAGTGACTTTTTTTGTCAATGTATTTATTCAGTCTGTGTGGCCACAGCAAGTGGCATATTTTGGCAGTTTTTAAGTCAAATACCCTTCTTGCTGTAACTGTTCATATTGTAGGAAAGTTTTTTTAGAAAAGTTTTCTTTTAATGACATCAGTATGGACCTAGTTCAAGGTTGAACTACCCTCCACTCTCGTGCGTACAATCCAAGGGAATGAATGAAGTAAACGAATTGACAGTTTGGCATCCGGCCTCGTGTCTTTCATAAAAAATAAATAAAAGAATCAAATTACATTCAACCACAATAGAGGTGACTTACCTTGATTTCTGCAGCTATAACTCTGAAGCAAACTAAAAGGTAAACACACTTACAACTAAAATACAGAGAATAAGCCGAGCCATGCGCTAACAGGATGTGGTTATGCCCACTGCTTCTCATTCGTGTGTCCTTGGGCAAAACAATTCACCCACCTTGCTTATATGAATATTTAAAAAATGTAAATAGCCCGATTTGTGGTGGTTGGAAAGGCATTTTGCACAATGTAGCTGCCATGCCTCTATCCGCTCTTCCGGCCCAAGTAGCTGTGGCAAAAGAGATTGTTTACCGTGACTGAAGGGGTTTGATGCCCTGAAAAGCTACAATATATGCATGGTTTCTTTTTTCCAATTTAGCCAGGTTTGATAGAATGTATATCTACAAAACAAGCAATTTAGTATTTCCTGGGTACCTTTCTAGCCAGTCCACCGCAGTTTGCTGACAAATAGCAACAATGTGAGAATTCCAACCTGTGAAAACTAAACGAAATCCCCATACTCTACATGCAAACATTAGCCTTGTAGCATAGCACTAGCAATGTTCTCCTGTAAACATCCCTAGTGGTCATTTAGTTTAAATGGGGACATATCATGCTTTTCAGAGCTTTAGACCATGTAATAATAATAATAATAAAGTATACCTTAAAGTATACCTTAAAGCAGTGGTTGGCAACGTCCGGCCCGGGGGACAATTTTGGCCCGTTGCCAGTATTTTTTGGCCTGTTCCTCTTGGAATGAGACTGACTTGTCATCAAAATATTGAACATAAACACACATTTGTGCCACGTCCATCGTGTCTGTGCTTTCGTCAATAGCCAGGGAATAATGATCAGCCTTATGGAGAGCGCGCGTTATTTTCCCATGTGTCTGAGGACAGTGCTTCGATACGCCGTACAGCAGTGCGTGCGGACGGAGAGTGGCATCTGTTTTACAGAAGCGATCAGTGCAGCAGCAGTTTTATCCGTGGACAGCTCCTGCAACACGGACACCATCACAGCCTTCATAACCTCCGCATCAGTAAAAGGCTTCCCATGCCGGGCCAAGGTCCAGGACGCTTTAAGCGAGGCACTGCATACCTTTTCCTGTGTGGTCAGGCCTCGAACTAGGACCCTGCTGCTCCGGACATACTGTAACTGTCATAAAGAGCATTGATTTTGAGACGCCTTGACTCAGATTGAAGTGGAAAGGACGCACTCAATGACCCATGTTTTGTTTCCTGATGTCGCCGAATATTGTACTCGGAGACGCAAAGGGAGATTACCTCGTTGCAGATGAGGCACAGAGGTTTGGCATTCACATATCCAGGTAGGATGAAACCATATGTTTGTCTCCATTCCTCCCTGAAACTCCTGTTCTCACTGTCCACTTTTCTTTTTTGTCCTTTGGAAAGCGACATGTTTGTGATGCTAACTTTATTTTTTGCTAGTGCTGTGTAACCCAGACAGGTACGCATCAACTCCTCTAAGCTCAGGTAAGAACATAGTGCGGTATGAAAAACAGTGGTCGGTTCCTTTAACCTTAATCTAAAACATTCAGGCAGTAGTATTCTGCTACATGCTGGTTCCATATTTATGTTTCTTCTTCTACAGCTGAAGCGCCTTCTGGTTTTTGTGACATAATAAATAGAACCCGGAAGTGTCCTCTGCATTTAAGCCAATAAACCATCACTGGACAATTCATTAAATGAATTTTGTCATCAGTTTGTTAGCGTGTAGCGTGTTGTTGGCATAATCAAAGCGCATGTTTTTTTTTAAGGCAAGCGATTCCCACTGCTGCCTACAGAGGGTGCTCCAGGTTTCTAAGCCACGATTGTGCATGATAAGTCTGCTTTAATGCCATGAGGCTGCACATGACCATAGTACGCTGCCCGCTAACGCAGGAATCTCACTTGCTCTTTAAACTGTTAGGCTCGCGCAGGTCCACAGAGGGGTAATTGAAAGTCGTATGGATCTTGTGCGGGACATTGATTGCTCTTCCTTTCCTCCAGAGCTCGCCTCTTCCTCCGCCCACCTCCCCCCTCTCCCTCTCTCTCTCTCCCCAGTCGCCTCTGTGATCACTGGGCAGAACAGTAGTGACACAGGCCGCATTGATAAGAGCCCGTGTGATATGCAGCCACCTTGTGATCTAACAAACTGCTAATCGCTGCCAGTATCTCCGCTCCGGCACTCTCCACCGCTGGACAAATGCAAGACTTGATAAGGAGGCTCTTGATGCTGTCGGATGTATCCAGGAGTAGGAGGATAGGAGGGAACAGAATGGAAGATTTTCACTTGGTCCGGGGGAGATTTATCCGGTTTAGAGAGATCTTTTCGAGTTACAACTTTGTGCTCTTTGTGTAGAGTTGTCTGCATGCTTTGCCTTGCAGGGGCATGAGCATTGGAAGCCCCGGGGTTTGAAAAGATGATGTTGTTAAAGTAAGAAACACAATGTATTTTTTCAATACTTAGAAAATGTTATCTTTTGTACAGATTGTTTTCTAACCAGGAAAAGCCCCCGACGGCCATCTCACAGTATGATCCAGAGGCTTTCACTGAGCCAAGGAGAAGAATTAAAAGTAGAAGAATATATCTTATCAGGATTGTATGACACTGTATCAGCTACCTAGTGCTATGTGGTTGCTAATGTGTTTTAACCAATCATGCGGCACGGTGGCACAGCGGTTAGGGTTCATGCTTCACAGCAAGAGGGTCACGGGTTCGATCCCCGGCCGGACAGGGCAGTTTTTTTCTCATCATGGCAACTTGTAAATAAGCGGCAACCTCCCTCTCTCTTGGTAAGCAGCGTTTTTGTCTTTTTTTCCGCAAACTGCTTGGATACGTTTGTACATCTTTGCAGTGTTTTTGTGAGGTTCAGTGTGAGTTTTTTTTAAATTACTGCAGAGAGTCCGTACTAGCCTTGAAGGACCCATGTTTTTAAAGGTAAGCAAACAGCTAGCTTAAAGACATTTGAGACCTACAGTTTCTTCTTCTGGAACACTGAAGAGGCACCAAGAGCCCCCCACCCCACACCTGCAACACAGTGGAGGCGTCACAAGAGGCACTACAGGAAACAAAAAAGGGACAAACGAGGAGAAGATGGTGGAAGACTGATGTGAAGGGGGGAGAAGCTGCGCAGGAGGAAGACGGAAGTGGAGGAGCTGACCAGTGCGGGACACCACGCTCTGAAACACGGAGAAACCCAGGAGGCGACGCATCGTTTCAGAGGATCAGAGGAGACTGAAGGCAACCAGCCAGGTTTCCTCTGGGTGCTACGGTTTCCCCTGCCTCCAACACAACATGCTGGTCAGGCGCTCAGTCGCAGCGGCTCAGGACTAACCCAACACCTGAACGCAATTTATTGTATGATTTTACAATGACAAATAAAGCACTTACTTGGTTACTTACTTCTGTGTGGCGTTTGCATGTTCTCCCCCATGTCTGTGCAGGTTTCCACTGGGTACTCCGGTGGTTTCCAACATGTACAATAGGTCAGAATGAATGAGAGTGTGTTTGGAGGGGCCCTGTTAGATAAATAACAATGGTGTTTGAGAGGACTGATGAAGAATAGGCAGCAGTCAGGATGTCTTATACAGGAGAAGTTTATTTACCATCGTTACGGGACCCGGAGACATGAACTCGAGACATTGCGCTAGTCCTACCATTCAAGTCTGTCTATGCTTCCACAGAAGAGGGATAAATACGTCTAAGAGCGTCATACTGATACGCAAGCAAAACATTCAGTGGCTGAGAGTGAGCACCTGAGCACCACAGTCAAGGCTATGACAGAGATAGTACGACTTTACAGCTTGACCCAGTATGATAAATAGCGATTTAATGTTATCCCCTAACAGGTCCAATGGCGCAGATTGGCAGCCTCGCCTCCCACCACAGTATGGAGTGACTGAATAATGACAAACAACAGTGTGGCGCTTTGAGAAACTGCCATGAGAATGTTCTAGCGTTAAAAAGGCGAAATGACAGAACCCAGTGTGCATTATGACAGTTGCTTTGTTGCTTATTGAAATGCTGAACTGCCAATTTGACCATTTGCTCTCAGCGTCCCCTTCTTTTGTATTGTCCTGACAGTTTTGCATTCTGTTCCACCTGCTGCATACGTAATTCAAAGTTTTGGTCCAAAAGTGAAATCAATCATCAGCAGTCAATAGGTAGTCTTGATCTTTACATGGGAAAAGGTATTCAGTATAGAATGTCTCAAGGATGTACAAGAGCCAATACCTATCTGTCTGCCCTCTCCAGTTTAATAAAAGATGCCTTTCGTTGCCTTACTATCTCCATAATATGGCCCCTCATTTTCTCTTCCTACTATACGCCCCCGTTCGTCTCACCAACCAAAACAGATGAAAACTAAAAATTGTCACCGCCTTGAAAAAAAGAGTAAGAAGTCGACACATGATGAAGGCTTTCTACCCAGACCCGGACAGGGCTGAGGGGAATATGCTTCAGATTATAGATATTATGTCCGAGCAGCTGTTGAATTTTGGACGTGAAGTTTATAATTTTGAGTGCTGTTCTCATCAGAGTGGAATCGCTCACTGAGAAAGAACATTGTGTAACAGTGCCATTTTGTTCCTTATCCCATATGCTCGGCACTCTCGCGTTTCGCATGCGCGAGTGAGCAGTGATTGCCATATACAGTGCGCTAGCGGGCCACATTACTGGGTACGCCCTGTCATTGGGATATGCATCGTCAAAACCGGTGTGTGATGATATGCGACATGATTGGTTGGCTTGCCGGGACTAGTCAGTATGATGTAATATACAGTGCAGGCATAGTCAGCGACAATCATGGCTTTGGCAATGTTCAGGGCTCATTCTACTGTCGATTTTGATGTGCAGGAGGTCGAGTTTAGGGGAAAATCTGCCACTGCTACTTTCTGTGCAAAAGCAGGAACATTTGGGACTCTGCTCACAGCCAATCTTTTCTCCGGCAAGTTCTTTAAAATATTTTTATCGCCAATCATGCAGAAGACTCTTTCGATTTCCCAATAAGTCAGAATTCGCCTTAGAACTTCTCTCAATTGTAATTAACATGGTTCAGTGCATCGCCCCTTGGTTTGGCAGAAGATGGCGCTGTTTATTTGTCTTTTGTGTGATTTTTATTAGTTTTTTCAGATTTTCAGTAAAATTCCTGTTGATTTTTTTGTGTGGTATTTTTATTTTTTATTTTTTTAAATCAAGGCTTGTTTCAATAGGTTTGGGGGACTGGTTGTTTTTAGCTAACTTCCTGTTGCCTAGTGTAGGGTAAAATCAAATTCCTGTAAATGTTTTGATGTAAATTCAAAACAAAGAAAGATAATAAATAAAAAAAATGAAGAAAACTTAAATAAATGTCATTGTAAATGTTTTTTTGTGTAAAAATTACTTCCGAGAGTGGTGCTATCAGTTAGCGCCAAACTAATGTTAGCCTTTAGCTTCAACGCTAATACACAGACCTCTCTCAGTGAAGTATGTACATCCTGTGTAAAACTTTTTAACATGTTGTAAGTAATTATCCAACAGCAGCATGTTTTCAGCCACTTACTAATATTTATTTATTTTAAACAAGACACGGTTAACTCTGCATAGGAGTAAAACAATGACAGGAAACAGTCGTTATCCCTGGAAGTTAGCATCATGTCACTAAGCAACATTCCTCTGGAAAAAAAAAAAAACTGTATTTTGATTAACTTTATCTTACAAAAGTTGATTTTATTTCAAGTTATATGTTATCAAGACATGGGTCACAAAGCTTCAGCAGCTGAGAACCAACAATGTTATCACAACTTTTACTACCTGTAGACAGAAATGGTTAATTTTGCATTTGACATTGCATTGCATTTGACATTTGCTGGAAAACGTTAGAAGAGTGTCTAATTCTAACTTCTACAATAAGAATATTTCATCAGAAAAAGCCTTACTCTGAGTCTGTTTAAAAATACCTCTTTTTCTCAATCTCATGCTTGGATTAACTGCAGGCTCGTCTTTACTACGACTGAATGCAAATGTCTGTATTTTTGTTTTAATGATTAGCTGATCCCCCAGCACTTGAAAAGACGCACCTAATAAAAAAAAAGTCTGGAGCGTGCGCGTCCATATTAGTTATCCTTATTTACATTTGTGCTCTGAATCATCAAAGCCTGTACAGTGCCGATTTAGTTGCAGGGCGGTGTTGCAGTCTGAAAATCTGTTTCAAGTCACGGCTCTAGGCACTTGGGTTTCCATCTCGAGTTCGGCTCCATTTTCTCTTTGAAATAGGGAGAATTTCTGTCTTTCGTCTTCTTCACAGACAGCCGCCCGACAAAGGGAACTTACAGAATTGAGAAATAATGCTTTAATGAGGCTGTTACTTTTGAAAATCTTTACATATTACATTTTATAAGTTAAAATAGTGTAGGCCTATGAATATGGAAAATATGTTCATTCAGGATATCCTTTCCATCACTAAGAATGCCTGGATTAAGCGTATGGCGCCCACTCGCTGATAGCAAGGGGGAGTAAAGCTTAATGAAAGGATTAGTTAGCAGGATTGTTAGTGAACGACGCCTAGAACACACGCAGAAACGTTCCAGGTTTCATCAGCATACAGGTGAAACTCAACTTAATTCAACTTAAAATGCGAAACTATTATATGATATAGATCATTACATGCAAAGTGACATATGTCAGTTTATTTGGTAAAGTATGGAGTATGGAGGAGTATGACTTACAGTCCATTTTCAAAATATTCTTATTTTATGAGATTATTAATTTTTAATTCAGGCCATAATAATCCAAATTATAACAAATAAAAGGCTATACATATCTCACTTTGCATGTAATGAGTCTATCATACATTAGTTTCACATTTTAAGTTGAATAACAGAAATGAATGCACTTTTTAACAATGTTCTAATTTTCTGAGTTTCACATGTAGTCGAAAAAATGAAGCACACTGTAAAATTCAACTCATTGCGCTTACTTGGAATAAACTATAACCCGATGCATAGTTATTAAACCCGATGTTAAGCAATGGTTACTAGTAATGCCAGTAGAATCAAGAGGGATTTCACAGTATGCATTACTAATGATACAAGTTCTGATTACTAGACATGTCGTACTGGCAATTGGGAATTCCTAGTGCTGATTACTTTTGTCATGGCCTTAACCTGTACTATTGTTCTTAGTAATGGTTACTGGAATATTCGTGTACCCTTTATGGTTTACTTGTTATTCCCATTAATGAAGTTTTACAAATTAAGTACAAGATATAGTATATGTTGTAAGAAAGCAAAGCAAAACATAATGAAAAACAAAACAAAATGAACGTAAGCATAACAGGATTCCAAATAATCATTACTGGCATCATGTAAAGTTAGTCATTACTTGCAAAACGGAAACATGTTGCTTTAAAATGGAAAAGCAATTAATCACAATTTTCTCTTGAAAATGTACTTCTTACATAGAGCAGTGGGTGATTACAGCAGATTTATGGTCTAGTAATGATTACACTTAATTTCATGTAATGACAGCAATTAGAATTTACAATGCAGTGCGCAGTAAATTCCAGATTGATTCCGTATTTTTTAGTGATCACAGCAAACACAATCACCTAGTTTACAGCTGACCACTATTTGTGTGAATTCCAAATCAAGTGACGACACTTCCGCGTAACATTTCATCCTAAAAGCACAAATGATCAACTCTCTGTCTCCATATAGCTTTTGCTTACGTGTAATCAATTGCCTGTTGCAACATTATTTGGCTCTGACAGGAGATGGGATTTGCACACATTTCAGTCGGGCCCCAAGTGCCCATCTTGCCTCGGGCCCCATGGCGTCTGCAAATGGCTCTCTGGACGCAAGGCAATAGCGGCAGTGGTCAGAAGGCATGGAGGGGAAAAAGCTCTGCCTCCCTTGACCGGTTTTAATGGGCACACACATAGTCAGGCTGCTTCTTGCGAGCGCATTGTGGTAGTATCTGGCCCGTCTCTCCTCGCTGACACACATGCAAGCCACCTAAAGAGCACAGATTGCCTCATTCTATCATCATTGGCCTTATTCACAGTGTAACAGGGAGGGAGCATGCATCAGAATGGCACAGTTTGGGCTCTGTCAACAAGCAGCAATGTCGAGAGAGATTTTCCCTCCCTATACTGTAGCAAAGGATTCGCTCAGAAATTCGTCAGTAGTGTTTCAGAAATGGCTCAGGTGTTCTTTCCCGTTCCAGCTACACCATAAACTCAAAACAGCATCAAAACACCATCAAATATATGTTAAGTTTACATTTTTTGATGATTCAATTTTTTAGAGATATCAATTTAAAACGTTTGCCATAGAGAAATAAATGTTTTTCAAGTGTTCTGTTTTTATAAGGCACTTTATGCTTAAAATGTCCAAAATTGCCTAATTTCAGTAACACAATCTATGGATCGAGCCAGGTTTGAATGAAAGATTTTATTTTTTTTGATATGTTAGTTTTATAGATTTTCAGAGGGGATTTGGACACCTTGTTTAGTTTTTTGTTGTTGTTGTTGACAGTGAAAAAAAATCATTCAAATTTTGCCTTGTTTTGTGGGGATCAAAATGCAATAAATCAGGCTAGTATTGGAAAAACCTTCATAATATTGAGAAGTACAAACGAAAACCTAATTATAGGAAAAGGAGACCTAAAGCTTTGTAGCGCCTGCACATGCCGCTGCCGTTTGTGCCGCTGCGGTCTCCCAAAAAAGGAAATTACCATATTTGGATTAAACATCTTTCCTGCTACACATGGATACCAAACATGTCAATATTTGTAAATTACTATGTGTGGGAAAGACCTTAAAACTGAAAATGTTTAGGGAGAAAACTAACTAAAAAAAAAAAATCTTCTTCCATTTTTCTCTTGTTGTGAGTCAGTGGCATTGACGGTATATCTGAATACTGTTGTGGAGTGTGCACCATAAGGCTTTTAAATGGGGAAAAATAAGGTGCCAATTAATACTTTTTTTTTAACTTTACAATCTTTTTAGAAATGTAGTGGGGTAGAAAGTGTTATATTTATCTTTCAGACGGAGTAGTAGTAATAAGTTCTCAACCCAAATACGACTCAAATAAAGTACAGATCCTCCAAAACCCCACTTAAATGCAGTACTTATGCAAACTGACTTTGTTACCGACCACCTCTGATTGTGCCTTGGGAAGTTAAATTTGAATCTCTGAACTCTTTCTGTCCATATGACAAATCAATCTCCCGCTGACCTGAGCAGTGAACAGTAGTAGATGCGCTGGGCAGTAGGTAGTAGCTCATGTGGTGGGGTTAGCTCCTCGTGACCTCATCCTCTCAGTCAATATTGTCCCGCTCCTCTCGGCAGGTGGGTCTGTAGATTACACGCTCGGCCAGAGATTTTCAGATAGAAACTTGCTCGGCACATTTGACTGATGGGTCAACTCGAGTCGGTGTGATTTAAAAAAAGGAGCCATTTGTAATTTAAGACTCACTATACAATGTGTCTCACGGTACACAGGGCCTCACGATTTGTACTGATATTCATTTATATTTACAGATACAACAAAATGTGTATTCAGTGTTATTACTACAGCCTCTATGCATGGAATCTTTTTGGCTAACTTCCTGTTGGCCAGGATAAGGAAAGACTACTTTCTATCCCCATTTTAACAATAAAAAAAATACGTTTGTTCAGCTAGTGGAGCTATTTTAACATTCGTTAGCATTAAGTTTTTAGCTTCAAGGCTAAATCACATTGATGAACACAGATGTCTGCCTCAGTTAAGTATATCCTGAGAAAAGTCTTTAACGCGTAATTATCCCACATTAAAGTATTTATGACTTTCAACATAGCTAACTCTCCCTAGAATAAAATACAGACAAGATCGTGTGGGCGCTGCCATGAATAGTGCCCTTCACTTGTATTAGTTTACAGAGGACTGAAGAAGTCGAGAGAAATCAGTTACTACAAGGACACAAAGCTGTTTTCAGGATGCGCAGACACGTACACTTTTGACTGTGAAAGCAGTCGGGCACTGCTGCCTTATTGATACACATGATGTCGTTAAAGTATTGCAGTTTTCTAAACAACACAATATGACCATGACAAATCTCTAAGGCCGTTTTCACACACGTTTGTCCGCACCAAACATTGCAACATCAGCCACGTAACAACGATCAGCAGTTCAACAAACTTATTCCCATGACTACGGGCATCAACCTGTCAATGTGCCGAGCGGCTCATGAAGGTTTCACTGCAGCTGGAAGGGAAAGGAAGATGTACCTTGATGGTTTAAAGTTGATCCATTTTGCCTCATCAAACGTCCACATGCAGCGCGTATTCATTCTCTCTTCGCGCAAAAAAGAGGCATCAAAGCAAGAGAAGTTTGGCCCGAAGTCCAATTCACACCCCACCCGCTCCGACGCAGAGAGCGAGTGGCGGCGCTCCGAGTCCACCTGTTTCAGCCGTAAAGTGCTGTGGTTAGATTCACACTGACCCTAAAGTGCCGCTCTCGGGCTGAAAGTCCCTTTAGGTCAACCTAACTAGACCTGTGTGAAAACGCCCTTAGCCGTATGTTATCAGTTGTCAATAAAAGTATAATAATAATATTGGATAAATGATGCTAATTGAGCAAGCCTGCAAACATTGTCTGAACTTAAACCATTTTGAAAAGATGTTGACGTCTTTTCAAAACTTCCTTAACTTGGGAACACTGCTGGCCACTCCACTGGATGTGTTGGAACTGTACAGAAATGGCTTTTGTACATAATCGCTACTCCGGACACAATGGGCTAATGCCATTCTCCACACGGCTCAAGGGTTCGCAAACTGATTTACATAAAACATGAGCAAATCTGTCCAGACTACTTACTGCACAGCTGCAAAAAAAAAAAAAAAAAAAAAATTCAAAGCACTTTCCCTCTGGAACGGCGCGCTGAATGGGTGAGCATACTCTTATCTTATATAACCTTTTACTGTCATTGGCCCTGACTGGCTCTCGCGGCAAACTGGCTTTATAACTTGAAAGCTGCTGCTATTACATTCCATTGGATCCACCTGCTGTGCGCCTCGGTTGATCAAATGGCCACCAGCGCGCGGCAGGGACGGGCACATGCTGTCTCTGCTGTATTGGTTAAACAAACAAGGCTATCCAAACAATGCTGACTGCTATGGACAATGTTGTGTACGTGTGTGTGTGTGCGTGTGTGTGTGTATTCACGCTTCTGCCGGACCGGTATAACGCCGTTTCAATGCAAGCACAGTTTCAACCCAAGGCTTTTTGTTTCCAAGGCAACCGCGTGGAGAAACGTGAAGCTTAACGGTAAAAATGATGCACCTTTCCCAGTTGACAACGGCCTAAAATAAAACCTGTCCGACTCCATAGGCCAGACAGACATTTTTTAGAGTTCGCTGTAATGGTCTCGGGCCCGCTGCGGGTTATGGGATTGATAGGACAGAGCCAGACGTATAAAATACGCGGAATATACTAGATGTGATCCGCGGGAGAATAGCGAGATGCAGGTATACAGGGTCAGCGCTACAGGCTTTTAGAGGGAGTGTCTGGGTAGTGGTCAGACTGAAAAGAGAGGTCTAGATCAGGGGTAAATTCTCTATACAAGAATCAACGAAGTGAATAAGTCTTCCAAATAAAATAAAACAAAGTTTTATTGTTGTCAGCAGCTTAGTGGTTTGAATACAAACTAGAATACTTGCACACAGGGGTTCATTATGTGTTTGGATCCAAGCTCACCTACATTAAACATGGTCACTTTTAACACAAAGTGCGACATTGTAGGTTATTTGACCTTCCAAGTAACACCATGGTCCGAACTTGATGTGAAAAATGTCTAAACCACCAGAAAACGCCTAACTTAAATGCATTAGTACCACAGTTTGAGAACCACTAGCACAGGGCATAGAATTATAAAAGGAGAGGTGGCGTTCGATCCTAATGTTAGCAAGTAGGCTAGTCCAGGAGACTTTTCAGAGTCTGCTCAATATAGTTTTTCTATAGCCGTTAGCATTAGCCATCAATCATAGCAAATGATGAACAATCCAGATGTTTTCAGATGTTGTCAACTCATAAACCACATTTGGGTCAAAGCCTTTTAGAAATCATTAAAGAATGTACTGACATTTGAGATTTTACTTAACATACAAATTAGTGTATAAAGGTGGCTCCTGAGCTAAATGCTAACTCAAATACAGTTAAGTTTGTGCTTTTTGTGGGGTCGGATACACATCCAATGGCCACTAAACATCATCATATAAGATGTTAGTGATAAAGAAATCACAGAAATTATATAAATGCCACAAAACGGACAAAACATACCTCCCCATACGTTAGCACTGCACTTGTCTTCCCTATTCATTTGTATGGGGATAGAACGTTCAATTTAAGTCTGGTCCGGCATTCGACGGCGAACACGTGTGCATATTTGTACTGTATAGGAACAGGCTCAAAGGCATTTCTGCGATTTCTATGACATAGAGCGTATTCAAGTGCAAATCTCTTTTCATGTCATACATTCATCACAAAACTTTTATTACTATACAGTTGTGCTCAAAAGTTCACATACCCTGGCCGAATTTTTATTTTTTGTTTTTGACTATTTTTCAAAGAATATGAAAGATAACACAAACAGGTTTTTTTTCCACTCATATTTTTTTTCCACTCATATTATTTCACCATTTATGGTGAAACAACTGAGTTTGCTATTTTTAAATCATAATGAAAAAAGAAAGTACCAAAATGACCCTGATCAAAAGTTTACATACCCCAGTTTTAATACAGTGTATTTCCCCCTTTAACATCAATGACAGCTTGGAGTCTTTTGTGGAAGTTGTGGATGAGGTTTTACATTTTTTCTGATGGTAAAGTGGCCCATTCTTCTTGGCAAAAAGCCTCCAGATTCTGTAAGTTCCTCGGATGTTTTGCATGAACTGTACGTTTGAGCTCTCCCCACAGTGGTTCAATGATATTGAGGTCAGGAGACTGTGATGGACACACTAAGAGAACCTTCACTTTATTCTGTTGGGCTAGTGGCATCAGCGAAACACCTCCATATTTCACAGTATGGTGCACTTTTCTTCATAGGCCTTTCCCCATAAGTCATCATTGGCCTTGTTGACAACAAAACAGTGCACCATACCTACCGTGAAATATGGAGGTGCAGAATGAAGTGAAGGTCCCGTTAGTGCCATCTCAGTCTCCTGACCATAGACCGTTAAAAAGAATAGACAAGAATAGACTCCTCCTCACTCCTCCCCGTTTACCATAATGACCACGTTCGAGGGGAAATTCACGGCGGATTTACAGACTCCTCCTCCCCAGCTCTGACAAAGCATGTTCCTAATAAGGGCATAAGGGCGGGATCTTCACTGTAGACTCGGCCCTTGTGTGACGTGTAGCTTGAGCAGCTCCAATGTTAACAGTCCGACCCTCATTAGTACGAGATACATATTTTATTTATTTTTTTCCGAAAAACCAGCCTGGTTTCTTTTTTGTGACTAACCCAGCATTATCACAGGAGGAATATGTAGCCGTAGAAAGTGTTTAAATAGAACCCAGGCGTTAAAGTTGTTTTTAACGTGTCTAAAGTCCAATGCTTTTCAATGGGAGACTAGCGGCTATATGGAGGACGTACTACAGCAATGGCGGCCTCCGGTGTTGCGGTCGTAAAGCAGAGCAGCCAGCGGCCATTGCGCCTGACCTCAATATCATTGAACCACTGTGGGGAGAACTCAAACGTGCAGTTCATGCAAAACAGCCCAGGAACTTACAGAGTCTGGAGGCTTTTTGCCAAGAAGAATGGCCCGCTTTACCATCAGAAAAAAAAAAAAACCTCATCCACAACTACCACAAAGACTCCAAGCTGCCATTGACGCTAAAGGGGATAATACACAGTATTAAGGAAACTTTTGATCAGGGTCATTTTGGTACTTTCTTTTTTCAATATGATTTAAAAATAGCAAACTCAGTTGTTTCACCATAAATGGCTTCACACAACCACTAACTATGAGTGAAAAAAAAAAAATACTTTTATCTTTAAAAAACCTTTTCCATAATTCTGGCTTACACAATTCTTTTGGGAACCTCTGCCTTGATATTTTGAGTTTTAGAATTTGTAATGTCGATGTATGAAAAAAACAATTTTCATCTTTGTTTTTTCAATTGGCCTGGAGCTCCCCTGCTGGCAAATATTAAAACAGAATACGGCCCATGTTTATTCAACTCAATAGCAAGCGAATGATGCCGCAGTTTGAGGGCATAACCGCTCAGAATGGGCCCACTCATGATTTATTGACGTGAATCACGCAATGAAATCCAGTAAAACGCAAAAAAAATGAATCGCTTCAGCAGTAGAAGAAGAAACAACTGTGCGAATGAAGCAAAGTACTACTCTCTGCAAGTGTTTTACAAGTTTGAGTGAAAAAAAATATTCCCATTGTATAACTGGATGTACAACACCACTCTCTCCCTTCACCTTTTCTGTCAGCGTAGTATTTACTCTCCAGGACATTTAATAAGTTAAAAGCGAGGGCGCAACCCTGTTAAAAGATCAAACAAGTTGATAATATGTGATATCTCTTGGTATAACCCGACAGCCGGGCTAATTCATGCGTTGCTACTAAGCCGAGCAACGACACACAAATGCTTCAAACTGCCTGACCAATCCTGATGCTTTCACCCCAGCCTTTCTTCTTGCTTTTTGAGGACATGCAGTGAGATAGAGTTCCATTAGCGTGTGAAATATGAACAGGTGGAGCTAAGCACTGCCGGCTGAATCATAGCGAATCTGAAGGCAGGCGAAAACGAGACAGTAATTAGTGTGTCCCTAAAACGGTGGAACTAGGGCACTTCTCGGAATCGCTTCGGAGTTACGTGGAAAAGTTATGTAGCTTTTTTTTTAAACATCGAGACGGGCAAAAATCTGGTTCTACTCAACCCAGTAGGGACGCACGTTCTGTTCGATCTCTTGTTGAATTAACTGTTAACTCCCGCCTTGACCTTATTGTGCATTACGTTTTGTATAAAGAAGAAAAAAAGTTAGATTAAAAGGGTTAGGGTTATTCTGTTATTCTGCAATTAAAAAAAAAACCCATCAGACTCAGTAAATGTGTGCTGGTACAAGGGATCGCAAAAAACTCCTATGAGGCGCTCCAGTGTGAATGTTTTCTGTAAAACAAATGGAGCGGTCAAATGTGACTTTTCTTTTCCACGACGAGCTGAACAAGCCATCACTAGTCAGCCCTTCTTTTGATATGTGACCCTCAGTGGAGCCCCTGCAGGAAAGACAGGAAAGTCTTTTGGATGATATTATTATTAGACCGTTCCATTCAGACATACCACCGCTGGACAAAACAGCGTCTCTGTGAAAGGAGCTGGAATAGTGTTCCTATTTCTATATGAAAAATATATGCTTAGAAGCTAAATCAATCGTAGAATCATTTGTGAGGCTTGATAACTGTAGATTGGGGAAGTTTATACTGATCAGAATTTGCATTAGTTGTTGGTCCATATGTTAAGGTATTTTTGTAGATTTTGTTGTTTGTATATTGTGTGTGTATATATAAGGGCTATGGAGGGAAAGTAGTTCATGGTTAAAGTAGGCCCGTTTTTCACAAAGTAACTGTACGGAGTGTTCATTAATGTGCACTGCCCTCTTCAAATAAACAATTTGAGTAAATATTTTGCTGCGTTCATGTGGTCCTGGGGAAAGTGTTTTCCCCAGTTGGAAAATACACATGGGATAAGAACAAGGGATAGGAAAAAAAAAAAAAAATCCCAATTTCCACTCCTGACTGTTTGCACATTTGTTCATGTATTGTTTAATGCGCGCTGTCGTCCTCGGGTCACATACTTACTATAAGAGGAATGCCAGACATTAATGATGGCAAAAAGAAAATGTACGGACAATATTTCTAAAACCAGTAAACCAAAGTCTAGCTTTCAAGACGCTAACCCCAAATTTAAATGTGTTTGTAGGTAAAGCCACACACATTGCTTCGGCTCATTTAGAAGAGCCTACTCACGTCTATTTCTATTATTGTCTTGTGCATGGACATGTTTTGTCTTTTTTAACTTTTGAAAATCTTTCATCATGACCCATGTAATAAGTGATGTGTGTGTATTTACAGATGTGAGCTGCTTTGATTGTCTGAAGAAGGGCTCGCGCCTGAAATGTCACATTGGTGAGCAAATAAAAAAACTGGTGACAGATTACGATTGTGCGGATCTTTTCCTATTTCTTCATTATACTAGCTCAGTTAATCTTTTATCAATGACTAAAGACCGTTGTTACTTGGTAAAATCCAAATCCCCACCGATCCGACATAAAAAGCACATGAATGCAAACCAACTGGGAACAACGACGTTCCATCTCGAGAAAACCAGCTCCCCAGTTCACATGAATGCGGCATTTGCTTTGATTTTTAATCCAGCTATTAAAACATTAAATCCTGAAAACTGTGGTGTAATACATTTAAGTTAGGTGATTTTTTTCCTGGTTAAGACATGATTCCACCCAGTTTGTATCTAATTCAATCAAATGTAAGTTTATTTCAGACCCTGATTTGATCTTGATCCAGTCCTGACGATATGTGGAAGGTCAAACTTTTTATGAGATAGTAATTGGTAGGGGTCTAACGGTTCAGCTCTCACGGTTTGGTTCACGGTGCAAATAAATTACATATAAAAAATAATAAGTTGGTTTTGAAATAAAATAGCCTAAATGTTCATCATTAGACAGTATTTCTAAACTCTAAATACAATTGGCAATGCTTTCAAAAGTGCTTTACAATAAAATCTGCCTCTGGGTCACAATGCAAAACAAAATAGAAAACAAAATTGTAGCGCTCTAAACTGAAAAATAAATAAAGCAGCGCAGTGTAGGCCATGCGCCCGTTAAGAGGGTATATGCTTTTTTCAATCACATAGCACAGTCTATAGCATACTACAATGATGACGTACCTCTGTTGTCTGTATGCAGTAATTAAAATAACTGCCTTGAATAAAATGCTCTCTCAAAATGGCTGTACTGAACGTTTGAAATAGCTCTGTCTCTTTAGAAGCTTTCCGACACGCCCCTTCAGCACACTGCTGTGCATCTAAACACAACACTGTGCGGGAGGGGCTCTGCGAGCTGAGAGCAGTGGTTGGTGCTGGCTGGTGACAAGGTCCAGAGCGTCTCCAGGAGGTGGGGGCGTCCTAGGGACGAGCATACTACACTAAATGGCTGCAGTCTAAGTTTTACTGATTACTCAAAATATGTGAATGAGCCAAGCAACATAATTTTACATATACCCTCCTTTAAGTAATAGTTCAGTTTCCCTTTCCACACACAGGAGCTAAAGCACTTACCGAGCAGCGTGTATGATTTGAGGCTGGTCCTGGACAACATTCTGCTTGTACTTTTGAAGTGGATTATGACCAAGATTGGATCTTATGCATTTGGCGCCTCAGACAATGCACGGTGCTCTGGATCTATCTCTCACCGCTGCCTGGTCATCAGCAGGAGAAACCTTTCCAAAGCCACACAGACTTCATATGTTTTTGGAGGATGTAACTGGACAGGTCTGGATTGTCAGTTTAGCGGTAAGTGATGATGACAGACACATGCGTCCTGTTTGTATGCGCACACACACGCATGGCACGCACCACAGTCCTTAAATATTAAGAAATATAGACTAAAACTTGCACCGTCACTTTCATACCATGCATATTGGCAGATTTTTGCTGCACTAGAAAATCATAGTATCTTAACCTATTTCAAAATGTGTGTCAAAGTGCACACAGCTAAAACAAAGTCGGTAACCGTCTGACCGAAACAATCTTGAACAATCCTGAAGTGTGATCCAGGCTTAATTTGAGTTCTCCTTGGAATTCTAGCACTCATTGGAAGCTTGGATACTTGTTCAGTCCAATCCATGCAGATTTCAGTCTGGATTTTTCTCTGGCTGAAATCTCGGAGTAATCATGGACTCAGACCTGAATTTTAACAGTCATATTAAGTCCATTACATCAGCAGCCTATTACCATCTAAAAACATTGCTAAAATAAAAAACATAGTGTCTAAACAAGACTTGGAGAGATTAATTCATGCATTTGTCTCCTGTCGGTTAGACGATTGTAACGGCCTGTTCACTGGCCTTTCCAAACAAGCTGTCAACAACTGCAGTACATCCAAATGCTGCTGCTCGAGTCCTGACCAAAACCAGGAAATACGATCGTATTAGTCCAGTGCTCCGGTCTCTGCACTGGCTTCCTTCACTCAGAGAATAGATTAAAAAGCTCTGCTTGTGTATATGTCTCTTCATGGTCAGGCACCAAAGTACATCTCGGACATATTACAGCTGTATGAACCACCTCGGGCCCTGAGATCCTCAGGGAGGGGTCTCCTGGTGGTTCCCAGAGTCACCACCAAACACGGTGAGGCTGCGTTCAGTTTCACGCAGCAACACGGAACAGCCTCCGTGAAGATGTGAGACAGGCCTAAACTTTGACAATGTTTAAGTCCAGGCTGAAAGGACACCTTTTTTAATGTAATTTTATTGTGTTCTTATTGTGTTTGGATGTCTGGTGTTGCTGTGAGGCACATTGAGTTGTACATGTACATGAAATGTGCCACACAAATAAACTTGCCTTTGCCTTTGCCATCATCTATCGAAAAGCAAAGACCACAAACAGCCTGCCAGTGCTTTTGTCATTATCTCCGGAAACAGAGGCGATAGAGAGCGAGGGGATCGTCCCTCGTGCGTCCTATGATCAGCGCGACGGAACAAAACGCAGGTCCCATGCTCGCGATGAACTTACGCCCTCAATTATATTCTAATCTCATTCCCCAACTCGATTTCTCTTCACGGATGCGTTGACACACCCAAAGCACTGGAGCTCTTTATCTGCCGTTGGAAGGAGTGTGTTTTTCTTGGGCAAACCTATTCGGCGATTACACAGCGAGTAATTACCTCCCGCTGAAGACGGAGGATCAAATCATAATTCGCCATAGAGTCACATTAATAATCACGACTCCAGACCTGATCGCGCTCCTCAGCTGTGAAATTATAGCTCTACCTTGCCACCAAACAACAGGGAGGGCGCTCCGAGTGCGAGAGAATGGATTCTATGGAAGCATTCGTTATTCCTATGTTATCATTATTGTTTGACACGAAGTTCAAAGTATTGTTATTCTTTTGTGTGAATGATGACTTCAATATTCTATTATTTTCTAAAGCAGAGTTTAATAAATGACGGGACGGCCTTTTCCCCCCTGTGCAACCCTTTTCATAATGGCCAAAGCTAACATAGTCTTTTGTACAAATTAGCATGGTGCATAATACTAATCTAATAGATTCTTTTACAGCAGTTGATATTTTCAATCACGTTTTTCTCGTAATCATCTCCAATGGGTCCAGACGATATCAGCTGAAGGGCCAGATTTAGCCTGCAGGCCTTATTCTAAGATGTCTATTGGTTTATTACACTGCCTGACACACACAAAAAAGACACCACTAGTGATGGGTCAGTCGTGAACGAGTCTATACAAATAGACTCTTTTAAGTGAACGATGAGAGTCGTTTTCTTTTTGTGTTTTAAGGCTACTTGTTTATTAAAGGAATAGGCCACCGTTTTCACATACTGAGATAATGTTCTGACCTTAGCTTAGACGAGTTCATTTGTACCTGTCTGGTCTTCACGTGTGCCTTCCGTAACGTAAACACAGCACAGACGGCGTTAGCATTTAGCCTCTCTCTTCTCCTCTATAGCTCCAAATGAGGTGAAGATAGATGCTACCAAACTCTTCCACGTTTTCCCTAAGATCCCTCACATAACCATATTTAAATAGGGAAAACGTGGAAGAGTTTGGTTTTGTGATGAGGCGAGTAATTTGGGGTAGTGTTGTTCCCATGCGGCCGCTGGGGGCGCACTATAAAAGGCCCTGGTTTAGTGTTGTTTGCTCTCTGACCTTGTGTATCTCCCGTTGCCTGTTGTACCCGGTGCTGGGGTGCTCTTGTCCGACAGTAGCTTCGCAGTGGATTGGGTTTGCGGTTCCCCCATGGTCCTGTGATGAGCGTCGTCCCTTAATACAGCACACGTATGGTGGCTCTTACCGGCTCTACGGCAGTAGCACCAGCGCTGCCCATCGCTGTCTTGTCTTGTCCTGTCTTCATGTGTCCGTGACTTGGGTCTGTCCAGCGGTTGGCGGGGACTTGTTGGAGGACTCTTGCCTAAAATATGAACTATGTATCTCATGGACTAAACGTACATCTGTTCTAATCGTTTTAAATTAAGCATACTTATGAAATGAAATGAAAGAAACATTTTGTAACAAATAAATTCTGTTTAAACAATGGAACACTTGTGCCCTTCGTCAATGGAACTTACCTGTGTGTCTTAAAGCTAAGGTTAAAAGTACCTCGCTCTGCTACAGTAGCAGCTACAGTAGCATCTATCTTCACCTCATTTGGAGCTATAGAGGAGAAGAGAGAGGCTAAATGCTAACGCCGTCTGTGCTGTGTTTACGTTACTGAAGGCACACGTGAAGACCAGACCGGTACAAATGAACTCGTCTAAGCTAAGGTAAGAACATATCTCAGTATGTAAAAATGGTGGCCTATTTCTTTAAGCACCACACGTCTCTTACACTGACTCACTTCAGAGAGAGAAATAGAGGTAAAAAAGTGCAGAACTCTACAAACTGAGACTTATCCGTAGTCTGCGCATCTAGCTTTTAGCCACTTTTTATTTGACAACAATCGGCCTCATATTTCCGGTTTTAGAAGCAAAAAAAGCAGCATTACAGGAGTCTGCGAAGGTTTCGACTGTAGTGATGTTTGGAATCTGTGTCCATTCCACTCTCAGCGCGAAAGGCTGCAGCTCACAGACTGGAGAAGGCGCGGGGGACTGGGGCCCCACAGGGAAACACTAACACAGGATTTAAATTTTTTAAAAGTCATTTATGTACTTTTATAAGCCATACCGCCTTTGCTCTGCCAGATCCTGTCAGATCTCTGAGGCTAAGTTAAGACAAGGGCCTGGTTGGTACTTGGAAGGGAGATTGTTTCGGAACACCAGGGCGTCTGGGTGAATGTGTGTGAGTGAGTGGTTGGTGGTGGTCGGAGGGGCCGATGGCACAGACTGACCAGCCTCGCTTCCGTCAGTCTACCCCAGGGCAGTGTGACTGAATAATGACGACAGTGTAGCGCTTTGAGAAACTTGGTAATACAGGCTATTATTACTTATGTACTAACACTGGATTTTGACTGTCAATAAAAAGTACACAAAAAATGGAGAGCCATTTGGGAGCCAAAAGAGACGAAAATCTCATTACTCGTCGCCACCTGGATTCACTAACTGTTATGATTTGGGGATTCACGCAGTCGGTCCCGTCGAGGTTCACAAACACTATGCTCCCAGAGAATGAGCTCAGGCAAACTACCTGAACATCTTCATTTTCACACATGGATTGGCCAGCACAGAGTCCAGATCTCAGCCCCACTGAGAATCTTCGGGATGTGCAGGAGAAGGCTTTGCCCAGTGGTCACAACCTTTGGTGAAAAGGCACTGGATCTTTTGACATTGCAGAATCATTTGGAAACAATACCACTGCCAATGCGTACTGTAATGTGAGTTTTTATTTGAGTGATTATTTGAGTGATTATTTACATTATTTACATTAACATTGTAGCAGTGCAGAAAATAAATAAAGTAACAAAAAAGTAACAAGAACTCAAAAGGAGTAGGCCGAAGCAAGAAAGCTTGTAAGTGCCTACCCCCATATTCAAAATGAATTTACATTCCGGATACCGTGATACAACATAACACTACATTACAGATTCCTGGATTACACAATTACAATTGTCCACATTAACTTTACGTACAGCAGCTTTGCTAAAGAAGAACATTCATGTTTAACAAAAGAAAATCACGTAATGATTACAAGACTGCCAAAGTAAGAAGACAACACGAAGATAGAAATGTATGCAATTTTTATTTTATTTTATTTACAATTTGTACTTTTCTTTTCTTTTCATCTTTCCCATTCGCTTAATAACCATAACCAATCTTTACTTATAAACACCAGTCACCATTCTAGTAATTGAACATTGACTTAGTTATTATTAAGTATCACATAATCAACATGACCCATTATTATTGACATTCCTATTTCCACCGTAAAAATTATTAGCTGTGATTGTTTTATTGTTAGTTTTGTTAGTTTTGTTTTGTTGCTTGCCTTGTTTAGTGAGATGCCTGTAATAAGCCAGGGTGTAATGTGGCCAGTTGATAGAGGGCAGTAGCCCCCCATCAGCAAGACCTCACCCTGCTGCCCTAACTAGTTATTGTTGTGAGACAGTTCTGAGCCATATACTGGGTGGTGCATTTAAAAAGACAAGATTTCTATCCAGTTCCTTTAATTCATAACAACTTAAACTTAGAGATTGGTGACATTGGTTCTATCAGCAATGATATGGTTAAAACAGATTCACAGTACAAGTAATACTTATAATTATCTATAAGTAATACAAAATTACCTATAGATACTAAGAACAAGGTCACATGTCTTTAGCATATTTCTCAAACACACTTCTCTTATACTGTTTTTTAAATTGTTGTAGACTATCAGCGCCTTTTAAGGGTTCCTCTAGATTTTTCCACAGATTTACACCTCTCCGGGTGATACGATGACTTTTTATGGTAGAATGAATACATTGTACTTTCAGATTATGAGTGCCCCTTAGATCGTAACTTCCCTCTCTTTTGCCAAACATTTGTTGTATATTGTTTGGGAGCTGATTGTTTGCTGCTTTATATATCTGTAACAAAGTATTATATTTTATGAGGTCATCAAGTTTCATGGTGTTAGATTTTAAGGACAATATATTTGTATGGTCCCTATATCCGACATTGATAACAATTCTAATAGCCTTCTTTTGGAGTCTAAATAAAGCCTGTAAATGACTATTGAAGGTGTTTCCTGGGTGGATGGGTGAAATGTCTTGCTCTAAGTCACAAAACAGTCCAATAATCCACATTTTTTTACCATTGTTTTGATATTTTTGGGCACAGTATTTAACATAAGACGATGATTACAGTATTGCTCAGCTTTATCGCATCAAACTAAATAATAATAGAAAACTTGCCTCATGCACTCATCCAACAACTTAACCCACCTCCTCCTTGGAACATCATTGAGACGCAACGAACCAGGCGTTACGTCGATTACAAAAAGCCGAAATACTTGGGATCTAGATGGATCTTCCGCGCGCTATTATGTTTGCCCCTCTTTAGCCCGTGTTTTCCAATTTTTCGGCTGCTTGTAATTTCTCATCTATCCTTGGAAATCCTTCTGTCTAGGTCTGCTGCACCGTGAGCCGGGCCCTTTGACGCCCTTTTATTAAAGCGTTAAGATAGCGCTACACGAGATGGACTGATGGATAGATGGAGTGCCGGGGATGAGGGCAGGAGGGGATGGGGAAGGGAAGCGCAGTCTGCAGGAATCCATAATTACTCTCCTCTCCCCTCGGCCTCTGTGTGAGTGAGTGAGTGTGCGCGTGTGTGTGTGTGTGTGTGTGTGTGTGTGTGTGTGTGTGTGTGTGCGTGCCTAAGCTTTGGTCCATTCGAAGCCAATTCCAATTCATCTTTATTGAGGCTATTGTCAGCATTGGAGGAGGACTATAAGGCATGTAGCGGCTGGAAAATGAGGAAGAGAGAGAAACAGAAGCAGAGGGGAACAAAGGGAACAGTAAGGGTAGAGCAGCGGTTCTCAACTGGTGGATGGGGAGGGAAAAAGTGCAAAAACATTCCTACATGCAAGTTTTCCAAGGTTTGGGCTAAAATATGTTCATGTCATTTGAATTTATATCTCATTGAATGCTATTACAACTGCCTTTGTGTGTCCCTCACGCAGAAATGTGCCCACAGACTTCCACTGAAATCACTGAAATTTTTATTCAAAGGTCTTTTCAGACTTCTGCATAATTATTTTCTGAACCCGCATGCTTCAGTGTTTAATAAAAATATCAATCCTTCATTTTGTTATTGCATTCTAAAGTTCCGACATATTTGTGTGAATGGGACTTTTTAACTGTTGCTGAGTTCCTTTGATCATGATTTCAGATTTACATTATGTTGAATTGCTATTTAACAATTATTTGTGGGAAAATACAGTATTTTACATTATATATAACAAGTTCACAGACAGTGGAGGAAGAGAGAGAGGTACTGAGGTATGGTACTGCACTGAGAGGTACTGTACTGTATTGTGATGATTTGGAGAAAAATGGTTCCACAATAGCAATCTAAACTCTCAACTTCACTTATAGAGCACCTTCCATGTAAGTGCAACTAAAAGGGCTGCAGGGAAATAGTTGAAGAAAAAGAATAAAATAAACACGTTCTCCCAAACAAAACTAAAAAAGCATTTAAGTGACAATTACTTATATGAAGTAGTTTGTAAAAACGAGGTATACATTTTATATTACAAAAATGAGTCTTTAAAGCCACACACAAATAAGACACGGAATGGAGTGTTTGCCATTCCGTGTCTTATTTGTCTGTGATACTTAGTTTATAATGTCTACTTACATGTTATTTGGTGTTAATTTTCAGTTTTTTTTTTTTTTTTTTTACTAACCAGGTCCAGGAGCCAAAGTTTTACAGATCCTAGTGAAGGTTCTCAGTGTTCATGTTCCTGATGTTAGTTAGAACAAATAAGTTAGGTCAGGAGCAGGCTTTGTATTGGCAACAGTGTAATCCCAAATGTTACGCTGCGTGCCTTTAATTTAGACTTACACAGACTAATTGATTTCTCAACTGAGGTGAAGACTTTCAGGTTTTGAGTTCCCTAATGGGAAGCATAGAAGACAAATCAGGCTTCACCATATTGAGTCCTTAATCTGGGAGCCACCAGCAGATCACCGTGTTCAGTCTATGAAGACAACAACACTATTTGTGCGCAGTAAGGCTTAGGTTTGGGAAGACTCACCCCCACATCTTTTGATTAGGACAAAAAGTCAGCCCGTGATTGAGCAAACTTCCCAGCCCCTGCTGTAAAAGGGGATGAAGAGGAAGAAAATGAGAGAGGCGCACGGAAAGAGAGAAATGTAGAGATAGAATAGTAAGTTTAATTGTGTAAAGCTACATGACAAGTGGTGCGTCCCAAAGCAATATTGTTTTCGCGGTAGCACTTGCAACAGGGACTCCATGGATGGGGGAGCGAGCGCACTCATTTTCATACATATTGCAATGCACCTTAACCCAAGATCCTTGGAAGCAAAGCGGTGATTTCTTTCTTTTCCAGCCGCCTTAACAGCAAAATGCATCATTGACGACGTTTTTCTATCCGGTTTTAGCGCGGCTCGGTTTGTCCCACACAAACACACACACATACACACCTCCACCAGAAGAATTGATCGGGAGAGCTGCTGTGCTCCTCTCTCTCGGCTCCTAATATAGACCGTGGGACTAAAATAACTTTAGGAAATGCGGTTTAGTTCGCGTTCTCCTGAAACTATGCTGTTGAGATGGATGGTGTTAGAGGGGCTTGTGTAAGACTATAGAAGAGTGCTCAATGAGTTCTGGGATAGACCTTTAAAAGGCAAGAGAACTTTGTCAATCGTCGGGATTACCAACGCCCTGTTGACCGGACAAGACTTTCCTGGACTGTGTTTGAACGTCCACACTATTCCCTCGAAAGTGCGCTGCATTGTGGACACCCCGTTTTGTTGCGTAACCAGGAACAAAAGGTCCAGAGAGAGTGAAAAAGTATTCCCACTACGCATTCTGAGAAGCACCACAATGCACTGCGAGAGCTGTCGGAGAAACATTACACAAATTAAAGAAAATTGGCTGTTTCGATTGCGCGTTTTTCATGGACTTAACCTCTCAACCCCCACCGTAACCGAGCACATTTTACTCCAGTTCAGAAAGCTTCTTGAGGGAAAGACAAACAAAACGTTGCAAAAAACATCTTCTCAGTTTTGTCGGTGTTAGCTTTCAAATGTGGCGTTACACTGGCCTACAGACTGAGCTGTCCAGTCAAGAAGCCTTTACATTTGGGTAAAACCGAACTCAAGAAAATGTGTTTGGTTAAAGTGGGTCAATGATCGATAGCTTCCTGTCTCAAGTGAAAAAGCAATAATCCAAGTTAAAGGAACAGGCCACCGTTTTTCCATACTGAGATATGTTCTTACCTGAGCTTAGACGAGTTGATGCGTACCTGTCTGGTCTTTGTGCGTGCCCTCAGTTACGCAAAACGACCAAAGATGTTGTTAGCATTTGGCCTCTCCCAGCATATTCCTATAGCTCCAAACGGGGGTGAAGTTGGAAGCGACCACGCTCTTCCACGGGCACAAAGACCAGACAGGTACGTATCAACTCGTCTAAGCTCAGGTAAGAACATATCACAGTATGGAGAAACGGTGGCCTGTTCCTTTAATAGCTCAAAAGAGTCAGGTTAGCATGACTGGTGCTATAGCGCAAATATTGCATTGGAGCCGAGGAGGTTGTTTTTCTGTTCTTCATGTTCGGGAAAATGTCTTGCCATCATCTTTTCATCTTTGCCAATTCAAAACACATTATTTCTTTACAAAAAAACAATGTTGAATTTAAGTTCAAGCGCTAGATATCAAATTCTGCTAGCTCTCATTATAAAGCGCACGAGTTTTTGACAGAATCTTTTCTCTGCACGTCTGTCATCGAGCCTTTTTTTTGTTTTTTTGAGAAGAGAGCTATCATTTGCACCAGGAGATGCCGCAAAGACCGTAACAGGCAGTTAAAGTGGAGCGAAAAGCAAGAGATTGTTTATGACAGACATGAATTTTCAAGCGCAGAGTGATTCATGTCTGTCGTTATTTCTTTTGATAATGAAATGAAGGACACTGCATACAAAACATCGTCCATTAGGACAAGGCTATTTGTCACTGTAATGCCTCGACAAGTACAAAATCTAGAGTGTGATTAAAGAGAAATCTGAGGTGCTGCTCGCCGTTTCTCATCTATCCAAGGGTAGTCGGTTTGCAATAGTATTAATGGACTTTGATGGGGCCCTCATCTTGTTCTGTCCATTGATTTCATTATTCTTTTCTTTGTTTTGCCTTTTTGAGCTATTGTGGTACAGCTATATAGAAGTATACCATCCACATACCATCCTAAGTTAAGTTCAAAATCGACACAAAAGTAAACAACATACAGCGACGCTCGAAATGGAGTGGGAAGAAGTCGAGTTTATTTTAAGCTACGGCACAAAAGACATTAAAGAGGAAAGAAAAGCTGCTTTCTTCTCAAACAACAAGGAACAAAAACAATTCATCTCGTGCTGAGAAAGGAGTAATACAATTTCTCTATAAATTGACAATAAGATGATCTTTATCTGATCTTATTCTTGATTATGTATGTGTGCAAAATCACACTCGCATAGATTCAGACGGCATTGCGTGCGTGGCCAACCCGAGGAGGAAGACAACTTGTTATGAGAATCACAATTTTCATTCATTGTAGACATTTCCTGATAAGCATATTTAGCACACACACGAATCGGGTCCTTCCGGATGTTTTGTCTCATTCAAAATCTGCAGTTGGTGTCGGTGTGTAACATGAACTGTTAGCAATATGGTTAGCATTCCCAATGAACATTTTGGGCCGTTGAACCCTGGGTTTCTGTTAGCTAGGTGTAACCAGCTTTTGGCTGGTTTGAAATGAGTAAATAAAATTTCCAACAAGAATTTTGAGAAATTGAGAAAGGAAAATAGGCTAAATGCAATATTGCACCCAAGTCAGTGACTGACATAACAAAGTGTTTTTTGAGGCAGGCCTAAATATTAAGAAAGGTTTATATTAATATTTCTATTAAAAGAAGTTTCGATCTGCGCCTTCAGGCTGTTTTACAACGCACAGTTGAAGCGCCATCATCGCATTGGAGAGACATTTCTTTTCGTGCGTTGTCACATTTTCCAGGAGATTGAGGGCCTTTAGGTACATTTGAGGTACAAACTCAAGAATTAATACATCGATTAGGTTATTTTCTTAAATCCACGTGTTTTCAGTCAAACTAAAGCGCTGTCTCGCAGTGGCTGCAGTTGAGTTGGGTACGTCCACGTGACACCTGAGGGCTATTTCATAAAGCTGGCTTACTATGTAAACTAGGCTTATTTGGCCAAGTCTTGCTTATGTTGTTGTCTTTTCGGTTTCATAAACCAGGCTCACTCTGAGTCTGGCTCACTTACTATGGAAATATAGTCAGAGAACTTAGCCTGGTCCGGACCAGGCTAAGAGCAGACTGAGCACAAGCTATGTTTCTTCTTCGTGGAATCCAACACCAAAGGGAAATGTAAATGACACAAGCCATCATCTGGCCAAAATGTATGTTGGCCGCAAAGATTTGAAAAAAACCCATGATATCACAAAATCAATTACTTTATGCAATAAATTATAAATATACACCAACATTGTCCTATAAAAGGAACCTTAGCCCACAGGACCCACCCTCATGACCTGTGTCCTGTGTCAACAGTGTTTTCTTTTTTTTCTATCATGTGTTTGAATTCCTGAAAAAAAAAAAGTGTTTAAATTCATAAGCGCCGATTTATGTTCTTCTCAGTGGGTGCCCAGTCCAGCCCCCCCCCAAAAAAAAGTCAAGGCTGGGATCGATCTCGCCGTCTTGTAATTGGGAGCCCTGCACTCTACCTGTGGAGCTAACATAGTGGAACAAAGCTAGCGGCCTGTGAAGTATGCTGTGCATTCACACTTGGCTATGATTTCTCAATGAACTCTGCAATCGTAAGCGTGGGCTGCTTATGTATGCGGCAAGTGCTAATTAGCTGAACCTGTCTGCCAAGCTCAGTGTCCCTTTGGTGAAACCCAGTAATCGCAGCTTGACTTGTGCCTAACGTAAGTCAGGATTTGGAGCCTAAGCCTAGCTTTACTGAGCGAGTTTTATGAAACAGCCCTCTGCACTCCTGCACTCCTATTGATAATTCTTGTGAATGGCCGACATTTTTACAACTCAGCCAGTGTCCGACAAAAAAAGTCTAGCGGAACCTCTGGTTAAACCACTGTCTTGGTTTCTATATTTGGAAATAAAAAGAAAATGTATCTATAATTCAGCATTTGTTGAAGTGGTAGAGTAATTGGTGAAAGAGTAATTCTCCCCTGCTAACGTTAGTATCATGGTTGGCGTTTGTCATTTATGTATTTATCTCTTTAACTGTTTGGAAAAATAATAAGCATTGCAAACATTTCTCGACGTGCCTTGCCTACACACAAGGGAATATAAGTAATAATGAAGTTGTACAAAGTTGCTCCCAATATGGGAGAAAACTTGTAATCAGGCGCTTAATCAAATATGGCGCTGGCATTTTACACACGAGCGGGCTGACTTTTAATGGGCTTTCTACTCGGTTCCAGACGGGTTGAAAGGGACCGTGCCCGGGGACGACAAGGGCGCGGATAAGACGGCGCAAAGGTCAGGAGGGAGTGATCGGGGGCGCCGGGCCGGATCTGCTCAGCTGCATCGATTCACTTTATTCGGTACACCTTTCAAAAGTCTTGTACGATTGACATGTTTGTCTCTTTGACGGGAGATTCATCTTACGTTTTCGTCAGACTGCCCAATGAAGCTACATTTCTACTGTACAAGAACTTTTGTAATTGGTTGTGCAGATGGCAAAGTGTAGGATTCCGAGAAAAAAAGGAGACAGTCATTTGTTCCATTATACAACGCAAAGGAGTGAAGCACAAGGGAGAAGGTGATCTACACTCGGTTATTGAGCCACTGTTCACTTGTCCTAGACCTTGCTCTTATTGGAAAGAGAGCGGATGGATGTGCATGTATGTGGTAGGAAAGTAGAGCCAGTCCTTCATGTGCTTATGCAAGAGTGTTCAAGGCCATACTTGAACTGGGATTTGAGACTATTCCACTGAGGACACGTGCCCACAGACACACAGGAGTGAAGTAATTGAGACAGTAAAGAATTGTGTTTACACTACAACCTACATCTGAGGATTTGTGCATGATGCAGTTCCACTAACAGACAGTGGAGGAGACAAAGAAGAAGAGGAAGAAGAAGAAGAGGAAGAGGGGAAAAGATGAAGAAGGTGAAGAAGATGAGATGAAGAAGATGAGATGAAGAAGAAATGAAGATGAAGAAGAGGAAGAAGAGAAAGAAGAGAGAAAGAGGAAAAAGAGGAAGAAGAGGAAGAAGATGAAGAAGAAGAGGGCAAAGATGAAGAAGAAGTGGAAGAAGGAGAGAGAAAAGAGGAAGAAGAGGAAGAAGATGAAGAAGAGGGAAAAGATGAAGAAGATGAAGAGGAGGAAGAAGATGAAGAAGAAGATGAAGAAGAGAAAGAAGAGGAAGAAGAGGGGAAATGACAAAGAAGATGAAGAAGATGAAGAAGAGCTGAAGAAGATGAAGAGGAAGAGGAAGAGGGGAAAAGATGAAGAAGGTGAAGAAGATGAGATGAAGAAGATGAGATGAAGATGAAGAAGAAATGAAGAAGATGAAGAGGAAGAAGAAGAGGAAGAGGGGAAAAGATGAAGAAGGTGAAGAAGATGAGATGAAGAAGAAATGAAGAGGAAGAAGAGAAAGACGAGGGGAAAAGAAGAAGAAGAAGAAGAAGAAGAAGAAGAAGAAGAGCACCAAACGATAAAAGAACTTGTACTTATTGATAACCATGTACTCATTGTTGCATAATCGATAGTATTGAATTGAACTGACCTTGTGGGGTAGCATTCAGACTCCAGGGGTGGCATGTGCTTCCCCTGGCCACCCCCAAGACACGCCCCTGTGCCTCAACCCCATCACATGGTCAATGATGGATTTTGATTATGAGAGGCGAAACATTCTCAACTAAAACACCGCAGTCCGGCTGACGACTTTGAAAACCTCCTCTATGATAGACCGAGAGCCCTAAAAACCTTCTATTTCCTCAGTACTTCTCACTCTATGAAAGTAGGACTCAACATGATGGCATCCATTTGGTCTTTTGCTGTACACCCGTCCCCATATGCCACAAATATATTCCATACTTTTTCTTCAGTAGAAAGAAAGATGCTGAGTGGAAGAATCAGTCCTCCAGGATCACATTCTGTTTGCTGGGTACTACTGTTCCATATTCATCTGCCTCCTCACAACTCCTCCTCCTCCTTCTTCTTCTTCTTCTTCTTCTTCTTCTTCTCTTCCCAGACGTGACACGCTTTCACAATTCAACCATCACCAGCACGCAACTTTTTCTCCTACACCTCCAAACAAAAGCCAGTCGGCGACGGCCCATTATGATTTCAGTCACATAGCGAGCTTAAAGCAGGCATAATCGGGAGATGTGTTGACGAATGAATCAGCGTTTCGAGTGCTGTCAGATTTTACAATAACAGTGCGGTAAACAACAAAGGAATGGAACATCGGAGGGTCTGCGTCGTGCGGTGATCACTCGTGCGATTAGTGACGGCCGATGAATAGGTGTTTTGTGTTGCGCGGGTTGTTACATTTTAAATGGTGAAATTATTGATTTCCTATTCCTATCCCCATGTGTTTTCCAAACTCCCCGGCTCGATTTTCTTTCATGTCCGCCTACCCAATAGTGTTTTATATTCAATAGCAGGTACAGTCAATGTTCAACACATACACTGTATCAGCAGGGTTAGGTTTTAAAGCCACACTGCGGAACATTCAAGGTTATGTGTTGCTATGTCACAAGAGCAACTAGACCAGGGGTGACCAAAGTGTGGCCCTCAGACCAATTTTTTGTGGCACTCAGGCTTCTTGTTCAATTGGCACACATCGCCAGAGGTGGTACTGTCGGCGTACTCGTTTATGGAGGAAAAGAAGACGGAGGCCCGATCAGTTAAAATCAGTCAAAGTTTATTCCCTCACAAATACAATTCTAAATACAAGTTATCTGAGCGCTGAACCTATCCCTAGCATGCAACACGGCTTACTCGGGGCAGTCCGGACGCGCCCAGTCCCTCTCGCTCTCACAATGTAAATACAGCAGTTAATGAATATGCATAAAAGGGGCGTCGACCAGGTGGCGCTTCCAAGAATATTCTCAATACTCTTTCTGCTCGGACTCAAGGTCCCGTTAACTAGAACTTTCTACAGATGAGCGAATAGAGCAAGAATGTCTTGGTACGGGCAGTGTGCGCGTGGGAAGGCCTAAACCACCCAGTTTCATCTGAAACTCAAAGCACATGATTAATACAGCAACACAATAATATATGAGATCAATCATAGTATAAAAATATATATGTATAAAAATATTCCCACAGTACTTTTGATAAAAAGTTTCCTAATTCTACACAATCATAACCTCAAAAACTAACTTTTCATTGTGGGAAAGAGCTAGTTTTAAGGGGCACGGGTTAAAACCAATGGGTGAGGAAAGCGCTTCCCTTTGGTCCTCATGGCCGGGAGCTGACATTGCTGTAATACCACTCTCTGGTGGCCAAGGGTGACTTGTAAACAGAATTCCAATGAAGACTTTGCACACCCCCAGCACTGCTTAAAAGCCTGGCTCCAAAGAGTTTATTAATATCATATTTTAACCACGCTGGGTTCAACAATCATCATCAATCTTTTTTAAGGAACATGCTCTAGGAGGAGCAAAGTGCGCCATGTTATTTTCACAAACAACACGAGACCGTTATCATGAATGGGGTGGGAATGGCTGACCGTCTGTCGCTTGTATATTATATTTATGGTGAAAAACTCTGCTTAACGCCCTCAGATGAAATTTTTACTACATTGATCACCGATCTGAGGGCCTCCACACCGTATACACTTCGATATGCGGCCCTCAATGAAAAACAAGTTTGGACACCCCTGGACTAGACTGTCATCAAACACACGGCAGAGGCCCAACAGACTCCAAATGCTCAGCTAGATAGAAGATCAGCGTGTTTGGCGCAGGAAGCTCATTCATTGCCTGGTCAGAGGGTCAGGCCAAATATTTATATATCAAATATTTATATATCTTATCTATTTTTGCATATTCATCCCAGTAATCTACAGCAAAAGTTTCAAATTGATATCTCTGTTTACTGAACTTTAATAAACTGTCCCCCCAAATTCACCTGCAGTGTCTCGCCTCGAGTATGGATTAGCAGCACCGCTCTCAGCAACTTGACAGATAGATGCATCAGAGAGCAGGCCATTTCAGTGCTTTGAAATCACGATTATTTGCGCAAAAAACAAAACAAAAAAGTCAATCTAGCATAACACGAGAGCATTAATAATTTGGGTTGTAAAATGTGTAAATGATTTGCAGCCAGCAGCAGACGCAGCGAGACAGCTGTGATTTCCCTTTTATGAACTTATTTACCCCTCAGCTCCGGGCGGCGAGCGAAAAACTGACTTACAATGCGCTCTCTTGCTGGCGCATTGTCTCGGCGTATTCAAATTGATGTGCAAATTTGTCCTCCCTGACCGAGCTGCGAGGCCACGCTGAACTTCGGACTCACTCTTATGCCTCTGTTGGGGCGGTGGTGGTGGAGGGGGGGGACTGTGACCGCGAGGCCCCTCCGGATGTGACCATTCAACCCAGCTGTTCAATAATGTTGCCCCGATAGTGCCGAGGTATGAGTGTGTGTGTGTATGTGTGTTGGGGGGGGGGGGGGACTGACAGCTATGGACGCACACGGAGCTTCAGCCCTGGAGGAGAGCGGCGTGACTCGGTGCTCTGGGTTATCAGTGGCCAGCAGAGCATGTACAGAGAGAGAGAGAGAGAGAGAGAGAGGAGAGAGAAGACAGAAAAGAGAGGTATATAAAAGAGAAGAGGAGAGAGGAGGGAGAGTAATAGAAGAGAGATGGGGAGAAAGAGATAAAGAGGAGAAAGAGAAGTGAAGAGAGAAAGAGAGAGGGGGGAGGAGGAGGGAGAGAGTGAGAGTCTATAGACAGTAGATGAGTGAGAGAGAAGGGGGAATCATATAGCGTGATAGAAGAGGGAGAAGGGGATAGGAGAAAGAGAGGAAAGGGGACAGGAAAGAGGGAGAGAGTGATATAAGAAAAGGAGGAGGGCGAGTGTGCGAAAGAGAAGGAAAGAGGGGAAGGATGGAGGGCAAAAAAGTTAGGGAGAAGATGGAGAGAGGAGAGAGCTGAAAAGATAGATAAGAGGTGAGGTAGACCGGAGAGATTGGGCAGAGAAAGGAGAGAGACAGAGAGAGGGGATAGAGGCAGAAGGAGTGAGGGAAGGGAGAAAGAAAGAAAGAAAGGAGGTAGAGATGGAGAGAGAGAGAGAGAGAGAGTGAGTGGCAAAGTAGAGAGAGGGAGACCCACGGCGAGCTCTGTCACTGCTCCCGTCAGTCTGATGGGACCATGCCTCCACGGACTCCTTTATTCACTTGCTTGTAACCTCCTCGGATTTCTCTCTCCACCTCCCTCCCTGTTTCCCCCCCACCCCCCTCCCCAAACCACCGCCGCTTCTCCCTCTGTCTCATCCATCCCTCGCTCCCGGCTCATCCACCCAGAGAAGAGACTACATCATTTTCACTGTCAGATACGGCCATAGAGCAGAGACTGATGGGCAGACATGGACATACTAAGAGTATGGCGTTGGACGTACAGGTGCTGTGCAACATGCAATTTATATTCTGATTGAAATGTAATACGAAATTGAAGTACAGTTTTGAGTAGGGTGACCAGATTTTCTGATTAAAGAGCTGGGACACAATTTGGGCTTTAGTTGCATGGTCAACCAGGGAGCCATTTATTGACTGTTTTTCCCACGCTAAATCTGCTTGTTACTATCTTACACCATGCACCAATCAGCATTAACATGATAGACTTGATCTTTTTTCATTGGTTTCTACTTTGTAATGGACATTTGCATGGCCCAAAGACATGAATTTTCAAGCAAAGTTTGTCACTTTGTGGATCAGATTGGCCAAAAACTGGGACACTTGGGACACGTCCTGTGTAAAACTGGGACAAATGAATGGTTTTGGAGGAATGTGTGGGGACATGGGACAGAGGACTCAAAACTGGGACTGTCCCGGGTAAACTGGGACATCTGGTCACCCTACTTTTGAGTCTCCTCAATTTCCAACCATGTATGCTCCGTCCTTTGATATAAATCTGATCAAATCGACAGCTATAGGATGAACATACGTGTTTGATGTTGCCGTCTCCACACATGTGTAGAGTTTACATTGTAGCTTCTTTAAGATGCGTCTCAAACACGGCACGCGCACACTTGGGACCGATGTAGCGGCATCTGAACATGCGGCGCGCTGTTTGTGAGGTGATTGATCGAGATGTGCCATGATGGAGCAGAGGCGTAAATCCAATGAGAAAGACCATATTTCCTTTTTATTCACCTTTCTGTCAGCCTTTACTGTCAGCCCATCACGGCCCACTCCATTGTATGAGCCGCAAAGACTGCTTCCTGTTCACATTTTAAACTAGATGAAAAATATAAGATAGGAAAACTTAGATAAACGTCAAGCCAAGTGTGTTTCATAAAAATGATTTCAAATAGTGGCGCATGACAGGCGACACCTCCACACTAATCTGACTGAATAATCTCTTATTCACAACAAGCCATTGGGTCTGTTATCAGAGGCACAATCATAAATTTAAGTCAGTATTCTGGAAAGTTTGTCTGTTCGTTTGTCTTTTCGCAAAAATTAGCTAAAAACAGTATAAAAAGTGGAGACAAAAAGCCATGGAACAACTCTGTTAGCTGCTACAGGTAAATACATTTCTCTCAGTGTAGTGTCCAAGTGTTTTAATGTGGACAATAACTCCAGTATTTTAACCTTTTAAAATATCCATTGGTTTATTATTGCTGCAAATTCCAAGATGCTTAGCGATATGACATCCCGATCCTGAACTCTATATGCTAACGGTTAGCCTAGCTAGATGCTGTAGTTCCGCCTCTTGCTTGGGCCACAAATTATAAAAACTTCTACCGGCGACACTCAACTGTGTGGAATCCACATCCACATTAAAGTGATAGGACTCATTTCTGATTGGTTAATCATTTTTACAACACACATTTGAGACAATAAAGTTTGAAGAATTAGCACTGCACATGCGCAGTTGTGTAAGGGCTGATCGTGCAGGCGCTATAGTGAAAAGTCGGTGATAGACCCTATTTGGCTGATTGGACAATTGCAAGATGGCTGCCACATTTGCCACGGCAACAGTTGGAATTCAGATTCATATCTATCTTTTTAAATACATTTTATTATAGATCAGTGAGACTTGCCACTCAATTGGCTTGTATTGCCATGCAGCTGCCTTTCAATTACATTCCCTCAACCGTTAGGAGGCAATCAATCCATTTGGTTGCCTCTCCTCAACCTGCCTTTATTTGGTACCATTTTAAAAGTGATAAATGAGCATGCTACATAGCTTATCTTAAATCGTCTAAACACAACTTTTTCAACACAGTGATCGATGACCCTTCTGTTACCATGGCAAAGTGTCTCTTGCTGACGCGTCCATTGTAGTGATATGTCTATTGTACGCTTCTATCGCAGGTGCAGAGAATACTGTGGGAGACTGGATTTTGCTGATGATCATTTCTGTCAAAAGGGCATCGATTTTTTTTTTGGAAGATCATGTATTTAATTCGGTTCATGTGACGGTTGCATACATGTGGAGGGAATATGTAGGGCTTAGACAATGTTACAAGTTGAAAAATGAATGTGTTTATGGGCTGTCATATGCACATACTGTAGGTCATGCTATCTCATGCCACGTCTTGCTCAAACAAATATTTTCAAGATCATGCAGCAGAGAACGAGTAACAGATGGACAATTGCTGACCAGAGTTAAGGTTTAGGTTAGGTGCTTTATTTGTCATAATACAACAACTGTACAGAGAAATGTAATGGTAAATGGTCTCAATTAAATGGCGCTTTTGTTTGTTTTGTTTTCATTATTGTGGACATATCCCGTATAAAAATGCTTCATGAGCCTGTTTTTGGGAAGCTCTCCCTAAAAAATAGAATGAAATACAAGCATTCATTTTATTACAGATATTTTTACAATTGAAAAATACCTAAAATGACCAAACAAATATGTGTTTGCTGTGAGCGGCCCAACTCACCTCAGACCTCAGACCTGACTGTAACTTCACTAGGTGCAGAGGCATCACCAGCCCGTCTCCATGGAGATGTTGACTAAAGTATGTGGCCATACCGCCTTTGCTATGCCCAATCCCGTCAGACCTTGGAAGCTAAGCAGGGAAGGGCCTGGTCGGTACTTGGATGGGAGACCGTTTGGTAACACCAGGAAGCCTAGCGAATGTAGTGAGTGAGTGAGTGGTTGGTGGTGGTCGGAGGGGCCGATGGCGCAGACTGATTGCCTCGCTTCCGTCAGTCTACCCCAGGGCAGCTGTGGCTACAATAGTAGCTTAACATCACCAAGTATGGAGTGAATGAATAGTGCAATGTAAAGCGTCTTTGAGGTTCCAGAAAAGCGCTATATAAAACTAATGCATTATTATTATTATTAAAGGCAGCCAAATATGAGATTCAAAGGTGCATTATGCAAATGTTTATGTGAAAAAGAAAAGTTGATATAAGTGCGTATTTGACCTTTCAGTGAGCCAGTGGCTGTGTAGGTGGTTAGCTTGGCGCCTTTGCTTTCCATCCCGGTGGCGTCAACAATGCTCCAGGACCAAGTTGGAAGTTTTGGTAGGTTTACAGAATGGAATGTATACGCAGCCACAGAGACAGATCCATCAGCAGAGAAAATCTACCAGAAACCCTAAAAAGTAATTGGTCCTGGAGTGTGTGCCTTTAAAATCTCTACGCTGAATCCAAAATCCAGCTGATTGGATTGATAGGACAGGGTTTTCACATACCTGGATGTTTGATCTGTCTGCTGTTCTCCAAAAGTGATCATTTTATTGGTTTGTTTTGCATGAGCTGAGGATCACCACCCTGTGCAGGGATGATACAGGCTGCCGTCTGAAAACCGGAGCAGGAGAGTCAGCGTGCACATGTGGAGGCGGGTTGTACAGGTGCACTCGCACATGCTTGCAGTGTACAGACATGTGGAGCGGAGAGCGATTACACACGCCGATCCCTGAGCAGGTGAACGTACCTCTCTCCGGCGCTCGCATGCTTTGACAAGTTGGTAGAGGCACTGCGACATCCCACTGTGAAGAGGAACAGGTGTGTATTTGTCTGATGCACACACGAGTACTGACAGATAAACAGACTGTGAAGCTGTAGGTCACGGGAAATGTGCGTGGGATCAGACTGTAAAAACCGGAGTGCATTTGTCTGAATCACTCACACGTGCACGCAGTAGACACGTACGCACACGGTATCGACAGGTCTTTGTGCGCAGACGTGTAGCCTGTGGAGCTGTAGGGCACACTGGGGTGCTTTCGCTCAGACTGTGTACGGGAGGAGATGTACAGTGCCTTGTGAAAGTACTAATACACCTTGAACTTTTGCACATTTTGTCATGTTTACAACCCTAAACGTAAAGATTTTATTTGGAATTTTTTACTGAAAGTTCACACACAAGTAACAGACAACTGTGAAGTGAAAGCAAAATGATACATGATTCTGTTATTTTTCAAAGAATAGAAAAGTGAAAAGTCGGGCGTGCATAAGTATTTATACAGCATGACTTAATACTTTGTGGAACCCCCTTTTACTGCAATAACAGCAGCAAGTCTTCTGGGGTATGACTCTACAAGGTTTGCATCTAGAGACTGAAATTTTAGCCCATTCCTCTTTACAAAACAACTCAAGCTCTGTTAAATTAGAAGGAGAGCGTTTGTGAACAGCAGTTTTCAGGTCTTTCCACAGATTTTCAATAGGATTTAGGTCAGGACTTTGACTGGGCCATTCTAACACGTTAATACAGTATGTTTGTTTTTAAAGCATTCCATTGTAGATTTAGCTTTGTGTTTAGGGTCATTGTCCTGCTGGAAGGTGAATCTCCGCCCCAGCCTCAATTCTCTTGCTGACTCCAGCAGGTTTTCCTCCAAAATGTCCCTGTATTTGGCTCCATCCATCTTCCCAACTATTCTTACAATCTTCCCAGTCCCCGCTGAGGAAAAGCAGCCCCATAGCATGATGCTCCCCCCATTATTTGACACTGGGGATGGTGCACTCAGGACGATGAGCAGTGTTAGGTTTGCTCCATACATAACGTTTTGCATTTGGGACAAAAAGTTAAATTTTTGTAGTATCATGTTGTTTTCACTTCACAGTTGTCTGTTACTTGTGTGTGAACTTTCAGTAAAAAATTCAAAATAAAATCTTTATGTTTATGGTTGTAAACATGACACAATGTGCAAAAGTTCAAGGTGTATTAGTACTTTCGCAAAGCACTGTATATGTCCGGAGCACACATTTGGAGTGAGCACATGTATTAGACGTGTAGCTTGTGAACAGAGGAGATCAAAGCACTCACTTAGTATTTGCTGTATTGAAAATAATGGGACAAACCTTCTTCCTTGTCGTGAGTGCAGTTGTGAGTCAGGGACATTGACTGTACGTCTGCACAGCGCCACCTGTTGTTCTGCAGTGTGCATTATTAAAGCCTCTAAAATAAAGAAAACACGTGGTCAATATTTACTTTTTTATTTTGGAGCTGTTTTAGAAATGATGCGGAGGAGAAAGTATTCTATTTGTCTTCCAAATGTAGTGGAGTAAAAGTAGAAAGTTCTCGACACTGATACTGCTGACGTCAAGTACAGATCCTCAAAAAACTCGACTCAAGTAAGTGCATATGACACATTAGACACAATTTGTGCTTAAACACAGTGAACACAATTATATTGAAGATTTTGCTAAAAAAAAAATGACTCAGCTTTCTTTAGTTTGACCGTTTATATGATGTTTATAGTTTCACTTCCTTATTGGACACTGGCAGGAAGTGGCATAGAAATGAGTGCGTCAAACTGCTATGGAACTTTACCTCTATCTGTGTCACTTCCTGTCAGTAACTTAAAAATTCAAATAAAAATAACTTTTCTTCCCAGCATTTCTTCATTAAATTGCTGCTTCACTGAAATAAAATGATGAATTATGACTTACAACAGATGTTATCCATAAGTCATATTTTCAAAAGCATTCAAACCTGTCATATGCACTTTAGGTAAACTGTTGTTACTGAGCATTGCAGCTATAGCACTCAGAGAAATGCTGCTTTTCAGACTGTGTACACAAGCAGGTGTATTATGTATTAATGTACATTGGTATGGACATTTTTCCTGCGCAGACGTGTATCCTGTGCTACAGCACACAGAGAAATGCTGCTGATCAGACTGTGTACAGGAGCAGGAGTCTCTCTGCAGTATCTCACAGCCCCCTCTCTCCTCTCTCTCCACTGGGAGAACAACATTAAACAGCTCTCTCATAATGAGGCAAACTACAGAGAACAGAGCTCAAGTCCACACATGCACTCTCACGTGCGCTGCACCCACACACACATACGCAAAAACGTGTCCCCCCCGTTACGTAAAGGTTACGTAAAAAAAACATGAATATTAAAAAGAATGCTAGTTCGTGCGGAGTTCCATTGACCGTCATTAGAGAAGCTAATGGAGAGGCGCTGGAGCAGATGCTACTGCTATTCAATTAGAGTGCTAATGCAGGGGTGGGCCCGCTGTCAACCGTTATAGATGTGCCTTCTGCAGTCAGCGCTGCACTTAAAGCCAAGATGAAGAGATGCCACCACAATACATTCTGTTTAGGTGGCACTTTAAGGAGGCGCAGCGCACACAGACATAAGGACAAGGCCAGGCAGGAACGTGACGTGACGGATGGGATAGGGAGATAGCATCATAGAGATACACTGTCCTCTGCTTACCCCGCGGCGGCTGATGGAGCCCGCGTCATATTTCACTGGACATTTTGTGGGTCGGTAAAAGCCCCACTCCTAAATCTCCCGCTCCTGTGCGAATACCAGCCCTTATGCAAACAGCCGCGGCGCAGATCAATGGCGGATGCTGCGGCGGGGCTTTATTGGTTAGGAGCTGGGTTAACTCTAATCTAATAGAGCCAGTAAAAGACATCGCCGCAGCTCTAACAGTTTACAGTGGTGCAGTATGGCCTGCTGACAGACTGCTGGATCGCCTCGCTTGTTTGATGATGAGTTGCTTCTATATGTCCCCCCCCTCCCCACTTACACCTGTCACCCTCCGACTCATCCGCACTGACGGGAAACGGTGACAAAGGAACAATGCAATCCGTTATGAATCCTATCTGCGAGATGTCTGTCTTGATCATCCCCAATAGCCGTGAGAATAATCATAATTGCTGTTTGCTGCGGAGGTGGAGAACAATGCCACTTTTGATAACGCTGCCTTTTGTAGTGCGAGCAAGAGATGGGGCGTTCGTGACCAACTAGGAATTTCTGAATGGCACCTCAACGTAAACAGAACTGGATTTCTTTTTGCTTTCGATTGTTCACGCGGTTCCACACAGACAGTAGTATGTATACGCAAAAGAAACAGCAGCAGAAGAATTGATCGGATTTTGTTTGTTTATCTGCCGGGATGTCTCAGAATAGCCAACTCTACAGCTCGACAAACAAACCGCACGCAAAAATGAGCGCTTGTTTGACTTGGTTTACACCCCTTGATGCTTTACGGCAATGTATTGTTAGCTACTATGGAAGACACTAATCCCTCGCTTGTTCCTTTCAGCGCTCAATGGCCCTAACTACCGAGCACATCATATCACCTCATTCATTCCAGTCCACGCTTTGCAACCCTCCTCAGGCAGCAGTGGTGTTTTGTGTGCGAAAACAAGGAGGAAATTAGGACAGAAAGATTAGATCTTGAATTACTTTCTTTTTTTAGTCATTTGTCCCGCTCCCAGCAAAGTTACGAATCAGGGTCCGAGGAGACGAGCCAGCTCACAGTTTTTTTAAAGGTATTTTTTTTCCACCGATGAAAGCGCCAGTAATGAAATGAATGCCTGTATTTCATTGTATTCACCGGTTGCAATGTTACAAAGTGTGGCTTTCAATGATAAAAGAAACACCAGTGCTCAGATGTCCCAAAAATGTTCAACAAGCCTGAATAATGGCTCTTTGAAATGAAAAATAAGAGGCTGGGAAAAAAACGTCCAAAAACTCCTTAAATCCTATCTGACGTTTGCGCCACACAGTGCACGTCACGCTGAGTATCCATCACTTTGAAACAATATTTTTTGGGGTGGGGGTAGAAAGGGGCTTTAACGTGTCAGTGAGCGCCTTACATCATCGTACCGGCTTCTTCCTATGCAAAACTGACACTTTGTTGCATCACATATTTTCATCTCTTTGGTGCAAACTTGCTATTGACCTGCTTTTGAACAACACACTGCTGCTCCTGTCTGACAGTCTCATTAACCCTGCGCTGGAATTTTCCAACTCCCAACCTTCTTCATTTAGCCACTTTGAAGGCCAGGGTTTACTCGCAAGTATTGTATCGACTCGTGTTGTACTGTTACTGGAAACGCGGCCTCAAGCCAGTCAGTTATGTTATCAGAGCTATGGCCTGACATAACCTCGGTACAGGCAGCGTTTCGGAAGACAATAGGCTCTGGGATGTGTCACGGCGAAATGCTTCTAACTGCCTAGGATAATGACTGTTTCCTGTCCTAGTTTTATGAAGAGCTAGCCATGTCGTGCTGAAATAAACATTTAAACAGTACGTGGCAGAAAACAAGCAGCTGTTGGATAATTGCTTACAACATGTTCAGACTTTATTCAGGATGTAAATACTACCAGAAGTGACTTCAGGGTTTATAACTGCAAGTGTTTTAGCCTTGAAGCTAAAGGCTAACGTTAATTTAATGCTAACAAAATGGTAAACTAGGTCCACAGTCGGAAGAAATGTTGATTAAACTAACTCACCTTGTCGTCTGTTTTCTTCTGTTATCTTATTTTATGTTACACTGAAATGCGGGCAGGAAGTAGTCTTTACCCTGGACTGGCCAACAGGACGTTACCCAAAAACATTCTGTGCGCAGAGCCTATTAAAAGTCAAAAGTAGTTCAGTAAGCCACAATCTACAGGCAAACAAGACAATAAACACGGAACAATACTCACTGCAGACCCTTATAATATTGTCTATAAAAATCCGTATTTACTGTACCAGTTAATAAAGCTAATAAAGTTTAAATTGTTGTCCAAACCTTCAGCCCTATGTTCCCCGGTGTAACAGGCCAGAGTATACCCCCATCTGGACTACACCCGGGGTTAAAGGGGCCTAGGCCATTTTGTACCCCGGGGTATAAAATGGCCTAGGCTATTTCCTACCCCCCCAGGCCAGATTATACCCCCAATGATAACAGTTATGTTAAGTGATATAGCAAGAATTATACAGTAGCTCAGGGTGATAGAGTTGTCCTTTAACCGGAAGGTTGGCAGTTCAAATCCATGCTCCTGCAGGTACAGGCTGTTGTTGTGTCAAGGCATACAAAGTTGATATGTGATGCAATATTAATAGCTATAGGCCTATATTATGTTATTACCAATAGCTACATGTTCACATTTCAAATCAAATCAATGTCAAACATTATTTATTTTTTATCACAAAATCTCTGAAAACGGTCATGCATTTTTCTTTCTTCTCCTTGATAATAATAATAATAATAATAATAATAATAATAATAATAATAATAATAATAATAATAATAATTATTATTATTATTATTATTATTATTATTATTATTATTATTATTATATATATATATATATATATATATATATATATATATATAGTTTTTATTTTTTTTATTTTATTGTATTTTTTTTTGATTGATTTTTTCTTCTTCTTTTTTTAAATAACCACTTTGAACCCCGGGCTATAATCCGGTGTGGCTTGTTCATTAACATGCACTGTCCCTACCAAATAAACCAATAAACAATATCAATAACATCTGTACATCTGTTCAGATTGTGAAACGTTAGACTATATTAGTATATTCCGGGTATAGTTTGGCCTAGGCCATAATATACCCGCCTTTAATCTAGGCGGGGGTTCATTTGGCCTGTTACACTGGTACACTGGTACCTATGTTTCCCCGTCAGTACAAGTAGGGGAACATGTATGTATTAAAATTAGGCACCATCCCAATATCCTTAAGGTTAGTGGCTACAGGGCAGGGTCAGGGTTATATGTATAACGTTTCACCCTCATGACTTGTGATTGGTTGATGTACGTACCAACTCACCCACAACATTTTTTTCCGCACCCGGGGAACATATTCCCCATAGGCTTATGCATTCCAAACATACCAATTCTTAGTGGGGATGAGCATGTTACACCTTTCAGGGACAAGATGGAGTCATTTATAACAACTAGCCTGTACTAGCCTATTTGTTTTAAGGCAACGTCTGGTTTGGGCCCGGTTGACTCCGTGCATAACGTTAGAATGAAGCTAACAGTAGGTCCACAACCCGCACACAGTGATTTCCGGTTCCGTTCCTGGAGGTACTAGTTACTTGGCAAGGGGAATATGATTAAATACGCTCATTTTATGTGTCAGTGTAATGCTAACGAGACACATCGTTCATCAGTGACAGCAGCAAAATATGGGGGAAAAAAGGTTAGCTCGTGCATTTTAGGATAAGTCCAAGCGTGTGTGGTTTCCGCCACTTATTCCAGCGTGAGCAGGACAAACAGAGTGGAGTTTGAAGGATACTGTAAATCACCGGAAAAGTGCTGCTTTTCCGGTAAAGCACTGGTAAGTGCGCGTTGTGGCGCTACCGTTAGCTTGATTCTGACGTCATACACAGAGTCAATTCGACCCTGCATCATACCTCTGGCCCCCCCTGATTTTGAGCAATATTACTATCCAAAAGCAGAGACCTAACTCCTGCCAAAAGTTTAAAAAATGACTGAAAACATAAATCAATTCCTGATCCTTTAAGAGCACAACCCTCTGACTGTTCACTGCTCCACCACCATCAGCATAAGTAACCTGTAGCCTACTTCCTTTCCCTATTGACCTCTATTTACCCTATTTAAAATGATCTTACTCTTCCCATCACCACCCTCTCTCCAGACACTTCCTCCGCATTTGCACCAACAATAAACATTAAGCTGTTCAACCAAGTATAACATTCATCTCTACGATTGAAAGAATGTTAACTTTTACTTGGATTCATAAGGAGCTCTGCGCTGTCGGGTGGAGTTTAGGGGTTCGTGAGAGACTCCAAATATTCGGCGCAGAAACCTCTCTTTGATTAGCACTGTGGAGAATAAAACATAACAAATCTGACTTGTTTGTCTGCGCCAGGGCTGGCTGTGCACTGTGGACAGAGCTAAGGGAAGCAAAGTCGAGTAAATTATTCAACAAAAGATGCAGCTAACTTCTGTACTTCTCTACTTAAAACGCCTTGCTCGGAATTTCTCGGAACTTTAGAATGGCATGTTTGAGCAGCCGTGTCCAATCCAGCCCTTAACCAAGCTAAATATGAGAATTATTTCCCCAAAAAGTCTGCAGCAGACAGAGATAAACCTTTCTGTCTCGGTGCACAGAGCTAGCTCTCCTTCCTTGTTTGTTCCTTTTTTTCCTCTTTTATTTGGCCATGAAAAATTGAATAGAGTCTGGCCGCCTGTTTCTGCCAAGTCATGCAACGGCACCAGACTTTTGATTTCTTGTGTCAAAGGATGTAAAGAATGGTGTAGTCTGGACCAGGTATGTAACAATATCTCTACTCAACTGATTGACAGTAGCATTTTGCATGTAATTGTTATTAGTGCTCAAGAACATAAGTGTAAAAAGACAGATCCAAAGAGCATGTAACGTGTGGTTATGTTTACAAGGCAAAGACGTAGCATCGCTGTCAGTCCAGCTACAGCAGGATTTACCAAAGATCTGCTTCCACTCCTCAGACTAAATGAACACGTCGAAGAGGTTACAGAAAACCTCTGTCTGGGATTTTTACAGTTTGTCATGGCAACAGAGTCTGCGTCAGTGTTCAAGCTGCTCAAAATGTTAGCATACTACAGCGGTTAGCATTTAGCCTCAACACATGTGCAGCTCACAAACCCTCTGAGGAAAAACTACAGCAATAGCTTAGCTCTAAACTCGGTCACATGTATCTAAGTGTGGCATGACAGGTGGAGCTAGGTAGCAGAAGACGTGATGGTGATGATCATTTAACCTTAGCTTCTATTGTAAAAGGTTGGGAATGTTTGCACAACAACGCAACTGAGTGGTCAATCTCGGATTTGGTCCAAAAATAATAACTACCAAATTAAGGTCACACAGATTCGTTAATTGATGACAGACACTTGTTCTATAGAGAAAATATATAAGTTAATTTATTTTACATTTCGGTTAGTTAAAAGTGCTTTTAGTGCATTTACGACATTTCAGGGTTCTCCAAAACAATACGTTGAACGATGGGCAGCAGTTAACAAAACTAAAAGTATAACAGAAATCTAACAGAAAAGTAATAGAACAACAGTTGGTTCTCAGTGACTCTGGGCTCCAAATAGCCGGGGCGTACCTATGAATGAAAGTAAGGATGTTGTTGGCGAAAGGCTGCAGCTGTAGGGCTTGGCTACACTTGAAAAGCGGATGGGTGGGAGCAACATACCATTCCCTGCCTCGGTAAACCAGAGCTTGACGCTTTTAGGTGATTGGAGGCCCACACGGCCAGTCCGACCGGACGAAACTGGGCACGTGAGATCCACGGCAGCTACAAACAACAACCGCACCACGGGCTACAAACAAGCACCAAATTAGCTTCGGCCGGCTAACAGTTGGAATCAAAGCTTGTACTACTACTACTACACAGCCTACCTTCACACAGCCAGGCGGACACACAAGTGCGAAGGGAGCCAGTGTTGGTCGCACTCAACATAGGCACTAAAAATAAATAAATTAGATCTAATCTTATATTAATAAAGCATAGGTAAATGCTATACCTGAGGACGGAGAAGCAGTCAGCACACAACCAGGAAGTGCTTGAGGTGAGGGGACGAGAAACTAAACTAACTCCTCTTTTATAGTCATGGCGCCGCCAGCCGGCTGGGAGGAACACAACAGGCGCCTTGCTACATAAGGTTAGATGTTTTGAGTGTGGTTCAGGGCTTTCTGTTTGTACAACCTGTTGCTCAGCAGCTGTATCCATATTATCCATGGCAGGCTTTGCTGCCTTTCAGTTTCCCTGTCAGCTCTGCTCATCTGCAGGAGGTGTGCTTTTTTTTGGATGTAGCCTCTTGACTTCAGTCAGTGGAGATGCATAGTTTGATACAGACTAACCATCGTCCTCCAAGGTGGCCATAGCATGACCAGATATTAACTCAAATCCCGCATCACGCAAATTGGAGCCGTGTCCCACATTCAACTTCAAAGCTTCCCTTGATTGGTGTTATTGACAAAATACTATATCCTTTTTGCAAAGTCGTCAACTGGACTCGGTTACACGTAATCTCTCCCCCCATTGCACACACTATTCTTGCCTCCTAATTGTCATTCCCAGTTTATTCCTCATTTTACGCCGCGCTGGAGCATCCCTGTATATAATAGTCAGTATAGCTTTCCATTTAAATCTTATTTGTTAATCCTTTAGAAGCATCCCGTTTGACAGCTGAGTGTGACTGTGCCAGCGCAGATTAGAAAATACATCGGCCAGCTAATTGTTTGGGGAGGGACAAGATGCCGTAATTCTTTCATCATGTGGCTATCGGGACAAAAGTCACAGGTCAACAGTAAACCAAGTCCTGCCAAAACAACAAACAAAATGTTTCGCAAAAAAAACAAAACACTAGACCGCTTCTTCCCTTCTATTTCATAAAAAAACAAAAAAACATTTTGGCGCCTCGTAGATAGAGCAGAGCCGGAGATGATATTTAATGCTAAGATGCTTTGTGGAAACGGAGCCAAGCGCTGGGAGGAAGCACAAGTTGCCTGCTAAGTGGATTATCACGGTCAGTCAAAGAAAATGAAAAGTCTAGCCCATGCATGCAAACCTCGGCCGACCCGGGATCAAGCGTGAACAGGTGCTCTCGTCCGCTATCCGGAATATTTATGGAAGCAGGAGCCCAGGATGTGCCGTGATTCCTAAATGAGCGCTTATAGGCCCCTGTGTGACCATGGCATCGTATTAGAACTACATAGTGCAGGGAGCAACGGATCTATTAGTATTTATTGTTTTGTGTGATATTGTGTAGTGCGCCAATGCATTTGATGAGAACATTTTGTCCTCAAAGTAGAATATACCAAGGGCCCTACACTATGAAGTTCCTGTGGATCTGTGAGCGTGCTCTCATAGAACAGGTGGAGTCAGTGCCAAGCGGCCAATCATTAGCTGAAATTAGTCATTTACATTTACAATGTCATACAGCACCATGAACTGTCTGAACCTTATAGCGCGTATCAACGCACAGCCCAATAGGAAACGTATAAGTTGACTAAGAGAAAAGAGGTCCCGAGGCACTCTGACTTATGATAGTATTATACTTGACGTGTCTGCGAGGTCCATGCGGAAAAATGTTAGGATTAAATTAAATTAGGAAAAGCACAGTTCTTCTTTTTGTACCATGGAAGAAAGTGGTCAGTCAGAAACTCCACATATTTTTCAGAGGTAATTTTCACATCTTCAGGGAGCCTAAAGGGGCTGACCAGCTCTCTCCCCATGATTCCGGCCCAAAACATGACTCCGCCCCCTCCTTGCTGACATCACAGCCTTGTTGGGACATGATGACCATTCACCAACCATCCACTACTCCATCTATGTGACCATCCAGGGTTACACGGCACTCATCAGTGAACAAGACTGTTTGAAAATGAGTCTTCATGTATTTCTGGGCCATTGCAGCCGTTTCTGCTCTTCAGCTTCAATGAACAGTTTCGGGGAGGCCGGACACAAGGTTTATGCACAACTGCAGCCTCTGGAGGGTCCTACACCTTGATGTTCAGGGGACTCCAGAGGCACCAGCAGCTTCAAATACCTGTTTGCTGCTTTGAAGCAGCTGTTTTCAGGTTCTAGAACTAGCCAGTGGGCGGTAGGAGACAGTTTTTCCTATTAATTGCATTACACTTAGACAAGTCATATCTAAAAAGAAAATGTATGAATTACAAAAATGATCAATAATATCATTGACTGGGTCCATGATCTCTCTGTACAAGACCAATAATCTCCTCAAAAACAAAATAATTTTACCTATCCCCACATCATTAAATATTATAGGCCTTTAGAATGCTGTGAAGTAACCTGAAACCCAGCAGTAGATTTTCCCTCAACCCTTGGGCTTACCTGACAACTAATTACCACAGCTGTCTTTTTTAACCGTGCTGACATTCGGCAGCTACTGAACAGAGCATGAAAGGCCACTAGCGTCTGTCCGTGCGTCTAAATTCCACACAGAATTTCCGTGCGGGAAGCATAATGAGACCTTTAAGGTGCCTTCACACCTAACGCGGCTCGCACGGCAGGTGCAGGTGATGAGTGTGCGTGGCGGCAATGCTCGCGGCGTGAGGATGGGCAGGACGGCAGACACACACATTCAACAATAATCTAAATGTAACCGTATGGAAAGACGCTGGTAAGCGGCCATAACTTCAAAGGCTTGTAAACATTACTCCACTTCTTACTAGCAGGCAGGTTTTTCAGGCTTAATTATGACATGGTATTTACTTTATGTTACTTAATTTATTAATGAATATTTCCCTTTTTTCGTTTTGGTATTTTTGGTCAAAGTAGATTATCTTTGGACTTTCTCAAATTCAATCCAAGGCACATGGTTAGACAGTTCCATAAAAATAACAGACAGCAGGTAAACAATCCTCCAAAACCCAGAACCTCCAAAATAAAACCACTTTCAGGCAATGGAGAGGAAGAGCTGGAGTTGCTTCCAAAGGGGAGGCTTGACGGAACCAGAAACCTACTGAAAGGCATGTTTAGTTTTGATCGCTAAACCAATTGTAAGGCTAAGTTACGGACATACCGGGGGAGGCGCAGGACCTGGCACGCCACAGGTCCTGTACCCAACGCCCCATCACGCATGCGAGGAGTCCAACGCCGAGGCCACTAAGACACACACCTGTTAGCTCAGACGAACATATAACACAGACTTTTCTGCATACACTCAACTCACCGATGCCCGCACACATTTCGCCAAACCGCCGGCTTTACGCTCCTTGCGCCTACCGTGAAGTGCGCCTCGCAGCTAGTTCCGTTCCAGACTGGTGGACGACGTCAGGGGTGACTGGTCAGAGGGGGCGAGGATGGGAAAGCAGTGCCTGTTATAGGTGAACCTGGGACTAGCGACCCCATACTGCTACATATAGATCATCTGAATTTGGAACAACACAACCACCTCTACTACATCATAAAGACACAAGTGAAACGGACACACCGCCTGAAAAGAGGAAATCTTCATCGTCAAGCAGCAGCTGTGGTTTGAAATGCCTTTCCCGAACCCAGGCTTTCGGATCAGAGGAATCATACTCTAATGGTAGGCACCATTAGAGTTTAACATCGTAAAATAGAAATAAAATATATATTTTTTGCCATTTGAACATTAATGTTCGATATAGAACTAGCCTGGCTAACGCCAGACTGCTGTGTGCGTTCAAATCTTTTCGAACTTCACAGCAGTCTGGGGACCATGGCTGAAATCTTCACATGGATTTGGGCACCAATCACAGAACGAGGAGGGATGGCAAGACGATGAGGCACTATTTGACATACGGAAGCTTGTAGTTTGTTTACGGTTTTTAAAAAAAAGTTTATTTTACGGATCCAACATGACAGCAGCAGACACGACGCCATCTTTAGATCAAGCTTTAGACTGTGTTCTAAATAGTTTAGCTCAAAAGTTTACAGCGGGTACGTCATCTGATACGAAGATACGATTGACTATGGCTACGGCTACATACAGACACATGAGAGACATTCGTAGCGCCCAATAAACGGATATGGACGATGGATATGGATATGGAGCTTTTATTTCCTGCAATCCTTGAACACTTCCCGGTGTGTGCTTTATATATATATATATATATATATATATATATATATTAAAAGACCTGACGGCTCCCTGTAGATATTGGATTATTAAACAAACAGACATTTCATGAGGATTTCAGTTGCATCAGAGCAGGTCGGTCAGATGTTTTTCAGTTCATGATCTTTTGTAAACTTCTGTCACAATGCTAAACTCTGACTGTGTTAGCCGCTAACTTGTGATACTTCAAACATTTGCGACCCCTGCTCTTAGCACCAAAAACCAAGGTTAACCTCAAACTGACCCTCTAATCCAGCTGTGTAGTACCTGTATAGGGCCAAAGGCACATCTTTACTAAGAGGTCCTTTAGACCTGGTTCTTGTGATTTGTCCCAGTCTTCATTGGTCAGTATTGATATGAGGTATTTTCAAGCTGATTTGGTCCTGGATTAGTTCTGGCTTCATGCAGCTCTTTTGGAGTATTCCTAGAGATCAGATCAGGTCAGGAAAGAGAAAATAAAGGATTTCATTTCAACATGCACAAAAGCAGTATGGCACAATCGACTAATCTCAATCTCCAACAGTATGCTGAAGGTTTTTCAAAAATGATATGAACTGTCTTGTGTACGTAGTATATCATGCCTTGTTAACTTTCCAAGTTTCGATAGTTAATACCATGAATAATCATCTGCACTGCTATACAATATTAATATGTAATTTCCTTTTACATTTGAGGGACGCGCTGTATTGAATTGACTGTACTTGCTGGCATCACTCTGCGTTTTATGAGGATTTCTGAAGACAGCCAAGACCTGAAACATGACCATTCATTTTAGTGCATTAGTGCAGAGGGAGTAAATTAAGTGTAATATATAAAAAAAGAAAGAAAAAAAGTCAGTGTTGCCTTTTTTGACCTTCATGGACACATTTAATTCAGTGCAGACAGTGAATACAATGTGTTTAATTAACCGAAGAAAGAAGACTGATTTATGGGCCGTCCACATAATTCACACTTTATTACAAGAACAAGACATCAGACCAGACTTCTGTTCGCTATGCGCCGTCATTTAGTGCGCGTTCTCCGCTAAGAAGAAGTGGGGTTTTGAAGGCTGTGGAAATCCTTTGGAAAAGTTAATCCAAAAGTTTTAGCTAAGTTTTATCCCTTAACATCTTAGTTTTGATGTCAGGGTAAAAGTTTAGCACGTTCGGTTCGATCCACTTGTGAACCGCTTCGGAAACCATTTTGATCCATTTATTAAGAAGGGTAGTTTTAAGTGAAGTTAGTTTTTACGTTTCACACGGATCAAATCCTCCCCAAATCAGCGCTTGGTTTTCCTTTGCGCGTGTTCGCCTCGGTGCGATGTAGCCGTGCAGTCGACATCAGCGGTGCCTCGGTCTCCCATCGTCTCTCATCACGGCGGAATGAGTGGAATCCATTTTGTCATCAGCTGTCCACATGTGGCCGAAAGCAGACGCGGGGCTTGTTTGTATGGAGGCCGGGGCGGCGGGGGTTTGCGCGCGCACAAGAGGAAGGGTCCCGCCGTGAGAGGGAATGAACAGGGCGCAATGAAATCAAGGCGAACTCAGCGGACGCCGTGGGGACATTTTACAAGCACATTTCCGACGCTCGCATAAAAACACCTCCGGAGGTAGCGTCGTTGGTATTCATCGGGAGCGTTAAAGCGCCCATGTGGCGGTTTCAATGGCTCCGGTGTAATATTGGAGGAAACAATAGAGGGCCTGACGGGTTTGTATTGACTGTTAATGAATTGCTTTGATGGGGGTTTTGATTGTTAGCTTTACAGTCCATGCCAAAAATCAACAAAACTTCCAGGTTTTTTTGTTGCCATTTCTGTATAGTTAGTGAGTCAAAAACAGGTAGATCGGTGACCATAGCTCCCACAACACTTCTCTTCCGCATGCTGGGGTGCTGACATTGCTGCAATGCCATCTCCTAATACAGGGATCTCCAAACAGTAGCTCAGCAGCCCGTTCTTGGTAGCTCACCAAAGGATTTCTACATATGCTTCATACTGTAAGTCCCATTTTAGAGGCATTTTTTGTTTGTTTTTAACATGTTGAACGGAATTTGCAAGCATTTGGGTAAAATAATGTAAAGTTAGAGGAGAACATCCAATTTGTTTTCTTGGCTACTACCTCCTCAAGGGTGTACTCATCTTAAAGCTACACCGTGTAGAATTTTACCCAATGAATGCAATTTAAATACAAGCATTTATTTTATGACCGATATTCATATACATCATTGAAAAATACCTCATACATGTCAAAACAAACATGTGCCTTTGCTGTGAGCGGCTCACGTCTCCTAAGACACCGCGGTAACTTACTGGGAGTGGGTACGTCTCCAGCTCGTCTCCATGGAGATGTTGACAAAGGTCAGCAGAATTTGAGATTTAAATAGTAATGGTGCAGTGTTGATTACCCACTGCAACAAAATTTATTTTCTGTGTCGAGCTAGTCATTAGGAGCATGTTTTGTACTGATGGCATTAGTGGTCCAAAATGTTACGCACTGTGCCTTTAAGTGGCAAAGTATGAAACATAAGTACCTCCTTTACTTTTTTGTTGCCTAACAATAGCTCAACAGGTGAAAACAACTCTGTAATATGAAATCCTATGCAGACCAAAAAATAACTTAAAAGCCAGCTCTAAAGAGTTTAAATTTGTTTAAAAATGCATTTTCCGCCTGTGATTTATCTGGGAGTATCATAGTTTTAAACCACGCTGGTTTTTGTTCTTTTGGCTTTGATTGACAGGCCCTGGAGAACTGAAGAGGCTCGTTGCTGCCCACCCCGTGTGGGCGGAGCTTCCCACCTTTTTGCCCTTTTTAGGAACACGCACTATTCACCTTATTCCGGAAGTTCCAATGGGCACTGCCATTATTTAATAATAACTCGCATTAGTTTACATAGGGCTGAAGATGTCCAGAAAAAATCAGTTACTACTCGGACACAGAGCTGTTTTTAGGCCACGCAGAGAAACATGCAGTGTTGACTTGTTGGTGCAAAAACCACTGGACATTTTACACAAATCAATCTACTAAACATCAGATTTTAGTGGCAAACATTTCCCTCGTTCTCCACTGAGTGAATGGACTTCGCCTTCTACCGGAAGTGTCATGACAAAGGAAGTGCTGATCCGTGGCAAAAAGAAGCAAAAGTGGGCGGGGCGGAATAAGGTGAATAAGAGAAGCCAGATGTGCCATGTAATTTCACACATGGGCTCCTTACCACGAATGGGGCGGAATGGCCACAGTTTATCTCCTGTATATACTGATATACTGTATCTATGGCGTGTAGTGTACAGGACGGACCAATCCTGCAGAAGCTGCATGGTTTGGGGCAAAACATCAGCTTTGAATCAGGTGAATCCAGCCGTTTTCTCAGAATTTTTGTCTGAATTTATTACAGAGTATGAAACACATTTTGGGGTCTGGACGGCCATGATAGGTTGAAGGTGTGTCCTAAAGCAGAGGCTTGAGAAGAGTTGGGAAAGAGGGGCGATGGTGGTGCAGATGGTAGAACGGGTCGTCTCATGATCAGAAGGTTGAGGGTTGGAATCCCGCCTCCTGACTGTGCAACTGTCGTTGTGTCCTTTGGGCAAGACACTTCACCCACCTTCCCTCCAGTGTCTGCGTGCACTGGTGTATGAATGGGTGACTGCATCCTTGCTGTAAAGCGTTTTGAGTGCCTAATGTAAGTTGAGACCATTCGCATGTACTTGAGTAACGTTTTGAAGAAATTGTACTTCTTAGACTAGCTTTATCAGACAGTACTTTTTACTTCTACTTGAGTAAAACTATAAATACTCTTACTTGAGAAAAAATAGTTGTTAGTTTTTCCACTGTGAGTCAATATTTATGCAGCATATGCTTCATTTTGATCATAAAATAGATGTAGTCCATCTCGTGCTCCTAGTTTAATTTGAATAATTTACTTTTTCCGTATCTTCATGCCATTTTCTTGGAATTTTCCTCTTGGAATATCAAGCATTTCACATGATTTGATGTTTTGTTTCACACAATGTATTGCGTCATTGAAAATTGAATTAAACAGTTACTCAGTTACTCACACTCAAGTAGCATTTTTCTCCAAATACTGTTTTACTTTTACTTGGGTAATCGTTTGTCGCTTATAATATTACTCAAAAGTGAAAAATGTCCATCTTAACATGCTCAGTAAATAGCTGAAACGACAATGAGTCAATATTTACATACATACAGTAAGACATAAAATGTATAAATTGGGAAACACCCGTCTTACTTTCCCCCCAAAATTCAGGAGTTCTGTAACACATTAATCTTTCAAGTCCAACATATCCGAAAGGTTTCGGTCCACTCTCCAGCTTTGGTTGGTATTAAGTCCTGGTATTATAGGAGAGCCTTAGGTTGATAGCCTGTGGATGTGTTGTGTCCAGGACCGTGTGGGTCTGATTGGTGATGTTGACCACAGGTAAGTGTTAAAGGGCTTCCCAGTGCGCTCTGTGAGGGGAGCGCAGGCAGCCAGACATGAACCATGATGCAATTCAAGAGACACATAGGGATTCAAGCTGCAGAGAATAAAAGCCAGTCGACTTTAGAGGCGTATCATGCAATAAGAAGCATGGGGGAAAATGTTGTATATGTTTACTTCAACCTTGTTAGACGGCAAGATTGTTAGCAAAGTCATCCACGCATCTTTTAGCCACTCACTATAACACAGGCCATTTCAAATTGTAAATTAGGTGCAGCATGCCCTTAAATAGCAAAATGCCTCTTTGCAGCTTGAGCTCGCTGTTCAGCACCTGTCTTGATAAATGACTCGCTTGGTGTAAAAAGCTTGAAAAAAAAGTTAAAGGTTTGAACCTACGACCAACTGTAAAGCAAACACATTAATCACTCAGCCGCTGTGCTGTTTGCATAGTGATCTGTGCACAAAATATTTTTGGATGACTTCCTGTTGTCCAGTGCTGGACTTGGGATCTGTTTTTTTTTTTTTTTTTTCAGATGTAAAGCGCATTACAAACTAAATCTATTATTATTATAACAAATACTACCTGTTCACATTTTAACATAGTTTAAAAATAGAATAAGAGAGGGTAGAGATTGTGATGTCCATTTAGCGTTAGCTTTTAGCTTCAGGGCTAAACTGTGTACATGTAAAAACACATACTATCTGGTGAAGTATTTACATCCTGTGAAAAGGTTTACCATTTGTAAGTTATTATTCAACAGCTCCCTGCTCTGCCGCTTGAACCGGTAATCGCCGCATGTAAACTCTGAGAAGACCAGAGTGCTCCGAATTCAGATACAGCAAAAGAGAACAATGGCGCCACCCCCATGGAGAAGTGCTGTACCTGATAAAACTGTACTTAACCTCTTAACCCCCACCTTAACCGAGGACATTTTCTCCAGTTGAGCTTTACCCAAATCTAAAAGCGCCTGGAAAAAAAGCGTCAAAATAACAAGGACGAAAACGCAACAAAAAATGTGACAAAAACATGACGAAAACACGACAAAAGCAACGAAAAAAGTGATGAAAAAAACCCACTGAAAAGCCTCAAAATGTCAAAAACACGGCGACAACGCAACTAAAAAGTTCGGATCAGTTTTATAGGCCTTAGCTTTCAAATGAGGCGTTACACTGTCCTATAGCCTGTAAGCTTTTAGATTTGGGTAAAGCTGAACTGGAGAACATGCATTTGGTTAAAGTGGGGGTAAGAGGTTAAGCACAGCATCAGTGATGGGAGCCCTTATGTTTGATCACAGCCTTGAATGCACCATTATGGAGCAGGTTTTGAATTATATAGCATTAGCCATTATGTTTACAAGTTTGTTTGGCTGGACCGCTCATAGAGTTAAAGAGGAGAAGCGGCGTTTGATCTTAATGTATTCGGACAGCTGGCAAGCCTGCAAGTCCGGGAACACTTTTTCTTTAGCATATTTAGCCATCAAACGGCGCAAATTAAGAACCATCTGATGTTTTTAAACTGTTGTCAACCCACAGACCACATTTAGCGAGGTGATATCAAAGCCTACTGAAGTGCTCATTAATCAATGTTCAGATCATTTAAGGATTCCTCTTTTTGTGCGGTTGGATACAAACCATAACTTTTAAAGGGATATTTCAGGATTTTTGACATTGGGCCTCATTTCCTAGTTATCCAGAGTGTTGTTGATGTCTGGAGATATTTTTTTCTTGAATTCATGCAGTTCTTATATTTGAAGAGCTTAGTGGCGCTAGGCTAATGCTAGGCTAACGCATTTCTACGGTATCAGTTAGCCTGCATTAAAAACAGTCTGACCCACTCCACAGTGCACCTGAGGTAAATCACTTACAACGCCAGACTAACCATATAAATGTCTGTGTTAATAGAATAATTTTTGAAATATAACTGACCTTGTATCACATGAATTACCGCATTACCGAGGGACTATTTTCTCGCAGATCACTCCCCCACTGCGTTAGCTTACAGCCACGAAGCGGATGCTGCTCAAATATAAGTTATTTTAAATGCAAAATGGTTAAAATTATTATATGGTTAGTCTGGCATTATAAGTGATTTGCCTCAGGTGCACTGTGGAGTGAGTCAGACTGTTTTAATGCAGGCTAACTGATACCATAGAAATGCATTAGCCTAGCATTAGCCTAGCGCCAATAGACTCTTCAAATATAAAAACTGCATGAATTTAAGAAAAAATTATCTCCAGACATCAACAACACTCTGGATAACTATAGGAAATGAGGCCCTATGTCAAAAAAATCCTGAAATATCTCTTTAATACCTCAACTTCTTAACCCCCACCTGAACCGAGCACACATTTAATCCAGTTTGGCATTACCCAAATCTGAAAGCCTCTTGAAAAAAGTGTGAGAAAGACAGACAGGAAGGTGACGAAGAGCAATGAAAATGTGACGAAAAGGAAATATGGAGGAAATGCACTCGGTTAAGGCTGTAAGAGGTTAATATATAGGGCCTGGCTTTATCATTCATTTTTATGGGGATGAAACGCTCAATTCAAACCGTTACCATTCGCCCTGGAAGGCAGCATTACTCTCGTGTTACTCGTCAACATTCTGTGCACAGAGCCTTTTCTAAATACATAAATAAAAATGCATGCACAAGGCTAGTAGAGGTCACAAAGTTGAGAAACAAGGCTTTGCAAAAGTTCTCCACATTACGCCTTTAATGCGACACCTCCCACATGACCTGGAGTCCACATTTCACCTCTACCTGCTCTCTCTAAGCCTCTCCTATTACGGCCTTTGTTCCCTCCCCTCATCCCTGAATAAAGACGATGTCAGCGGCACTGTCCTCTGGCACTGTTTGCCGAGTGCTGCCGAGGTGTTTGCATGACCGCCGCTGACCCGAACCCAATCCCGGGCCGCTCCGCCGGGGTACTCCTGCCCGTGTAACGTTCCCTCATTAATCATCCCATTCACACCACGCAACAATCCGCCGTCCGGCCCTTCGCCCCGCCCACCGGCACCCCCAGTCCCGTAATGGGGTCAGCGCTCCCATTTAGCGAGGGCGAGGCTGAGGAGGAGGAGGAGAGGGAAGAGGCGCTGAGGGATGCTCGCATAAAATGAAGCAAGATTAAATAAAGACTTAACAAAGGGAGAATTGGCGGTGGGCGGGTATAATGAGGGAGGAGGGGGTGAGGAGGGGAAGCGAAATTACAGGGAGGCGTCTAGAAGCGGTGATTAAGACGAGATGCTGGGGTAATGTGTTTTGAAAAGGGGGACATGTCTTAAATGAGTGGAGTGGCGGAATACTGTAGCGCGAGGGGGAACAAAAATGATTAAAAGACTGTTGTTTTTTTTTAGTTGTTTTTTTTATCTCGCATCTGAGGGAAAGTGTAGATTGTCATGCGATTGATCTATGGGAGTGCCAGATCTTAAGATGGCATGAAGAATTCATTATAGGAGTTTTCGAGACATAAGTGTTCGGCTCATTCTAACAAGCGTTCAGCTGTACTTCTGGAGAGTGTGAAAGAAAATAGAAAAGGATGGGAGTTTGAGCTAAAAGCATAAGAAAAAACCCCAAAACATTCATGAACTTTTCTTTCTGTTGTGACGTGTCCTGTAAGGCTGCTTTAAGGTTCGTTAGGTCACTTTTTAAGCGGGGGGAAAAAAGGTTGGCATTAGTGCGTGATAGAGCATTTGACCTTTCAGTGACTGTGGTGCATGACGCCTTTACTTTCCATCCCGGTTGACTCGAGGACGCTTCAGGATAATTTTTTTTTTTTTTTTTTTGTTAGGACTTCTGGTAGGTTTTCTCATCGAAATCACAGAAATGCCTTTAGTAGGGATGGGCTGAGATCTCATGGCACGAGATCTCGCGAGATCAAATTGCCACGAGATTTCTCGTCACAATGTAAAATTATCTCGTAATATTTTTTTTCTTCTTTTATTTTTTTTATAGGCTGAAATTTAGATATAGACCTTCTTCCTGTAAACTGCTTATAGGACTCATGGGGATATTTAGGCAATAGCTCTCTAATAATGTGTACTATATATTGATTGGCACTTAAAAAGAAAGAAAACTTTGACGTTTTTAAGGTCAGTCGCTTGGAACCACTAGCCTGGCTAACGCCAGACTAAAATCACAAGTGATATTTAGTCTGGGGACCACCAATTAATTTTCTCGTAGGAGAGGTGTGGTTCACGATTGTCCATAGCCGTTTATTGGGCGCTACGAATGTCTCTCATGTGTCTGCAGTAGCCATAGCCAATCGTATCATGGTATCAGATGACGTATGACGTACCCGCTGTAAACTTTTGAGCTAAACTATTTAGAACACGTTCTAAAGCTTGATCGAAAGATGGCATCGCGTCTGCTGCTGTCATGTTGGATCCGTAATTTTTTTTTACATTTTTTTTATCCCTAAACAAACTACAAGCTTCCGTATGTCAAATAGCGCGTCATCGTCTTACCGTCCCTCCTCGTTCTGTGATTGGTGCCCAAATCCATTGAAAAATGTCGGCCATGGTCCCCAGGCTGTTGTAGCCTGGCTAATGCCAGACTGCTGTGTGCGCTCGAATCTTTTCGAACTTCACAACAGCCTGGGACCGACATTTTTCCATGGATCTTTCGATCAAGCTTTAGAACGTGTTCTAAATAGTTTAGCTCAAAAGTTTACAGCAGGTACGTCATACGTCATCTGATACCATGATACAATTGGCTATGGCTACATGCAGACACATGAGAGACATTCGTAGCGCCCAATAAACGGCTATGGACAATCGTAAACCACACCTCTCCTACAAGAAAATGAATTGGTGGTCCCCAGACTAAATATCACTTGTGATTTTAGTCTGGCGTTAGCCAGGCTAAGGCTGTTGTGAAGTTCGAAAAGATTCGAGCGCACACAGCAGTCTGGCGTTAGCCAGGCTATGGAACCACCGCCTCGGTGTTCAAACCTGCAGACTGGAGCCGCTGCAGATTCACGCCTGCAGATCCACACTCGCACCTCGTTACTTTCTCTTTCATTTACGAACTAAAGGCTCTGCTGTTGGAAGCTACGTCACGCTGCGGCGAGTCCGGGTGGATCCGTCGTCTATTTTGTGATTGTACACGCGCATCTACCGCGCACGGAAAAGCAAAACAACGCGGATGTGACAACGAGGCAGAGGGCAGGCCAGGGGATGATTACAGCGGGCCATTTAAGGAAGGAAGAGGTCAGTCTAACTACAGTAGAATCACTCTCTGTTTAATGTTTAAAACCTCCTGTGCGTCAGTGTCTGGCATAGACTGTTTAGATACTAAATCTAAACCTGTCTCCTCCTCCACCTGAAATCAACTTTTAAGCTTCAAATTATATCTTATTATTTATAATTTGGAAATGTAATCAGAAAACACCTGTCAAAAGAGCCAAATGTATTAGCCTAGTTAGTTTTAATATTAAACTGTATGCACACAAATAGAGCCTGATGATATTGGTAAAATCTTATCCATTCCCATCCTTATTAGTTATTTGTTCATTTTGTTACAAACAATACAATACAATGGCTCCATACAAAGGAATTATTGCAAATTATGTCAAAATCTTGTCTCGTCTCGTTCTCGTGGGATTTGTATCTCGGCCTACCACTAGCCTTTAGCTATCTGAGCCTGTTCCTACAAATGCGCACATTTACATCTGCTAATTCCCGGACCCGAGTTATAATTAGCGTTCTATCCCGTACAAATGAATAGGGAAGACAGGCGCAATATTATGGGGAGGTATGTTTTGTCCTTATCATTTACAGCAGGGGTCTCCAACTAAATCAGCTCGAGGTCCCCGAACTTTGCTTTCGTCTAGGGTCCGGACATAATGCAGTCATTGCTCTTGAAAAATGTTAAAACATGAGCGCAGGTTGTCTATTTTCATAGCAAAGCTGATCAATGACTCAATAATTTTATTTCAATGTTATTCACATTGTTTTAATTCAGCCTTAGAAATTAACTATATTGAGAGGATGAAAAGGCTTTGGGGTCCGGACTAAAGCCTCTGGAGGTCCGGATCTGGACCCAGGTCTGCCAGTTGGGGACCCCTGATTTACACTATAATCATTTATGTGGTTTCTTTTATCATTAACAACTTATAAGATGATGTTTAGTGACCCTACAAAAAGCACACACTTAACTGAATTTGAGTTAGCATTATACTCAGAGGGCACTTCTGTATGTGAATTTGCATTTAAAGTAAAATCTCAAAAGGTCTGTAGTACATTCATTCATGATTTCTAACTAGGTTTTGACCTCGCCTAAATGTGGTTGATGGGTTGTCAACAGCTGAAAAATGGAGCGTTCAAAATTTGCGATGTATGATCTAATGCAGGGGTGTCCAAAGTGCAGCCCGGGGGCCAAATGCGGGCCCCAGACCGATTTTTGGTGGCCCTTGAGCTTGTCGCTGAATCGGCACACATCAACAGAGATAGTCCTTTTTATTTCAAGTTTAATAATTCTACACAATTCTAACTTCAACAACTAACATGTATTGTGAGACAGAGCTGGCATTAAGGTTTTAAGCCTAAATAAAGGTATGGGGCACGGTTTAAACCTCCGCCAAATACACCCAGTCGAAGGTTTTGTGGCACTGATCTGTGGCCATTCCACCTGTCTACGCTTCAATATGCTAGCCTGGCTAACGCCAGACTAAAATCACAAGTGATATTTAGTCTGGGGACCACCAATGCATTTTCTCGTAGGAGAGGTGTGGTTTACGATTGTCCATAGCCGTTTATTGGGCGCTACGAATGTCTCTCATGCGTCTGCACGTAGCCATAGCCAATCGTATCATCGTATCAGATGACGTATGATGTACCGGCTGTAAACTTTTGAGCTAAACTATTTAGAACACGTTCTAAAGCTTGATCGAAAGATGGCATCGCGTCTGCTGCTGTCATGTTGGATCCGTAAATATATATATTTTTTTATCCCTAAACAAACTACAAGCTTCTGTATGTCAAATAGCGCGTCATCGTCTTACTGTCCCTCCTCGTTCTGTGATTGGTGCCCAAATCCATGGAATAATGTCGGCCATGGTCCCCAGGCTGTTGTGAAGTTCGAAAAGATTCGCGCGCACACAGCAGTCTGGCGTTAGCCAGGCTATCAATATGCGGCCCTCAATGAAAAAATGTTTGGACACCCCTGATCTAATGCTAACGGCTATGAAAAATACACTGAGCAGGCTAACGGACTCTGAAAAGTCTCCCGGACTAGCCTACTTGTTAACTGTCTGCATTCATTAGAATTGAATGCCGCTTTTCCCTTTTAATTTCTATGGGTTTTCTCTGCTAATGGAACAATATCTATGGTTACAAAGACATTCCATTCAGAAAACCTACCAGAAACCCTAAAAAACAAATGATACTGGAGTGTCATAGAGGTAACTTGGCAAGAGCCAGATTGATATTTTAGTGGCAATAACATTTTGCACTGACATCAATCTGGGACCGCGCCGGCTGGAATCGTTCGGGTAGAGGTCGCACGTTTGGAGAAGCGTCGGATCAAGAACACTGCCAATCCATTCAGTGTTTAGTTTTGGAAAAGCTTATGTGTGTTTCAAGATGGATTCTTCTGTGTCTGTAAACTCACAAATAAAGCGAGAATTCAGCTTGCTGGCACGGTAATCATAGAGGAAACTGTGATGTAAAGTAAAGGCTCCACACTAATCCCCCATACAGCAGCTGGGTCACTGACAGGCCAAATATGCACTAATATCTACTTGAAAAGTTGATGAAAAGTTACACAATGCTCTTTGGATGTGGTCCTTCTCCAGGACTGCATCCAAGGTTTGGAATAAGGTGCACGCACTCTTAACCCCGGTTCATAAACTTTGGTGCACGCAGACTCTCTGGTGACGGTATTTCTTACCCTTAAGACACACACACACACACACACAAAAAATCATCCTCAAAAGCTGGAAAACTGTTCACACGCCTCTTGCTCCTTCTACCCAGAGAACAAGTGTATATGTCTGAAATAAAGCCAACCAACGTTTTGAACTTTTTTCAGATCCATCTTAGCTCCTGACGTACTTAGCCCTGTTCACAGCCTTACGGTGGACCCTTTCCTATGATCAAATGGGTAACTGAAGAAGACTATTTGCCGGGTTTTTGCATTATCCTATTTTCCCAAGGCACAAGGACCTTTCATACAAATAACCCATCCAGCTCAAAATCTGTCTATCCTCGTGGGAAAGAACCCATTTGATTAAAGCACACAAGCTGTTCCCCCACACAATGGTGTGCTCTTCAACTTTAAGTGTGTGTACTGTGATCATTTACTGGAAGTGCCTCGTACACACGTCGAGGGATGGCCTCATTTGGCCGCCTTTTTTTTTTTTTTTTAAGTTAAGTGTTAAGTCCTCGATAAATATGGAGACTGTTACATTTCTGTTAGTCTGCTCTGGAAATGTATAGGAAATGTTGATTTTGATTAACTTGCGCAAGTTTGTACATATAGAGAAAGAGCGGTACAATATGAAGGAAGTAATTATTGTTACGCATTATACTGACCCTGCTCATGAGCCAGAGAACCATCCTCAAATTCCAATGTGTGTTGATGCTGCAGACAACAAAGTTCCTTCAACATATTGTAATGTGTTGAACGAATGCCATGTCAAGACTTTGTGACTTAGAAATTAAGATATAAACTCAATTTGATACAAAGAATCTCAACTTTCTGCAGATAAGAACATTTGCAGCTGGTTATGTTCTTGTAAGGGCATGCGGAATTATGTTTTCTTCTGACTCTGCTTTAAAATATGCCACTGCGGCCCATCACTAATTAGGTGATGTGAGTAAGGCGCTTTAGGGATACCCCCGACCCGCCCCGTCCTGACGCATCCATCCTTCTGCCGCAGTCTTCTCTTTGGAATGCCGTTTTATTTTCGTGTCTGAAAGCCTCGCATCGCCCGTGGTTATCTCTGGCACGCACACACAGAGAGGGGCTTGTACTTGTCCCAAAACCACTTTCTAGAAAGCAGCCTCTGACAGATGCCCCGAAACAGAGAGAAACTCCAAGCCAAAGCATCACAAAGACAAAAAGTCTCACTGTCTGTCCATGCACCGAGCTTCTCTCCAAAACGCTATCCGCAAAGCACAGTCTGTAACCCGACCGGATGGACCGGGGGCTATGGTTATCAGTGACATTACTTTGTGTTTTCAATACAGGGCTCATAACTATGGCAACGCTCAACATACATGAGGCTATGCTACTTTTCCATGGCAGACAACTCAGAGGACCATATCAAACATATCCTGCGATTCCTGCAAGAGGCTATTAATGCATTTAGGCATTTGAATATAAAATGCATAAGTATAGGTATAAGTACAAAGAGTTACTCTAGCTTGTGAATCTAAAGCCACACTGTGCAACATTCCAGGTTAACTAGCATACACTGTTTACACTGACAAAGCTATATATTTGATGTGGGTTAGCAAAAGAAAGCATTTAGAGGAATAGAGTTCAACAGTCCCACCAACTTTGATTTTTAGCTTTGATTTTTCAAAAAATTCAAAAAATATTAAAGGAACAGGCCACCGTTTTTCCATACTGAGATATGTTCTTACCTGAGCTTAGACAGATACGTACCTGTCTGGTCTTTGTGCATGCGCTCAGTCGCTCAAAACGACCAAAGATGTTGTTAGCATTTGGCCTCTCCCAATGTATTCCTATAGCTCCAAACGACGGTGAAGTTGGAAGCTACCACACTCTTCCACAGGCACGTATCAACAGGTACGTATCAACTCATCTAAGCTCAGGTAAGAACCTTTAAGAGTTTAAAAGCACGACGCGGGCTAATCAGTTATTTGCTAACTACCGACCATTGCTATTGAGCGCACCTGAATTTTTACGTATATAGGCCACACTGGTCTACCACAGCTGTTCCAAGCGCATCAGTAGCGCCTTAGCCACTGGAAATACTGGATTTTTCTCTTCATGCGCGGTCAAATTTACCAAGAGAACGGCTGCCTACAGGTACATTTACTTTTTATTTACTTCAATTATTCTTTAAACGCGCGTGTGTTCAGTGAAGTGCTGCTCTGAGCTGGGTTTGTGGTGACCGCTCGAGGCTGGCTTTGGCTGGCTGGACCCTCCATAATATTTCAGTGGTGAGAGAATTAAATGCATTTATTTTGCACTCAAAGCCACGTTAGCTATAGCGCGGGAGGGCATCCTGCTGCCCCTGCTGTGGATGTGGAGCAAGACAGCAATAGGGCAACGCATGACACAATATTCAGTATGACCGTACACATCTATAAATTAGGTGCACTGTTGTAGAAGCTGCAAGGCTCAAAGGGTGGGAAAATGTAGCGGCTTATAGACCAGAAATTACGGTAGTACTTGAAAATACGGCAAAATGATTTTATAAGTTTTCTCTTTATCACGTTTTAGACAAATGTTAAATTTAACCTTGTATGTTTTATGTCTAGTTAGTGAGCAGAGTTTAACATGTCCACGGAGACCAGCAGGTGATGTCCCGCTCTCCGCAAAGTTGCAAGTTAAGACTGATGAGAGGCAAACATTCATCACAGTAAAGCAGTGTTCATTTTGACAACACATTCATTTGGTCTTAGTCTTTTTATTTGGACAAAAATGTTATTTAATTTTAGTTATGATTTAGTCAAATAATTCTCTTCAATTTTAGTTTAGTTTTATTCGACTAACCTTGAATGTAAAGACCTGTTCCTTTGGCAGTGAATTGAAATGAGATTGACATTTAGTCTGTTCTTCTCATTTTTATGTAGTCCAGATTGTGTGTGTGTGTGTGTGTGTGTGTGTGTGTGTGTGTGTGTGTGTGTGTGTGTGTGTGTGTGTGTGTGTGTGTGTGTGTGTGTGTGTGTGTGTGTGTGTGTATATTTCGGTGGCCGGCCTTTCTGATGTAATTATGTCACAACATCATTTTTATGTTATTTGCCCACTGTCATTTCACGTGAAAGCTTTCTGTTGGCTGTTTCCATAGAGAGGCAGAGAGGTTGGTGGTGGTCGGAGATGGGCAGCCTCGCTTTCGTCAGTCAGCTGTGGCTACGAACATTTTCTCACCACTATTGAGTATGTGCAAATAACACACCGAATTGTAAAGCGACTTTGAGCACACGACTGATTTTACCACGTAGTGCATCTCACCTCGCCGAGTTTACACAAATGAAAATAGACCAGAGCAGATGTTCTCAAACTTTGCACGAGTAAATCAAGTTGCACTGTTTTTCTTTTTGTACTTTTTTAGTACGATCTAACAATAGGATGATTCCCTTGCATTTAAGGCGAGACGCTGCAGGGGGAAAACAAAACCAAAGGTAGAGATATCAATTGCTGAGCATTACTAAAATATAATTTTGTGGTTTTATTGTATTGACATATTAGTAACAAAAAAATGTAATATGGACAATGGATCTTGTTTCATTTTTGAAAAGCTACCCATGAAAAAAATCTGTAAAACTCAAATTTTACCTTGTTTTTTGGGGGTTCAAAGCTGAATAAATCAGGATGGGGTTTTAGCGCCCTCTTCTGAACCCTTCAACACGTGGATGTAAAATATGTCAATATTTGTGAATGCATGCGCGAGGGAAAACTAGCTTAGCGATGTTGTTGCTACTTCCAGGATGTCTCTGCCTCGCTCGTGGACAAAAAAATCATAAAATTATAAAATCATAAAATTAAGTATCGTACAGGTCATTTTTATACTCTGACATGCAAACTAAAATGTTCAGGGAGAATCTCCACATCGACCACTGCGTGAAAAATCAATACTTTCACCTGCCGTGTCTCGCTTTAAAATGACTCAAATGCAGAGACGAGATTTCTTACGGCGACAAAGTATCCTTAAACATACAGTCAGGTCCATAAATAATAGGACATTGACTAATTTCTTTTGTTCTTGGCTCTATAAACCACCACAATGGATTTGAAATAAAACTAAAATTATGGACTTAAACTGCAGACTTTCAGCTTTAATTTGAGGCTATTACATCCAAATCAGATGTACGGTGTCGGAATTACAAGTGTTTTTATGTGAGACTCCCACTTTTCAAGGGACCAAAAGTAATGGGACGAAGTGACAATTATGAATCAAACTTTTTTATTACAGCCTGAAGTCTAGAAGACATAGACGTCACCAGACGCTGGGTTTCATCCCTGGTGATGTTCTGCCAGGCCTCTACTGCAAATGTCTTCAGTTCCTGCTTGTTCTTGGGACATGTTCCCTTCAGTTTTGTCTTCAGCAAGTGAAATGCAGCACAGTTGGATTCATGTCAGGTGATTGACTTGGCCATTGAATAACATTTCACTTCATTGCCGTACAAAGCTCTTCGGTGGCTTTGGCAGTAGCTTTGGGTCATTGTCCATCTGCACTGTGAAGCGGCGTCAACGCATTTGGCTGAATATGAGCTCATAATATTGCCCAAAACACTGAAGAATTCATCCTGCTGCTTTTGTCAACAGTCACATCTTCAATAAAACCAGGAAACCAGTTCCATTGGCAGCCATACATGTTTCACTGATGAGGTGGTATATTTTGAATCATGAGCAGATCCTTTATTTCTCCATACTTTTTTTTAAAGATGTTTTTTTGGCAAACTCTAATCAGCCACCAGTGGTTTACACCTCGTGGTTAATCGTCTGTATTCTCTCTGGTGAAGTCTTCTCTTCTCACCTCCTGGAGAGTGTTTTTGATCTGACCTGTTGTTGTGAAGGGGTTTTCTTCACCAGGGAAAGAATTCTTCAATCATCCATCACATTTGTCATCCGTGGTCTTCCGGGTCTTTTGGCATTTGTCAGCTCACCGGTGCGTTCTTTCTTTTTCATAATGTTCCAAACTGTTGATTTAGCCATGCCTAATATGTTTGCTATCTCTCTGATGGGTTTGTTTTGATTTTTCAGCCTAATAATGGCTTGCTTCATTGATAGTGATAGCTCTTTGGATCTCATATGGAAAATAATAGCAGCAGTATCCAAAATGCAAATATCACACTTGAAATGTACTCTGGACGTCTCACCTGTTCATTATAAATGGGATATTGAGGTAAAAGCAATCGTCCCATGAAAAGTGGGAGGCTCACATAAATTCTCAAATGAAAGCTGAAATCTACAGTTTAAGCACATCTTTGGTGTTTTTAAATCGATTGTGGTGGTTTATAGATCCAAACACATAAGAATGGAGTTGATGTCCCAATATTTATGGCCCTGACTGTATCTTTATTAAAACTTACAACAACATTCAAACCACGACATCGCAGTGGTCCACTACAAACTACAAATTGGATCAGCGAAATGTATGAGTGCAGCTGTTGATAAAAAAAAACCCAAACAATGTCTTTGTTTGTGTACAGTAATTAGCATTATTATCTTCTTGGACCAGGACATCTAAAAAAAAACACTGTGTGCCGTTTGAGAATCCGCAGTTATCCAGCCATTTTCTCTGTACCAACAAAACAAAAAGAGATTTACTTCATTATCCGCCTACTCTTGTTCCTTTAACACAGAGACAAAGCGAGCACCGGAAAAAAAAAAAAATCTGCGCTCCGCCAGGTCAGATGGGAGTTTCATCTTTGTAACTTTGTCCAACTCTTTGCTCAGACAGGCCACAGCACAGGCGCGCGAGCCAGAGTCGAGAGAAGAACGCGGCGGCCGTGTGGATTAAGACATCACAGGCTCTTATGGATCCCTATAATGGGGTTGATGTAGGCCTTTCTTCTCGCCGCCCCACTGGAGAAAGCCGCACTATAGTCTGCATGGCACAGTGCACCAGCGGGGCCCTCTTTGAGCCGCACAATAGAGAAACAGCGATGTGCATGTCATCTCTTGTGCCCGTATTCACAAAAAACACGGCACCAGCGCTGAACTACTGTAAAGGCATTTCTTGGTCTTTGAGTGTGCGCTGCTGAGGGCTTTGACACGCTTCCAACAGGTCTCATTTAGTCTTAATTTTTATGCTACTTGACACAGATACAGGGGCCACAGAGGGCACAGACCACACGTGGAATCTGATGGGCCACCCCCATTTAGAAAAGCTAAGGCTAAAGAGGCTAAAGAGGTCCTTTTTTTCACACTTTTTCAAATAATAAACAGGACCAACTCTCCTCTGGAAAAAATCTATGTGTCACTAATTATTTAAAGCTACCATCAGCTACTCCATTTTGCCCAACCGGTGTGATTGCTTTGTCCCACAGAAGCAAAGACGAGCTCCGCACCTCCCTCATCTCACCCCCAGCACTCGCCTCACCACAAACACGTGCAGGGATCGCAAATGTTTGAAGCAGCTGACGCAGCGGCTAACACAGTCAGAGTTTAGCATTATGACAGAAGTTTAGAAAAAGATGGTGAACTGACAAACATCTGAGCGACCTGCTCTGATGCAGCTGAAATCCTCATGAAATGTCCGTTTGTTTAATAATCCAATATCTACAGGGAACCGTTAGATCGTTTTCCTCCTTCTGATTACAAAGCAAAGCAGGCACCGGGAGGCTGTGAGGCATTCAAGGGTTGCAGGAAAAAAGGTTCTGCACTGTAAACCTATTTCTAAATAGAAGTATTATGTTTTAAATACATAAAACAAAAACAGACTTACATGAAAGATGCCGTTTAGCAAGTCTCAAGTCTCAAAATGAGATTTCCGTATCTCATTGAATCTATGATCAGAGCAGCATGTGGGGGGGGGGGGGGTCCTACTGACAAAACAAATTCAAAAAGACATAGCTGAGTGCAGCGTTATACTACACAGCTTTATACAGCTTTATACTTTATATTATACTAACGCAATGATAGAATTATTAGTCTACAGCAAAAGTTTCAAACTGATATCTCCAAATTTAAAATGTTTCCCTCTATTCACCTACACTGTCTCGCCTTCACTTTTGGCAGTAACATATTCCCAAAACTGAACAGATTTGATTAAATAAAAGTCATGTATAAAAGTAGACATTTACTTTTTTTTTAGCAGAAAAAGCAGGAAGTACTGCTTTTTCACCCCTGATGCCCTACCTATTATAACCAATTGTCCCAACTGGTCAACCCCAGTGAAAATAAACAAACAAATAAACACTAGAAACAGCGTCAGAGCAGAGAGGTTTTTCCAACTAAAAATAATTGGCAAAGTAATTACGGCCAATTTTATTTAATTGTGGTACAAAGATTTATTTACACTCATATTCAAAGGGTGAAACGAGTACGGCTGTGAGCTTGGATGATTTTAATCAAAGCTTGTGCCTCTAGGCGATTACTATTATGAGCTAACAGGCTAGGTTCAAATCAATACAACAAATCGATATCAAAATGACGCTGTGGTTTGAATGACTCTTTGAAATGAACAGATTCCCTCAACTCACCTCGGTTTAAGTGTCCCACTTTCAGGCTTTTAAAACTACTTCTGGACACCATGGTCTTGGTATTTGACGTAGTGTGATTTTAAATATTGCATACCCTTAGAACAGAAGATGATCAGCGTTTAATAGTTCTAGCAGAAGACACAAATCTGCCCCTGCTGTTGTGGTGAGAAGGGAATTAATGCTAAATAAAAATTAGAACCATGATTAAGTGAGACAGACATCTGGGTCAGTGTGACGTGACCCTCTTGGCAACAAAGGCCATTTCAGCATGGGTGACGCTGTTGGAGCAATTCTTATTCACACAGGCTAAATGGGTGTGTGTTTGGTTGCATCAATGAAATAGTTGGTTATCGGAGACTGAGCTGTTTCTACAAATGCGCACTTCTGTTAGCAAACGACTTCTCGGATCTATTTGAACAGAGCATTCTATCTACAAGGACCTTGTGTTTGTAGTAAAGTTTGATGTGATTATTTGGAACTGAGGACCTCTCTACGCTAATGCTTATCATTCATTAAAGTGATAGTCTGGAAGTCTAAATGTTTTACAAATATTATAACGTGCAAAATCAACCACCTACAGTAGTCTTGCATTTTGATGTAAAGTAATAATAATATGTATTTTCTTTTTTTTTGTAAAGTCCCTCCTTCCTGGATCTCAGCAACTAATCAGAGTCTAGTCTCCTCCCGCATTGACCAATTAGACGAGCTTCTCCTGTGAACCAGCCTGTCAGGTCCAATCAGGAGGGAGGGGGAGGAGCTTGACCTTTTACTTTTAAAAATTCTGTTCCTGCTCTCTTCATTTTGCAAACTAAGAAGGGCTTTCTGGTTAAGGAGGGGATTTGATTTGATTGTTTACTTTCAAATTTCACTCATGGCTCTCATCACTTTGCAAACTTACAGACTATCACTTTAAGTGCTATGTTTGATAGAGACGGCCACGCGTCATACAAGGGGCGTGGCCACACCGAAGGGGAGGGAAGTTTGTTATGAAATCACAATTCTTCATGATTTTTAGCCGTTTTCTCTAGTGCTGACATACCTGACATTTTGGTACTGAACAATACCAAGTAAATACTGGATCCAGTATCGCCAATTCCGATACCAATACCAAGTACTTTTGTTTATATGGGAATTATGCGCTTTTGTGTAAATAACAAATGCACTACATCATGACAGGTTTGTGTAATTCAACCTGGATAGACTCAAACAGACAAAAGCAGCGATTAGGAAGATTTATTGACATTATTAGTTTTGGGGATCAGACCCCGGCGGTAGATATTGATGTATGTATGAAAGTCAGTATGGATGAACAGCTTGGAGTTATGGATGTCTTCCCCCGGAGCCTGGACACTGGTGGTGGCATGGAAGACCCGTGAAGGATGCAGCAGTGAGAAGCCGTGGGCAGAAGAGGTGGAGACGGGGCGGAGGTGGGTCGCAGCACAGCTGGGAAACGAATGAACCGTGATTGCTGGGGCTTAAAAGCGGGACCGAGGGTGATGATTGGCTGCTACGGAGGTGAACTCTTACGCTGATGGCTGAGGTGGAGGTGTGGCCCTCTTGGAAGCGACCATTGGCTGGAGGTAGGTGATGCTGAAATTAGTCTACCAGGTTGAATTAACGCCTAGGCTTCATTTTATAACAATATTTTACTATTTGTGGGAATTCAGCTCAATCATAAAACAATTAGGTAAAAAATAAAAAACTTTTAATATGGTAAGACTCAGGTCTGTGTGTTTACCCTGAAGTGTGCACCTCGGGAGCAATACATGCTGCTGGGACAGGAGCCACACAAGCTCATAACTTCTGTTACAAACAAGACTTCAGGTTATTCCTTTTAAGCACGTTGCATGTTTAGTACGAGCTGGTGCGCTATCATCATCTACCAATCGGCTCTGCGCAGAGGAAGAGAAAGGCGGAGTCACACGCTACAAAGATGGTTGATAGAGAGGGATGTGCAGCGGCGGGTCAGACGAGTGAAAACAGTCGTCAAACACCAGAAATCTGCCTAATTAAATGGTAAAAAATGTAAACAAAAAAGATTTATACTAGCTCTCTCTGGTATCGATACTGGGATCGATCTGTCCAGCCCTAATTTTCACACAAGCTATCCACATATCTATCTCACAGAAATAAAGTAAAGTCAAAATTGGGTCCATATGTTTTTACGCAACAAATTGTTAGACCTAGCGTTAGCATGTAGCATGAAGCTAGCGTTAGTATTATGGTTAGCAGCCTTCGTTATTTATATATTCATGGGCTGTTGAACAAATTTGCTCCTCTGTATCTTTTTTGGAAGGGAACATATTCATAATTCAGCATTTGTTGAAGTAGTTTTGGCGTAATGGATGAAAGAGTTCTTCTCTTCCCTCTTTGTTTCTAACATTATGACCATAATGGGCAATTCCATGCATGTCTGTATCTACGGCTAAATGATAACGAAAATGGGAAAATTACACATTAAACAGGCCAACGAATGCTCACAAGTTTCCCGGACTAGCCAGCTTTCTCTTTTTATTTCTATATTAAAACTGCTAAGCCTCAAAATGGTGTCTTTTTGCATTCCTTTGAATGCCTATTAGTTTCACCGAGTCTAATATGTCACCGTCTGTTGACATAATTATTAGTATATACTGAATATAGCCTACTGGCAAGCCTTCTTAGATATCTAGGATTGATCATGGATAGCGTGTAGGGAAGGTGTACGGACTTTAAGACTTTGAGCTTCATGGATTACTCGGTATGACGCATATGTAAGTCATTTTTAGCGAGTCAGAGGGCGACTGAATAATTACAATTGCTTGGAATAAACTAAATTCCAGATATGTCTCTGATGGGAATACAACATAATTGATTTTTGCATCATGCCGGTTCATTCCCTGTCATTTCTTGTACCCATTTAAACAAAGCACAGGCCGGCGCTGAACGAAAGGCATTTGTTGGTCTTATGGAGATTTTATACCCTTCTTTCACACTGTTGCCGGTGCCTCTGGAAAGAAAAAAAACAAGGAGCGGTGAAAATCATCAAACAGAAACAAAACGCACCGTGCTGCTAATGCCTGTTTATGTGAGACAAAGTAGGCTGCCGCAGACCAAATGGGACTTTTATGCCACCTAAAAGTAATTCCCTCCGTTTAAAGAGCACATTCTGTAATGAGTGCTACTGCAGAAAAAAAGAAAAAGGAAAAACAGCAACTTTTTATTCACGTTAGTCTCGGGAAAATTGCGCACAGAACAGGCAATTTGTCACGGGTCAACTACATAATTCGGCAAAAGGTCAGGCCACAGATGCAGAAATTCAAGCGCTCTGCTGGTAATTTATGATTTTTGAGCAATGAACAGATGTAGTTGTCCTACGTAATACGTGCGTGATTGGCTCTGAGTGTTATCGGCGTGGATAAAAATATGTGGAACAGCTTCTAACTCTGCAGACACGGCGGCCCTGCAGCTGATTGACGGATATCCGACTGCCAATCTCCGCTAACAGCTTTTCCGACCACCACCCCCACACACACACACACACACACACACACACACACACACACACACACACACACACACACACACACACACACACACACACACCACACACACACACACACACACACACACACACACACACACACACACACACACACAGTAAGGAATAGGGGAAAAACAGGGGAATAAATTGGGTAAAAAAAATTAGGGTTTTGTTTTTGGTACCTGCTTTTTTTGATACCGGTAGTAACTAGACCTTTTTTCCGATACCATACTGGTATTGTTTAAAGGGGCTCTGTGGAGTTTGGCAGTTTTGTACTCGCAATTGCCCCCTCAGGCCTTACGCGTAACTGCAGCCTCGATGATAAGCTCGTGCATGAGGCGCTCAGGCTTTACGAGCACCAGAAATAACAGTCCCGTCCTGGTCAATTTACAGATTTTCAGGCATGACTTCAACTGAGGTAAGAAACGTTACTGTTTTGTAAGATATTTAGACCAAATCCAAGATGTGATACTTGAGCAAATGCAGCAAAGTGAATCGAGTGAAGAAGCCAAGTAATACACATAAACGAATGAATGACGTTTGAAGGAGAAAAAAAATACTTGTATACTTTGTATGCATAAACGCAGGCCTAATTGAAATAATAAAATAATTCCACCGGTAGAAATGCTACTAGGAAAAGCCTAAATCGTCTCTTCAATTCCCTGGGCCCAAAGTTAGCGTAGCTAACTCGTAAACTATAACTACACTTTTTGTAGTCGTTTCACTGCTTATAAATCCGTGAACAGTCATGCTTACTTTGCGGCCAAGAAAAGCTAACATTAGCAGCATTATTTTTGCCATTGTAAATACAGCACCATTACCACTGTTACTACTCAAATGTTTTGTAGGTACAGCACAATTACTGTTATTACTGACACTACTAGTCTGCTACTAATACTACACAACTTCTCTGTAGGTATAAAACTATTAGATCAACTATTTTGGTAACTTCCAAATATGATTATTTTATGGCTTGTTTCAGTGAAGTTTGTACAACATGCACAGACAGTCGGACACCGTTGTTTTGAAGCATCAACAACACTTTTCCCCCACGTATTTAGTCATAATTTCTTACCTTTCAAGCAAAAATAAGCTGCGGGTCTTTTGAAAGATTCTCTCAACATTGTCCGATGTTTACTCTGGTTCTTTGCCTACGCTGATCAGACTCGACTTTCGCCTTTTTGTCACACTCGAATAAACTCTTCGTTTCTTTTTGTTATTTGGGGTCTGGGCTGGAGTTTCGATGGTGCTTGAAGCCGGTCTCCTCTTATTCTCAGCTAAATCCATCCTTCTGAAGTTACCACTCTCTCAGCAGCGTCAGTATAGAGGAGATACAGCTAACGCTACAGCTGAGCGTGAACGCGCATGACGTCATTACGCATTACGCTGTTTGCTTGTTCGACCCGAGCATAAACTATTCAAGTGACTTTACAGGCATATAGAGGCAATCGCGGTGAAAAGGCCAGGGCTCATTCTACTCACCAGGGCATTGCTGAAGCATGTATGAGAAAGACATTTTAAATTTGTATACATTTATTTGTGGTTAAACTCCCTTTAACAGTGCCCAGCCCTATTAATGACTCCTTGTTTCCTTACGTTTTTGTGGCAGAAACAAGGCAAGGCAAGGCAAGTTTATTTGTAGAGCACAATTCATACACGAGGCAATTCAAAGTGCTTCACAGTTAAAAAAGAAAACAGTTAAAATCAGAAAACAGTTAAAATCAGAAAACAGTTAAAATCAACTGTTTGTGTGTCATGTGTCATATTTGTCTCTACTGGCCAATGCCATCGTGACACCAATAAATCCCCTTGTTAACAAATATCCGGCTTTTCGCTGATTAGTTAAAATGCTTATCAATTACACCCATCGGGAACTTGAAGAAATCCCACCCGGTCCCAGAATGGGTGGACAGGCTGCTTTGCAAGACCGCTGTAAAATGTGATGAAGCCTGAAACGAGAGATCTTGTAACCTAAACAACAGAAATTGTACAACAAAAATGTACAAACTTGCATTAAAATGTTGGCTACCTAATTTAAACAAAGTTAATATTCTACATTTTATCGCAGTTAAAGTAAATGTTTAAACCAGAACCTTTGATATGCTTTACTTGCCACTAAATTGTTTTCATAGTGGAGCTATCTACTCTAACCTTCTATTTACCCTTAATGTTAAAAAGCATGCTGGCATTTTAACAGTGCAGTGACTTGAAAAATACCCATTCCACCTTTAAGCCTTATATTTATGCCTCTAATTAAGACATATTTATTCCACTTAATATAACGCTATCGACTGGTATATACATAAAAATACTGATCAAACGCACTGTGGTGTGGCCTTTTCCGGGCATCCACAATCGCTCTAATAATGATGATGGATGTGCTAATAAAGTTGCGCCATGCTAGCTTCCCGTGTTGTGTGACTTATTAAGACAGGCTTCTAATGAGTGCGAGGGCTGAGCGGGCAGGGTTAATCTGCTGAGGTGGTTCTCCCCGACTGTGTTTGGCTTCAGGCATGACACACCGGCGCTTTGATACCTTTTAGATTGAATGATGCAAAGCCCGGCCAAGCTAGCATACATGGCAATACAATTTCAAATCAATTTCACTTCTAATATCAGCAAATAATAGCTAGCATTGGGGAAACTGGCATGAATAAGAACAAACCATGCGTCTAAATTCACCAGAATAATGAAATGTAAGGGTTCAAATCTGCATTCAAATTTCGCGTAAAGCCTTGAAAGACTTTAGCAAGACCAAATGCCGCCCAATAATAACATCTAGCCCTGGCCTAATGAAGGAAAAAAGTAATGTCTTAATGGCATATTTTATTTGGATTTTATTGTATAATGTACAGTTGAGTCGCTTATATTGGTGTTGTTGAGGTGTAACTGTAATTTCCTACTCAAAAAGTGTCTTAAACAGCTCTGGCTCCTCTTTGGGCCTGCTCTACAGATACAGATACCCCTGTGTTGTCAGGCCGCACACATGATTGACAGCCAGTGTGATTGACAGAATTATCAGCCAATCAAAATTCGGCGTACAATGACAGTGCACCCCCCAGGCCCTGCTGTGTCTCAGTAGCTTCCCCTACGTTTTCCTGTGCTGGAACTTGAGAAGGTCATTATTTAGTTTAAATAAATGTCACGGGAAAGAAAGTGGAGGTGATGTCATTTCCTGTGGAGTTGTGGAGCTCCACTGATCACTTGACTCTCCATCAGCTGCATTCAGACCCTCTTGCGATTTTTCATGGAGGCGTTGCCCAAGTAGCGCTTCCCACACACGTTTAAATCTTGGCACTCTTCATGTTTGTCCTGTTCGTGCGATTGCTGCGCTATGACTATTTGTCGAGTTGGAGCCTCCAAAACATTAAATCTGAAACATCAAAACACGGGTGACACGGTTTGAGTCACGGAACTCTGGCAACTGCCCATCGAGGCTACTCACCGACTGACTCCGCTCACCTCCTGCTTATTTCGCTTCGAGGACTAGCCAAGGTTTCAGCCGCACTTTTATTCATGTATCTTTACAGATACGAGTTAGTGAATGAAAGGACAGGCCGCTGACGCTGTCTTATAAGACATGTTTGTCCTGACCCCTTTGGATGGTCTTTCAAACAGATCACAGTGCCTTCATATCAGTGTGAGTCTGCGATCTGTGCACTTTGTATCACTGTTTTTTAAATTACAGAAGGTTTTAATATCTTCAAGCTGGTCCTGGGCTTTAGGTACGATTTTTTTCACACCTAAAGGGCCTATCTCACCGGAGAGAGTTGCGCAGACAGCCGCGATTGGCAGTCTCCGTAATGTCTCTGCAACTCGGACTGATTGTGTGCATACAAAGGGCCTGGATAGTTGGAGAGTTGCCACCTGTCACGGAGAAGGCGAGTCTCCAGGTAGTCTCGGTGAAAACGAACAGGTTCGATTTCAGCTTCAGCGGAGTCTCCACATGGTCTCCAAGAGGTCTATGCGGTCTCAAGCAGCGGTTGTAATGTTAGAGACCTGTCGGATACCAAGGAGATCTCAAATAGTCATATCTAGTCGAGACTTCCTTGGTATCCAACAAGTCTCGGAGACATTGCGGACAGAAACGTCTCACAAATAGTATATCGCGACACAACTGCTTGAGACCGGATAGACCTATCAAAGACCTCTCGGAGACCACATGTCTCTTTAAACAGATTTATGAAACCTGCCTTTGACTTGAGCGCTGCCTTTGACACAGTGGACCACGCGATCTTACTTCATAGGTTAGAAAACTGGGTGGGAATCTCTGGTACTGCTCTAAACTGGTTCAAGTCCTATCTCGAGGATAGGACGTACTTTGTCGAAATTGGCAACTGTGTCTCAGACAAAATTTCCATGACCTGTGGAGTCCCCCAGGGGTCAATCTTGGGACCCCTCTTATTCAACTTGTACATGCTTCCATTGGGTCAGCTAAGGTCGGTGAGATCGGCCCTTAAGCTACACCAAATGTGCCCATGAATTCACATAATATTCTTGAAATGGCCCATTCAACCTACAACCCTTTTTCTGCCAATGACTCAGAGGCAACACTGCAGATGAAGAGCAGCTGGATGGATTTGGGGAGAGGGGAGATCTGATGACTGTGACAGTCCTTGATGAATTACGTCCCAAATCATTCTTAAGACTCGAACAGCGCTGTTATTGCCTCCGCCTCTCGTTATCTGCGGGAGCCTCAATCCTATACCTCTTTTTTGCGTCGCGTAAACATGCCGCTCCGATCGGCGCCTGAGTGATGTGTGACGATTACGTTGATCATGTGAAGTGCAGAGTTGACAGTAATTCGGCTCCCCTGTGTACTGTATGTACTCACACATGGCTCAGGTGAATGTGTTAATCCAGCCCCCCTTTACACCAGAGGACCGGCAGCAGGGGAGGGCTTAGGCTCTGAGTGTACGGCCGAGAGTCATCAAGAAGGCTGTTTAAGCAGTAAATATTGGCTTTTTCAGGAGACCCATGGCAATGTAATTTTAGTTAAAAAATATACTGGAGAAAGTGGGAAATTATTGGAACTATAGAGCTTAATATTTGCAGGGACAGCTGGGACGTTGTTATGTCTGGCTAGCTGCCTGGCTTACTCCATTTACTGTCTACAGGGTAAAACAGTGTGGTACTGCTGTGTAGGTATTTGATTTCAAAGTGTGGCTAAAGAAATGAGTGTGTGCCTGAACCAAGCACATTTTCTCCAGTTTGGCTTACCCAAATCGAACAGCTTCTGGAAAATATCAATGAATGAAAATGAAAATGAGCGACAAAAATGTGACAAAAAAGCAATGAACACGTGACAAACAGACACAACATTAATGTGACAAAATACAAAGAGCGACTAAAATGTAACAAAAAAAGTAACAAAGGCGTGACAAAAAACGCAGAAAAGTGGCAAAAAAGTGACAAAAGAGCTCAATGATCACTCAGAAAGGCCCCACACAGCATGGGAATCACACCCAAGACCGTTTTCCTGTGAGGCAAGAGCACTAACCGCTGTGCCATCGTGCAGGGAAATACAATCTCTAAGGAACAGTTCCAGACAGACTTAGTTTTTTGGAGAACATGGAATGAGTGGCTCAGAGTTCATTGCTCATTGAACAGCGTGATATTTTTGATGCTTATGGGTCCTTGAGTTGATGACACAGAAATGCTTTTACATCACATATTGTTTTGCTTTTAAGAAATATATTTTGTTTCCTGTTACGGTATTTTTTTCTATCCTTTTAACCTTGCCACAGTTTTAACCTCTTGCTGAGGTTGCAGCTGTCTGAGTGATGTACGTTTAGATCAGTTCCTTCGTCTTGCAATAACATCCTTTGTACCACGTTTTAGTAAAGTTGGATTAGACGCCCATTTCTTGTTTTACATCCCTATGTTTTTTGGAATGTCATGTTATAATTTCAGTTGGAGCAGGGGCCTAAACAAACTCAACGAGAGAGACGCAGCTTAAACAAGAAATCTTTAAACAGATTTATGAAACCTGCCTTTGACTTGAGCGCTGCCTTTGACACAGTGGACCACGGGATCTTACTTCACAGGTTAGAAAACTGGGTGGGAATCTCTGGTACTGCTCTAAACTGGTTCAAGTCCTATCTCGAGGATAGGACGTACTTTGTCGAAATTGGCAACTGTGTCTCAGACAACATTTCCATGACCTGTGGAGTCCCCCAGGGGTCAATCTTGGGACCCCTCTTATTCAACTTGTACATGCTTCCATTGGGTCAGCTAATAAACAGTAACAATGTGTCGTACCACAACTACGCAGATGACACTCAGATCTACGTGTCACTGACGGCAGGTGAACATGGGCCTGTAGATACACTCTGTCACTGCATCGAACAGATCAGTTTGTGGATGCAAAACAACTTTCTCGAACTAAACTCAGACAAAACTGAGATCATTGTCTTTGGCCCACAGACACAAAGACAAAGTGTTATCAGTCACCTTGAGTCTCTCGCTCTGAAACCAAAACAACAGGTTAGAAATCTAGGAGTAATCATGGACTCAGACCTGAACTTAAACAGCCACATCAAAGCAATAACGTCATCAGCTTTTTACCATCTGAAAAACATTGCTAAGATCAGAGGAATAGTGTCAAAACCAGACTTAGAGAGACTCATCCATGCATTTGTCTCCAGCAGGTTAGACTACTGTAACGGCCTGCTCACTGGCCTTTCTAAACGAGCTGTTAGAGCTGCAGAACATCCAGAACGCTGCTGCTCGAGTCCTGACAAGAACCAGGAAATACGACCACATCAGTCCAGTGCTCCGGTCTCTGCACTGGCTTCCTGTCACTCAGAGAATAGAATTTAAAACAGCTCTGCTTGTGTACAAGTCTTTTCATGGTTTAGCACCAAAGTACATCTCTGACATGTTAGAGCCGTTTGAACCCTCTCGGGCCCTGAGAACTTCAGGGAGGGGTCTCCTGGTGGTCAATAATAAACACGGTGAGGCTGCGTTTCAGTTTCATGCAGTTAAAATCTGGAACAGTCTTCATGAGGATGTGAGACAGGCCTCAACTCTGACAATGTTCAAATCCAGGCTGAAAACAGCTCTTTTTACCCGTGCATATGAAAACTGAAAGTATTTTATCTGCACTCTTGCCTTTTACTGTAACTGATTAACTTTATGTTGATGTTTTATTGATTGATTTTATCTGTTTTCTTGTAATTTTATGCAACTGTGAAGCCAAACTTTATTTTATTTATAAAGCGCTTTTCATACCAAAGGTATCACAAAGTGCTTTACAGATTACAACATTTAAATCAAGTATCCAGGCAAACATAATGTCCAAATAAGCGTCAGCAGTAGGTGGCGACGAGCGGCGCGGGTGTCCCCTGTCCTTAGACTGAAGCATTTTGAATTGCCTTGTGTATGAATTGTGCTCTACAAATAAACTTGCCTTGCCACATTCATCATCTCATGGCAGAAGGTCCTTTCATCTGACCAACACTGAGCACTTCATTTTGAATATTGTCTCCACTATTGTCTCCAACTAATTGACTTTAGGTTTAAGTGAACAGGCGTATGATCAAATATGGTGCCTGCTTTTTCATGCTGTAATTTCACTCATTTCACTACGTCCTCCAACACCAACACATACAGGTGAAACTTGGAAAATTAGAATAATATCATGAAAAAGTTCATTTATTTCTGTAATTCAACTTAAAATGTGAAACTAATATATGATATAGACTCATGACATGCAAAGTGACATATGTCAAGCCTTTGTTTGTTTTAATGTTGATATTTTGGCTCACAGCTTGTAAAAATCCCAAAGTCAAAATTTCAGAAAAATAGAATATTGTGTAAAGGGACTATACTGTTCGCTCAAAGTGTCTCCTTTCATCAGCTAATGAATCCAAAACACTTGCAAAGGGTCCCTGAGACTTTAAATGGTCTCTCAGTGGTTCAGTAGAATTCACCATCATGGGGAAGACTGCTGACCTGACAGTTGTGCAGAAAACCATCACTGACACTCTCCACAAGGAGGGAAAGGCTCAAAAGGTAACAGCAAAATAATTTGGATGTTCTCAAAGTGCTGTATCAAAGCAGAAAGTTAAATGGAAGAAAAAGGTGCACAAGCCGCAGGGATGAGCGCAGTCTGGAGCGGATTGTCAGGAAAAGGCCATTCAAAAGTGTGGGTGACCTTCACAAGGAGTGGACTGAGGCTTGAATCTGTGCATCAAGAGCCTCCACACGCAGACAGATCCTGGACATGAGCTTCAAATGTCGTATTCCTCTTGTTAAGCTGCTCCTGAACTACAAACGTCAGAAGCGTCTTGTGTGGGCTAAAGAATGAAAGACCTGGTCTGTTGCTCAGTGGTCCAAAGTTCTCTTTTCTGATGAGAGCAAATTTTGAATTTCATTTGGAAACCAAGGTGCCAGAGTCTGGAGGACGAAAGGAGAAGCACACAATCCAAGATGCTTGAAGGCCAGTGTGAAGTTTCCTCAGTCTGTGATGGGGCGACATGTCTTCTGCTGGTGTTGGTCCACTGTGCTTTATTAAGTACAGAGTCAGTGTAACCGTCTACCAGGAGATTTTAGAGACTTCATGCTTCCTTCAGCAGACAAGCTTTATGAAGACTTCATTTTGCAGCAGGACTTGGCACCTGCCCACACTGCAAAAAGTACCAAAACCTGGTTAAATGACCATCAGATTACGCTGCTTGATTGGCCAGCATCCATGCCACGCAACTGCATTAAGACAGTCATTCAAGCAAAAGAGGCCCAAACTAAGTGCTAAGTACATATGCATGATTATAGTTTTCAGACGGCCCACATTTATCTCTTTAAAATCTTTTTTTTTATTAATTTCATATTCTAATTTTCTGAAATTTTGATTTTGGGGTTTTTACAAGCTGTGACCCAACATTGTAAAAATTAAAACAAATAAAAGCTTGACATAATGTCGCTTTGCATGCCATGAGTCTATATCATATATTAGTTTCACATTTTAAGTTGTATTACAGAAATAAATGAACTTTTTCACGATATTCTAATTTTCAGTGTTTCACCTGTATATCATCACTCACAATTATTCACCAATAAAATGTGTGAGTTTCATCAACTTACCATGGTTAGTTTTCAAGTTATGTAAAGAAATGTACCAGGAATTTAGCCGGACTTGGGTCTTATTCAGACTTCAGAGGAAACAGGAAGTTGAGAGCGCGACCGGTCTCTGCTGATTGGTCAAATGCAGCAGAGGTGGGATCTGTGATGTAAGGAGATCTCTTCTGATTGGCTGAGTGAGGACTACATGCTTCTTTACCTTACTGATGTGCAGCAGGGAGGCCATATGTAAAGTGTGCAGAAATGACCAAAGTAATGCCATTGCACAGATGTTTTGATCATAGTTACCACAATATAATTCTTAGCTGCACCGACTCAGTTCTAAATGAGAGGCTGTTCAGAATGTCGTAATGTGTTGTGAAGCCTACAGGACAACAGTTAGGGCCCAGCTTTTAGAACCGCGTTGCGTATCATGACAGACGTAAATACCGTGTATAGTTTGAAATGACGTGTTCTGCTTTCTCACTGCACTGTAAATCCAGATTAAACCCACAACAGCCACTTCTTCCCCACAAAATAGCCGCAGTTAGTCGGGCTTTGTGCTGTTTTCGGATATGTGCCGAGCGGCAAACATCCGCGCGTCTGTTGGACGACATGTATCCAGAGGAAGTGACATTAAAGAGTGGAGCGCGAGGCAGTAATACCCCCTGTCGCTCCCTGCCATCTTAGTGTCACGTCAGCCTAGTGTCAGCCAAGCACCCCTCAGAATACGCTAAATCAAGTGTGTCACAAGCGGGATAGAAGTCACATGTGCAAAATGACAGGAAATGAACCATAACAACAACACACACAAAAAAAAACAAGGAATGGAATGGAAGCTTATTTGTATTGCGCTTTTCACATGATACAAGCCACCCAAAGCGCTTCACAAAGTGTAGGGGATTTGTTCTTCATTCACTTCAGTTACAACCACCATTCATTCACCCACATAAATCATAAATCCTATTGTACATGTTTTGGTGGTGGGGAAACCAGAGTGAAACTTTGATAGTATGAAGGATCATCAGAGTCGCATAATGCAATGGCTGAAAGTGTTTATCTTTGTTGAGTCTGATGTCAGCCGGCAGTGATGATGATGCTTCTCTGAGCTGGTTTTCTAAGTTTGGGTCAGTGTTGTGAACCCAAACTCCGACGAAGAGTATTCATTTTAGCTAGAAGGTCCCGGGTTCCATTCCCACCTGGACGGGGCCTTTCTGTGTGGAGTTTGCATGTTCTCCCCGTGTCTGCGTAGGTTTCCTCCAGGTACTCCAGTTTCCCCTACCACTAAAAACATGTACAATAGGCCAGGATGAATGAGAGTGTGTTTGAGAGTGTGACTGGGGGACAATGGATGCAAATTAGCCCAAGGTGTGTTTACATTCATGAGACCCATGTACTGTATGTTCATTAGCATTGTCCCGACTAAATAAACAAAACAAAAATTGACAAAAACTCAAAAAGTGGCAAAAATGTGATGAAAAAAACACAACAAAAGAGCAGCAAAAAAGCGCTGAAAAAGTGACGGCAACAAAAAGATTCGTGTATATCTGTTTTGTTGGTCTTCGCTTTCAAATGAGGCGTTACACTGGCCTACAGCTCTCCAGTCAAGAACCTTTTGGATTTGGGTAAGGTTGGCCAAACTGGAGAAAATCTGCTCGGTTCAAGTGGGGGTTAAGAGGTGAACTTTCATTTTTGTGCTCTCTGATCCACACCAAAGGGACCTTGAGCCTGGGATGGACCAAAGCCACAGCTACAGCTCACCGACGAAGAGCTGGAAGGTAGACCTGACTTGGCTCTGACTACAGAGCTGCCGCTAGACCTCACCGTATGAAACTCTCACTATGTAACCACTACTCAGCAACCTTTATGCAGAACTGATCAGGACCAGAATGCTTAACTTATTCTTAATGTTCAGAATGAAATGTTCCATCACATCTGGTTCGCCTCCTAGTTATCGTTTCAACATTATCTCTGTTTTCTATCTAAACAGGGGTTTGACCTTTCAAAGGCTACACACTTTTCCCCCCATTGCACATCCATATACAAAGCATTCTAGACTACATTTGCGTTGTTCAAATTGAAGAACACTTTGTCATACATTTTTACTCATGTCCCACAGTTGATACAGTTATGTAAGATTTGTATTTATAATTGGATGTTTTCTATCATGGAGCGTGTCTTCAAAGAGGAAACTTAAAAGAGAAAGCTGTATTTGAGACGTAAGGTTCCACACTTGATCTATAATAAATCACACAACAGGACGTACAACAGCGCACTGTGCATCTTAATGGGACCAGCGTGAAATTAACGCACGCTAATAGAATAGAATAAAGGTGGTGCAGAGCGGCCCGATTTGGAAATAAAATAACAACTGTTAAAGCGAGAATGTTCAATTCATGCGTTTATGGAAGACAGCAATAATACGTGTTTGCAGCATCTGGACTGTTGGGAATGAAAGACTCATCCAAGATGCTTCTTCAGCTTAGGCAGCCTGTTCTCACCTTTTTATTCGTGTTTATTATACGGCCCTTCACAATGCAAGTAGAACGCTCCATTGATTTGAATGTGATTTCCCAACGTTCTACCGGTCATTATTTTTTGATAGAAGACCTCTGAAAAAAATAATGACCGCTGCCAATGGCAACGGAGTTTGTGCTTGTAATACAGGTCTTTCATATCACTCCGCGAGTAGTAGTAGCGGACACTATCTCTGTCCCCGTCCCTGCGAGAGAAGTTGGGGGAATCGCTCGTGAAGTTAACGGGAGTCCGACTTTCAACTTACCCAGAGATTCACCACCATTCCTCCTCTCCAACTGCACCTTCAACTAAGTAGCTAGGCTAGCAATAAGTAGCTAGCCGTGCTGCTACCAGCCTCGCCACACTGCCTGGAATCAACAAACGTTCCCAAGCAACGCGCAAACTTTTGGGAACTATTTGCCGCGGAAATCATTAAATAAACCTTTCTGCCTTCATAAAAGTGTATGAGGTTTATTTGTGTGTGTGCAATTGGCAAACAGCCGTATAATAAGCGGGATAATGTATAGAACTTCAGGGCGAAACCAGACCAGTCCAGTTCGCCCTGTCGGTACTTATTTTCCTGATAATGACCGGCGTTTTATACATTATCCCTTACTTATTGAATGCCAAAATATCCCCATATAATCCTATTGCAGATGAACCGCGTTCAATTTTATGCTCTTTAAAAAAGCCATATAACAGAACTTGCCGAGTATTTCCGAAATTAAAATGTTCCTGTATCCATCCCATTGTTTTAACCGTAATTTGGCTCATGGTAAGAAACATTCATCCCATGAAAGTCTTAAAATCAAGATAACATTATTACTGGTTTATTTTGTAAATAAATAAATACATGCTGTGTAAAATGGATTGATACACAGAACAGTGCACAGCAAAATCCAAAATAGAATATTTTGTAGCAAGATTACAATAATAATGAAACCTTTTTTTAATGTTTTATAAATGATACACAAAATCAGACCAACACAAATATTTTACAATCAAAGTGATAGATTGTCACAGTCAATCAGAGGTACAGACTTACACGTGCTAACCAAATTCATTTGTGAACGCATGTCATTGGATGGTGTGAGTGTCAATCATACAGCTGTGTATTGTTACACGCCTAATCTAACACATTATCAATAAATGATTTTTTTTCATCTGCCATAGGATTATATGGGGATATTCTGGCGTTCAATGGAAAGGGTTGCTAAATGTGCACTAAAAAGGAATGTCATTTACACACATTTGAGTGGGAACAGGTCGGCCTGGAGGGTCCACTGGTCGGCACATTGTGGGCACTTCTACAACTTGTTGAACTAGCTATTGTCGAAAGAAGTTAATGGAGCCAAAATAATTAAAAATCAATTTATTTGTTTTTTGTTTTTTTTTACTTTTTCCGCTGTGGCTGTTTAAGTGGCAGAAGCTTCATTCATAAATTATTTTGTTTTTCTGTATTTTCTGCCGTTTTCTTGGAACGTTCTTTGTAAATATCACGATTTGTCACTACTTTTTAATTGTGCTTTTTATCTCGACGCCTTCACCAAACTTGCTCTGTCCCTGTCCGAGGTCAAGTGCTTTTATTGTCATCGTGGATTCGAAATGACGCCACACACACACGGCTTCCGAAAGATGGGTGCCTTACCTTAACAACAGAGAAACAAGAAAGATCCGCACAGCTTGCTTAGCTCCCAAATAGCGATTTTATTAATTACACCAAGGTAACGTTTCGGGCGTCTTGGCCCTTCATCAGACAAAAGTGTGATTGTAAAAGTGTGGTGTAATTAATTAATAAAATCGCTATTTGGGAGCTAAGCAAGCTGTGCGGATCTTTCTTGTTTCTTTGTATTTTCCCTCGGTCCGGCACGCTCGGTCCGGCACATCCCAAGTTTTTTGGGATGTGCGTGTCTTCCTCATTTTTACCTTAACAACAGGACATGAGTAATAAAGCTTTAGGCGCTTCTTTTTGTGGTCACAGGTTATTGTGCTAAACACAATAAATACCTGGTGGCCGCCTGCCACTTCAGAGGCTCTCCTGGTGGATTTTCTCTGCCACACAGTAGTACTCCTAACTTAAGATACTATAGCTCAAGACCTGGAGAAGGTTTCCCGCACATTGCACTGCAGCCTAATAACAGGAGGACAAATAATAATGATAATGAAAAAGCTATTTCTTTTTTTTCTTTTTTTTCCAGCACATGCTTGAACTTACTATGCCCCAAAATATCCACTAATGAAGCCAGTCTTACGGCTTGGCAGGAGCGCTGAATCACAGTCAATTTAAGAGTCTTTTAAATTTAATAATTTCCAACATGGTCTGCAAAATGAGTCCTCTCTTTGTGACACAAGTGGACGTTTGATTAAGTAAAGAAGTCATTTCCACAACGCGGGGTCTGCGGCAAACGACTGGAAATAGACTCGTGCCTTGACAGTGGATTTGAATATTGTGGAATTGTAACAAAGATCTGTTCGGATCCCATTAAGGGGCTGTGTACCGTTACATTTTATTCAATACCCGGTACTTTAATGATACTTTTTCGATCGGTTTTCCATACCTATACTCAAATCTTTGTCATATAGAACCTTAACTCATTGGCTGCCAGCCAATTTCAGAACAGACAACCCCATATTGCCAGGCGTTTTAGATGATTTTCACTGATTTTTCAAGACCCACAGAATATTGTGTATGACTGTAAACTCTGAAACCATTCTGAAAGAACAGACTTTCTACTTTCATCAGTAAAAAAAAAAAAAAAAAGTCACCAGTTGAATATAGGAAAGTTTCACTGAAAAGGCCCGTTTCTAACCAAAAAGCTGAGAAAACAAGCTTTTTGTAAAAAGAAACGTAGGCAGAACAGTTACTTTGACGCTTTTTTTTTTGCTTTAGTGACACCTGAAACATCTGAACAGTGATTTCCTCCTATAAAACAGCAAAAATCTGCTTCTCTCTCGTGTGTGCTGTGATCAAAGGCGCCGCCGGACGCTATGTCCGGATGCGGGCTCGGGGTTAGCATTTTTAGCATGCTTGTCAGCAGCTTTTTTAGGTCTAATACCTGTCTGCTTCTTTGATCCTCCTCCTCCACCATGATCCAACACTCGTACTACGAGAACCACCGCTAACCAAAACATGTTCAAGTGTAAGCTGCCTGTATTTTTCCTTACGTTTCGTCATCCTCTCTGGATCTTTTCCTACCCTCGTCGCCATTGTCCTTCCTTCGTCTGAGATCAAGGTATATCTGAATAAATAGATAGAAGTAGTAGAAATCACAGGTTTCTATTTCTACCTTTGGCATCCAAAGAGCACTGCTGCCACCTGCTGACTCAATAAAATAACTACAAGTAAGATCTTAACATGGAAGTTGCATAAGGCTTTACTGCACCTGTTCACACTGAAAAACATGGCAGTCAATGAGTTAAAACAGATTAATAATGTTAATTTATTCCTTTTCCTTCCATTTCATTTCTTTTGCATTTGTATCACTTGTTTGAGGTGAAACAACGAAACCTCCTTTAACTCCAAAAGGGCAGAAAAACACTTTCCATGCTTTTTTCCCCCTTCAATTTTCTCACGTTCCTTCCCATATTTAATTTCCCTACATTTCCCAAATTTTTTCCCCACACGTTATTTCACAGTTTCACCCCAAATATTTCCTTTTTTATTCATGTTTTTTTTCTCAAAAAAATAAAATAAAAATAGCATACACTTCAAACCTGGGACCTTCCTGCTATGAGGCGATGGAGAGTAATCCTAGACTTATATTTACGGCTGTTTGTGACCTTCAGTGGAAGCCAGAGTAGACCCTCTCAGCGGTGGAGCACTTTTGCCAGCCCAACAACAAAAAGACCTGGATCTTTAAAGTCACAACCCTCTGAGAATGGGGGAAGTTAAGAGCGCTCTTCTGAGGCTGCGGCAGTTTGAAGTTGGATTCTCTAAAGTTTCTGTAGTTAACTTTAGACTCCGTCCCGCTCTCGTATCATACTTTGATGCTGCTATCCATTGTTGCGTTTCGACATACACCATTCAAACTCCCCGGGATATTTAGGTTGGACTTTTGGCACGCTACATCACTCTCGAATTGTATTCCGCTGCTACTAAGGGTCTCAGTGGGGTTCAGGTGCTATTCAGCCATCGCTCTAATGTTTAAAGTAATGCCTGTGGTTTTTACAGGACAATGCATCTACAACTGGACATGCAACGAGCACGACATTCGCTATATATGAACATGGCATTCCTCATTTGAAAGCTAAGGAGCTCCAGAGTTCAGTCACTGAGTTTTAAGACCTCCAGACAGTGGCGCAAAAAGGGCATACACAATATATGCCTTGCATGGGGCGCCGAAAGGACGGGGCGCCAATACGATAGAGAGAAAAAAATATTTAAATATAGTCGGACTCGGCGTGTAAGCGGCGCCCCATAGGCCATTTCCTCATAGAACTTGACATTGGTGCCCCACAGCGTCAACAGCGCCCCATTGCACCAACAACAGCAAAATGGTTATTCACTCGTGGTGCCATGCTAACAAGGACCTAGAGATGGAGAGGCAGAAAAAAAGTCCTCAGGGGCGCAAAACAGAAAACGGAAGATTGAGGAGAAGAAAGATTGCATAGGGATGAAAACAAGCTTTTGGAAGTGGCTGAAACACAGTGGGTAAGTAATGTCTGTGTTTAGTGTTAAGTGTTGGCCATCACAAGGAGCCAGCCTGTAAATATTCAGGTTAGCTTAAACTACTGGTAAAAGCACAGGTTTGTTGGCCTGCTGCTGCAACTACTTAGTAGACTATCAGTGTTGGGGGTAACGTATTACAAAAGTAACGAGTTACAAAAATATATTTCTTTTTTCAGTAACTAAGGAATATAACATATTACTTTGAGAAAATACGGAAATATAACTTGAGTTACAAGTGCATTTAAATGTGTGTGTATATATATATATATATATATATATATATATATATATATATATATATATTGGGGCAGTGACCCCCAAACTGGAGGAGTGGCTCCAGCAGATCCCAGGAAATACATCAGACATCTCGGTCCAGAAAAGTGCAGTTCTAGGAACAGCAAAGATACTGCGCAGAACCCTCAAGCTCCCAGGCCTCTGGTAGAGGACCCGAGCTTGGAGGAAAAAGAGACCGCCCGCGGAGGGTGAGGAAGAGTTTTTTTTTTACATATATATATATATTTTAAAAAGCCAAACTAAACCCTTTTATTAATAATTATTTCTTGTGATGTTTTGGGTCCAACATGATGATAAATGTCGGCCTGTACAACAAGGATAGCATTTCATAAAATGTCATTTTTTTAATTGGTTTGATTGCTGTATTGTACTGTAAGCCTCCTTAACACAGATTTCATGTCATTCAGGAAGGAGGATGGAGATAAAGAGAAGAACAGAGAGAATCAGAACAGGCAGGGGAAGGCAACATGTTGGTCGAATTATATTAGATGGAAATGTACAACCACTTGATACCAAGAGATTACTTTCTAAATTGATGTTGTAATTAAATTATTCAAAGCTAATCACAAGTAGGCTAATGCTTGTTTGGCAATATGACTTGAAAAATCCGGGGGGAGGGGGCGCTGGCTTTGTGCCTGCATACCCCCAGAAAGTGGGTAGTTCCACCCCTGCCTCCAAATACAGGGTTGTGTGTCTAGGGCTGGGTACCGTAACATACTTTTTATACCAGTACTTTATCGATACTTGGTTTTTAATACCGATACCTGAACGATACTTTTTCCGATACCTATATTAAAATATTTGTCGTCTAGAACCAGAAAACAGGATAATGAGGCACATTTGCAATATCAGGTTCATCTCCAATGTCAAGAAATGTGTGGAAAATGGAGAGTCATTTGAGGGGAAAATCTGTAGAAATTGTGGCAAAAATGAAGGAAAATCGTGTAAAAAAAAAAAAAGAAAGAAAAAGGGGCAAAAATAGGACAAAAAATGGGCATAAATTGGGGGAAAATGTGGGGAGGAAACAATCATTTATCTGAGCCAAAACAACCTGTAATGCTGTCCCTGGACCAACAAAACTTTGATCTAAAGATATAAGTTTTTTTTGCTACCTGCGTTCGATACTTTTATTTTTTCGATACCAGTAGTGCCTAAAGGTTTTTTTTTCGATACCACACTGGTATCGTTTAACGGTACACAGCCCCCCTGTGTCTCTAATAATTGGTCTGTTCTACTACTTCTAATAATCTTTAAAGGGGCCTTATGCAAAATTGACATTTCTGAGCTTTTTACCATGTTACAATGTTCTCTCATGAAAAACAACACTGCACAGAAACAGAAACAGGCTGTTAGTGATTTTCTTAGCCATTTCTCCGTTCCTCCATTCTTATGAGCGATGATTGAAGGATATCCTTGTCAGCTCCTCGGTGCCATTGTTTCTGAATGAGGGAGATATGTTGGTCCTAGTAGATTGCCCTGAAGCGATGGAAGTGAATTTACTCTGGTGAACAGGGGCGAGTAGTCTGTGAGATGCAGTGATTGAGCTCCAAATATTCAAGCAATAAACCAGAAGAGTTTGGTATGTTTTTTTTCTGCTTCCATCACGTACAGTCTAAATATTAGAATCTTCTCTGATGGCTATTCTTAACATTGCGGTGGCGGCGGCTCCCAAAAAGCTTCTCCTGGGTTCTTGCGTATCCAGGAAATGCTTTCTTCACCTCTCGATCTCTTGCTAAGATTAATCGTTTTCTAGAGATTATTTTTAATTAGAACAGTGATATCATATTGTGAAGGATGTGGGAAACTTTCTTGCTGTGGTTTGCATGAGGGCCTCTCTTAGGGCTGCACATTTAACCTTTGTCCAGTCGAAATTGAGGATATGTAAAACTGAAATGTTATGTTCATATTGGTCTGTGTACATCAAAATGCATTTCTGTCGTTATAAACCGTGTCTTTTTTATTTGATCAATGAATAGATGTTTAGAAATGCACTTGTTTATTTGCAAAAAATGAGTAGCGTTCAAAAAAAACTTTTGAACCATGAAGCCATTTGAGATAGATGAAAATGTTCTGGCTACAGACTGACTGATATGCTTCTGTCTGTGAAAAAAGATAGAAGTGCCTCAGTAGTTTGGCTACGTGGTTAATTGCTGCGTAGACTAGAGGGACATTTTTGAGCTTTTTCTGAGTAGGACCCATCTTTGTGAAGCTACAACTCAAAGACCATTTATCCGATTGACATCCTGCTTCTACTGCAGCAAGGTTACTGTATATCCTAATGAACTAAAACCTAGAATATAAAGATGATCACTCAGTATACTTCTTTTCTAGAGCCCCTGACATTTTGGGGGGGAAAATTCAAAATTCAAAAATTGCCATTTTTAGAAGCCTATAAATCCAAAACTGTACAATCTAGAACATTTCTGATGTTTGTTCCTGGAACTATGTTTCCATGACTGAGCTACAGCTCTTTAAATGTTCTCACAAACACAAAAAGCACCTGGGAGCAGAAAAGGTGGTTGCAACTCCCTGTTTTGTAAATTGTCTAAAAAACAACAACAACTATTGGGAGTTAGAGCAAATCACTTTGCATGTGTTCATTGCACATGTGGAGGAACTCAAAAAAAAAACGTTTCATCCAAATCTGAGAGGGCCACCTGGCAAGATTCTGTGAATTTGGGTGATTTGGCTCTGAATGACCCTAATCGCAGAGCGGGTGGTTATAAAAAAAAAACAATTGCCTCGCCTCATAGTTGCACGCACGTCTCAATGCATTAAGCTGCGTCTGAATTGTAACATCTGTACAGCAGGTTATCGACGTAAATATGCGACGGATTTTCATAAAACAAGCAGCGTTTTGGAGCCTTCATTTATGTAGCTGAATAAGGAGGAGGAAACCGTGTGAGAGCGCGTTGAGGATGCTCCCTCTTTCTCTCTGGCACAGTTGTATCTTGTTGCTGCATGAAGTTTCAATGTAATAAGTGAGCACCATGATGTTTGCCAGCATGTTTAGAAGTTTATATGCAGCTCAACTGCATGAAAAATAAAACAAACGCTATATACAGTATATAAAATATTAAAATCGCAAATATCTGTCGGACAAATCGCAATTAGGTTTTTGTCAAAATGGTGCCGCGGTGATGGCCTCTATCGCCGCTTGCTGCTTTAATACCGTCCCCTTTTGCAGATAGGTGTAAAAACACCCAGTGTGAATCCTGTCCCATTGTGTCTGCAGACAAAGACACTCTGAATGTTCTCACTTCCTCGTCTTCCCCTCTGCTGCTCCGCTCCCTGACCTCGCTGCTGCTATCCTTCTCTGTTTGCCCATCTGACAGCTTTGCCATGGTTCATGTGTTTGGGTCCTGCCAGTGCCGTGGCTTGTCAAAAAAAAAAAGCGAGAGAGAGAGGGAGAGAGAGGGAAAACAGAAAAAAAAAAATCATTCATTCCGCCAAGGATGAAAGAGTCTTTAGACATCAAACGCCGCTGGGCCTATGTGGCTTAGATTGCCTCACGCACTTCCTTCCCCAACACACTCTCGTCAAATTTTTCCCCCCCCTCCTTAAAAAGAGAGGAAAAAAGATACGAACGCTAAGTCGTGCTGGCAGATACTTGGCACCGCGCTGGACAATTAGCCTGATTAAAGCGCTGTCATTTCGCATAATGGAGTTAGCTTCAGCTGTGATTGGCCCCATCTTCCTCCCATTTGCCAACGCTCTCGGCCTCTGAAGGCATGAAAACACATTCTCCCTGCGTACATACAAAGGAAGAATGCGGACTCGCTTGGACGGGGTTTTTCAGACTTTTGATGTGACGGGGGAAAAGATACAACGGAGACACTTTTTTAACCGATTTCAGGTCAGTTCAAAAACGTGCTTTTACCTGGAAACGAAGGCTCCCTCATAAGTGGGTTCATGATTTCACTGTGTGAACTTTTCCGCCCGCTCTTGGGACAGCGCTTCCACCACAGCTGACTTTTCACTCCGACGACATGGGGGGAATCGTCCCAGCAGCTTTAAAGCCATACAAGCGTGACTGTTCGCCCCAATAAATCCAATCAAATACACGCATTTATTTCATGGCAGGTGCTTTTATGAGTGGATTATGCTTTAATGCTGTGAGCAGGTTTTTGGTTTTAAACCCTGACCTGACTCGCAGCTTTGGAAAGAGCGGGTACGAACAATGTGACGTTCATGACCGCATCGAAACACAAGGAAAAGCTTCAAGCGCTAAAAATGATTTGTTAGACAGTTCATTAATAGTGGCACAAGACTGTGTTCACAAATGCCTTTCGAGCTGTAAAAATCCATCCCGTTGTAACTTTGGATGTTTTAAATCAAAAAGGGGCACCTGTTAGCGATCGCATCGCTGGTAATGTGAGTTCTTTGGCTGGCGTCGTTACAAACGCTGATATCAAAAAGAGCCAGAGCGATAAATCCCACCACTAGGAGCGGGACATCACAAGCTCATCACTGTGGAGATGTTGCTTTGACTACAGGTGGCCAAACATAAGAGTTAAATCATAGAAATCGCAGAATTGCCTTTAGCTATCTGAGCCTGTTCCCACAAATGCATTCTTCAGGCACCAATGGTTTTTTGAATTGAGCCCTCTATTCTCCATACAAGTTAATGGAGAAGCCAGGCCCTGTAATAAAGTATGGTGAGGTATACATGTCAGTTTCATGGCATTTTTTATTTATTTTTATCTATCATTTCTATGGTTTCTCTATTAACCTATTGTTCTTTGACATTGGTTTCATATTATAAACACATTTTTAAAGTTAAAGTGTTTCGTGTATCGGACATACAGCACTTCAGAGCAAGTGCGCACCGGCGTCAGTGCCAGCTACAGCCCGCGCACCTCAAAGTAGAGGGGATCCCCGGTAATTGAGGGGAAATAATACACATTCACTGCATTTAAGTGTTAAGAGATCCTACAGTGCTGTGCTCCTGCTCGCATGCTTTAAACTGGTGTTTATTTGGTCAAAGACTCGTGTAGATATGGTCATTAAATGGCAGTCACAGTACAGGCAGGATCAATACTTCAGCATCCTGCCCGTTCGTCTCGTACTCGTTCTCCCGGACAGCGGACACAAACCTAAACTTTTACGGCAAACTGCTGTTTAATGACAGTAGTGCATTGGGTGTGGGGAGAAAGAGGTAGTCACACAACGTGCGCAGTAAGACCAATACATACACTCCTCAAGATAGCACTCATTTATAACTCGAAATAGCACTGTTTGTTTATTTGTTTATTTATTTGGATCCCCATTAGCTGTCTCCAAATGGACAGCTACTCTTCCTGGGGTCCGGTTCAAGCAATTACAATATTCACATCATGCAGTTAAATTGAAAAAACACTTCACATATAACCCTCTCCTCAGTTATACACATATGCACACATACATATAAAGAAATCTAAATATACGGTAGATATAGACATACACACACACAGACTTAGGCTTCCATCAGAAAATGTCTTTTCAATAGTCTTTTAAAAGAGAGCTTTGTTTCAGCCTGTTTAACAGCTGGTGGCAGTTTGTTCCATAAAGTCACAGCTCTGAATATGACCGACCTACGCACTTGCTTCTGTTCTGGGTTTGGGGCGGGTCAAATGACCCTGAGCCGCTTGCCTGAGAATTGCTGTGAATGATCTGCAGTCACACGCGCTGTCACTGATCTGAAAAAAGCCTCCAAAAGTCAGCAAAACATTCCTGGATGAGGGTCCATGCAGGGCAGAGAGAGGGAAGTGTACACTAAGGTGCAGAGAGAAGGAAGAGACACCAATCTCTGAAATAAACAGCATTGATATGCAGTCTGCACTATTGGCTACAGCTGTATATGAACTCTATTAGCCTGTCTCTGTATATAGGCAACATTCTCTTCTCTGGTTTGGCTTAAAGTGATTTATTCCTTTGTAAAGTGTGTCTAAGGAAATGAGCCCAGGTTTCATGGTTTCACTCCTCTGGACTGAGTGGACTGTACTTTGCCTTATACTTTGAATGAATGAACGTCACTACCAAATGATGCCCTTTTATTGGCTATTAGTTATGACATTTGGATTATATTAGCCTATAATCTTATTGAAACTGTTCTTTTCAGACTTAAAGCCCTGTTTGGAACCAAAAGGGCATCTTAAACCCCCCAATGTTGAGACGAAAGTCTTTGCTAACACCTATAGGGAAAATACATTGAACAGGCTAACAAACGCTGAAAACTTTCCCGGATTAGCCGACTTGCTAACTATCCGCATACATAAAAGATCAAATGTCTTCTTTTTATTTCTATGATTTAAATACATTACATCCTCCTCCTATATACTTTATTTCCATAAAGCTTTGCGACGTTTACGTGGCCGTTCCGACGTCATCTGGAATGTTCCGCAGTGTGGCTATAAAACGGAATATCAATAACAACCGTCGTGTTGAGGAACAATCAAAAGCTAGAAAGAAGACCAAAACACAGCTGGCGGCCACAAAGCTTGTCAAAAACTGTGATCGCGTAAACAAACACCACCATTGAGCTGCATATAGAGGGATGTTTGCTGTCTGGAAACGGTTGCTATGTAACCGGGATAAATCTGCAATTAACGGCGTGTCCTTTCAAAACGGAACAAGCTTCATTCTTCCACGTGTTCATAAAAGGGTGAATGCAACACGAGACGATTAATGGCTGACCTGAGGCTTGGGGGAAAATAAAGGAAGTGTGGAGGTTGGCGTTTTGATCTCCTGGGCAAATGCGTATACCCCTTGAGTCCTTGGGCAAGACACTCCACCGACCTTAGCTCAAGCGTTAGCCAAGGGAGTGTGAATGGCTTTTTGTTTAAAGATCTTTACTTAGTATTTTTGTTGAGAACGTATTACTTTTACATTTGAAAGATAAATAAAATACTTTTAAAATGCAAAAAATTGGCAGCATATTTTGTCCCACTTGAAATCTTAATAATCCACACTCCCGGACAGTAGGTGGTGCTGTGCAAGTGTACTGTCAATGCCACTCACTCACAACAAGGAAGAAGGTTTGTCCCCGTCGTGCTGCCATACAGATGAACTCAGGCACAGTTTCTCTTGGTACAGCTGCGTTTTTTGCCTTTTTCTGCTAACTGCATTTGTGTTTTTATATTCCACATTGTTTTATTGGCTGCTTTTGTACGTCTTTGTTGTGTTTTTGTGAGGTTCGGTGGATTTTCTTACTGCAGAGAGGCCATAATGGTCCTGAAGAAAGTAAATAAACAGCTATCTTATGAGCTAAAGACATTTGAGACCTACGGATTTCTTCTGAAACACTGAGGAGGCATCAAGAGCCCCACACCTGCAGCACAGTGGAGGCATCACAAGAGACGCTACAGGAAACTAGGAAGGAACTAGGCAAGACTCACAAGTAAGCCACACATGCCTTCTGTCCCTATAGTGTTCTGGCTAGGGATGTCATGGTTACCGGTGTAGCGGTAAACCCCGGTAAAAAATGTTGACGGTAATAATTACAGTCTTGTTTTTGAAAAACTATATTATCTCGGTGGATTACCGCGCCCGCGGTGTCTGCAAAGTCAGCCTCACTGGCCGCCGTCTCATCTGCTGAAGGCGCACTCTGTAGCTCCAAAACAAAACTTTCTCGAAGCTGGAATCATGCCCGAGACGACAGCGCTCAGGACGTCTATCAGCCTTCAAACAGGACCAAGTCTGAGGTCTGGGTATATTTTGGGTATTTTAAGAAAGCCGAAGGACAGTTGATAGAAGACAGTTATCCTGTTTGAGGAACATGCAGGAAAAATGTGTCGGCTAAAGGCAGCGATACTTCGAACCTCATGACTCACCTGTGTGACCGTCACCACAACTCTATAGCCAATGCAAGGCAAGTTAATGTTAGCGTTTTAGCAGACATGCATGATGTGGGGACTTTGGGTTGAGGGAGAAGGTAACGAGTCGTCCCACAGTGCAGCCGCAGCTCCACTGCCAGCATATGGTTTATATACTGTATGCTGGCGGTGGTGCGGATACCTCTGGCACAAATACGTTACAGGACTCCTGGAGGGCAGACTAAAGTTGGTCACCAATGTAATAGTTTCACTCTCACCGCATTATTATGAATTTAACAATGATTACTGTCATCTGGCATTTTCCCAAATCTGCAGAGCGAAAGCACACTGGAAGGACATAAACTGAGAACAATATTCCTGATATAGAGGGTTTATCTAGTTGAAAATATTCTAACACGGTTCTGGCGCTATAAATAGTACATGTAATACCCTCCAAACGATCACCAATACATAGTTATAGTTCCTTTACTTTGATGTGAAAAGTTGCACTTTTGATATGGCTTTGTCTGTATTTTTTAAATATAACTGTTACACTTTTTTGAAACTATTTCAGTTTGTGTAGGACTATCAATGCTTTCTGAACTTATTAATGCACATTAAAAAAAATACCACAATAATACCGAAAACCGTGATAATTTTGGTCACAATAACCGTGAGGTAAAATATTCATACCGTGACATCCCTAGTTGTGGCTAATGGACGTTCACTGGAGAATAAAACAGATTAACTGCTAAGCTCTTCTCAGAAGATGGTGAAAGACTGTTATGGAGCAGATGGAGCTGCACAGGAGGAAGAGGAAGGAGGAGGTGGAGGAGCTGACCAGTGCAGGACACCATGCTCTGAAGCAGGGACAAACCTAGGAGGCGGTGCACCGTTTCAGAGGATCAGAGGAGACTGAAGGCATCCAGCCAGGTTTCCTCCGGGTGCTACGGTTTCCTTTACCTTCAAAAACATGCTGGTCAGGTTGACACACAATGGCAGTGCAGCTCAGTCACAGCGGCTCAGGACTAACATCCAATCACAATTTCGTTGTACGGTTGTACAATGAAAAATACAGCACATACTTAGTTATTATGTTTTTAAAGGAGAAAAGTTACACTTATTATCTGAACTTATTTGGACTTTGAATACTTGCCTTTTCCTACAGCAAACACTTCAGTACTTTCACTTAAGTAATAGTTTTGACTGAGAAACGACTTTTATGGAGTGATATTTGACCAGTATTATCTGTGCTTTTAGTCATGTAATAACATCAAGTCCCATTCATCAAGAACACAGCCTACAGTATCTGCATTGTGAGATAAGGATAAAGCAAAAAGTTTTTACTAGGGCTGGGACAAAATATCGGATCGGATACTTTGTGTTGCAATACCAAGTATCGATACTTTATCAAGTATCGCAATACTTTCAATACTTGTGTTTGGAGGCATTCTTTATCATACACTCATTTGTTTTCCAGTAACAGTCACACAGCACTTTGTTACATTTTGTGTTCATGCACTTTTCAATCTAAACACTTCACTAAATGTCAAATGGCATTTGGTTTAGAAACTTTGGACACATGACTTTTTCCACATTTCAAGGTAAACATATCACTTGTTATAATTACTTACTGTATCGCAATACGTATCGGATCGGCCCCTGAGTATTGTGATGTGTATCGGATTGTGGCAAAAGTGGATCATCCCGGCCCTACTTTTCACTTCTCCACTCTGGGCTATTACGACTCCTACGCTATTTTGTTGTTGTCTTGCCTGTACATTGTTTTGACCCCCTAATACTCGGTTTCTTAAAGCCGCTTCCTGGCTTTGTCACGCACGCTGTCCGCCCTGATAAAGGCCCGTCTGTATTTCCATGTTGAGAGTGTACACATTTTCCCCGGCGATACGATGATGTCCGTGTTTATCTGTATGTGCGCACGCCACGGCCCGCTTCTATCCGCGCTATTTGTCATGCCCAAACACCAAAGCCCTCCGCAGCTCCGCGCCCTGACTCTTAAACAGATCCCCTTTCACCGACATCAAAGCCATGTCCAGGCATCCCAGCAAGTAAGTGTGCATATTTAATAGGCGTTTATGCAAGAAAAAAATATGGCGCGATGGCTTCAGACATAAGCAGACGCGATCATGCAAAAGCTCCGAAATGGGAGGGAGGGTGAGCCACTCTGCAGGGCATGGCTGTGGCTGTTCTTTTTTGATAAGTCATGAGATTGCGATTAGAGTTTAAATTGATTTTAAACACGTCCAGGAAGAATAACAGACCCACTAAACACAATAATTACTTTAGTAGGGGGCAAAACTTATTTATCTATTTATTAATTTACCCACATAGCCTACATTTGGTATATGGTAGAAAGACAGAAAGGTTTTCCCGCTAAGCTAGTCTTGTTTAGCAAATAGTAGAAAATTCATACGACTTTCTATTTTTGATTCATGTCAGTGACAGTGTCAGTTAAGATTAATGGTGCGTTCCAGACAACTGGTAACTGGTAAATTTACGTCCTGTCACTTGGAAAATGGCTTGGAACGTTATTCGAACTTGTATTTACAACAAATTCGGATAGGAGATGAAGGCCCCCAGTGAAGGAGCGGAGCAAATGATAAAACTGTAACAAAACCCCTGCACCAGTGAAGTGAACGTTACTTTTGGTCATAGTCATGGTCATATAATGTTACTTTGCATGTTTGTGGAGAAATATTGATGTAATGTTAGCACTTATTAGCTAACTTTTGTTTATACAGTATATACGTCTTTTTCAGCGGGAACGCTCTGAGTTGCAAAGAAACCCCCCCAAAAAAGGGCAGAGGTCACTAAGTGGACATGTTTTTTAAGTGCTAACACAGCCAGGATTTTGCATTATGAAAAAAGTTGGCAAAAGATAATGAACTGGAAAAGTGCCTGTGCATTAGGCTCTGTGCATGTAAGGTTTTTGGCTTCCTGTTGGCCAGTGTGGGCCAAAGACTACTTCCTGTCCACAACATAAATTTAAAGTAAAATAAGATTTACAAAACCGGAGAAACCGTAGATAAACATCAAGTCGAGTGTGTTTCTAAAAGATTCAGATAGTGGCGCTATTTCAACGTTTGTTGAAAAATTAACGTTAGCATTTAGCTTCAAGGCTAAAGCACTTAGGGCGTGTTTCAAAACGCATAACGTAACATTTTGCGCTTGTTAGGAGCGCACTTTGACATCTTGCCACTCAAGACTTGCCGCATATAAGTGGGAAGTACTTGGGGTGGAGAAACACTCATGGCCAGTGGCGGTGTATGTACAAGAGCCGATTTCCTCCAACCAGGAAGGGGCGAGTGGGGAGAGGTTGTGGGGGAGTGAGGGGGAACCTGTGCATTTGTTTTGTTTCACATTTACAACCAAGCGAGGGCCGGTCCGCGCCACTGCGACGACTGTAGCTGTAGATGTATTAAGATTAGGCACCAGCCCACTATCCTTAATGTTAGTGGCTAGGGCATGGTCAGGTTTAAGCTGATTGATGTATGACGTTTCACTCTCATGACTTGTGATTGGTTGATGTACCAACTCACCTGCGGAAAAAAAAACGCACCCAGGGAATATAGGGTGTTCACTATAGGGTTAATAAAGTTTTTAGTTTTTCCTGTGAGAGCCTGTAATGCTTAAAGGAGCTATATCATGCAAAATCGACTTTTTGGAGTTTTTAGCCATGTTGTTATGCTATTTCCTTATCAAAAACACCCCCAGAGCGGTTTTTGGCTTCATTCACGCAGTTCTAAGTAATCCTCCTGAATCCTGCTCTCTGAGCAGCTGCTCCGCCCTCTCCTGGTAAACGACTGAGCTGTTCAGTTGTGTCGTCACAAAGGAACGGAAGTGCTCTACGTCTGTAATGTAATGCCTTACGGCCTGATTTTAATTTATAAAACAGCTTTTCATTATTTTCGTTGTAAGAGAGAAATAAATAAAAAAATTAAAAAATGGGGAAAAAAAGGAACTCTCCGATGCATCTGTGCTGTCCCAGGAGGGTAATCAAACGCATCCCCGGCCGGAGGATCCATGGATCCCAGCAGAAGTGTTGTTCTTTCTAACCCTGGACACGCCTGTTCTTTTTTCTTACCCAACGATAATGTCACGGTTGTGCGTTTGGCTACGAGAGGAACAGGACTATTCAACCTTCCTAAAGAAGAGTGCACTCGCCAGAAGTTGGAATTTCTTTCCGGGATTCAGCTAGCTACTATATCAACCAACCTGATGGATGCTTGGTGAACCTTGGCCAGAATCAAAGTGGATTAACTTTTATAACCAACACAATCCCATAACCCGATGGGGAAGCCAGGCTGAGTCAATCAAAGCGCGTGTTAGCGTGTGTGTTAGCGTGTGTGTGTTAGCGTGTGTGTGTTAGCGTGTGTGTTAGCCATTTATGAAACTGTGTTGCACATGTCAACTCCTTATAACTGCATTATGTGAAGTAACTTCACTTTTTGCAGCGATATTTATATTTATAATACTGCAAATGTGGAATGAGTGGAGATGGGGGCGGAGTTAACTGAATCGAAGCGTCTTGTCTTCCGGGTAGGGAAAATACCCCCGAAAAATACGTATATTTCTCTCAAAAATGAGTACTCCATAGTGATAGAGGTACAATATATCATATAAATGCCTATACTTTACTTTGGAATGGCTAAAATAGCATGATACAGATCCTTTAAGGAAGAACACAAGGCAGTGCGATGTAAATGAGGAAAGGAACAGCAGCGGTGCTCCCATCAGAGCTGCCACCTTCTCCTCTCGCATGTGGCGAAGGTGCATAGGACATAGCTCCGCCACTCAGAAAATCTCAATTTGCTGGTAGCCTGCACAAGATCTGGCCCTCCGTTATTAACACACACGTCTCCTCCAGTGAAGTATTTACATCCTGGGTAAAGTTTTAACACAGTAAATACAATATCTATTTCAACAAGACATAAACTTCTCTATAGGAATAAAACACTGACAGGAAACAGTTGTCACCCTCGGAAGTTAGCATCAAGTGGCTACACTGCGTTCCGTGCACAGAGCCGTTTAAATCTGAAATCCTCATGAGATGCACATGCTCCTTTCTTTAGTAGTCCATTAACGGCTGGGAAATGTCAGGTCATTTTTGTCTCTATTTACAGCGGCTAATGAGGCGTTCAGTGATATGCCATATAAAACTCCAGCACTATAACTGTAGTTCTAAATCATAACACTGGTTACAAATGCCATACAAAAACACTGACTCCTTTCCGTTTAGCAAATAAAGTCTCACTATGTTTACATTGCTCTATGTCTTTTTTCGCCTATACCTCTACCCCCTCTTGCCATTTCGACCCCTATCCATACATTGAATCGGTTGCCCCTCTCTCTTGCCTGACTAGCATTGACCACATGTGCATACCCCCCCACCCTCATTTACAAGTGCAAGCCGCATGCTGCTGCATAGAGCGAGAGAGTGCGGGCGTACGCGCTGACTGCCCGGGTATAGTGGTCCGCTCCGCTCTTTCTGCATTGCACCAATCCCCGTCTCCTTCTCCTTCTCGGCTGCTCTCTTCTCCTCAGACAAGCGCTGCACCTCCCGACGGACATCATCAGCCAGGGAAATACCTCCACGCCGCCGGGGGGAGGGGAGGAGGGCGAGAGAAAGATCTGGATCGGTGGGTGGATGGATGGAGGAGATGAAAGTAGGTGGGGTGAAAGGGCTCGGGAGATGCCAGAAGCAGCTTGAGCGCAGGGAAGTGGCACCGAAACGAGCTTTTTACTACTTTCCCTGGCAAATATTGCAGTAAGAAATGCAGTATCATGCTTTTTTACTAGGGTGACCAGATTTCCCACATTAAAAACTGGGACACAGTGGAGGTTTGTGGGAGGAGCCAAATTGCGACTTTTTCACCCATGTTGAATGGTCAAAGTTTTTGGTTGCAAAAGTATAATGTAAATTAAATAGACCAATCAGCATTGAGGTGACAGACGTTTGAGCTACTTGATTGGTTCAGTCACTATGAAAAGTTTGTAAAAAGTAAAAGGAAACAAAAGCTGTTTTTGTTGTACTGGTGGAAAATGGGGAAACCTGGGACAGAGCCTGTGAAAAACTGTGACAAATCAATGGTTTTGGAGGAATCCACTGGGACATGGGACAGAGGGCTCAAAACTGGGACTGTCCCGGGTAAACTCAGATGTCTGGTCACCCTATGCTAGCAGCAATAAATTAAGACGGGGACAGAAACTGTGACTGGTTTTCCTAGTAATAAAATAAAAGTAACTTTGAAGCTCTGAACTTGGAGAATGCAATCGCCGAGCTAGTTTTAACCTCCACAAACGTATTTCTGATCGCTGCGCAAAATAGTGTAGCTAGCAGCAGCGTGCTAATGCTAGCGTAGGGTGACCAGATTTCCCACATTAACAACTGGGTACACAGTGAGTTTGTGGGAGGAGCCAAATTGCGACTTTTTTACCCATGTTGAATGGTCAAGTAAGTTTTTGGTTGCAAAAGTATAATGTAAATTACATGAACCCATCAGCATTGAGGTAACAGACTTTTAAGCTACTTTATTGGTTCAGTCACTATGAAAAGTTTGTGTTTGTAAAAAGTAAAAAAAAAGAAAGAAACAAAAGCTGTTTTTGTTGTACTGGTGAAAAATGGGGACACCTGGGACAGAGTCTGTGAAAAACTGGGACAAATCAATGGTTTTGGAGGAATGCACTGGGACATGGGACAGAGGGCTCAAAACTTGGACTGTCCCGGGTAAACTGGAACGTCTGGTCACCCTATTTTTTACAGGTATTTGGTGATCACTTCAAACACATTTTCGATCCTCATCTTACATTTTGGTCGGTAGGAAAATGCAACATTGATCTAAAATGGCTTAAAGTTTCTGCTCGACTTGGCATTTTTTCTGTTTCAGTGGTGTTTTTGCCGGAGCTATGCTACAAAGCAGAAGGTACGGAGAGCACTTCCTGGTTAGGAGCTCAGAGAAGCATGCTGAAACGCAAAACCAAGTAGGCTATGTTTTTGATGAGGGAACAAGACGGTAAAAAGCTCTAAAAAGTTGATGAAAAACATAATTTGAAGTTTAACAGACGTCTGAAATATAACTGGCTAAACTATATAGACTATATAAACACGAGAATGAAATGCTTTTTTCTGGTGCATTTTTAAAGGTCTAGGTAGGAATACAAAACCTCATAGTTTCTTCTATGCAGGGATTACCAACATAACATAAGTCATAACTGCCTTGAATCTTGCATTAGTCTCATGCAGGGATCAACCTCTTGGTAGCTCGCCAAAGGCTTTCTACATTTCTTCACTCGCTTGTCAAGTCCAATTTTAGGAGGAATATTCTTTTTATTCTGAAGATTTGAACAGAATCTGGAAACATTTAGGTACATAAAGTGAAGTGATTTTCTTACACAAGTGTCTTCGGAGCAAAAGTAGCTCTCTGTAGCTCTCTGATGGTTTTGTCACTGGGTAAAAAAGCTTGGAGACTCATCGTCTAATGGCAATGAGATTTTATTACTGCACTGAAAAGCACAGAGCTGCCTGCACAGATTGACTGTATCGGTTTGTGTCTGTTGCTTCCTCCATTCAGAGATGCGTGTGCTGTCTGAGCATATACATCGCTGTTACTGAGCACAGGAGCCAAAGGGTGTCCGGATCAAGGCTGCCTTGACCTTCCAGCATCTCCTCGCGTTCTTAGTTCCGGAGCCTTCCATCAGTAAAAGCGGTCCCATGGCAATACGTATAGGCACCGCACAACAATGCGCTTGTTTGTTCAGTACATGTCTCCGCATGGCAACCAATCCTGTTGCCATGCTTGCTCAAGGCAAGTGTAGAGTCCGAGAAACATAGCACTGTTTTATTATTTCCGCTAGTGAACAAAACATCATAAAATAACCATCGTGAAGGGTGAGATTGTTTGATTTTCTCTATTTTGACATTAAAAAAAAATGTTAAGGGGGAAAACTGGCTACAAACTTTAACCGTGTCATATTTCAACCACTAAATAATAGTAAAATACAACCATTATGAGGGTTTTTCTGTTGGCGGTGGTGAAAACACAAAGAAAAGCATGCGCCTTTACCGTTGCTTTTCATCAAACCTGACTGCTAACTTGGCTCGTCTCCATGGAGATGTTGTTCACTTTGTTTGACCACAGGGAGCCACAGCACAGGAATTAATGACTCTTTTCTAAAAGTAAAAACGCCAGCTTTAACCTCTTAACCCCCACCTGAACTGGGCACATTCTCTCCAGTTTGGCTTTACCCAAATCTAAAAGCTTCTTGATTATAGGCCAGTGTAACGCCTCATTTGAAAGCTACAACATGGATCTAAACGGGTCTTTTTCCTCACATTGTTACCATGTTCTTTTTTTTTTTTTTTACTTTTTTTTATTGTCACTTTTTTTGTCATTTTCTTGTTGTGTTTTTGTCACATATTTGGTCACTTTTTCCATCGCTTTTATTCACATTTGTGTCCCTTTTTGTCACATTTTCGATGCTCTTTTGGTGCTTTTTGTCACATTTTGTGTGGCTTTAAACTACATAGCGCCCCAAACTCACGTATGGTGGCCTCAGTGGGTCAATTAGGCCCAAAGTCTGACCTTGGGCAAGTACAGTTGTGGTCAAAATAATAGCAGTGTGTTTAAAAACGTTAGTTAAGCACAAAATCTTCATAATAGATTTATTTCGATGCACTGGAAGCATTGCCCATGGTTTTCTAAATCAAAACATGAAGAGAAATGAATAATTTCTTCAAGTACTTTGTAGAACATTTTAAAAAAAATGAACATTGGGCTGTTCAAAAAAATATCTCCATTTGTCTTTACAAGCTCAATATGTACTACATAAAAAAGAAATTCCCCATAGGATTTAGCTTTCCTGTGAATCAATAAACTAATATTTAGTTGTATGACCACAGTTTATTAGAACTGCTTCACATCAGTGTTGCATAGAGTCAACCAACTTCTGGCACCTGTCAACAGGTATTCCAGCCCAAGATGCTTTGACAACATAGTCTTCAGGATTTCAAAGTGAAATGCATGTATAACATGTGCTGACTTCCTAAAATAAGAGCCACCTGATTCAAACCTGTTTTTCCACAGAATGATTGACCTCACCAATTGAACTCCCCACTGCTATTATTTTGAACACTACTGTAAAGGTCTAAACTTAAGCTTATAGGTTCAAAAGTGTACCAAAACTCAGAACTACTAAAACTAACGGGTCCAGAATCGGGATGAGCACTTTCCCCCCCGAGCGCCAAACCTCGAACTCTGCTTCAGAAGTTGTTCAGTTACCCACTCCAACCACTGCTCGGGCGACTTCATCTTTGTTTGGAAGCACAATGCCGCTGTTGTGGCATGAGTGAACTTCTCAGCAGATTAAATTACACACCTTTCCGTCGCCGTTTTCCTATTTTTATTTTTTTTTCCATGGCCAACTTCCACACAATGCACAGCCACCGGTCCCACGCGGAGGATTACGGGAGTGGCGAGTGAGCAAGGCGTCGAACGAATCCCTCTCTCCTCCGTGTATCCTTCCCCCAATTCTCCCGGCTCCTCCCGAGATAAATAAATAATACGCACGGCAAACAAGCAGTGAGCCAGTCCCCCGGGGTAAGGCACACCTGAGCTGAGCGGCATATAGAACCACCCCCCCCCCCCCCCACACACACACACCCAACCCACCGCAGCCTCTGGGTATGACAGCAGCCGGCGGAGGCAGAGGAGACAAATCCGACAGATGAAGCGCAGCAGGGGCTCTCCCGCGCTCTGACAACAAAAACTTTTCTAAGGCTATTCCAGGACTTTTAATGATATATATATATATATTTTGGGGGGTAGGTTAACTTCTTTATTTCCAAGCCCCTCCCCATCTTGCTCCCCTGTGCTGTACAGCTGTTTCAGTAAAGAGAAAGAAAGGATCCGTGTGGTTAGGGATGGGTACCGATACTACTACTCTTATCGATACTCCTTATCGATCCGGTACTTTAACAGTACTCTGTAAAAGGGGGAAAAATACTGATATAGCCTATATATAGCCTGATATAGCCTATATATAGCCTACTGAGACAGTTGGTAGAGCGGGTCGTCTCATGATTGGAAGGTCGCGTGTTCCCAGCGACTGCAAATGCACACCGTCGTTGTATCCTAGGGCAAGACACTTCCCCCTACTTGCCTCCAGTGTCTGCGTGCACTGGTGTATGAATGAGAGAGTGAATGGTTGACTGGTTCCTTACTGTAAAGCGCTTTGGGCCTGAAAAGCGCTATATAAGTTGAGTCCATTTATATATATGGTGAGGCTATATATGGTGTGGTTTTTATAGCCTAGGCCTATAGTTATTTTTTATTGCTCTATATTTGGACCTAATTTATTTCCAGTTTGCGCATACATTTAATATTTCCAATTACATCACACATAGTTCCGGCAGCCATTTTGAATACCGAAGTAGAATTATGCAGTACTACAACATGTAACAATATCTCAACTCAGGATGAAAATGAAAGACAACTGATTGACAGTGGCATTTGTATGTACTTGTAATCATTGCTCATGAAGATAATTATCTTCATGAGCAATGTGTTATACTGTTAACTGTTATAACAGTTAAAACACGGAACCAGAGACACACGTTTATGTGAAGAAACCAGCTAATGTGGCACAGACGTAGCAGCGCTGTCTGTCAAGCTACAGCAGGATTTACTAAAGATCTGCTTCACTCCTCAGACTAAATTAACTCATCAAAGAGGAAACAGAAAACCTTTCTCTGTGATTTTTACAGTTTGTCATGTCAATAGGGTCTCAGTCTGAGTCAGTGTTTAAGCTGCTTAAGATGTTATCATGCTACCGGTTACCAACTGTCAGCCATTGACAATGGCTTCAACACGATAAACACATGTGTGGCTCACATCTATGAACACTGAGGAAATACTACAGTAACAGCTCAGCTCTGACCTCTGTCACATGTTGTATCCAAGGCTAGATGTTTGTGGTTCAGGGTTTTCCCTTGGAGAGGTCAGAGCTGAGCTGTTAAAGCTAAATGCTAACTGGTAGCATGTTTAACATCTTGAGCAGCTTATACACTGACTTACTGGTTTCTTCACATAATTGTGCGTCTCTGGGGCCTTGTTTTTACTGTTATCTTCATGAGCAATGATTACGAGTACATAAAAATGCCACTGTCAATCAGTTGTCTTTCATTTTCATCCTGAGTTGGGATATTGTTACATGTTGTAGTACTGTAGAATTATACTTCGGTATTCAAAATGGCCACCATAACAACAAAAGTCACATGACTGAAAAGCATGTATAGGAGGCAAAATACAAATATAGACCAAATTATAATTATTTTTTTTATGATCAAGTAAATGTAGGATTACGTCTCATGAGTGTTAATCACAGACTGTTGGTTAGATTTCGCTGTAGCTGTGAGGACTGAGCCCAAATGCTGGAAAGTGATGAACTAGAACCGCACTCTGTTTTCTCCTCGTTGTCACTCTCAGCTCGTGTCCAGTGGGTCGACTCAACACTGGACCCCACGGGGGAAGCTGCCATGTGCACTGTTTGTGGAAAACGTGACTCCTCCCGAAACTCTGCGTCGCTCGTTGGTCTGTTCAATACGAAGTTGTTACGTTTAGTTTTTTACAGCAGGTTAGCGGCAGCAGCTCGAGTAGAATAAGTGCAAACACTGTGTGTCCTTATAGAGTGCTTACGGCATGTTTAGCACACAGAGGGAGACACAGTGCGCTCCTGGGAGGGGTTGTGGGGATGAACAGAACCTATTGTACATGTTTTTAGTGGTAGGGGAAACCGGAGTACTCAGAGGAAACCTACGCAGACGGGGGAGAACATGCAATCTCCACACAAACGTGGCCTGGAAATCACAATTGCGAGAATCCTATCCACTCAGCCGCGCACTTTGTACATTTCCGTGGGTATCTGAATGGAGCCTGAGTTGCAGTAAGCCCAGAGGAGCTCATTGGAAACTATAGTAGCCTTGGGGGGTCATCATGAGTAAGGCTACAGTGCTCTTGAACTGTCAAAACATCTTCAAAAAGCAACCACAGGAGCTCCGAGCAAAGCTGCAGTAGGCCTGGTGGGTAAAAAAGACAAAAAAAATCCCTCCTTTGTCCTTACAGGTTTTCAAACTAAAGCAAATGCAGCAACTTTAGAGGGTCAAAGACGGCAAAATTGCATGTTAAGCTGCACTAAGCAGAAAACCCCGAAAGTCAAAACTACGAATAAAGCAGCCAGGCATATTTGCTTTAGGAAATGTGAAGGGTTTAGGCACCCCGGAATCAAAATTTCTAATAATGTAAACAATGACGTGCGGGGAGGGTAAATTGATATCCAAAAGACATGAGGTCGTTGATGAGACATTCCCGTAAGTCTTCCAGAGCAGAGACATTTCTGGGCTGTCTGTCACGACCTGCTCTGTGGAGGTTTATCCACAGATCTTCAATGACGTTTGGGTCAGGAGACTGTGAAGAGCAATTTGGAGAAGGCATTTGCTTTTTCGTAGATGGTGTAAGGTTTTCCTTCAGAATTTGTTGGAAATGTATTTGATCCATTCATTGTTTTACCTAAAAAAAAAGGTTCCCCGTGCCACTGGCTGCGATACAAACTCCAAACCTTTTTTGTTGTCTCCAAAATGTATAGCTTGTCTAAATGTTATGCGTGAACTTTTGCATCCCACTTTAGAACACTTTTAATCTTCCCCTTGCTTCATTATTCACATTATTAGAAGTTTTGATCCGGGGTGCCTAAACTTTCACACCCCGCTGTATGCAACGTTAAGTGTTCTGTTTATCTTGTAACTTATTAAAGCGGCGATGCAACTCCTAATGTCTCGGGCAAAGTAATATTAGAGTGGTCTCGCGGTGTCAAAACATGAGCTACGGGAGCCTCAAAGGGTCAAAATCTGCAAAAACAAACATTCTCAATAATCCATTTAAGGTCGCACGCTGTTGTCTCGCCATCGAGCCCAACAGCTTTCAAAACATTAAAACCATTTCGCAACATAACGTTTCATGTAATTCCCCAGCTATTTCCAAGGACGCCCAGGAAAGGAAAAAAAAAAAAAAAAACAGGAAAGAAAAATCATTAAAAACTATCCGGGAGCTACAGACCATAGTGAGAGAGAACACACCAGAGCTCTGACCGGGCCCCGGGGCCGCTATACCACCACCGCCGGTCCCCCTTCACAAGCCCCCCGCCCCGTTTCAGCGCCACTCGCATTGATTTGAAGCATTCATGTGGTAGATGCGACACTATTAGTCTCTGCCCGCAGGCTGGTTTCTCTCTCTCTCTATGATGACTTTAGAACAAACCAACCTAAGGCCAATTCCCTTCATGCGCCATTACAAGGCGCTATTTGAAACCACCGGAATAGTAGTCGGCGTACAAAAGGCTGTTTCTGCCGCCGTAAAGAGCCGGCTTTCCGTCACGCTGCGCATCGCCATTAATTAGTACGTATAAGATCTGAGTGCATCTCCTTTTCAAGTTGTGCAAGAAAACAGAGGTGATGTAATAAGACGCACACAAAAGAAGGTGGAGAGGGTTAATTTCAGCTTTCCGTGTTGGTTATACATAAAGCAGCGTTTGAGGGACTGTTTAAAGGGCCGATATCATGTTAAATATGCTTTTGTACATGAAACAAACGTAACATGGAGATTTGCTATGTTCCATTTCTGCACATTTGAGTGCTGCATATTCAGTCTTTGTCCTCAAAAGCTCTAAACCAGAGGTGTCCAAACTTTTTTCACCAAGGGCCACATATTTATACAGCATGAAGGGCCACAAACTGGTGGTCAGTGCATTCAAACATTCAACTGGGTGTATTTAAGAGAGGTTTGAACCGTGCCCCACACCTTTTGTTTAGGCTTGGAACCATAATAGCTCTGTCTCACAATAAATAAGTTACTTTTTTAGGTTTTAATTGTGTGGAATGATTAAGATTGCAGTATAAAGTACCATCTCTAGAGATGTGTGCCAATAAAACAAGAAGCCTGAGGGCCACCAAAAATTGGTCTGAGGGCCGCATTTTGGACTCCACTACATTTGAAAGATAAATATATTATACTTTCTACTCCAGGACATTTCCACAAAAGCTTCAAAGTAAAAAGTTAATTTTGTCATGTGCTTTGCCTTGTGATGCACACTCCACAACACTAGGGGTGCTGTGCAGATGTACTATCACTGCCAGTGACTCACAACAAGGAAGAAGGTTTGTCCCCATTGTGTTGCCGTAGGGGTAGTGACTTGGGCCGCAATTATTTGTGTTTTTGAAGCCACAGTTTATCTACAGCAAATATACCTCCGTGATTCAGTATTATTTGGCCAGTTGTATCTGTAATTCTACTCAAGTAATGAAATCAAGTACGGTTTTACTATTTGTACTTTTTAATTACCCCCGTAGAAAAATTGTCCCGGTCTCTCGTACCCATCCTTCAATGTCAGGAGCAGCAGAGCACTTAAACGAAGTAACTTGACTTTGTTTAAGTGCCAGCATAGAACAAATCCAGTCATTTTTGTATGCTGAGAAATGATGGCTGAATCTTTGTATCTTTATCTGTTTTTCCGTACACATCATTTATTGTTTTATAAAACATCATTGTTTTATGTTTTATAATTGTTGTTGGCATTATACACCTTGCCCAGGGACAACAGTTGAAAACTAGCTTTGCAGCTAATACTGACACATTTACATAAATGTTCATTAATGTGTACTGTCCCTGTTAAATAAACTAATAAATAAATAAATAAATAAAGGGACTAGATGCAATTTGGTCCTTTTATACTCACTACTGCAGCCTCTATATTAAGCATGACGGCAATTCCGACCCAAATAACACCTTTTTGAGTGACAGTGCAGTATTTTTGAGGCAGTTGTGCTGACCAGGTCTGGGCTGGAACATGTAGGGGGAGGAAAATACTTAGTTTTAACATTTTTAAACTCTGTATAGTTCCTTTAAGCTATAGTCGTTCTTAAAGTCCTTCAATAAATAGAATAGGACCGTCAGTGTCACCAATAGCAATGTGTTTATTGCAGAGTGGAAAGCAAATGTAATGTTGTAAATTATTGAAGCTTGAAAAAGAAACTGCAAAAATAGGATTGTTTTAGAGGATTTTGTCATCTTTGGACAAAACCATTTTCCATCCTCAAAATCAATACCACACCACGCTGCCAAAAAACAAAGAGCTGAGCAGTCACTAAAATAGCATGGTGCACTGCACATTTTTGGGAACTTTGGAAAGTGGAAACGGAGATGTGCCCTCGAGCACAAATACTGCCACATACTTGATTTTAAATGGTTTCCTTTGAAATGACACATCTACCACTAGTTTTTCCGCTGTGACAGTTCCACTTCTGACTCGACTCTAAACTCACAAACCCATAGTTTCTTGGTTTGATCGTTACAAGTTTGCGTGTCCGTGTGCTGTGCGCTGCGAGCTGGATTGTTGGGAGATCTGTGTGTTCTCAGTCCCAAAAAATCATCTCATAAACTCTCGCTGTTTGGATTGATTCAAGCCAATCGCTTCACAGTATTACCCTGACAACAACAACAAGAAGCACTTTTAATATAGTCAACAGTATTACTACACACTTTCAAAATACAAAAATAATTGTTTTTAACTGTAGGGGAGAGTGGGGTAAGATGAACCACCCCTATATTATGAAAATAAAAACATTTCTATTTTTATGTGAGATTATAGATTTGATCTTTACATAATTTGAATTTGCCAGACAACATTTTTGAAAAAATGTCTGTAAAATAACCCCACTTTTTATGAGACAAGTGTTTTTCACGACTCAAAGTGAATTTTTGGCCTGATCACGAAAACGATCGTCACAAAAAAACAAATACATCTTGGTCCATTTTTTCCCCTCATGTTGGTTAGTCATTTTGTTAGGTATAAAAGCAGATACAAAGCTTAGGCACATTTTTTCTTAAATAAACACAACTATCTTGGTGTCTTCAACGAAGAAAAAATGAGTTAATTGACCCAGGGGCCTCTGCTCCGTAAGAAACAACAACAAAAACTACAGAAAATGTTAATGTACAATTATGTGGTTTTTACATTGTTCATTGGTGGGTCTGGGTCTGGTAGAAACATGCAAATTCAAAATGAAATACTACGTTACAAATTGTTTGGGTTTTTTTAGAGCCAAAATTGCATAATCTACAGATAGTGCATATGAAAAAAAAAAATCTTTATTATATATATATTTTTTTAAATAAAATTGCTAATGGGAGACACTAACATGTAAAAAAAAAAAAGACTTAATGATGTTAAGTGTCATTTTCACCTTTTAAATCTGGTGGTTCAATTTACCCCAAGACCTGGTTCAACTTACCCTACTCCTGGGTAAATTGAGCCACAAGACAACTTTTTTTTGAAGACCAACATCTTCAAAACCAAATATCCCAGACAATGTTTAAAGATGCAAACAACTAGAAAACATCCGTAAGTGTATGTAAATATTAACATTTTGTATCTATTTTATACTGTTTTAACACAATAACCACCAAAGCAAAAAGTGGCTTATCTTAAACCACCCTCCCCTACCATTTTACTATCAGAGCGATTAAGCCTTTGCTGTGGCTCAAGCCAATGTGTTTGTGCCAATTAGCAGCAAAAGCGATGCTAAAATTCCGCCCTCTTCAGACTTATAGGGCACAATCTTCCGCCTGGCGTAACAACAGCGTTGCTCAAGACGAAGTTGAAATCTTGTGTACAAACAACGGTGACCCAGTGCTTTCGCCAGTAGCCTGAGGGCATCGCTTTGAGAAAAAAAAGGGTCGGCTGAGGCTTCCTTTTCACTCTCCTCTTGTGTATCTTATTAAACACTCGCAGGACAAACTACAAGCTATTTCTCCCACTGTGAGTTAAACACTGTCTAGCTGCCATATACAGTATATCGATGATCCCGCTCTTGTGTGCCAGGCCGCAGAAACGTGATCAAAACGCCAGCACACAACCCCCCCACCCACAGTAGCGGAAAATATTCCAGTCTGGTACGCTCTGTAGGAGGTAAAGGCACCACTGCATAACATCGCCACGGAAGTCTGTCCAGCTCCTGTCCAGCCCACTTACTGTGCCAGGTATGAAGCTGAAGATTTCACAAAGGGCCCATCATCTGCTCAAAAAAATGGTTGGTTAGTATCCTTGATATCTAAAAACAAAACTATAATTACTTTGGCTGCTTCTCTCTTTGCCACAAATATCAATACATATAAAGTAATGTAAGGTCGATGGTTTGGTGGTCTGAGAGTCTTTTTGGGATGATTGGAAGCCACATCTCTATCAGTCAGCCTCAATGCAGATGTGTCTACAAAGAGCTTACTACTACTACAGTGTGGAGAGTGAATGAATAATGCAATGTAAAGTGACTTTGAGTAAGAGACGGTGTATGGACGTCAACACGCAGACGCACACCTGTTTTTTGTCTCTGTGTGGAGAGTTGAAATCGAGCCTTTTATCTGCTCAGGAGGAGACAACCTCCCGTTATACTATACTTAAAAACATGAAAGGGTTGATCTATCATGTCTCCTTTTTTATATCCACCTGCGTCCTTGAAATCCTACCCGGCAAAGAACACCGCACTCACCGCGCTTTGTTACTTCCCTTCTTAGCTGCCAAACGGTTCTTCGCAAAAACAAAAAACTTTTCCATTCTTGTCACACGGGCATATGCCAAGACGACAGTGAAATGCTGGATGCGGTTTCTTCCCTTTCTACATAAATTCTAGTGTTTGCGCCTGCCAGCCTCATATCGCCAGCCCTTCCAGTCCCCGGTCTCCGCGCTCCTGCCTGCCGAGGATTAAAAAGCGCCGCACGCATTGTCTTCCGCGCGCTAATCACACCCGGCCCTGGTGGCATGAAAGAGTGAGTCTCCCCAAAAAAAAAGAAAAGTCTAAATGTTTAAAATTTATGAAGCTCCTGCCTTTCACTTCTCCCTTCATTTTTTTTTTTGGAACGTCAAACAAGCAGAAAACAATGTTCGTCTTCTCCCAACACTGCAAAGCACACGCAAGACTTAATTTACTCCAAAGCAAATTAACTTTTCATATTTCCATGTCTGCTTCATGACAGCTTACTGCTATCAAAAGCTGGTGCATCGGAAAGTTGGTTAAGTGTTCACATTTTGGCGCTGAGGACCAAGCAGGTTGAGGTCTTTGGCGATGCAATGTCAGACGTGATCAATAGCGGTGAAGAGATGGAGAGACAGGTCTGAAGCTAGGAAGGACGTTTGAGGCATGAAAAGGAGGACAGAGAGACTACAATTGGAACAGATTTGTCCATTTAATTCCTGGTGTACATTGCCCGATTGTATTTATTTATTGTCTTAAAAGACAATAAATTTGTCTTTGGGAATTGTAAAATCGTAAGCGTTCACTTGTGCGATAGTTCAAAGAGAGACTCTTAGCTACAAAAACGTTTATCGTGGCGACTTTCAGGTTTCCAGACGCTGCGTGTTTAGCAGAAGCAAGTGCCGCGTGCTAGTGGTGTTTATTCCCACGGAGATGTGCGAGGAAAGTAAAATATGGAGCCCTGTCCTGCGCTGCTGCAGTGCGGCGATGTTGTATTTTGTTGACGAGATACTCAACAGAGATCCTAGCTGCAGCGAGAGGAGGCTCACTCTGCGACTGACTAGCGTTCCAAAATATCAGACATTGCCTGATGTCGGTCGTAACTGGTTTTCGGTTGTAACACGGTTCTATTTTAAATCATTATCCCCAGGGGCGTGCTGGGACCTCATTTCGGCCCGGGAATTTAGAGAAGACCGGTCCACTTTGCTGTGGGTTTATAGCTCAGTGATAGAGCGCTAGTCTCTGGTGCAGGAGGTCCCCGGTTCAAGTATGGCTTTGACTTTTTTTTTTAACGCTCTTTTTACATGGGCCTCTGCACACACAGTCTGAGTCTGATACAACTCCACAATCAGCACCAAGTTATGAAGATAAAAATATTTATTTGTCCACTTTTCTACCTTTCACTGCCTCTTTCTCTCTTTACTCGCGGCGGACACTTGTCTCCGCAGGATTGGACTGCACCAACTTCAACTAAAGCGGAGGGGTGTTCCACTTAAACACCCTTAAACACCCCTCTGAGTTAGTTCAACGTCAAATGGTATCTCCCCGCCACAAGGATGAAAAGTTAGATGCGAAAATCTTTTCTGATTTTGACACATTTCCCCTCGTGTGGGCGGCCCGGCCCTAAACAGTGCCGCGGCCCACAGGGAAATCTCCCGACCCTCCCTATGGCCAGCACGCCTCTGATTATCCCTGTCTCACTATATGACTTGCGAGTTTGAGCTACGATTTTCCCCACAACAAATCGTGTTCGTTGCAGACGGCCAACATTGCGCAGTGTATACCCAGCTTAAGACTACAGTGGAAACTCCAGAATCTCCAAGGACTGACTGGCTCCCAACAATGTCTAAATGCTTTCCTCATCTCTCGATCCGTAGCAGAGCTTTCCCCTCTATCGCAGAGCACCAACAGGGAAAAACATCCGCCGAAGCACAGTGATTGAGCTGTGATTGAAATTGCTATACCAAAAACTGGCAAAAAATTGTTGATGCCCCATCTTTTTGGAACGTCAAACAAGCTACTGGCAAAACGAATTTCCGGTTCACATTTCAATGTTTGCTTTTCAACATCAGAACAATCAGAGGCACTAGTCTTGAAACAATAGGCAAAAAAAAGAAAAAGAAAAAGGATGGCGAACTTTTTACATAGCACCCTTTATTGTATTTCGTGGGTTGGCGGTAAGAAGGCTGAACCAGATGCAGAATCATCCTATACAGTAATATAACATGATCCCTTACAGGAGAGCTTCAACACGCAAAAAACTATGAATAAATATATTCACAACTGCTTCTACTATTGGTAGGAGATGAAAGCGTTAAAAAGGTACCTCCGTAAAAGATAATAGTTGGTAGAAGTGTCTCTTTTTTTTTTAGAAGTAAAAGCCGCTTATCCATTTGAGTTTTGTCCATTGTTTAGTTTTTCCTTAACCATTCAATTTTCCCCTTGGAGAAACACTTCAAAATCAATACAATAACCTGCGTGCCATTGTCCACAAAGAAAAGATGGATCGTGGGGTTGGAATGGCCCCGTTAAAGTCTGGCTGATTAAAAAATCCAAAAGGCATCCTTTGTCATGAAGCCCCTCAGTATCTCCTTGGAAATTCTTGGGAGGGGAAAAAAAGGTTCTTATCAAACGCATAGGGTGGAAATATTCACAACAACCGATAAATCCCGTGTGGTCGGAAAACGTCCCTTATCTATCTCTCGCCCTGTAACAAATTCAAATTTCAAATCAAGCTAACCGTATGAGATGAAACAAAGTAATGCGCATACAAAGAGGTCCGCTATTGACTGGGGTATTCTTATTTTTGGCTCATCCAGGGAATGCAATTATTATTCTGCCTGCTTTTGATTGTTTTTGTCCTCTCCTCCGTCTCCTCTTCCCCCCGCCGGCATCCCGTCCGCTCCGTAGTCAAACCTCTGTTTACATAAATAGATCTGGATTTCATAGAAAAATAAGCATTGACCACACTGCTGGCTGTTCGTCGCTTTAAGGCACTTGGCTACTTTCCTTTTATGTATGTGATTCCACTGATGAATGTCCCTGTCTCACCGTCCTGCACACACTGATTCCACGCATGTTCAGGAAGGTTTCGCACACTGTCACGAATTGCCTACGCCCATCCTCCATAGCTCCTTTCGATCAACGCAACAACAACAAAAATCGCCTTAAAACTGGTACGATCGATCCAATACTTCCATATAGTCCGGCGTGGTCCGCAGCCTCGCCATTTGCTCGCTACTGGCCGCGGTGGAGCTGCTCGTCGTCACTACAAGCGCCGCCTCGCCCCTAGCATCCGACGCGGCGGTCGGGTCCTGGAGGTGGGGTATCTCGGGGGCGGCCTGGCGTAGCCGCCCGGGTTAGGGATTCGGAACAAGCAGTCAACCAGCTCCACTTTGGGAGTCGGGCCTTGGCTGTCGATCACCGTCGGACAGAGGATTCCGTTTCCGTGGAGGCTGGCGAGAGGTCCGACCGCACCCGTTACAGTGTTTATAGGGGCGGACGCAGCCTCCACGGACCATTCCTTGTCCTTGTCGCCGGCGGTGCGGTACGCTCCCTCTTTCTCGCTCGCGCCCTCTTGCGGAAGGCTCCTCTGCTTCGCCGCGGGGTCCTGGTCCTCCTTGTAGATGTGCGCAGAAGATTCCGGCGGCAAGATGGTGTCGTACACGTGGCTATGCTCGGCGGCGGGTAAAGGGGGCGTTTCCGGAAGTCCGTGGTGGTGGTGGTGGTGATGGTGGTGGGACTGTTCGGTGAAAATTCCGCATTCCATCTGGATTCCGGCCAGATCGACCTCTCCCTGCCGGCGGAACGGAAGCTTGTCCCTGCGCCTCAAAGCGTACGCCATAAGGGCCGCTGCTGCGAAGAACGCCGACACGAACAAGACCAGGAGACTCAGCACGAGCACGGACAGCGGGATCGATTCTTTTGCGGATGGGCTAACGGGGCCCGGGAGGACGTCGGAGTAGTCCACGGAAGAGCCTCTCTCCGGGGTGGTGGGGGTCGGCGGCTGCCCCTCCGCCTGCGTCTGGTCCTCTTGCCCCTCCAGCTGTTGCTCCATCTCGGGGCACAGCAGCTCCATGGAAACCGAGCGCAAGTCAACCCCCTTGGTCTTCTCCGGGGAGTGACAGACCACCTCGCCCACCACCACCACGGCACTCAGCCCCTCCAGCCAGCGCTTCAGGGAGGTGGCCCCGCAGTCGCACTCCCAGGGGTTCTGCTGGAGGTCGACCTGGAAGACACAAGGGCAAAGGCGAATCAGCGACGGGAGTGAACCACAAATGGCAAGGTAAATGAGTAATCAAACTGAAATGGTTTCATGGTGGCAAAAATCCCCAAAAGACTGCTGTTATTTAGGTTCTCAAATAGTCGGTCTGGACATGAAAGAGTGTCGCAGAACCATTTCCAGTGAGTCACAAGTCTTCTTTGTAGATAAATTGGTTTGATCATTTTGAAGGATAAGTAATACTTGTGCTTGATGCTTGAATCAAAAGAAATCAACTGTGAGGAAATACTGTTTTATGTCATATAGAACATGGTCAGACTGCAAAGGTTTGCGGCGGGGAATGGTACCAAAGCCACAGCTGTTGAGAACCAATGATTTAGGACGTAAAGGTAATAAAATGTCTTCATATCCATGCAGATGTATACAAAACAGAAAGAAAATATTTTTATTTGGAAGTGTTCTGAAATGCATTATTTTCCGAGTTCCCTGAGTGTACTCTCAAGCGGCAACATTCCTAGTTCCTGTTCAAAATGTGCACAGTGAAGTGAATCTTAATTTTAAAAACAAAACATCACAAATGTAATCCCAATTGCATTGTCTGTCAGACAAAATGAAATGATATCTTTTCCCAAAACTATTCAGCCCTATCAGACAAAGCTTCTTTTTTTTGGGTGTATTTTGCAATCTCCTGACTTAATTGAGTGCTATTTGCCAGCCTGAAAAGTCTACTTGTCAAAATTCATTTTTTAGCATCACTTATTGTCTTGATTAGGCAGAGTGTTTCTTCATTGAGCTAATTGTAACACTCTGATCCTTTCAAAACAAACCCGTCACTAAAACAAAGTTATCTTATTCTGCTTTCCGTTTGTAAAGTCTGCTTCACTTTTTCAAAATGAGCTTTTAAATCACACTGAACTTCTTTCTCTCTAATACTATGCACATGAGCTAACCATGAGTGTATTACTATTGCCACTTCTACTACAAGTTCTTCTATCAAACAATGCGTGTGATGATAATATTGCATCAATATCTAGTCAGCGGGGCTATCAAACACGAGTTGAGAACAGGGATTAGACTGCCGTGTGGAACTCCCCGACTTTAATCTCACTGAGCTTCATCTGCACCAAAGTAGATTTTCTGATGATTTGGGAAATATTTAGCATACTGCTGATCACCTCTTTCCTCGGAGCTCAGACGTAATAATGTGCTGTGGTAATCCTGGAAACTCGAGTTAGATTTCTAGGGGCTAAGAACATACAAACAAAATTTTAACTATCTTTGAATACAATCAAACATGTATACGAGAGTTAAAGCTACTGCGGAACATTTCAGTCAAATAGAGTCAATTTGAGGTCAGTAAACACTAACATTAGCCAAAACAATAAAGAAAACATGGGAGAAAAGTGCAACTGTAGGCACCCCGGATGAACATTTCTATTAAAGTGAACAATGAAGGGGAAGGTGGAATGATCTCCAAAAGGCATGAAGTTACAGACAACTTCTTTTTCCATTTCTAAAATAACATAAAAGGAAAAAAGCCACTGCAACGGTTTGGGCACCTGCAGAGTTAATGCCCCGTAGCCCTCTTAAACGCTTCTAGGAGGCCAAGAGTCTTTCAATTCTAGTTTGAGCTATTTTTTTTTTAACCATTCTTCCTTACAAAAATCTCGCACACACAGCTCTTGTAATCGATTGAAGATTTTGAGGTGCGTTCAGGATCATTACCCATTTTGTCGAAGCCTTTTGCTTTCAGCCTCTTCACAGACACAGACGTTTCCCTCTATAATTAGTTGGAATTGAATTGGAATCGAATTCTTTGTTCCACCCATGAAACAACACTGAAGATCTGTGTGGATAAACTTTTCGAAGAGCAGTGCGTGCAAGACTGTCCCGCAATCGCTTACTGTAGTTCCGGAAGACGCTTGTAAGGAAAGGGCAAAAATCACTCCCGTTTGTCCCCGTCATGTTGCCGTACAAAGGCTGAATTCAGGCGCAACCTTTGTCTCCCAAACACTTACTTAAACTGATTTGTACTTTCTACTGCAAATACTTTCAGTACTTTCAATTTGGCTAAGCAACGTTTACGTTTATTGACCCGTAGCATCTGTACTTCTGCTCAAGAAACTAAATCAATGGTATTATGCTAGCACACTGATCACTAGCTTACATTTTATTGGTAAATACAAATCCATATTGATCTAAAACAGCTTATTTGTCTTGGTTTCCATTTCGACGAGCGCCGCATATCGCCCCAATCCTCTTTAAGTCCCACGGATGTAGCTAATGTCCGACATCGGGAGCCTGGACGGGGGCAGAGAGCTTCCTGGTCACGTCGGGCCCTAGGACTCTCTCACCCGTTTAAGGAATACACCAATAATGCGAATGCTAGCGGAATCTAGATCAAATAGGAAAATAGCGGCGCGATATAAGCACTAACCGAACCCACTGTATGCGCAAAACCTACTTGATTAAAGAATAAATTATCTGTATACTGTGTAATGCTAACAAATTAAATTCAAATCGATGCAATCAGTGCTCATCCTCCTTTTAAAGCGCTAAAGCTAAATCAGCCCTTGACATTTAGCGGGTCATGTAAGGCGCCGACTCCTAATGCTACAGTGCGCTCCCGGGCATATTTAGTGACTTGGAAATGTTTACGCCGGTCCCCTGTCAGTATATGATTAAACTTTTATAGAGCTGTCAATTTTATCCTTTTTAAACGCGGCCCGGGTAGTGATTAACCTCTATTGGCGAGACGACTAGACCTCTCCGAAAAATAAAAAGCTCTTTGCTGAAATCATTGGAGAAGAAGCGGCACCGGCAATTTTATAGATTATCTTTGAAAGTTGCCGCTAGCGCTGAAGGGATTAGTCGACTTGGCTGGAATACAGAAGGAGACCAAAAGTGGCTGAGAACGATTTGGTAGACTGCTGGTAAAAGTGTCAGTGGCAGAGGCAGACTTTGGGAAAGATAACGGACCTACTGTACCAAAGTCACACCGCGCAATAGGTCATTTCAACCAATGAAAAAAATGTCGATTCAAATTCAATTTCAGAAGATTTTAATGATGCCAGCGCCTTTCAGTTTCTACATTTTGCCTTTTAAAGAGCGGGTATTACGCTTTTATCTTAAACTCTCCCCATAAGCCCCTCCCACCACCCTCCTCTTGCTCCCCTTCGCTGCACAGCTGATTCCACGTGCGAGAAAAAAAAAAGGATTAAGCTTAGCCAAAGATAAAGAGGTGAGGAAAGCATTTCCTGGAGACAGAGGACCTCAGGAGGATGAAGATCTAAAGATAACTCCAAGATGTGCCAGTGGCTCAAAACACAACTCCAGGTAGGTTTTGAGAGAACAACATTGCGGCATAGTAAAAAGCACATATCACATATAAAGTCGGTTTTGCACAAAACCCCTAAATTTAATTGGAATAATTTAAGTTTTATTTGAATATGTTTCTACTGATGTGACGCACTAGCACAATAAAGTTTCAAAAGTTTAATTTGCATTGTACATAACTTATTTTATTTACAGGGTTTATATTAGTAGCAGTCGAATTTAAAGTGCATATGACACATTAGACACAATTTTTGCTAAAACATAGTTAAAACAATTATATATTTCAGATTTAGTAAAAAAAAAAAAAAAAAAAAAGTACCCAGATTTCTTTAGGTTGACCATGTTTGTGACGTTTATAGTTTCACTTCCTTATTGGACATTGACAGGAAGTGACATAGATAGATAGAAACAATTTTAAACTGTTGCCATGCCAACCATATTATGTCAATAAGAAATGAGTGAGTCAAACTACTATGGAACTTAATTTCTCATTCTTTTCTTAAGATTTGTAAACATTTAGTCAAACAGAGGAATGAGGGGAAAATGTCTGAATACTTTTCCAACAGAATGTCAACCAACATCTGTACACGCACATATCAGCTAATAGGCTGAAACAATACCGATTGCTTTATGAAACCCAGTCGGTGATGCATTCCGTTGGCTGGTTGCTTACTACATTACATATGGACGCCTTCCCGTGAATGGAAGTTGCTATCTAGAGCTTTCAGTGATATGGAAATAGATGTGTCCAATTCAATCTGCTACTCCCACAAGGGCTCTCCTCAAACGTGTAGTACAGCAGCTGACAATAAAAAAAAGAAGAAAAAACAGCGCTCACTCGGCTGCGTTTACATAAGAGCTTATTCACCCACCGCACCAGCAGGCTTCTGGATGACAAGCAGCCGAGAATACCACGCACACAGTGTCTTTTTAACAAGAAAGGAACACGATGCAACGCTCCCCAGTGCCGTAATCCAATAGGTGCGCGCAAATCCACTTTTCTCCTCTAAATATTGATTGTGCGCTCCTCTCCCATGCAAACGCGGAATATGCTGGGAAACAAAAAAAAATAAAAAAACGCAGGAGGAAAAAAAGGAGATTACATGAAAAGAATCACTTTGCTTGCTTTTGTCTCTACGAAGCGCGTGTGACTCATGTCTAGCAATGGCCTTGTTAGCGGCAGCGCACGTTTTAGAGACCTAGCGTACGCATCCTGTCAGGCTAATTTCATTCATGAGTTTTGAAAAAAAAAAATAAGAGCTGTGAGCATTTTATTTTTTTGCAATAAAGAAAATGAGTGAAAAAAATGATACGCGAACAAGAGGATTATTGTAAATGGCAAATGAGGGACTATGTGTGGGTTTTCAACGAGTGGGTGAGGAGCATTAGCTAAGGGCTAACTGATTAGCTTCCCTATGTAAAAGCATGGCAGGCACTGGCAAAATGCTGCGAGCTGAGAGTTACAAGATGCTTGTAATCTAATTTGATTATGCTAGGTTTAGATAGCGAGCAAAAACACACCCACCACTTGTCGCTACGTGGGAAAAGGCTATAAAAGCTTTTGCCTACCAACATATCATAGTCAACTTCAGGACACAAAATGCTTGGATATTATTATTGCACTTGCGAATTACAAATTAATTGACTAGAAAGCATTAGCACACCCTATGCACATGGTAAACAAGCTATATATGCACCGGGTAAACAGGCTATCTATGCACCGGGTAAACAAGCTAGGCTACTCGACGCACCGTGTAAACAAGCTAACTATGCACAGGGTAAACAAGCTAGGCTACTCGACGCACCGGGTAAACAAGCTAACTATGCACAGAGTAAACAAGCTAGGCTACTCAACGCACCGGGTAAACAAGCTAGGCTACTCTATGTACAGGGTAAACAAGCTAGGCTATGCTATGCGGGGCCAGCCCTATGTTCCCCGGTACCTATGTTCCCCCATCAATAGAAGTGGGGGAACATCGATGTATTAAGATTAGGCACAAGGCCACTATCCTTATAAGGTTAGTGTCTTGGGCAGAGTCAGGGTTAAGCTGATTGATATATGTATGACGTTTCACACTTGGTTGATGTACCAACTCACCTACAAAAAAAATTACGATTGGTTGATGTACCAACTCACAAACGAAACAAAAATTAGCACCCGGGAACATAGGTACGCACCCACTTTATGCACAGGATAAACAAGGTAGGCTACTCTGTTAACCTTATGTTTCAGCTCAATAATAGGCCTAATGCTGGGAAACATATTGTATCACGCAACAGGTTAGAAAACGACCACATGTTTGTGCCATCAGTGAGCGGATAGAGAAGATACTGCAAGTGAAATAGTGTAGTACAGTGGTTCTCACATTTTTCACACGAAGTAGCCAAGTACCAAAATAAATGCCCTTCCAAGTAGGAACCAGGCCTAGATCAAGATTAAATTATGTTAATAGCAACCAACATTAGTGTGTACCCTACACCCAATAGGCTATTGGGTGTAGGGTAATGAGTCTGATGGCAGTTTTTTCCCCTCCGCCATAAGGCTCATGAATAAAAATGTGTCGAAGAAATGGTAAAACTAAAATCTGAGGGCAGTAATGGTAAAGGCACAATCCAAGAGTCACAAGTGATGAAAAATTAGGACTGTTCTATAGCAATTAACAATTTAAAACAACTTATTCTACTTGGACTGTCCATTGCAGCCAATATGGAAACCCCTTTGACTCCAGTGCTAACTCAAGCATGTTGGTACCTATTAGAAAATGGACGAAAACTTGCAAGGTAGCTCTAACTATCCGACGCTTTTGCCCGAAGCTGTGCACGCTCCCGTACCTAATCTGTATTTGGGTAATATTAACATCAAAAAAGTGTCCACATGCATTTTACCTAAGTGCAGGTTTTGCACTTTGCGGCGTGTGGATGCTAACCTCTTCGGGCAGATCTGGGCTGAGCCGTCTTTGATCAAGAAAACTTTTGGCTAAATCGCTGCATCTAATTTAGCTTTCCTCCCATATCCAGCGTAACAGGGCCGGGCGCTCTAGCTCACCGTTAGATTTCCATTTTAATCTTGTCATAATCATTTCTATCCCGTGAGCTGTTAGAAAAAAAGGGTGTGGGGGGGGGGTGATTTCAAATGTAGGTTTTGCTTGATTTATTTTTCTTCTATTTTGTGCTAATTGCCAACAAAGATAAATAGCTAAATATTTCCCTTAGAGTGAGGACTAATTAAGTTTATCTTTTAGCAGGTTGAGATCTAACAATAACTTTAACAGCACACGATCTCATGAGCACTTGGTGTTCTGCGAAGCATGTGGCTAATTTGCATTTCAACCAAGTCTACACTGCCACTCTTTGAGACTGGTTGTACAAGTGTTTTATACACTTTTTTCTTTTGGTATTTATCACTATTATCAGCACTGTTTTAACACAAGAAAGCAATTTCCTTTTAACTAGATTTATTTTTCCTAAAAGACTAAAAGAATATGCCCCGTTGGTAGCATGATTGATTGATAAATTTACACACGATTTGAATGTTACCCCAGCCGCCTCACAGCTAAAAGATCTCTGCATTGATTCCCGGATTGTGCGGCAATCTTGCAGTGGCACGGTGGCGCAGCAGTTAGCGCTTGTGCTTCACAGCTAGAAGGTCCCTATAGTTCGATCCACAAACGGGGCCTTTCTGTTTGGCGTTCGTATGTTCTCCCCTTTAGGGCTGCTAGGTTTATCGATATCAAATCGCTATCGAGGTTTTGACTACTGCAATAACAAAACCTTAAGAGGCTGAGGTTTGTCTTTTTTCCTTCTGCATTTGAGTGATAGATGTCCCCCAATCAGAATTGTCGATCCTTGCCATCTCTGGTTCAGCTGCAACAAATAAAAGTTTGTCTAAGTTTCCATAATGCAGATTCTAAAGTGTTTAGATAAACGCTTTTAGTCACATGGCTGTCCCCCAGAGGTACTCGGAATGTCGGAGAATGAGGTAGAATAAGCTGTTTGACAGTCTAAAAGTAACACGACTTCCTTCCATTTACGATGTCGGCCTGGAACTGCTTAAAGTGCACTTAAAGGAACAGTGAAGCGGACACAAAACAAACAATTATAACAACTGCAGTAGAAAGTTGTATGCAGGGAATTAAAGTCATTCGTGAAACATTTACATGAGTTGCAAAAAAATGTCTCAACATTTCATCCCTGGGGTTGTGTTCTGTGTCATTCACTTCATGTTTGAGAAATCTTTCACTTCATGTTTGAGAAATCTTTGACTTTTACACTGCCCCGACAGTACCTATGAGCACGGCTAGGTACCGGAGTGTGTGTGGATGGGAAGGGAAGAGGGTCTTTAAGGGACAAGTCGGATTGGTTTTAAGGCTAAACACCAACATGGCATTTTCCAACTAAACCAAATGTCAGACAGTGATCAAGGTGCGTTCAAAATAATCACCAAATATCTAAAGGAAGTATACGCGTACGGAGCATGAACACGAGGATCTCTTACTATACGCTGGCCCTGTTATGTAAGAATGGCTCACATGAATAACTGACCGTGCCTCCCGAGTCAAACGCCAATTGAAAAATGCACGGCTTCAGCGTGACTCAGCTGCTGTTGTTTACACTCAGTCAGACCTCCCATATATGGATGCATGCGTGCACGGTGACTGCGTTATGTAATTAAAGAATGCTGGATGTCTGCTCATTGTCGCGCTGCCGGGTACTCCCCTGCGCGATCACCAGAGGGGCTGATGGTGCAGATTGACAGGCTCGCTTCAGTTCTTCAGTCTACCCCAGGGCAGATATGGCTACATTTTTGGCTTACCACCATTGAGTATGAAGTGAATGAATAGGTTTCCTCCGGCCACTAGGGGCGCGCATTAGGGCTTAGTATGAGGACCTGCTCGGTTTTGTTTGTTTCCTTGGACATGTTTATGCCTTAGTAGTTTGTATTAAGCTGTTCACTTTCTTGTAAGTTTTCATCTTCTATTACAGTTACAGTTTTAGCTCAGTTCATGTTGTGTCTCTGCCATATATTTACAGTGCCTTGCGAAAGTGCTAATACACCTTGAACTTTTGCACATTATGTCATGTTTACAACCTTAAACATAAAGATTTTATTTTGAATTGTTTACTGAAAGTTCACATACAAGTAACAGACAACTGTGAAGTGAAAGCAAAATGATACATGATTCTGTTATTTTTCAAAAAATAGAAAACCGAAAAGTCGGGCGTGCATAAGTATTCATACAGCATGACTTAATACTTTGTGGAACCCCCTTTTGCCGCAATAACAGCAGCAAGTCTTTTGGGGTATGACTACAAGGTCAGGACTTTGACTGGGCCATTCTAACACATTAATATGTTTGTTTTTAAACCATTCCATTGTAGATTTAGCTTTGTGTTTAGGGTCATTGTCCTACTGGAAGGTAAATCTCCGCCCCAACCTCAATTCTCTTGCTGACTCCAGCAGGTTTTCCTCCAAAATGTCTCTGTATTTTGCTCCATCCATTTTCCCAACTATTCTTACAATCTTCCCAGTCCCCGCTGAGGAAAAGCTGCCCCATAGCATGATGCTCCCCCCACATGCTCCTATTATTGTATTGGAAGCTACTGTATGTGCATAATTATTCACCACATTCGACTATAATGTGGAATAACAGGTACATACTTCATAGAAATAAGTCACTGTTTTATGAAGAATGGTTGAATAGGAATATATGGTCTGTTGTGCATTTGATGAAAACAAACGGTGAATTCCTAAATTATGAAGACTTTTGTATCAAATACAACTTCAATCCTCCTAAATCTGAATTTACAAAGCTTTTGAAAGCATTGCCAAAAGAATTTATATTTCAAACCCGAAACATAATGAAAGACCAACCTATAAATCCACAGTTGGGCACCATATCAATCCATGGAATATCTCTCATGGATAAGAAATGCTCCAATCAATTCATTAGACAATGCCTCACGGAGAATTTATTCCCCGGTAAGATCAACAAAAACAACATTATTTATAAATTTGAAAAAAAATCCATTCATAAACTAAGAACACTGTACTTAAAACTTCCTATTCAACCAAAAGCCAAAGAGACACACTTTAAAATTATGAATGCTGTTTATCCCTCGAAAGATTTGCTAAAAAAACGCTTTAATATTGATGATAATACATGCACGTTCTGTGAGAACAATGTGGAGACAACGGATCATATTTTTTTGAGTGTACCAAGACTCAAATATTTTGGAAGAACTTGCAGGACTGGATACAACGGCAAATTGAAATCCCAAGCCTTATCTCAAATGACAATATAACTTTTGGAATTCTTCTTCAAAACAAGAACAATGAACTGTGTTATAACTTGGTCCTCTGTCTAGCAAAATATTTTATCCCAAACTTTAAAATATTCCTTATTGACTTTGACAGTTATCTAAAATCCCTCAAATATATAAGTACCAATGGTAATGAATCTGTTTATGAACTATTGAGTAAACTACCCAGAACTGTATAACCTCTTGTAGTATACTGTACTTTTTTTTTTTTTGTTCTTTTATTGCCTGTTAAGAATGTCATCTGAGCAAACTTATTATTGTTGCCCTATTTGTTTTGTACATGGAAATGTAAATAAATATTTTTTTTGAAAAAAAAAAAAAAAAAAAAAAATGATGCTCCCCCACCATATTTGACACTGGGGATGGTGCACTCAGGACGATGAGCAGTGTTAGGTTTGTGCCATACATAACGTTTTGCATTTGGGCCAAAGAGTTCAAATTTTTTTGTCTCATCTGACCAAAGCACCTTCTTCCACATGGTAGCTGTGTCCTCCATATGACTTCTAGCAAACTTCAAACGGGATTTCTTATGGCCTCCTTTCAATAATGGCTTTCTTCTTGCCACTCGTCCATGAAGGCCAGATTTGTGTAGAGTACGACTTATAGTTGTCCCATGTACAGATTCCCCAGCTCAGCGGCAGTACGTCGCAGCTCCTCCAGAGTTATCTTAGGGCACTTGGTTGCATTTCTGACCAGTGCTCTCCTTGTTCAGTCTGTTGGTTTACGTGAACGGCCATGTCTTGGTAAGTTTGCAGTGGTGCTATACTCTTTCCATTTCCGAATGATGGATTGAACAGTGCTCCATGAGATGTTCAACTCTTGGGAAATCTTTGTATAACTTAACGCTGCGTTAAACCAATACACACAATGATGTTGTTTAGTGACCAATACACTCTGACCATAGCTCTGAAGCCCTCACAGAACAGCTGTAATTATACTAAGAGTAGATTACACACAGGTAGACTCTATTTAATGGTTAGGGCAAGGTGTGAACATTCTGCAGTCATTAGGAATGTTATAAAGGCAATTTAATGCACTCCGAAAATGCTGTATGAATACTTATGCACGCCCCACTTTTCACTTTTCAATTTTTGAAAAATAACAGAATCATGTATCATTTTGCTTTCACTTCACAGTTGTCAGTTACTTGTGTGTGAACTTTCAGTAAAAAAATTCTAAATAAAATCTTTATGTTTATGGTTGTAAACATGACAAAAATGTGCAAAAGTTCAAGGTGTATTAGTACTTTCGCAAGACACTGTATGTCACCTTTGTCAATCGAGGAGTGTGTTTCTTCACAGAGTAGTGCTTTGAGAAACTTGTCAGTACAGGCTTGTAAAGCGCATCACAAATATAAACCCTTATTATTAAAGGCTATGTACCTAATGTTTTTGGTTTACAAACAGAGAAAGAGTTTATCTGGGCCAGTCTTGTGAAAGCTGCTCGCTGGCACCTAAACTCTGACGAAGAGCATTCATTTTATCCAAACGCATTTGTTTCGAGGTGTAATGGCGCTCGAGATTTGCCTTCTTCATCACTGCCACATACTGGGCACACTGGCTTGCCTTTCAGTTCGACAAAAGAAGAAATCATTTGTCCGGAATATTAAGCATTCAAGATCCACCTTCCTTTTCTCAGCGGTCGCCATGATGGAGCACTTGTCAGATGGTCTCATACGGGCTGAGGTTTCCCGCTCCTGTTTTAAAGATTTGCTCCGTCAACTGAAGACTCCTTGACAGACTTTCGCGGTTGATATCTTCCACGGAGGAAATGACCGTATCTGGATTACACATCGTTGCGTCGGAGACTGAGCGTGTTACGAGGATACCAAACTTGTCATGTTCTTGTGAATGGAAATGGCACGGGAGTCGGCGGAACGTTTAGTGATTTCAGGACACCAGAGCGCCCACAGGAAACACAGACACAACAACAACAGCAACAGCAACACGCGAACGCTATAAGACTTGGGAATTCAACTCGGGAACCTTGTTGCCGCGCTTGCTTACCGCTCAGCCACTGTCTTTGCCTACAACGCTGCTGCGGAGATTAGGCTTCACCTTGGGGACGCGCCGCTGCTAAGACTCTTAAAACAAGTCAGTGACATTTCTGTTAAAACACTCGCGAAATGCCACGCTTTTTCAGAACTCTTCCCCGCATCTGCCGAGGATCGCTCGAGCGTGTCATCCCCCGTTATTCTTTTTGCTTTTTATTCAAATCCCAGAGGAAATCCCCATCGCTCCCTTTTTTGTGAGAGCATCTGTCCGACACCGTTTCCAATTTGTACGCCTGGTCACCAAGTGTGAGATTTCGCTGTCAGCTTGTCAGTCAAAGCAGAGCATTGAAAGGCGGAAGTGAGCTTGACAGATGGGAATGCCAGGTGGGATATTATTGCTATTAGAAACATGTTTGAAGCCGTAGCGCGATCATGACAAGGCGTAATACAAAACCCCATTTATCCAGGCATTGAACAAACTTCTGCCATCTCAAGGGTTTCAGACAAAAAGACCGCTTTGCCAACTTTATCACTATGCTATTTGCACATCTGTTCAGATTTATTCATTTTTCTGCCAGCAATTAGTCATCAAGGGAGAAGAAGCGATGGAACGGCAAGTCCTGCACATTTGAGAGCAGGTATGGGAAAACTTTTTGACGGAAAGGCCACATTGGGTTTTTGAACTTGCCAGAAGTCCCGAGCTGGAGAAGTACAATCCTCAAATAGACTGTCATCACCTTTACACATAGAAAAAAAAGCAACAAAGTAGCAGCAGTTTTGCATTTAAAAAAATATCGCCGTTGTTCCCAACCTTTTAGCCAATACATCTGTCTGGGGCTTGGTCACTTTGCCCTCCTCTGCTTGACAGAGTACGTATAAAGTGCTTTTGGGAGATTAGTCAGTAAAAAAGAAAGTGTTTCCATAACAGTTTTGTGAAATGAGAACATTTTACACCACATAAACCGCCTCCGCACAAAAGCCTTCAAAAAATATGGACGCGTTTCTTCCATAAGGCACACTTTTATTTGCAATTTCACAAATTCTCAGCCTGCAACTGTTGCCCAACCGAAAATATTCATACACACACATACACATATACTCTCCTCCCATATACTGCCAATTTGGCTTCAACCCTCCTCAGCTCCATCTCTACCGCAGCAGCAGCCTCACCAGCCTCTCCATCACCCAACACTCCCTTTTCATTACCATTGCCATATCCTGCTCATCTCTGCCTATTTAAATCTCTATAGTTCATTGTAATCATTGACCAGACATTGTGATCTCACTACAGTAGCATGGAAACGGTTAGTAACTTAATTTGGTGGGCTATTAAAAAATACATTACTGCGCGCAATCTGCATGTTAACAGAATTATAAAGGCATTGGGGGGGCTAATGTACCAGTGTCTTTAAATAAAACCTTGATAGCAAACCGGAGCACCAGTATTCCAATGTATTAACTCGCAATAGATACAAACGGCAACGTGTCATACGAAATTATTTATCACACACAAATAAGGTCAAGTCAACATCGGGTCCATATGGATATTTTTTCACAGCAAATTGTTCAGTAGAAGCGGAGGGAAAAAACAGCACTTGTTGCTAATGTTAGCATATGCAGCATGAGGCTAACATAGCTTCCGGGTTAGCATTGTCAGGTTTCAAAGGTATTAATGGGCTGTTGAACCACTGTTGAACCACGCTCCTCTCCATGTCTCTGTATCTTTATTTAGTAGATAAAATTATAATTCAGCATTTATTAAAGGGACTAGATGCAAGTTGGTCATTTTTATACTCACTACTGCCACCTCAGGTCTTACACGTAACTGTAACTTCTATTTTAAGCTCGTGCATGACGGCAATTCTGACCCGAATTAACAGCTTATTGAGTGACAGTGCAGGATTTTAGCAGCAGTTGTGATGAATAGGTTTGGGCTCATTCTACACATTAGGACATAGCTGGAACATGTAGGGGAGGAAAATACATAATAAGAATTTTAAACTTCGTAAAGTCCTTTTAAAGAAACAATGGGAGAAAGTTCTGTTTTTCCCCATCTTTGTTTTCCCGCTGTGGCTACTTTGAACATGACCATGGGCCGTCCCAAAGATGCCGTATGTATGGAACTCAACAGTCCCACCCACTCCCGGTCATGTGTCTGGGGCTGGACGTAAAATATCCCATTAATTTTGAGCATTGATTTTATTACATTGAAATTCAATAATTAAGAGTTTAATAGCACCGGCTAATCAGCTATCTACTGCTATGCTAACTACTGACCATTGCGCAGATATTTACATACATACATAAGAAGAAATGTTTGGTGGTGTGTTTTACGTCCATGAGTTAAAGGAACAACCTGAATTTTCTTTCTTTTTGTAATGTAAAATTATTTTGGCCCCATAAGAGTATGTTGTAAAAGTAGTCATTTGTGAAAAAATCTGTCTTATGCGTGATATTTGTGCCATATTATGATTCGTTGATGTTGTGTGTGGTCAACCCAAATAGTCACTATGTGACGAAAAAGAGTAAAAATACCCCAAGGGGGTATAGTCCCTTTAAGCTATGTGCCAAAAGACACTTGGTAGATAGGATTCTAATGGGACTTCAAACTAAAACAACAATCGATTATTCGACAACTAATCGATTACTGAAATAGTCGACAACTATTTTAGTAATCGATTAATCGTTTTCTGGTGCAGACTCAAATAGAGCAAAAAGGTGTATGTAGTGTTTGGTACATTGTAAATTTTATGAATATATGTCTGTGCCTCATCCAATCAGAAAGTAGAATTAGCCTCTAACAAACACTTACTTTAAGTTTACTCCATCAACATGTCCTCAAGCTGTGCCACTTTAGCGTTATGTGATAAAAAAAATGTAAAAAGTATAATTTTCCTACACCATTCACAGCCAAGCGATTAATCATAAAAATAAATGATAGATTAAGCGATTACAAAATAACCGTTAGTTGCAGCCTTGGAGGCTCCGCCCACCCCACGAGAGCGAGGCTTCCCGCCTTTTTGCCCTTTTAAGGAACAAGCAGCGTGGGAGAAAATCATCTATCTCTAATTAATATATCTATGGTCCGGACCCAGACACCTGACCGGAAGTGGGTTTGACTGTTGAGCGCTATATTACATTTGTTCCATTAGAACTAATGGCCTCCATTGCGGCAGGTGAGAAAAATGTATCCCTCAGACAAATGTAATTGGTAGCCCCTGCTCTATTGTCACGGTCTTAAATGTCACACGCGTGCGACGAGAAGATGTATACCTTTCTAGCCACTACTTTTTTGCTCTCTTACTTTTTTCTACCCGGTAATTAACATCACCTTACATCTCTGTCGGAACCTTTAGAGCCTTTCTCTAAATAGAGTACCACATCAGTCCGACTAATTACCCCCAAACAACTGTAATTTGCCCGCGGTGGCCAGGGCTACCTGTGCCAAACCATGACAAATAGCTGGAATCTATTGTGTAGGATCAGACATCCTTCAAAAAAAAAAACGAAAAAAAAAAACCCACGGCTGACTACTGTTTTTGCAAAAAGCACAATAGTCCAGTGAGGAATTACAAGTGTAACCTTATGTCCCTGCCAAGTGCTGACCAGAAATCAAGATGAACTTATAAATATAAACATAGTGGGTGTAGCAAACTTACAGCAGGCTGAACGCGCCCATAAATAATATTACACATTACAGGAATGGCCAGTCTATCCATAAATCACTGTTGGTTACTAGATTATTCATATGAATAGGCTAAAATATATATCGTATTTAATATATTTCAGATGAGAAGAAGAGCGATGCAACAAATAATGAAATAATTTTGACATTTAGCAAGATTTTACATGTTACAAAGCTATTCTGAAATTAGATTGTTAAAGCTGTGTCATTTTTGTACGATGAGTACGTTACTTGAGTAGTATGATTGTTGAGAATTTTCTCCACTACTGTACATTTGAAATACTATATATTCTACTCCACTGCATTTCTATGGCTCCAAAGTAAAAAGTACATTTGTGCATGTGCTTTGGTCATTTTTGAAAGCCTATAAAAACTCAAACTCCAGAACAGTAGGCGGCGCTGTACTGTCAAATGCCACTGACTCACAACAGGGAAGAAGGTTTGTCCCCGTTGTGCTGCCGTACAGAGGGTGGATTTTTGTGTTTTTGGAGCCGCAAACACTGATTTACTCTACTTTGAAAATTTCAGCATTTCATACAGCAAGTACTTCAGTCTAGGGATTCACGATAATGGCAATATGGACCGATACCGATAAACGATAACGATATCTATATATTTGCACTTTATTTTGTGACAAGAAATAATGTAACAGCTCACAGTTCTGCCCAAAATGTATCAACTCTACCAAAAATGCAAGTGTATGAATATAGATCAAATAATTAGATTTTACTTTGGGTTTGTGTCTCCACCTTTCTAAAAGCTCAAGGTTTTTACTGTTCCAGAGACGGTTTTTCCTATACGCAGATTACGCAAGTTGCGTAGGGCCCCCGCAGCCGCAAGGGCCCCGCATCTCAGTCAAACTACGGTGTTGTTTCACTGATTAATCAACGCGTTGTTACGGGGACAGGCTCTCTGACAGCGCTCACTCACTCTCTGCCATAGACATATTATTAATAGACCGTCATTACTCACTCCTCCCCGTTTACCACAATGACCACGTTCGAGGGGGAAATCATGGTGGATTTACAGACTCCTCCTCCCAGCTCTGACGAAGCATGTTCCTAATAAGGGCATAAGGGCGGGATCTTCACTCCAATGCTAACAGTCCGACCCTCATTAAGTACGAGATTTCTAAAATTTATCCTACGATAACCAGCCCGGTGCCTCTGATTGTGTCTAACCCAGCGTAATCACAGGAGGAATATCTAGCTGTAGACAGTTCCAAAAAATTAGACACCGGGCACTAAGGTTGTTTTTAACTTGTCTAAAGTGCAATGGATTCCAATGGGAGACTAGCGGCTATATGGAGGTGCTACAGCAATGGCGGACTCCAGTGTCTTCGTCGCAAAGCAGAGCAGCCATTGCTCTCCGCCTACTTTGCCACATATAACACCAAAACGCAGCAGTCTGCTGAAGTGGACGAGCAGGAGACCTACCGCCTTCCCCCCTGTCACTTCCAAGACGCCAGTGCTTCTTCCCTTCGCGTCCCCGCTTGTCTGTCTCCCGGTGCTCGCTTCTCCTCCTGTGCGCCTGCATGTCACCCGTGTCCCGGGCGCTGCTCTCATATTTTCTCTGCTCGGACTCGGGGCTGCATCGCCACACACTGATTTAAACTCTCTTCTTATTGTCTCTAGAGGAGTATCAGGACAGTAGTTTCTCAAATAGATGAGAATAAAGCCGTTCTACGTGACCTTTTTGTCTTAAAGAGGAGTTGAATCCACATGGTTCCCATGAGCACAGTTACTTACAGTGACTCTGGTTCTCTGAATGTGCACAGTCTAAAACAAATTACTGTCAGGCTTATTCTCAGTGGTAAGACATAAATAACCGTCAGGTGCAGGTTTCAGTTAGTTTTAAAGGTCCTATATCATGCAAAATCGAGCTTTCAGCCATGTTGTTATGCTATTTCCTTATCAAAAACACCCCAGAGCGGTTTTTGGCTTCATTCACGCAGTTCTAAGTAATCCTCCTGAATCCTGCTCTCTGAGCAGCTGCTCCGCTCTCTCCTGGTAAATGACTGAGTTGTTCTGTTGTGTCGTCACAAAGGTACGGAAGTGCTCTACGTCTGTAATGTAATGCCTTACGGCCTGGTTTTAATTAGTAAAACAGCTTTTTCATTATTTCTGTCGTAAGAAAGAAATCATTTAAAAAAAGAAAAAAAGAGGAAGTGCCTGACGCGTCTGCGCTGCCCCTGCAGAGAAAACAAACGCACCCTCTGTGCATCTGAACAGATGTCATGTTTGCACCGAAAGTTGTGAAGAAGGAGCTCTTTCTAACCTACTCTGGAGTCTGGACCTGTTCTTTTTCTTACCTATCGATAATGTCAAGGAGAAAAGCACGTTTGGCTGCGTGGACAGGACTTTATTCAACCTTCCTAAAGAAGAGGCCACTCGCCAGAAGTTGGAATTTCCCTCCGGGATTCAGCAACTATCAGCCAAAATAGTGTCTGTGACTGTCACTGATGGATGTTTGGTGGATTAACTTTTATAACCAACGCGAGTCCCATAATGGAAACATCAGAGTGGAGTCAATCAAAATGCATGTTAGCGTGTGTGTCAGCCATTTATGAAGCTGTGTTGCACATGTCAACTCCTTATAACGGCATTATGTGAAGTAACTTCACTTTTTGCTGTGATATATATATATATATATATATATATATATATATATATATATATATATATTTCTACTACTGCTAAAGTATGAGCGGAGAGAGTGGGCGGAGTTAACTGAATCCAAGTGTTTTGTCTTCCGGGTTGGAAAAATACCTCCAGAAAATACTGATATTTATCACAAAAATTAGTGCTCCATAGTGGTAGAGGTACAATATATCAAATGCCTATACTTTATTTTTTATTTATTTATTGGTTTATTTGGTCGGGACAGTGCATGTTAATGAACATACATGGGTCTCATGCATGTAAACAAGCCACACCGGATTGTAGCCTTGGGCTAATTTGCATCCGTCGTCCCCCATGCGCACTCTCAAACACACTCTCATTCATCCTGGCCTATTGTACATGTTCTTAGTGGTAGGGGAAACCGGAGTACCCGGAGGAAACCTACGCAGACACGGGGAGAACATGCAAACTCCACACAGAAAGGCCCCGTCCAGGTGGGAATCGAACCCAGGACCTTCTAGCTGTGAAGCACGAGCGCTAACCACTGTACTACCGTGCCGTTACTTTGGAATGGCTAAAATAGCATGATACAGATCCTTTAAATCAGCGGTTCCCAAACTGTTGGTCTGGGACCAGAGGTGAGAGAATGTGACCATTTGCCATTTACCATTTTAAAAAGTGGGGAAATAGACTAGTAGTAGTCCTAAACCCCAGTCTGACAGTGGCTTAGTGGTTAGTGGTTCTCACACAGTGGGGCAGGGCCTGAATTGAGGTCATTATGTCCCACTTCTGCCCTGCTCTACTGCTATAGGTTCTACTATACTATAGGTTCGCTCTTCGTCAAATAGCCATGGGATGTGAACTGTAGGGCCCCCGTGTGGATTTTTTGCTTGGGGCCCCAGAAGGGCCAGCACCGGCTCTGTACTGTTCCATCATCTGAGCTGGTCTGTCTCCGTCATTCTGCTCATCTGTGTCACATATCTTATCAAATGTTTCCTTCTTAGCATTTTTCTACAAAACTGGTGGAATATAGACAGAATATTTCACTGAGACTTAAGGGAGAACAACCAATCAGACGTATGTTTTTTTTTCTTTCCCGCTGCCATTTTGTGCGGCGCTGACTGTAACCTGCTGCTGTGACAGATTCACGTTTGTGCATGAAGAAGGGAAGATCACACCAAAGCAAGGCAGTCTCTCCTGCATTGGGCTAATTTGTGCATGTGTGCGTCGGGACTTGGGTGGCAGAAAACACAAGCTGCGCGGTTCATTTTATCAGTACAAAACTCTCAGAAATACTAAGACAATACATCGGTTTAGGACCCGCTCTGTTCAACTTGCTTGTCCACGCAGCATTTCCTTGTCTTTTTCATATATTGTTGTGGTGAAAAGTGACTTCGATGTAAAAAGTTAAAAAGCTCTTTCTTCGTGGAAAGCGCCTGCACAGCGTTGTTTCGCTGGAATACTTTTCGTATTTTTTCAGCTAAAAGTTGTAACTTTGTGGTCATAGATCTGCAGCAGCCGCAGATTCAATGCAATGTGAGCTTAGAATTATCGGGCCTAATTATCGGACGAAAAATGATCGGCTTATGCAAAAAGATATTTGCCGATAATTATTATGGGCGGCCAATAATGTCGTGCATCCCTACTCCTGTCCTTTCACTTTTAACTTTTATTGGAGCAATGTTTGACCAGGAGACAGGCCGAGTCACTCACAATTTTTAAGTCCCAGCTGAAAACCTACCTTTTTACTTCAGCTTTTAACTTTTGATTAACTTTGCATTGATTCATTGTCTTCTGTTGGTTTTGCGCTGTATGGTTCCAGTGGCGCCACCAGGGGGTGGCCAGGGGTGGCCACGGCCGACTCCTGGCCACCCCATTGGCCACCCCACTGGCCAGTGTTAATTGTAGTACTGTAGTATCAGTTATGAATGTTATTGGATCATTAGTAACATTAAATATAAAAAAACAAAACAAAGTATAGCAGTAGACGTTTCCTTAAGTGTTTCTGATACTTTTCTACAGGCCAGTTTACTACAACAGTAAATACAATTGTGAAATTATAGCTGATAGTTTTGGTTTGCCACCCCAAGATTTTAAGTGGCCCCATCTGGCCACCCCTATGAACAATTTCTGGAGGCGCCACTTTATGGTTCCATTTATTTATTGTACTGATTTTATGTTTATCTATTTGTATCACCTAGTTGTGTTTTTTATATGATGTGTGTCCTGCACTTTGGTCAACCCTGTTGTTTTTAAAGTGCATTATAAATAAAGCTGGATTGGATTGGATACCTGTACTCTTAATCAAGTAAGGAAGTCCAGTACTTCCAACACCAGTGCAGCATAGTAGGCAAACAATGGTGTCACTTCTCAGTCAAACTTGTTAAAATAAGACACTGTACTTTCATTTTTCTGTCCAGTTGTATATTTACACTTTTAATTCCATTTTATCGCCCAGATACAATAATGTCACAAACGCAAACTAACTTAAGATTTGCAAACATTGCATCGGTCTCCTGGCGGATGTTGTGCTATTCACTTCTATTACAAAAAATGGAGTGTCCAGCGATGCTTTTTCGAGCGGCGAGGCACCCGAGTGCAGTCTACCCTTCTCCGAGCGCGGTAATTTACTCCAATAGTTTGCCCGCGTGGCCTTGGCTTGTCGATTGGCGGCTCAGATAGTGATTTCCCATAATTCCCAGGGCCACTTCTTCTTCACCCCTTGAGAACAGGCGTGAACTGTGCGATCCGGCCGCATGCTTGTGTGTGTGTGTGTGTGTGTGTGCTTGTTTGTTTGCTGCTGGAAGTGCGGGGAGAGATGAGTCTGTAATAGCAGGGGGGGGGGAAAGGGCTTATTGAGGCTGGGGGCGATGGAGAAAAGTGCAGTATCAAGTGGAGTGATGGGTAAACGGCGTGAAGAGCACTACGGGGAAACTGGGGAGAATGGGCAGGGGCAGTTGGTTTTGAAGGGGAGATGAACTCGGATGCTTATTTTTATTTTTTCGTGGATCAAGTTTGCCATGAGGGAAGTTACCAGGTCAGTAGTGTTTTCAAGTGCATATTGTTGCAAAAGTCAAAGCTGACATTTTCAACCTTGATCCTGTGAAGAGCCACAAAGGAACCAACCATTCGCAAGATCTAAGGTTGGAAGTTTATTGTGATTAAATATAATGCGATCATTACATTTAAAGGAACAGGCCACCGTTTTTCCATACTAAGATTTGGAAGCGACCACGCTCTTCCACGGGCAGAAAGACCAGACAGGTACGCATCAACTCATCTAAGCTCAGGTAAGAACATATCACAGTATGAAAAAACGGTGGCCTGTTCCTTGAATCACAATAAACGTTAACTTTATGTTAATTTGATTTATTTATTAACTATTTAATTAATAAAATATTTACTATCATTTCAACTTTAATGCTAGAGTATGTTTGTGTGTGGGGCCCCTCCTCTGATTCACCCCTGGCCTGTGCGCTCAGTGCCTGCAGCTCGGTCCTGACTGGAGTGTCCACAAAGTTCGCAAACTTTCATCAGGAGGACGTCTGAGATTCTGTTTAATGTTTCATTTGTTACAGTTGCAACATCTGTGAAAGAAAAGTCAATGCCTTTGCGTATCATTTCCTAACTTGTATCTTTTTCTGTGAATATGAGGCCAAATTTCATCCAATAGAGAGTGATCAGGAAGTTGAGAGGCACAGAAGCTGTTCCCAGTGCCACGATCTGCCTGATCTACTGCACAGACACCTTTTCTCTGAAAGGAGACGGATACGGACTCACATTCATGTAGCGATAGGAAACGGGGTCTGTAGGACTACGGCTTGGTCAAGATTCTCAAAGTTGTTGATGTTCACCACCCCGATCTAAAATGTGAAAAGTTTTTGCAGTTTTTGTCAATGAGATTTTTGCAAATTCATTCAAATGTTGATATTATTTCAACTGTGATCACTTATGTTTTACAGTCGAATTATAAGATCCACTGATATAAGATACTCTGCGATTGACCCATTGGCAACCGGGAGGATACAAGTCAAGAAGAATAGAGTCCTGTATGCACATAGAGAGTAACAGAGAACAATGAATAGTAAAAGACGCAGCTCTCCACCAAGGCGTTGATCTTTACTTGCTAAAGTTTAGAAAGACTAGGGATGGGAACCGTTCAACAGTACTGGGTTTTCGAATCCGATTCCTGAACGATGCTTTTTCCGATACCTATACGATAATTTTTTTCTAACTCACTTCCTTTAGAAGAAGAAGATCTTTATTTATATAGCGTCTTTCACAGACAAAGTCACAAAGCGCTTTACATGAGACAAATGAAGCCTAGGCGTTAATTCAAACTGGTAGACTAACTTCAGCGTCACCGACCTCCAACCAATGATCGCTCCTGAGAGGGCCACACCTCCACCTCAGCACCAGCGCAAGAGTACCTCGGTAGCAGCCAATCATCACCATCGGTCCCGCTTTTAAGCCCCAGCAATCATGATCCGTTCGCTCCCCAGCTGCGCTGCGACCCACCTCCGCCCCATCTCCGCCTCTTCCGTCCACGGCTTCTACCTGCTGCATCTTCACGGGTCCTCCATACCACCACCAGGCTCCAGGGGAAGACATCCCTAACTCCAAGCTGTTCATCTACACTGACTTATACATCGATGTCTACCGCCGGGGTCTGATCGCCAAAACTATGTAAATAAATCTTCCTAATTGCTGCTTTTGTCTGTGTGAGTCTATCCAGTTGCTCTCTAAAGACAGTCATCACAAGCAGCACGCCTAAAAATTCACGGCCATGTTGTTGTAAATAGGGAATGAAACTGTCATTATGTTTCATCACCAAAACAACAATTCTCCTTTTGTGGCGGAGATGTAGAATTTGTTTCTCTTCTTCTTCTCTTGTGTCTTATCGTCAAGCGTGTTTAGCAATTCGCGTGCCCCCCCCCCCCACCCCACCCCCGCTTTTAATTTGGCCCCGCGGGGAAAGCTCGAGCCGGGGACAGATGCGCGCAAACAAAACGTTACCAGTTCTTTTTTTTTTCTTTTTTTTCTGGGGAAACAAAGGCCTGGCTCTGGTCCTGACGGCCGCGGCGAGAGGCGAAACCGAAAACAGCGAGCCCGCGGATGTCTTTTGTGCAAGTCCAAGTCTACCGGTTTACACACGAGAACGATCACAGCTGATCCCCAGAGCGCCACCTCGGAAAAAAAAAAAAAGAGTGGCAACAGTGTGGATATCGTACTATCAAGGGTCCGGTTTGAACGCTTTGTGGACTTTGGAAAATGTGGCGGATGCTTCCTATCACGCCACAGAGTCCAGGAAATGGGGATTACAGCGGTTCAGCGATAGAAGAACAAAAGAGAAAAGTAAAAAAAAAAAAGGATGAATCAGAACTTTGTGAATGATGTAAAAGTGCTTGATAAGAGTTTGCAGGGGAATGGGGAGTGGAAAAAAGCCTATATATGTAGAGTCAGGTTTAAATGTATGGGTTTATTTAGTTTCAGAGGATCTTGTTTAGTTTTTGAATAAGCTAGTTATTAGTGGAATAAAAAATCTATAAAAATTGTAAATTAGCCATGTTTTGTGGGGATCCAAATGAATAAACCAGGAAGGAATGAGTGAGTATAACAATGTATTTTGTCTCCCACAAGTTAAATGACCACATTTGGATTACAGAGTCATCTTGGTCGCCTTTCATGCTACTGTACACATGTCAATATTTGTGAATGAATAGGTGCGCTGTGCTGATTCCCCGGACGAGTCGAGAACAGTCATAAAAATAGGCATTGCAAAGGGTGAGTTTGGTCTTTCAATTTCTCTGACATTAAAACTAAGATGTTAAGCGGGAACACTAGCTAAAATCTCAACACCGAGCACTGCGTGAATGAAATGAAAGGTCACCTTTAAAGCGGGGGTCATTTCAAACACTTGTTGATCTCCTTCTTGCTTTTTGTTGGTTCAAGCTGTAGCGTACTCTCCTTCTATAGCAGGCGTGGGCAAACTAAGGCCGGGGGGCTAAATGCGGCCCGCCTAGCCCTTCAATCCGGCCCTCCAAACATGACCAAGCCTGATATGCATTGTCAAAATTTGCAGTTGGTCTGGCCCTGGTGGAAAGTTCAAAAACCCAATGTGGGACAGTATGTTTCAAATACACGGCAGGTGGAAATATAGATTTTTCACGCAATGGTTGATGTGGAGATTTTTAGCTAGCTTAGTTTTCATGTCAGAGTTTAAAAATGACCAAACTTACCCCGTACGGTGCTTATTTTATCCAGGAAGTAGCAACTACGTCACTTCACAGAGCCGGTTTTCCCACGAGTATTCATTCACAAATATTGACATATTGTAAATCCACATGTCCCAGAGATGATGCTATAATCCAAAACTATGGTAATTTCCTTTCTGGGAGCCACCCATACAAAAGACTGGAGAAATGTGCACACAGTACAAAACTTCAGGGGCGTTTTTTTTTTTTTAATGAGGTTTTTGTTCCACTCATGCACTCTGGGTAGCTCACGATTCGATACATGCAATACATGGCTCACGATAACAATTATCTCACGATACACCGATACTGCGATAATCGATCGCACAAAAATAAGCTACGATACATCACGATTTGAAAAAAAAAAACATGCTACTTTTAACCTTTATTTTAACATAATACATTTTATTCATCATTTACATTTCTTTTTGTGTGCTTTGTACAACTTTTATAAATGATCCCTGACTTACTCACTGAAAATGGGTCATAGATCTGTCAGTGACTTCATTTACATTTAAATAAACAGGAAACCACAGTCCTATTTAAAACGTAAGAAATCAACCCCAAAGTAATCTTCTTTATAATTATAAAAACTATCATTAAAAGTAATTTATTTGTGTGACAGTGTTTGGTCCAAGTGCTTAAAACTGTAGTGCTGCCCCCTGCTGTCCTGACTGAATTCTTGATCACTGTTGGCCTCTATTGACTGTGAAAACAGTGGGGAACTGCTGCCCCATTAGTATGCATGACGCTGCTCATTAATATGCATGACGTCATCAAAAGTATCGATATCGGAATAAAAAGTATCGTATCGTCCCGCAAAATATCGCAAAATATTGTCACACTCCTACTCATGCAACGACCTCACTGCTTTAATAGCTCCTACAGACTCCAAATGTTCCAGTATTGGACTGGACGATTTTGAAGGTTTTTTCTGACTGATTTTTTTAAATGACTAATTCCTAGTCTGGTTTATTCAGCTTTGAGCACACAAAAAACAAGGCCAAATTAGATTTTTTTTTCTTATGATAAGCTTATTAAAAAACTTATATCCAAAATCCCCTCTGAAAAAACAACAAAAAAACAATTAATTTAAACCTGGCTCTATCCATTATTTAGGTTTCGTCACTGAAGATATAGACGATTTTGACCATTTTTAGGCATATAATGTCTTATTTTTATATGAAAACATAATTAATGCCAGTGATGTTCAGCAAAAGTTTCAAACTGATCACTAAATCACAATTTTTTTTCCCCCTATTCACCTGCAATGTCTCGCCTTAAACCCCAAAAAAGAACTCTTCAGTGATTATGCAGGTCACTACGCTTTACTCCTGCTTGAGTAAAAGAAGACAAAAAGTTCTACATTTCAGTGCACCCATTGAACCTCGAAGTTAACATCGTTATCCATAAACAATTCGTTTCGCTATCTAATATGGCAATTAACATTATGGATTCCGCAGATACCAATACTCGTTTAACCTCCTCGTACATCGACGTAGCTTCCCTCAAATCAAATTACCTCTCACGCATTGGCGCACCCGCATTTGCAAACGTTCGCGCAAATGCCGTCTCTTCTTTTTTTTTTTTTGCCGTTACGCTTTTGCTATTTCTGGTCTGAGTTCATTTCCCTAACGGGGCCTTGTAATATGATAAAAACTCGGATAATAATGTTCTTGTAGCTGCCGCCGCGATTATTTGGGCTTTGCTTTTGTGCGTCTCTATGCGGCACAAGAGGCAGACAGGAAATTTGCATAGCGTACACAAACATGGCGGGGGGGGGGGGGGGAAACGTGACACAGAATGGGGTCATTGTGAACAGCAGAGGAGAACTTAAGAGCCGGGGCCGGGCGGGAGCTCCGATACCGCACACACAGAGGAAGGAGGAGGCAGAGAGGTTCACTTGTATGGCATAGTTTGCATAGCATAGTTTGACTTCTTGGCTACAACATAACGGTTTTCCTTAGTTTCATGTTTGAGCAGTCTGTCTCCAAACCTCACGCTTCAAGCTGGATTTTTGCAATATCTAAAAAAAAAAACCCAAAATATTAAATCGCTTTAGTGCTTTGTTGTTCCGCACCGTCTTGAAACTTTGTTGTCATTGGCCCAGACAGGGTGCCACAGCAATTATGGTAAATGGTCTCAACTTATATAGCGCTTTTCCACCTACATTAGGCACTCAAAGAGCTTTACAGCAAGGATCCACTCACCCATTCATACACCAATGTACGCAGATGCTGGAAGCAAGGTGGGTGAAGTGTTTTGCACAAGGACATGTGCAATATAGAAATGTATTGCTACTTGCTTAAACCTTATCTAATACTTGTTCGGAGGATAACAATGTGATCTTTGTCTGATTTTGCTTGTGACATTGTTGCAGTAAATGTCCTACCTTGAAAAGTACTGGCAGATCCATCTCTTGGCCGAGATACAATGTTAGTGATAAAAACAAACTTGTTTTTCTCAAACTTGCACGTAATGTCTGAGATTAGATCAGCTTGGGGAACTGCTGCCTCATTAGTATGCATGACGCTGCTCATTAATATGCATGACGTCAAAGTATCGATAACGGAATAAAAAGTATCGTATCGTCCCGCAAAATATCGCGATATATCGAAAAATCAATATATTGTCACACTCCTACTCATGCAACGACCTCACTGCTTTAATAGCTCCTACAGACTCCAAACTTTCCAGTATTGGACTGGACGATTTTGAAGGTGATTTTTTAAATGACTAATTCCTAGTCTGGTTTATTCAGCTTTGAGCACACAAAAAACAAGGCAAATTAGATTTTTTTTTCTTATGATAAGCTTATTAAAAAATGTATATCCAAAATCCCCTCTGAAAAAAAACAAAAAAAACAACAATTAATTTAAACCTGGCTCTATCCATTATTTAGGTTTCGTCGCTGAAGATATAGACGATTTTGACCATTTTTAGGCAGGGAAAGACTGACACAACGACAGTGTGCACCTTCAGGAGGCGGAATTCGAACCCCCAACCTTCCGATCATGAGACGACCAGCTCTACCATCTGCGCCACTGTCGCCAATTATCCCGATAAAAGGTGGATCTCTTCATGAGCGACTTTTATTTTTTGCCTTCTCATGTCAACCTGGCGTTCGGCAGGTTATCTGTCTCCGAAGCTAGAAACATACACAACACAGTCTGGTCATTTCAGAGCTCAAGTTGCCTCCACTCCGAAGCTCATCGTGTTACTTGGGTGAAGCTTTTTGTTTTTCCCATTACTTGCTGCTTCACTCCGCTCTGTTTTAGCAGAAATATAATAAGGCATTTTGTTTGCCTACAAATGGGCTTTATGATCCAGACCCTCCAGGACTTTGCGATCGCAACTATTAACGCAAAATCAAGCAAACTCTGCGAAATCAGCGCGGCATCGCAACTATTGCAAAACCAAGCCTTAACCCCCACGAGTAAAAGCTTCTGACCAGTTACCGATTTACTCAATAATATAAAGCTGCAGGCAGATCCACGACGGTGAGGTGGATTCACTGTGATAGTGCGCCCTCTGCTGGTAGGAGCGGAACCCCGATGGTATTATTAATTAATATTTTATGTTTTACAATCATTTTTAGGGTTACTTTAGGGTCATTAGGATTAGGGTTAAGGTTAGGGTTGTTATAGGATTAGGATTAGGTTTAGGATTAGGGTTAGGTTCGTTAGGGTTGTTTAGGCACACAAATATCTTATCTTTATCAATCAACAACAGCATCTAATTACACTTTCCAAATTTGTTACTAACTCCTCACATGCGTCAAGTAGATCAACATATTAACATCAATCTTCCTAAATGCTGATCGGTCTAGATCCGTCTTATCCAGCAGAGGGCGCACTATCACGGTGGATTCGCTTCATGGTAGATCTGTCTCGGCTCCGGGTCTGCAGCTTTCCCCTACTCGATTTACTTGTCACAAAATTGTCACTAAAAAGGTCACATGCTCTATCATTTGGTTGGACCGCCTTCTTTAGCTTTGGTTACAGCACGCATTCGCCATGGTGTCGTTTCAAAAGATCCAGATTCACATCGATCTGGACTCTGTGTTGACCAATCCATATGTGAAAATGGTGTCTCATGCTCCCTGAACCACTCTTTCACAACGTGAGTCCGATGAATCCTGGCATTGTCGTCTTGGATTACGCCCGTGCCGTCAAGGAAGACGTTCAGGTCATCGGCTGAGCTCATTGTTCGGGGCACATAGTGTTGCTGAACCCAGACCACCTGACCAACTGCACCACCCCCAGATCAGAACAATCAGTTACATCCATAAACGTTCTCTTGTATGGGGCTGACTGAGAATATTTCCAAACAGTGGGACTTTCCTGGCTTCAAAATGACAGTTGTAGGAGATCACGCATTCTCTGTCATCTCCACCAACTGGGTTAAGATGGTTCCTGTCTCGTAAACCGCATTACAAAGCCATCTCTGTTTCTTCCTTTGAACAATTTTGATAGATTCCACTGCAGACCAGGGAATTCCCCACAAGAACCGCCCTAAAACAGGATTTGTAGTCCTGGTTTGGGACTTTTTAGCCTCATCAGTTCTCTATATTTCAATGGATGCCTCGCTGTTTACCATGACACAGCACCAGATTGCCCATGAATTTTAAGAAGCTATAGTCCCGGCATAACTTTGATTAGCCATATGTGTGAGTTACTTTATATGATATCCATTTCAGCACAAACATCTGGCGTGAATTCTAAACAGGCATACATTCCCCGGGCGTCGTTAGCGAACTGGCTCACAAAGCACACGCACGTCGTATGTGTAGCGTTATCAGTAGTAATATAAATATACAGCAAAATGAAATAAAGCAGGCACGTGCTAAGGTTCGCTACCCACTCACAAAATTAGATCACAATTAGGGTGCATTCACAACCCCCTCTTGATCCGAATCCTGGCCCGTTTGCTCGGATAGTACGGTTCGTTTTAGGTGGGCAAACGCCAAAGAAGCGAACCCTGGTCCGCCTGAAAAGGTGTGTCTTAGTCCGGTTAAGATGTATCGTTAATCGGATCTTTTGGTTCGTGAACGCGACTGAGCCAGAGAGAGGAACAAAAACAGAAAGCGAAAGTTGCAGGGCGTTGTGCGCCTGCGACAAACAAAACAAACGCAAAGATGTAATCACGTCATTCATTACAGAATGCGACAGAGGCCAGTGACCAAAGCACCGATTACTCCTTTTTGTACCTTTACGTCTGTTTCCCTCGGGACAGTCGTCGTATGCAGTTTTCGACGTCTCTGGCCGTAGCCTTCGCAGTAGTCCCATGTGAAGATAATCTCCGTGGCCCGTTAGTCCTGCTTTAGTCCTAGTTAAGCCCCGGTTCTGCCTGGTCTGCTGCTCGTGATGAGCCCATCGCCGCACCGTGTATCGGCTCATTTAAAAAGATCGTAAAGAGATCAGTGCGTTCCAAGCGTAGTTACTGTCACTGCCGTATTAGAAATTGTGAAAAGAACAACCAACATCCTCAATCTGATACCGCTCCATTTTGTAAACAAGAGACTGAAAAGGAAGTGGAGTTTAATGATTCCATAGACAAAAAAAAGAGGTGTGAACGGCATCCGCGGCGGGTGGAAAGCTGAAACAATGTTGCGATTTTGGTCCCCAATCAAACCGAGTCTCAGGTGTGAATGCGACCTTAGACAGAGTAAGACTAAAGTGAATTCAGATTGATGTTGAATTGTACTGAAACCGTAGATCACCGTAGAATGACTCGGACTTGCACTTTCATAGATGCCTACAAACTTACATACTTGCAAATTGAAGACTTGGACTAGACTTAGAATTAGTCGTAAATGACACATACTCGAACAATGAGAACTTGAGGGTGACTGAAACCCCCCCCCAAAAAAAAAAAAACGTGCACTAAACTAAATCGGAATAAAGTAGCTTGGCTGTCAAGCTTTTGCAAACACCCCCTATGGCTACGCTTGCCAATTATTGCTTTCACGGCTTCTGACAGATTCGATTTTCTCCCTGCGGATATGAAGCGAAAGCACAAATTCATTCAGAAAGACTGTGTTTTCTACATTCTGTCACCTGTCTGTCACTGCCAGTCAACGCCACCGTTGCCTCTCATTGTATTCACATAAATTCTTTTTTCCCCTTTTTTTTTTAATGGGCCTGCTACAACAGCTACAGCATGTCCCACCTCCACCACAGCAGCAGATCAATTGAGGTAGATGTCATTTACAGTCATTTTAGTATTCCCTGTTGAAAATTGACCATATAACAAAGAAATCACAAAAAGCAAAGCAGAAGATGTTTTATACTTCGGTACAAACTGTAATTTTTTTCATCTCTGTTATCTTTGTACTATAACCTATTTCATGTGGCTGATGAAGTTTTTGACTAATATCTTTTTTTATTTGAACATTAACTTGTAAAGTGTCCTGCGGTGTAACAGCATGTCCTGCTGTCACTTCTTTGTATTTTTAATGGCGGGAAAAAAAAAAATCTTTGTTTCAGCAAAGGATAATTATATGTCTTGTTAAAAAGAGTACACAATGTAATAGAATCCATTTGGATGATTGCTCCAAGTATGTCATGTAGTAAAGGCAATAAAAATGATTAATCTGATGTCTAAATGTCAAAGCAAGTTATTTAAATAGTTTGTATCAAGGTCTCAATGAAGTTTTAATACTTTTTTTTTTTTTAAATCAATGGTTATTTTTTCAATTAATTTAAGTAATTTCCATGTGTCGCACCACATGACAAAACTATGAGGAAAGCTCTAAAAAAAAAAAAGATATCTTGAACTACTGATCTTTAGGAATACAACTAAAATGAATGTGCAAACAAACAAGCTTAAACGTCAAGTACCCGTTTGCAGATCACAATAACTCGACACAAAGGTAGCATGAGTGGCAAAGCTTCTCTACACCGAGACCTACAGTATTTATCCCTCACTCATTTGCCTCTCCATAAAGCGGCGCCTGATTAGCCATATCATACAGTATGTCACTACATCTTCTCTCTTTGCCAAACTGTGCACGCTCAATTGTTTCCTCCGATAATCAGCGCGCGCCTTAGCGTTATGCTAATGTCAGGTACAGGCGGCTGCGGTGAGGACGCGCCGTTATCTTCATCAATCTTTCAGGAGCAAGGAAGCGAGCCGCATTGTTTCTCCTTCCCTCTCTGACATTATACAAGGTGAGCCGAGCTGGATTTTTTTTCTTCAATGGACACTATCAAAGCTGCTTTTAAGTCTCTCGCAGACTTTTTCAACTTTTTTTTTCTTTTCTCACATCAATGCTACTGTAACTTGAAAGTGTTGGATTTGCCAAAGTCTTGGGTAGAAATGATGACCTTGCTGGAGGTGGTTTCGACACATGGGCGTACAAAGATAGCATTGTCCAAATTGATGGTTTCCGCACTTTTCAAATGTCAAAACAGTTTCACCAGCATACGACGAGCTCACCTTGAAAGGCTGTATTGAAAACCTTTATGTAACGCTGAAGGTACACCAATCTTAGCGGTCCATTATGGTTACTTCAGGCTTTTACAAGTACTTTATGCCTCTTAGACTTAGTACTTTTAGCTTAAAATTAGTGCTGTCAATCAATTGTTTTATTCACGATTAATCACACTTGTGACATTCGATTAATCGCATTTAATCGTGGCTAATTTTTCTTTAATGATTATATTCATTATCAATGCTTGGCTGACATACAACACTCAACTTTAAAGCATTTCATTAACTATATATAGCTTATAGCTTATAATGGGGATCTCGCACGCCCAAGGCTTTAGCATTTTAGAAACATTTTCTTTAGTGCTAAACATTTTCAAGAGAGTCTGGCTGCAGACCTCCACTCTCAGGACCCTGCCTTGCAGACCTCCACTGTCAGGTCCCCTCCGCTGTCAGGACCGGAAGTTTATTCGAAGCCTTTCAAAATAAAACCGGATATACTGGAAGCACGTATTTGTCGTTGTTCCTTGGGCTTTATTTTATGTAATATGATAATATGATATAAAATGTATAATATATGTATAAAAATATGATATAAAAGCAACTATAAGTAGTAGCCTTCATGTTTGGCTGCAGACCTCCACACTCCCCTTCCAAAATGAAAAGCAGGCATACCGGAGGACGTATTTGTCGTTCCCCATGTGAATATACTTTATTTATTGGGGCCATATTTTATGTATATAATGTAAATATGATTCAAAAGCAAGTATTCCAGGAGTAGCTTATGTAACGGAGGCTGCTTGGCTTCCAGAAGTACGTTAGGTAAATCTCACTCCTCTACGCTTCATAATACACAATGATTACATTACAGATAATTGTCTGGTAGTCATGTGGGTAAGTCGGGCGCCTCCCAGTGCAAACCACATAGGTTCGATACCAGCGCTGAACAAGATGACATTTCAATTTTTGTTTAGTTTTCTATGTGAGCACACTTTAGCTCTTGGCGCATTCATTTATGTCTAAATATGTAAGTATTATTTACGTGTAATCACGTTGACTTAAAAACAGAGGGGCCATCAGAATAAAATAATGAAATAATAACTCACTATTCCAGGCCTAAAGGCTTTAACTGGGCTGTAGCAGGAGCATGAGCTGCTGTTCCAGATATAAATGAAGTAACACAAGCGTAATTGTCATGGAAATCTATCAATATAACTACTGATGAATGAAAATCTGAAAAATATTCGCATCGAACTTTTCATTCTTGCGGCGGGGAGATACCATTTCATATTGAACTAACTCAGAGGGGTGTTTAAGTGGAACACCCCTCCGCTTTAGTTCAAGTTGGTGCAGTCCAATCCAGCGGAGACAAGTGTCTGCGCGAGTTAAGAGACTAAAAGGCAGTGAAAGGTAGAAAAGTGGTCAAATAAATGTTTGTATCTACATAACTTGTGCTGATTGTGGGTTTGTATCAGGCTCAGACTGTGTGTGCAGCGGCCCATGTGAAAAGAGAAATTGTTAGAAAATTGTCAATGTGTGGTATTTGATCCAGCGACCTCTTGTACTTGAGACCAGCGCACTATTACGGAGCCATAATTCCGGGCCGGTCTTCTCCACATTCCCGGGCTGAAAATAGGTCCCAGCACGCCCCTGCTTAAAAAAGATAAGAAAAAATATAGTATGGGAAACTAATAAATATGCACTTCTTCTTCTAATGGTTTCCGGCAGGCTGTACACGTTATGCTGCCCTCTTCCGTTCAATATGCACTTCCGGTCCGGTCCTGACAGCGGAGGGGACCTGACAGTGGAGGTCTGCAAGGCAGGGTCCTGAGAGTGGAGGTCTGCAGCCAGACCCCTCTCAACATTTTCACAAAATCTGCAAACTTTTAGGTACATAAAGTAGAGCATAAGGACAAAAATAAAGTCACTTCCGAAATAGCATCATTAGACAAACCTCTTTGATGCTTAAGTAGCTCTCTGGTGCTTTTGTTACATTAAAGTAGCTCATCATGTGAAAAGGTTGGAGACCCCTGGCTTACAATATGTATTTAATACAAGAGCTTTGTGTTTCAGGTCATGTGTGGCTCAGATCCAGGAGTGTGTGTTTGGTCAAAACATATGATGCGATTAATCACGATTAATATTCTATTTCGATCAATTGTGAGTTAAAGCTTTAAACTTGACAACCCTTCTTAAAATAGTGTGTCCTTGTTTTGATGACAAATATACTGTAAAGCTAATTTAAACAAAACACCAGCAGTGCACACCTCCTCCCTTTATGAATAGGTGTCTACTGTATCCCTATTTAGGTGTCTAAATTGCGATAGTGTTCGTTAGGTCACAGCCTCCAAAACTTCAGATTGTAAGTAACAAACATGTTTGATATTTACGATCCTCACCTCACGTTGCATCAGGTGACTCTTTTGGGCCGAATCTTTTCCAGTCTGTGGCTTTGTACGGTTAAAATTGCAAAAGATTCTAAGATCCTGTTGCGTCTCACGAGGATTACCAAACAAATGTTATGTAGTCGCAAACATGCTAATCTTTGTCAAACTAGTTTGTCCCTGTAACATTTTTGCACCGCTTTCCTTGTCACTGGAGCACGAGAGGAAGTATTGCTCCCTCTGCTGGCATTTTACACAACTACACATGATGACATCTTAGACTCTAGCAGTATTTTCAAGACACATCAATTATTTATTTATTTATTCAGTTTTGCTATGAAAAGTACCAAAGCAAGAAGGACTCAAAGTCACTTTAATTACGTTGTTCACTCTCCACACTGATGTTAAGACTTGTAATAAGGAGTCACTGACAGAGACGGGGCAGGATGTCTATGCCAATGGCCCAAACCACCATTACAATCCACATTCACACCTATGCAAAGTGTGATTCGCCGAGCTTCTATCACAAGATGTCCGCCCTCCACCTGAGTGCTTTTCTACACACTCATGTTGCTCCATTCCAAGAGGCAGGGTGAGTGAAGTGCCTCGAACAGCAGGCGATTGTTTCAACCGACTGAGCTACCGTCATAGAGAGCGACAACACGCACAGTCTTCAAAATTAGACAAATAAGACGCGTGCTAACTATAACCCGGCCGTGCATTGTTAAAAGCGTGCATTTTGTGTGGGTACAACACACCTCCACGGCTGTTATGTAGGTTAGCTGACAGCGCGGTGAATAGGTCAGTGCATACCGCTATAGGAGCTGCTCAGAGTAATGAGTGTGCAGGGCGGCTGCGTTTGACACTCACATTTATATTCCAGAGAGAGGCAAGGCAAAGGATAGACACACATATATGACAAGCACTTGCTACGGTATAATTTACAATTCAAACAAATTTGTCGAGCGACAATCTACAATTTATCCTTGGTTTGAATGACTTTGTATGAATCAAGCAGTTCCTTGATTCAAACATCCACATTGTCCACAGATGTATGCAGGCAATCTCTTACGCATCCGATTTGCACTGATTTTAAACTGTCATGTGTCACCGCCCACTAGGGTGTCCATGGTTAACCGATTAACCAGTTAACCGTTAACAATTGCGTAACCGAGTAAAAGCATTTTGCTCAGTTAACTGGCGTGTATAATTTGCAGTGCCATTGAAAATACTTCTTATACATTTTTGCACCACCAGAGACCGCCAGAGCACTCCCAAACATTTGTTCACGAGAAGCCGTCACCGCGCATGGCTAGCTAGTTTAACTTTTCAATATGAAGCGGGCCATAAACAGTACAGCATGGGAGCGCTTTACAACTGAGAATGATGGATCAAAATGGTTAGTTAGTGCAGCCCTAGCGCCCACTTGTACATCTTGCGGCGCCTGGATGAAGCGTCTTGGTCGAGTCACAAATCGTCGGCTTTTTCCCGGCTCCTTTGATTGGTTAAACTTTATAAATCACCTACTGTATAGGGATGTCACGATTCTAAACTTTTGAGTCACAATTATTCTGAGGAAAAATAATGATTTTAAGATTATTCAGCCCCATCTAAATGAAGCAAATTGATATTCCTTCCTTCTCTGATCTGTTGTCTTGTGAATTCAAAAAGAGTTCCTAAGCATATGAACCAATGAGCTGCCTCATACGATTTCACTTTTGTTTTTACTGTGACATAACAAACGCTGCTGCACATGGTTCTTTTGGGACTCTTCCTTTGGAGAAGATTTGCTCTCTGCACTTTGGATTATTCCACATGCCGTTGACTTTGTGTGTTTTGAGGTGGATTTAACACCGGACAGTTGATCTCGACATACCTACATTCACTTCATTTCTTGATTCTTGCCGCCGGTCTGTCACTCACTACGTTTACATGTGAAGTCTACAGTTATACGACTAGGCTAAATATTCCACTCTTATCCATTTCCCCAGACAAACCAGTCTTGTCCCAGTCTACATGACAGCTACCGAGCCGAATGTCCTTTGGCAACAGCAGGGGAGCGGCACAACTCCCGGCCAGCAGGGGGCACCGGGTAAGCTCAAATCCATCTAACACACTAATAAAGAGACCAATTAGCACTCGCCGGCTAACGATATAGGGCTCTTCTAGCATCCGGGTACTTTCAGTGTGCCGCAGATGTGGAGGTGAAAACAATGGCAGTATTAAACAGCGTTTTTGTCAGTGAGTGACAGATTGTGTTCGATAAATTTAGTTTTTCTCAGTTAATCCTGCCTAAAAGCTGTTGTGCAGTCGGATGTTCCATTTTGTCGGAACTACAGCCTCAATCTTGTAAACTGAGTAAGTTTAATGATTAGAATCGAAGTCTGCAGATCTAAACACATTGTGTGGATTATGTTTTAAAGTTTAACGTAACTGTGCCGGTCACATCAGGCTCTAAATTCTGCCATTTTGCTTTAAACATAAAATAAATTGTTAATCAAATGTTTAATGTCATGACATGTGTTAGCTAAGTCATGCTTTAGCTAAATCTAAAGCTGAATAAACTAGACACCTAATTTCGTTGTAAGCGTCACCTAAGAGCTTCTAAAACATTTTCTCGTCAGCATTAATTTGAACTTAGATGATGATTATTTCCTGTAAGGCGAAACATAAATGCGTGAAATTCAACACAAAGTTACGATGGATTAGCGACGTGTACTAGGCGACCTCTTGGCAGTTTGTACAAACATTAATCGAGACCAATTAAGTCCAATTTCTGTTTATATCAGACTTTTGCCTCAATAGGCAGGTTATCATGCTAATCAAATCACATTTCATCACAATCCGACAATTATTCACCTTAATAAATCCTCTCAAACAACCACCCAATATCAGCGATCTCCCATTGTTTTCAATGAAGCGAGAGCGCTGTATTCACCTCTGCTTCATTTGTGACGCAAGATCGTAGAGCCCTATATGACACGATGCAACAGTACGGCTCTCTGTGGAAGAAAATTGTGTAAAAAAAATTACAAGGGGTTTTGTGAGTATTGATGCTTATTTTTTGTTTACATGTGATCGATTGGAGTTCATCTTGGCTGTGTCTCTTGGCCCAACACAGATTCTCCAAACTGATGCAGCCGCAAAAGTTAGCTCTCCTCTCATCCTCGTTGCAATAGTAGTGCTTGGCTTTGCTGAACAACGGCACTAGTCCATTAGAAGCAACTGAAATGACGTTAGTTTCCGGGGTTAGGACCACATGTGCATTTTACTTCAACCCAACTCAATCCAATTTGAGTCGACTAAGCGGTTACATGCAGATCACGCCCCGCCCAATCGAATCTGTCAACTTTACTTGGGTGTGGGCAATCCTGTTCTGTTCTGAATAGGTGAGAGACTTTCCCTTCGTCATGTAACCGCAGTGATTGTCAGCCGATCACAGCCAGCGACATTTACCTCTCGACCGCTCACCTCGCGAGCCCTTCCTGTCAGTACGCTCTTTCTGCCCTGTCTTTCTTAATGTCGTCTGTCAGAACTCTCCTCTAATCTATACCCGCTTGCTGTGAGGCGAGAGTAAAGCCGCTCGGTCGCATGTAAAGTAACAATGCCACAGCACAGTTTATAAAAAATGTCAATTATCGCACCTAGTTTGCATAATTGTATAGGTGCAATTAACTTAATATAAATGTAAATGTGAAGTCTCATAGGACTCAGGGGCCTAAGGCAATAGGCACTCGGAAAATAACTCCAATATAAATAACATTCTACCCTTATTAGTGCGCACAACTCGCCATACTCTAAATAGCAATCAGAATTTTTGCATTTACTGCGAATTAATTAATTTTCTAAAAGCTATAATGTTTAGCTTAGCCAGTTAGCTAGCATATAAGGAAGTGAGCCATTTCATCCCGTCTTGCACATGCAGGTTTTACCACACCATTGCGATATAAAAGGTTGGGTATGCAGGATTTCTCTGTAAGTATTTCTGTGTTACCCGCATTCGACATGAAAGTTGTTGGATGCTTATTTTGTTTTGGGTCCTTTCATTTTATATTTCATAATGGACTAAGTATGAACGCTCACTGTATAATCACTCTGCCTCCACCGCCAGATGCAAATTAGCCTGTAGCCGTGTGTGCAACACATTTGTTGTGTGATGTCCCTGTCAAATAAATAAATACATCGAGACAATTAGGAAAGGAGAATGAGCTCCACACTTCCTATAGCTGAAGTCATTAGGCGATAAAACATAAAAGGACACCCTCTCTCTCACTGCCCAAATAGCAGCACATTTTCCCAATCAGGTCCCAGTATAGCGCAAGTGCAGGGCTTCGGTAGCCCTCACATATTTGGATACTAAGGCTGCACAACTTTGGTAATATATTGAATTGCAATCTCGTTATCTTTCTGTTTGGACTGCTAAGCTCATACACTATGGGGTTAGCAGATTTTTAAATGAAATAAGAACCCTCAGAGACAGAATATGTTGTTTTGCTGACGAATAGGGCTGTGACAATATTTAGATTTTGTAATATATTGTGATATTGTGCGGGACGATACCGGTACTTTTCATTCCGATATTGATACTTTTGATGACATCATGCATATTAATGACCGATGTCATGCATATTAATGAAAAAGGGGAACAAAGCACATGAGAAGAAATCTACATCACATTATCATGAATAATGTGTATTATGTTAAAATAAATAAAAATAATCATGTTTCTTAAAACATTGTGATGCATCGTAGGTTATTTGTGTGCAACATTATCGCAGTATCGGTGTATCGAATGGTTATCGTTATCGTGAGACATGTAAATGATCGTGTATGGAATCGTGAGGCACCCAGAGGTTCCCACCCCTACTGCCGAACAGTTTGTGTCTTCAAGATGTGCAAAATGCAACCCTTCATTTGTGACTTCAGTTTGCGAGTAAAGGTGTGGTCTGTAGCATGTGCTCTTTGTGGTTTTAAAAGTGGCACAACTACTGCAGCAGACCTTTTGAGAAGAAAACCAAGCACAGGTTTCACTAAAAACCAAAGAGATTTTGAAAATGTTTACCTCATATCTGGAGACACTATAAGTCATGTTTATGAATCATTTACAAAAAAAAATAAACACACATACTCTACCTTTTAAATGTGAAGCCATATCAAAATATTGATACCATACCGGCCTTACAATATGCTTCTATTTGTTTTGCCAACGATAAAGGATTTGGACAATGGCTTTTGTTCATCGAAGGCAAAACAACTTGACTGTACCCGTTGTAATTCATTCCATTCTCGAGGAGCTTTGCGGCACGAGCGTACTCTCCATCTGTGCTGTGAATTGTGTTTTTGCACCGAGGGACAAAACAACTCATCATTTGCTCAAAGTACTTCTCTAAAATCGCCCATAATTCTAGACTGGTTCTCCGTTTCCTAATCTCCGAAACTGCTCAGTGACCAAAGCGAGGTCCTGATAGATTTATGATTTTTCTTTTGGAGGTGGCTAATGACAGTCTAGTCAGTTAAATAATGCCACAGAGAGAACACCGAAAGAGGCACGTAAATGTCAGAAAACACACCCCGGACCCGTCAAATGCGCCGTTTGTCCAGAGATAATGAAAGGAGCAGGCTGTATTTATCGAAATCACTATGTGGCAATAAAACCTGTGTTTAAGCTGCAATGCTCACTAACAACAATGGATTTGACAATTTTGTGTCAGAGGTCCTACATTACACTTTATTCCGAATTTCTGAAACGCGGTATACATACCCTCAATCGAGAGGTATCGTGAGAGCTAGAAACAAGTTGAGGCAACAGATAACAGTTTCGCCGTCTGACAAAGCTGTACACGAACCCGTTAGTGTGACGGGTAAAACAGAGGCAACCTCCCTCTCTCTTGGTACAACTGAATTTTTTGCCTTTTTCTGTGAACTGCATTTGTGGTTTCTGTGTTCCACATTGTTTTACTGGATGCTTTTGTACATCTTTGCCGTGTTTTTGTGGGGTTCGATGGATTTTCTTACTACAGAGATTCCGTACTAGCCATGAAGGACCCAGGTTTTTTAAAATAACAAACAGCTCACTTATGAACTAAAGACATGTGAGACCTACACATTTCTTCTTCTGAAACACTCAAGAGGCACCAAGAGCCCTCCATACCTGCAGCACAGTGGAGGCGTCACAAAAGGAGCTACAGAAAACAAAAAAGTGGCACAGGAGGAGGTATCCGGGCAAGACTTGCAGCTAATGCCTTCTGTCCCTACTATTGTTCTGGCTAATGGACGTTCACTGGAGAATAAAACAGATTAACTGCTAAGCTCTTCCCAGAAGATGGTGAAAGACTGTTGTGGAGCGGAGGGAGCTGCACAAGAGAAAAGAGACGGTGGAGGAGCTGACCAGTGCAGGACACCACGCTCTGAAACAGGGACAAACCCAGGAGGCGCTGCACCGTTTCAGAGGATCAGAGGAGACTGAAGGCAGTCAGCCAAGTTTCCTCTGAGTGCTACGGTTTCCCCGACCTCCAGAAACATGCTGGTCAGGTCGCCCCACAGTGGCGGCGCGGCTCAGTCGCAGCGGCTCAGGACTAACACCTGAATATAATTTCGTTGTACGCTAGAAAGAAATTGAAAGCAGCAGTTTACAGCTTATGCTCAACTACATCTGACTTTCATGGCTTGAAAACTGATAGTGCAGTGCTTTAAACTAATGTGTATGGAAAACAGGCAATCCCCCTTAAGCAGTTTGAATAAAGCTCAATAGTAAAATAAAATAAATTGTTATTATAATAATAAATAATATAATATTATCAACATCTTTTTAAAATTGACCAGTATTGACATTACAAATCAGTCGCCATCATTGTCCTCATTGCACAAAAATCAAAGTCTGAGAAGTTCTGCCTGTTTGTACATTATATCTTTTATATCATTTTGTCCTGATTGTCCAGTGCCGACTGTGCTTTGCTGTCACTGGTGATGGATGTGCTATTTTCTTTTTCATCAAATAAATTATTATTGCTGAACACATCACATCATTTTTTATTATTTTTTGGATAAGTGGATAAAATGTTCACTCTGACACAATTGCACCATTTTGATCCGGATTTCAATTTTGAAAATGCTGGCCCCCGGGCTTTAAACACACCAGCTCACGACTTCAGCGGGTTAATCGTTTTCATCTCGGGAAAAGGAAACCGATCTGACTGCAGGATTACACAAATAAGCCACAACTCCAGGAATGTTTAATGAGGAGGGAACAAGACTGCGAAACACAACTCCGGGTATGCTTTTCATAAGAGAACAACTAACTTGCCTCTGTCTGTGCAGCGTCCAACACAATGATATATCAAATCTACAAGAGATATTTAAAAGCTATCTTGGCAATTGTGTAACCGTTTGGACGTGTTATCTCGGTATGCTTGGATGTTCTTTTTTTTGTACGTACAAGTCACCTCCCACTCAGTTCAACCCGGTCGGCTCGTTGTGGCTTTGTTCCAGCTTTGTTTTGTCTTTTTTTTCTCCCTCCAACAAACACATCATTTACCATTTACTAGCACATGAAATGATATCATATGACACGCTGGGCAGAAAAATATGTTTTTTGATCTGCCTCCATGACCTGACTCTGGATAGATGGATGCCGTATGACAGAATGTGATTTGATCCTGAGCGAAGTAGCTTGAAGTAAAAATTCTGTCATTCTGTTTACTTGGATTGTTTCTAATAAGCCCTGTTTTGTTTCGACAGTATCGGAACAGGACAGAGCACTTGAGACCAGTCCGTTTTGAGGGGGTCATCCCCACAGGTTTGCGTTTCAAGCGCTTTTGGAAGAAAGTGGCCTGGAGCAGTATGGAACTGGCCAACAGGAGGCACTGTGGGGCCACATTCATGCCGGTTAATACAGAGTGAGAACTAATTCATGCTTTTTGACACGTTTTTTATATTAAATTCAAGTCTATGCCTTTCTGTGCTACATTTTAACACCTCAAAAGGCAAAGCAGTGGATTTTACAAGTGGTAGATTTTCTAAATGTTTTCAAACAAGAGATACATCGTCTCATAGGAGTCCCAGACCATACAGTAGATATATTATTAATAGACCGTCAATACTCACTCCTCCCCGTTTACCATAATGACCACGTTTGAGGGGGAAATCATGGCGGATTTACAGACTCCTCCTCCCCAGCTCTGATGAAGCATGTTCCTAATAAGGGCATAAGGGCGGGTTCTTCACTGTAGACTCGGCCCTTGCGTGACGTGTAGCTCGCGCAGCTCCAATGCTAACAGTCCGACCCTCATTATTACGAGATTTCTAAAATTTATCCTACGATAACCAGCCCGGTGCCTCTGATTGTGTCTAACCCAGCGTAATCACAGGAGGAATATCTAGCTGTAGACAGTTCCAAAAAATTAGGCACCGGGCATTAAAGGGATACTTCGGGATTTTTGACATAGGGCCTCATTTCCTAGTTATCCAGAGTGTTGTTGATGTCTGGAGATATTTTTTCTTAAATTCATGCAGTTCTTATATTTGAAGAGTCTAGTTGCGCTAGCCTAGAGCAAGGCTAAAGCATTTCTATAGTAAACGCTAGCCCGCATTAAAAAACAGTCTGACCCACTCCACAGTGCACCTGAGGTAAATCACTTATAATGCCAGACTAACCATATAAATGTCTGTGTCGATAGGTTAATTTTAACCATTTTGCGTTTAAAATAACTTATATTTGAGCGGCATCAGCTTCGTGGCTGTAAGCTAAGGCAGCGGCGGAGTGATCTGCGAGAAAATAGTCCCTCAAAATGCGGTAATTCATGTGATACAAGGTCAGTTTTATTAAAAAAATTATTCTATTAACACAGACATTTATATGGTTAATGTGGTGTTCTATGTGATTTACCTCAGGTGCACTGTGGAGTGGGTCAGACTGTTTTTTAATGCAGGCTAGCGTTTACCATAGAACTGCTTTAGCCTTGCTCTAGGCTAGCGCAACTAGACTCTTCAAATATAAGAACTGCATGAATTTAAGAAAAAAATATCTCCAGACATCAACAACACTCTGGATAACTAGGAAATGAGGCCCTATGTCAAAAATCCCGAAGTATCCCTTTAAAGTTGTTTTTAATGTGTCTCAAGTGCAATGGATTCCAATGGGGGGACTAGCGGCTATATGGCGGTACTACAGCAATGGCGTCCTCCAGTGTCGTCGTCGCAAAGCAGAGCAGCCAGCGGCCATTGTCCCAGACCAGAAAAAGCTGTGGCTAATAAACTATCCAATCCAATCCACTTCATTTATAACGCACTATTAAAAACAACAAAGTTGACCTAGCTGAACTAGTTTCATTTAGCTAAACATTTAGCTCAACATTAAGTTGCCATACTCTCAGAATGACACTGATCACCAAAACAAGTCAGCACTTGGTTAATTATGACAAATGTATTTTCCCCAAATCGATCCGACAAGCAACCTGCTCCAGACCCCAGGGCTGAAGTGGTCTGGAGTGCTTTGTTCCCCCCTTTGGGCGTGGAGCGGTTCACTTTTGGCTTTGCCAAAACACCTGCAAAACGCTCCGGCCTTTCTCGGTCTGCTCCTGTCGAAATGCTATTGACAGATTATCAAAGTCTCTTTTTTTTTAAGTCAATAAACCATTGCGGGGGACATTCTACACTTAAATTGACTTTACATTGTCTTATTTACTGTTTTATTGCCTTAATGTTTAGTGCAGCCCTGTGAGGCAACTTCTACTGTGATATTGGGCTATACAAAACCATTGATTGATTGATTGATTAAATTGTGTTCGTCACAGCACCGTTGATTAGTTGGCGTGCCAGAGCCAAAGGTTATTAAGTCCCCTTTCCATGCACAAAAAATATTTCAAATAATAATGAATGAAGTATCTAATGCCGAGGTGCCAAAAAGCAGGTTCATAGTGCACATATACTGTAGTACAATTACATCCTGATTGCTGTTTGTCTAAATAAATGCTTCTTCGGAATTGATTTTTATCTTATGACACATTTGTGGGCAAAGTAAACAACAGTGATCGCTTATATAAGGGATAACAACTAAGAGTTCAAAACAACAATACTGTATCTAATGAGTGGTGAAAATTCCCCAAATCGGCGCCCGGGAAGTCTAAAGTCTAAAGACTCCAGAGCACAATCAGAAGACCTTTACCGTTAATAATAAAAAAATTAAGTCCATATTATGCAGAAAAAAGGGTTAGGTGACTTTGCATATCGATTTGCGATGGGTGTGTAGGAAGAAGATCTTTATTTATATAGCACCTTTCACAGACATGGTCACAAGTATGGATGGGTACCGTTAAACGGTGCCTACTTGGTACCGACCGAAAAGCTCCGGTTGGGGGTGGTATCAAAAAACTAAAATTCTTTCGGTGCCAACTTTCAGTTCTTTTTCTCTCCAGACGTCAATATGACCCACAGCGAGTCTAAAAAAAGCAGCATGAACGTGTGCACTGATAATGAGCCGCTTCAGCGCAAATGGAGCAAAGCCAAGCTGTAACTTATAGCTATAACTTAAATCTTTAACGCACTAAACTTTTGTAATAGAGATGGCTCAGCCGCGGTCTGCGGCAGGACTGAGCCAGGACTAAACCAGGACTTACACCGGTTATAAAATCCAGAGCTAAATTAAACCAGTTATAAACCAGGACTGAATAAGAAACTTGAGTTTTTAGGAAAATTGAAAAACAAAACAGAGCAGTGACAGGAAAAAAATGTCTTTACCTTTAGCGATCGACCCACGGAGGCTGAGCTTATGTGCTGTTGTTTACAACTTTACAAGCAGCTGCAGCAGGGTTGCCAGGTCTGGGGAGCCAAACCCGCCCAAAAATATCAGAAAAACTGCAGACATACGGCGTGGCTGGAATTTTCAATATTGTTTACCAGTGGTAAAGGGGCGGCACGGTAGTACAGTGGTTAGCGCTCGTGCTTCACAGCTAGAAGGTCCCGGGTTCGATTCCTACCAAGGCCGGGGCCTTTCTGTGTGGAGTTTGCATGTTCTCCCCGTGTCTGCGTAGGTTTCCTCCGGGTACTCCGGTTTCCCCTACCACTAAAAACATGTACAATAGGCCAGGATGAATGAGTGTGTTTGAGAGTGCGCATGGGGGACGACGGATGGAAATTAGCCCAAGGCTACAATCCGGTGTGGCTTGTTAATTAACTTGCACTGTCCCTACCAAATAAACCATTTCCAGTAAACGAGCCCATGTGCTCCCGCGATGATGAGAAACCGCCCCTTTCTCCCTCTCTTATTGAAAAAGCAGAGCCTTGGATTTGAGATTTTGTCATTCGAAATAGTGATTTTGATCAAAAAATAAGATAGAAATAGCCAATTTTACATTGCAAACAGCAAGGCAAAAAACCGCGGACAGTTTTTTTCACCCGCGGAATGGCTTAAAAAAACGCCTCACCTGGCAACCCTGAGCTGCAGCGAGGGGAATATCAAAGATTGTTTGTGGAAGAGTGAGCGCTCACTCTGTATTGGACATTTTTGGTACAGTTTTTGCAGATTATTAGTGGCATCGTGAGCGCTCTCACTGTGTACAGATCTTTGACGGGAAAGTGCTTTCACTTCGTCAAAGCGCAGTGTGTTTAAGTTTATCCGAAAGAAAACCGTGTCATGATGTGGATCTGGTCTCTGAAGCTCAGGAGGTAATAACGTCCTTTATTTCTTTTTATCACCGCTTAAGTGGAAATTGTGCTCAAAACACAAAGTTACAGGTGGCGCTGCTGCGGCCTGCGGAGCTTCTGTTTTGCTGTTTTAGGACTTTTTCCTGAACAACACTTTTTTATACATGTTATTTTAATTGAATTAAAATGACATAGGTCCGAAAAAAGTACCGTTAAAACGAACGGTACCCATCCCTAGTTACAAAGCGCTTTTACATGAGAGCATTTTACATTCACTCCACACTGGTGATAAGCTACATTAGTAGCTTCAGTTTCCCCTGGAGGAGACTGACAGAAGCGCTGTCGCGACTGCACTTATCTGCACTAACGGTCCCTCTGACCACCACCATGCATTCACACACACATCATTCATCCTGGCCTATTGTACATGTTTTTAGTGGTAGGGGAAACCAGAGTACCCGGAGTAAATCTACGCAGACATGGGGAGAACATGCAAACTCCACACAGAAAGGCCCTGTCCAGGTGGGAACCGAACCTTCTAGCTGTGAAGCGAGAGCACTAACCGCTGTGCTACCATGCCGCCAGTAAGGCTGAAAGCAAAGTTACATGAAGGTGCAACTCTCTACTGGTAAATACATCAAACACACCATATTCAGACATTTTATAATCTCCTTGACTTTATCATTATAGGAGAAACCCGTTTTCCCGGAATACCTTTAAAGTCTTATGCCTTATTCACTCCAATCCATGCGACCTCTGCTGGCACAAATGGTGTATTACATGCACAAAACAACAGGTAAGGATTACTTTTAACTGTTTCCAATAGAAATACTGTATTCCGATTATGAAAAGTGAAATACCCAGGCGAAGCAGTCCAAAAGGGATTCTTGTAATACCTAGGTAGCTCATGTTTCAGCCTTGCCTCTAAATGTTAATGCTCCTGGAATGTCTTTCCAAAAAAAAAAGTGCACTGTGATCTGAATCTCGACGTTTACTCCACAGCATACAAATGGACGATTAGGATTCCTACTCCATCCTTGAGCTATGCATCCAAAAATACTCCTTAGCCTCAGTACCTTCTATTTCACCACAGCGCACCAATTTGTAAACAGATACCAGTTAAAGAGTGCCTCCCCCGAAGCTACAGCATCCACATCCTGTTAACTCCTCACAACCCACACTCGGGCAGATTGTTGATTTTCCACGGAGCGGTGTAAAGAACGGAAATTCGCGATGACAACGGGGTGCTAATCCACACCCACCTGGCCTAACCATTGTCGAACGGAAGGAAGCGGGAAGGATGTACAGCCGCACCCTGGGGCTCCTCACTGATGTATATGCAACGCGCTCATTAGTATAGGCGGCACTGGCAATCAGGAGCAGAGAAGTGTTAAGGAACTGTCATTACATCAGCAAACTTTTGATGCTTTGATCCAAACAAAGAAAATCCTCAAAATGAAAGAGAATAAAAATGACACGAGCCTTCCATCACTATTGGCACTTGGCACTCAAGGCAGTAAGCATTTAGAGGAGGGCTTAGTTTATTATGAGGCGAGGCACTGCAGGGAATGGGGTGGGGGGACTGTGATATAAATGTTAAACTTGTGCTGTGTAAATATGAGGGAAAAATGCATTGCACTGCCTATAATTTCAGGAGCGAAATCCAAATAATGGATAAATTGAGGTTTAAGTTTATGGTTTCATTTTGTCGAAATATTTATTACGTCTTTTGTTTTGTTTTTCTGGAGTGGATTAAGATAATAAAAACATCCCTCTTCAAAATATTGTTAAGACTGAAAGGTTTGGAGTCTGTGGGAGCTAAAGTGGAGATATTGCAAAAGTGTAAAGAGGAGCAAATTTGGAGAAAACGAGCCCTAGCGTTTTGTAAAGGAGAGTTGATTTGCAAAAACAGATGAGTGCCGTTGAAAAACGTATGCTTGAACATTTATGTGGGGTTGCTCCTGCACATACCCCCAATAAAACTCCACCGTTTTTTGGACCATGTTTTGAATACCCAGGAGAGCGCGTCAGTGCTGTGTGCGCATCCACTTATCAGTCTTTTCAAGCCTTCAGCGACAGCTCCAGTGTATGTAAGTAAAACACACACTTCGAACAAATACGCGGGGTCTTTTCCACGGACTTCAGGGCTTTGTAGTAAAAATACAGATTGCTTGTCTCCAGCCCGCACCTGTCACTGCCTTTGCCCAAAGCCGCTGTCACACGCCAGAGGGACGGAGAAATACGCATCGCCTAAAGGGTCCGACATGGTGGACTCTCTATGGGGATGAACAGGGAAAGTGTCTATGACAGGAGACGCTGAGCTGACTGTGAGACATACACGACTCCTCCAGCGCCGTGAGGACTGTTAATAAGCCTCTATCGTTATCAGCTATTCTCCGGTCGGGTTTTATTTTGTGAGTAGACAACACAGGAGCCGTGCGCAATTGCGCACGGCTCCTGTGTTGTGCAGCTTAGAGGGAACTGTTTCTGTAGAGACAGAGAAAGAGACACAGAAAGAGAAAAAGAGATGAAATGCCACCGGTCCCTCTCTCGGTTTCAGGGGAGGAAATAGCTACTTGTTGTGGAGTTTGGGCTGATCTCTAATCGGGCAGAAAGCGCAAAAATAACACTGCGCAAATGAGTGATACTTATCTTTGCCAAATTTGTGGTGGTTATACGGTAATTCTGCAGGCCTTCTAGTGGTTATACGGCGTATACCTGTGTATCACATAGACTACATCACTGTCTGGGTGGGGGGGGCCCCTTATGGCCCGCCCATAGTGACGGGTATGCGGTGTGCCACGATGTTTTGGTTATTTCCGAGAAATCTTTGGTTTGCAAGCGGACAAAGTGTCATAATATAAACGTCGTGCGGGGTGAGTTTGGTCTTTTTGTTTTCACCCTGACATTAGGGTTAAGGAAGAATACTAGCTAAATGAAAAATGTATTTTTTTTTTAACCTGCATTGTCTCGACCAATCCTAAATGTTGGCTACCTGTAGTCAAAGCAGAGCAGCAACATCACCATGAAGACAATGATGTTTTGTTATTTTAGGTCATTTCCATCACCCTTAATGAAACTATGCTTGAATTGTATTCTATTTACTGGGTGATACGTTGCGCTTATCACCCAGTACTTCAAGGGCACTGGAAATGTTCTGAATTGGAAAAGGACTTGAGTCTCTACTCCCCAACGCACAGTCAGTGACCCGGAAATCTCCAAGAGTCACTGCTGGAGAACTGCACAAGTCTCCAAAAAGTCTTCAAAACTATTCCACTAATTTCTACCAACATAGTTTTTTTTTTTTTTTAAATCAATATTGCCTATTAATAGAAAGCTCTACACTACAACTAATTTTCTCATTTCAATCACGCTTCCTTGAGTAGGGCCACAGCTTTCACTTCAGCTGTTTTATTATAAAGCCACTTATGCAAATCCACTCCATCGCAATTTTTTTCAATTAGATTACCTGCGGCACATTTGCGGTCCCATATGCCACTGTGCGGGAGCGGTTTCTTCCAAACAAAAGCATCGAGCGGAGGGGGAAGACGGAGACGCGGCAAGAGAAAGAGAGAGCGAAAGCAGTGCCAAGGGCGTCGAAGATCAAGCTAGTTTGAATACGCCGATAGTTTCATCAAGTCGATTTTATTAAGAGTGATTAAATAATGTGTCTGGGCCAATCTATTAGCCGGATTAATCATAGCATTGGAAATAAACAAACTGGTAATTACAGTCATTCTCATTTAGTACATCAGCAGGGGGGTGGGCTAATCTTGGGCTCACGCTCCGCCACTGTCGCTCACAACGACAGCCGTTTTGGACCAATTCCGGGGAATCTTTTCGACTATTGAGACGCTGACAAAGCAGGCCATAATTGGATTTTTGAGTAAGGATCGTACCTGTGCGTAAACTGGAATGTGTTACGATGAGCCCAATAGGGATGAATGATTTGGTCAAATGAATGTGTAATTACATTTCAACACATATGACAGATGAAACTTTTTCGGAATGAACATGAGTATTTCATAGGGGTTTTCGCGAAAAGAACATCTGTCCAACTGCGAAGAATGTGGGTTGGGTCAATCCTGCTTGGGCGTTGTTGTGTTGTAGATTCCAACAAATTCCGAAGGCAAACTTACTGCCATTTGTGGGAAAGGTTTGAAGGTCCATCCATCCATCCATTTTCTTCCACTTGTCCGTTGCCGGGTCATGGGGGCAGCCGTTGGAGCTCCCAAATCACATTGCACCAGTCCCTATGGCTCCTTCTGCAGGTGGTGGGTCCACAGAAGGACGGCCTCATGGTTCTAACCGGGCCTGTTGGTCTCTCATAAGGGGCTTCTGAACCGCTCTTTGTCTGACCCGTCACCTAGGACCTGTTTGCCATGGGAGACCCTACCAGGGGCACGAAGCTCCTGACAACAGAGCTCCAGGATCATTCAGGTGCTCAAACCCCTCCACCACATTAAGGTGGCGGTTCCAGGAGGGAAGGTTTGAAGGTAACAAAGGGAATGGTTTCTACAACTGGATAATGATCCTAAACACAGCTCAAAATCCACGATGGATGACCTCAAGAGGCGCTGGCTGAAGGTTCTGCCGTGGCCTTCACAGTCTCCTGACCTAAATGTCATCGAAGATCTGTGGATAGGCCCAGAAATCTCTCAGAACTGGAAAACCTTTTGTCAGGAACAATGGGCAAACACCCTTCAAACTAGAACTGGAAAGACTCTCTTGGCTGCCCACAAAAGCATTAACAAGCTGGGATACTTGTTTGTATCCATCCTTCAACGCCACTGGACTAGAGAACCGATCTCCTCGTGCCTGATAAATTGTCGGGAATACCAAACTGGGGGATTAGCCCATCGTGAATCCGGAGCAATCGGAGAAAAACCCAAGAAAGATCGAAGAGAGAAAACTATTTCTGCAGCGCTATTTCCCCACAAAACAGTAAGATTCTGTTTGGTACAACATGTGTAGGCTGAGAGGCCAAAGCAAGTGTGCTATCCAAGTTTTCGAGACCTGTTGTCTAGGGTTTCAAAACACTAGAATTGGTACAAGCAGCCAACCACCAGCACACACATAAACAAAAAAAACTTTCCCCCACACAAAATATTAGTGTTAGTCTCCTGGCTGCTTTGTAAAAGAGAACAATTTGCAAAACACACTTTTTATTGCCAAGTCTTTGAAGTCAAATTGGAATTTTCCCCCAAGAGTCTATATAAAGGCCTGTTCATACTCCACAAGACGCGAGAACTTTGTTCTTGTTCTTGAGGCAAAAAGAAGAAGAACAAAGTTCGTCTGGGCTCTGACATTTCATACTCCACAAGACGTGTTGCTGCCAAACTGCCACGCCCCCTTTTTCGGCAGCCAAAATAATCAAGGAATTACAGAAATAACCCCGCCCACTAAACATCCAGCCAATCACAGCAAGAGTTCTCGCAGCGCTGCAGAACAAAGTTCTGCTCAGCTCAGGTGTCAAGAACAACGTGAAAGAACTGCCGAACAGGAGCTCCGAGAACAAAATGACGTCATTTTGTTCTCGGAGCTCTGGGTGCGAGAAAAAAGTTCTTGCATCTTGTGGAGTATGAACAGGCCTTTAGTCTTCGCTCCTGTATTATGTCCGTGTAGAGACATCAAACCAGTCACAGTGATTTGTGATTTGGCAATGGACACCACGTCTTTTCCCAGGGACGTAGCCTGATGATAATCTGAAAATCTCAATCGAGTGGATGAGTTAAGGAAATAACTGAATTACAAACTATTGCCGAGAGCGTCTAATAATGTAAGGCACGGACTTTGGAGGCAATATCTGAAACGCAATTTGTCTTTCTCTATTTGACAACAAACATCCGCAAAGCCAGAAGCCACACCGTTGTTTGTTGCTCCTAAAACTATGCATCTTTCAACTGCACAGTAGGAAGGCTGTAAGTTATGGAACATATACAAAGAACCATTAGCTCCTTTCCCTGTATGGGACCTATCAGTTCTTCTAAATGTTTATTCAACGTAATGCGTGTCCTTTCTCTGTGTTACTAACTATGTAAAATCCAGTTATGTGAGGATTAATGATCGTGTGTTCGTGATTATCGTAGTCTAGAGATTGAGGAGTGACGTGCTTTAGCCTCTGTAATGTTTGTATGTGATGGTGATGAATAAATTAACTATGACTGCACGATTGTCTGCACTGTAAATGGCGCTTTGGCCACATTGTCCTGATGAATGTTTTAAATGGATTGAAATGATTGTGAGAGTTAGTAATGTCTGCAGTGCCCCAACAGTCCATATTTAAGATGCCCGGGACGTTAGTGCTAATGTTAGCCACGATGCAGTAAACAGCAGCAGTTCTCTCTGTAGAAAAATACAGCATGGTGTCAGATCGGTGAAATGATTGCCAGTAAATCACAACATTCAAAGCAGCTGTAGTAACTATGGTAAAATGCTGAATTTTGGATTTGGTTTATGGTTCATTTCTCTGTAATGGCTGGGCCTATCCACATGGAACAAAAGCTGTCACAAAGTTCAGAGTGTTCTCTCTCAGCACATACAAACTTTGTCTCATAACGTCATCCAAAAAGGGCGCTCGGTGTTGGTCAGATGAAAGGACTTTCAGCCATACGACGAATATTAAGGGTTTGTGAATCCTCCAATCACTTCCAAATAATGGGCCATGGAAAACATTTGAAGATTTGAAGAACTGAAATTATGACATGACTTTCTAGAATGTTGTGAAGGACATTGTTTGGCCTGTGTACTGACCTGCACTAGTGCCGTGAGGTGCTCTAAGACCCCCTCCATGGGCAGCTGAAGGAGGTGATTGTTCCGTAGGTTGAGTCGGGCCAGGTTGACCCCGGAGAAGACCCCCAGGGGCAGGCTCCGCAGCAGGTTGGCGTTCAGGAATAAGAGCTGCAGCGAGGGCATGGTGTTGAAGGTGCCGGGGTCGATGTCGTGGATCTCGTTGTACTCAAAGTAGAGGTACCTGCGGGGAAGAGGGAGAAAAAAAAGATCCCAGGTTCAGTTCCCAAGACCGCAATGGACCTGGAGTTCATGTTCTCCTCACATCTAGTGGAGTTTTGTTCAAGAGCCCCAGTTTCCCCTTGTCAACTCAAGGCGAAAACCCCCAGCTACTGTACGTACTACTACTGACCAAGATCCTGGAATCAGATTTTCAGTTGGGTTCCCACTGTGGTTGCCTATTGCTCCGGACAAGTTGCTGTAAAGCAGTTGTTGGAGGATGCAGAGAAATGGTCCAAAACGGTTGAATTCTCCAGCTTGATAATTGACATCTGATAAAAAATGCTATTCTGATAAAAAATGCTATTCATTTCCCCTTTTTTCAGGTAAACAGGGACACGGGTTCTGCAAATATCCAAAACCAGTGACACTTGAGAGGTGATCAGTTTACTTTTACATTACAGAACAATAAAACGTCGCTCGTTTCTCATTACAGCGGTCAATATAGTGTAGTAGCCTATTTAAACGTTGCTATAAACAATGTATTGTTCTTTTAATGGGTAATGAATTACAATATTGTCGTTGGCAGAAACGGAAATATCGGCGATCCAGCGAGACCCATTAACTTCTCTGCAAAGGAAATTAGCCATTTCCTCCCACACCGGTCCATCAGACCAATGGTAGCTTTTATCTTAAATGGAACAAGCTTTATGAGATACTCTGTTACACTGATGGCTTGTATGTTCAGATAAAGGACAACGGCCGGAGATTATCTGCTTTAACTGCCGTATGAATGGCAGACGATATTGATCCAGATTCGGTTTTTGTCTCTCTCATACCGCCTTAACGCAGCCCAAAAAATAGGAATAACCAATTTTGTTGACACCAAAAAAGAGGCACACATGCTGCTCTAAGGAAAAATATCAATCAGTGTTATTGGCCTGTGTACGAAACGCATGGTATAACTAAACATGCTTTGCCTTGCCTAACAGAGGCTGACGCAGGAAGTTGGCAGTTGGAAAAATTGCAGTTTATAAGCATGGAAAGTAAGACTCACTAAATACATTTGTTCCAGGTGGGCTTGGTTAAGCAAGTAAGTCACCATAAATATTCTGGTGTACATTTTTAATATGTATGTATCTGACCATGTTGAATCAATTTATTTAATCCCAAACTGATTGTTAGGGTTTAGAAAAAGGATTGAGTTAAGGTTTAGGGGAAAGAAGGGGGTTATAATTAAGATGAAGATACACTAACAAAGACAAAAACAAAGCTCAGACCTCGTACAAATAGCTGAACATTTTTAATTTAGTACATTGTTTACTCTGACCCAGGGAGGAAGACAATATTAAAATAGACCCTGGTCCAAGGTGCAAGCCCTGAGTGGGAACACTTGAAATTTGGGAAGATGCAAGTGGACTTATGGACTAATAATAATGATTCCTTACACTTGTATTGCTCTTTATAAGCCTGTATTACAAAGTTTCTACAGCTGCCCTGGGGTAAACTGACGGAAGTGAGGCCGCTACTCTGTGCCATCGGCCACTCCCACCACCAACCACTCACTCACTCACTACATTCACTCAGGCTTCCTGGTGTTCCCAAACGGTCTTCCATCCAAGTACCAGCCAAGCCCTTCCCTGCTTAGCTTCCGAGATCTGATGGGATCAGGCACAGCAAAGGCGGTATGACCTTGGGTAAGACTGTTCACCCACATTACCTGAAAGTATGGTTGTTACTGTAGTTATAAAAATGAATATGTTATCAATATCAACTTAATATTATAGCCTTTGTCCTCCAAGCCTACCTAGCAGCTAATCTCAGTACCCCTATAACAACTGCCTTGTACTTGTCAGCCATCTCCATCTATCTGACTTAATTGTCAGATCATCTCAGAGCTGCCTCTCTGATGGACTTGTTCTTAATCCTAGCAATTATCTATCTTTACTTAGACGCCACGGGCTCTTACCTTGGCATGACAACACATTCTCTATTAAGCCATGATAGTGAAATGCACGTGTAACTTTTCTCAATCCATTCCAACCTGCTGCACAGACCTCCCCTCTTCTATCAAAAGGCTTTACATATTCAAAAATCACATTTTCAAAAAGATGCAAGCCTATTTACACAGTCTGTAACGTACACTACACTAATATGCATATGAATGGTGGTCTAATCAGCCACTTTAGAAGCATATACACTATGCTACAGGCACTCAAATGCAATTAATTTAAGTCAGTTTGGAAATGATAAAACGCCGCTTAATACATGACATTATGCAAATCTGTACTTAAAGTCGATTAAAATTAAAGCTGGACTTATAATGCTTAAGATAAAATAACCACTGGATGTAAAATGAGCAAATTATAAAAGCCAATTTCTGCAATACCCAGTTACTATTAAAGACAAAAGATGTATGAGCACACTCTCAATAAAGAAGCCGTTGGTACTGTATCACCCAAAATGAAACCTACCCAGACACATGAAGTACATGCAAACTCCACACAGAAAGAACCCCTTCCTGGAATCAAACCTAGGACCTTCCTGCTGATAAGTGAGGGTGCTAGCCATCGTGCCACCTGTATTGAATGTATTATTGTGGTGAATTTGTAATGGCTGCCGTTTCCCTTTCATTTTACATTACATTTTACTTTTCCTCAATAATCAGAAACCATAAAAACAAGAGTCCTCTTCACAACAATAGAAAATGTCTTAAGTCTTGATTTTAACAAACCTCCTTTTAACCCCATAGACGCTCCCTGTGAGGCGTTTGCAGACCACTTCAAGGGAAAGATGGACACTATCAGACGCAATATTTTATCTACCCAAAGTAACATGGTTTTAAATGCGTCTGGCTGTCTATCTGTTCCAGAGGAAACACTGCACAGTTTTGTCCAGGTTAATGCTGAGATGCTTGATAAAGTTTTCTCCTCAGTGAGGCCCACCACATGTCTTTTAGACCCGGTCCCAACCCTGTTTTTTCAAACATTTATGGATCTTTTAGAGACGAGCTTTTACACATGATGAATTCAGACGGGGGTCTTCCCTGCTGCCTTTAAGGGGAGGACGGCCCCTCTGATGGGGTTTCCTCACCTCGGTCATCTGTACCCAGCCTTATGTACTTGATTCTGTGTGTGAGTGTGAGTGTAGAGTAAAGGGTAGGGGGTGTAGATGTACGTGTGTATTGTGATAACTGTATATATTGGGAGGGTGGGAGGGTTTGACGGGCGAGAATGTTTTAATGTCTTTTTAAATGTCAAGCACTTTGTAATGCACTTATGTACAGTATGAAAAGTGCCTCTATAAATAAAGATTGATTGATTGATTGATTGATTGATTGATTGATTGATTACAGCAGAATGCTTAGATTAGTTGTCTGACGTCCTCTGCTGGCAACAGTTAAGCATTTTGAGAAGACAAGTTAGCAGCATGTTGTCAACGGGTTTTCTGAGTTACCATTTGGTTAAAAGCTCAAAAAGGTGATTTTTAGCATAACATTTACATTTTGATATTCTGTCCTAAGTTTTATTATTTATACTTTTTATAAAGTATTATTTATACTTTTAAGCTTTTTATTAATTGTATATAAGGGGTGGAACTAAATAAGGTCACACTTCAACCCACCACTATTTGAACATAATGCTTTGTATTGTTATGCATTACATACATTATTATTATTTTTAAGTTGTTTGAAATAAACTAAACTAAAACTATATAAGATACCTCTATTTACTATTTCATTGTTTGCACACTATCCTGTCTTTGATTGCACATTTTTCCTGTCTATTTGAGAGCTGATGTAACAACTGAATTTCTCCATCGTGAGATCATCAATCCATCCATTTTCTTCCACTTGTGCGTTGCTGGGTCGCGGGAGCAGCTGTAGGAGCTGCACCAGCCCCTATGGCTCCTCCTGCAGGTGGTGGGTCCACAGAAGGACGGCCTCATGGTTCTAACCGGGCCTGTTGGTCTCTCATAAGGGGCTTCTGAACCGCTCTTTGTCTGACCCGTCACCTAGGACCTGTTTGTCATGGGAGACCCTACCAGGGGCACGAAGCCCCTGACAACAGAGCTCCCAGGATCATTCGGGGGCTCAAACCCCTTCATCACGTTAAGGTGGCTGATCGTGGAGGGGATTGTGAGATCAATAAAGGCTTACTATATCTTATCTTATCTTATCTTTGGGATGGGCGGATTGATTCCACAGTATCGATATACCGATTCCAAATGATTACTTTTAAAGTATCGATACTGGGCAACATGTGTAGATACTACATAGAGTATGTAAAATAAAAGGCACAGCAGCAGTTATAGACAGAAAAGGATGACTTACTCCATTGTTTTGAGCCAAAACAGCTCCACAGCAGCTCCACTTTTGTGCATGTAATTAATTTAACATTGACAGTTAAATTCACATTTTTATGTGGCATACATATAAAATAAACCATTTTAGAAATGTGATCAAAATGCATTGCCCCATATGAAATGACCAGTATCGGTATTGGTATCAATACCAATACTCGATATTGACTAAAATGACCTCAAAAGTATTGGTATTGTATTGATTTGAAAAAAGTATCGCCCATCACTACCAAGTATGTCTCTAAGATCCTTATTTCCAACTGCAGATTGAAATATATGACATTAAAATGCTGCGCCATGTCCACCAAGACCTTGTGTTATCTATGAGTTATACCCCAGCCTTGATTATTACCCAGAATGCACGGCACACACAATTCATTTAGACAACTCCGTAGCCTGAGATCAGTCAAAATCCCAGCCTGCCTGTTCATGTAAGATATAACATTTACTGTTGGCACCAAAAATCATTATTATTCTGATGAGATTCTCAAAAATCATTAGGAGATATTGGAAACCCCTGCCGCGTCTCTTGTTCAAATTAGTCTAATATTATAAATGATGATAATTACTTCTTCAACCTTTACCTGATCGAATTTATGAACCGCTTTGACTCGTTAGATTAATATTTCAGCCCCCCCGAATATTTAACTTTTTAATCAAACCCACTTTTCCTCACCACAGTGGCTATTAAAATTCACTTGGCATTTTCAGGTTTGTAGATTAAAAACTGACCGGAATATTACTCTCTCTAAAAGACATGCCGAGATAAAATATTGAATAGGTTGAAATGAGTCTTCCAATTCGGTTAGCTCGCGCCGCTAACAAAGGTTAATAAGAGGTTAAGAGGAAGACTTCTGACTATATGGATTCGCAGACAGATACAAGTGCGGTGTATGGAGGACTTCAATGAGGAAAGATACAGCCCGCGATGGCGAAGAGAGGCTGAGGAAGTGGTTGTGCGATGGTGCTGCTGTCTCTGTGGAAATGGGGCGGATGAAGGTTGCAGCTGAAAGGGCAAGATGATGGAGGAGAAAGACTGCTTTTATATCAATGGCTTTAAAGCTAAATGGTTAAGAGGAAATGGTAGCAAGCAGTGATTAGCTGATTGTGACAGACAGATTGTGTTCTGCTGGAATATTCTGCTATTTATGATCATGGCTTGGTCATGGGCCAAGGTAAGCAGTGATCATTGTCAAGCTTTTTATTTCCAATGCTGATCCAGCTTGAGACACAGAGGACGCAATGCTGAATCAGCGTTTGAAGACCTTATTGACAATTGCAGGTTCAGAGGAAGTCCCTCTGCCAACATGTCAGGATGACAAAATTGTCTCCACCAATCACATGTAAAGAACCATGTTATTGAGACTAGGGGTGGGAACCTCTGGGTAGCTCACGATTCGATACGATACGCGATACATGGCTCACTATAACGATTATCTCATGATACGACGATACGGCGATACTGCGATAATTGATATATTGCGCAAAAATAATCTACGATCTACAATAAAAAAAAGAGCTACTTTTAACCTTTATTTTAACATACTACATATTAGTCATAATTTACATTTCTTTTCGTGTGCTTTGTACCACTTTTATAAATGATCCCTGACTTACTCACTGAAAATGGGTCTATAGATCTGTCAGCGACTTTATTTACATTTAAATAAACAAGAAAACACAGTCCTATTTAAAAAGTAATAAATAAACCCCAAATGAAACTTCTTAGTAATTATAAAAAATATAATTAAAAGTAATTTATTTGTGTGAAAGTGTTTGGTCCAAGTGCTTAAAACTGTAGTGCTGCCCCCTGCTGTCCTGACTTTTATTATTGGCCTCTATTGACTGTGAAAACAGTGGAGCACTGCTGCCTCATTAATATGCATGACGTTACTCATTAATATGCATGACATCATCAAAAGTATCGATATGGGAATAAAAAGTATCGGTATCGTATCGTCCCGTAAAATATCACGATATATCGGAAAATCAAGTTACTTTAACCTTAGAAAGTTAAGAGGCGTTATCCCAATACTGTTTTGCATTAATAGGTCAAATAATAGCGGAGATTGTCACATTTAGGGCCCGATCTTCCGCCTGGCGCAATAACAGCATTGGCGCAGAGTATGCATGCAACAAGCGTTTGTTGCTTCTTCTCTTTTTCTCTCCTGATCTTTACATTAAAGGGACTATACATAAGTTTAACCACAAATAAATGTATACAAATTTAAAATTTCTTTCTTATACATGCTCCAGCAATGCCCTGGTGAGTAGAATGAGCCCTGGCCTTTTCACCGCGATTGCCTCTATATGCCTGTAAAGTCACTTGAATAGTCTATGTTCGGGTCGAACAAGCAAACAGCGTAATGACGTCATGCGCGTTCACGCTCAGCTGTAGCGTTAGCTGTATCTCCTCTATACTGACGCTGCAGGGCGAGTGGTAACTTCAGAAGGATGGATTTAGAGGAGAATAAGAGGAGACCGGCTTCAAGCACCATCGAAACTCCAGCCCAGACCCCAAATAACAAAAAGAAACGAAGAGTTTATTCGAGTGTGACAAAAAAGGCGAAAGTCGAGTCTGATCGGCGTAGGCAAAGAACCAGAGTAAACATCGGACAATGTTGAGAGAATCTCTCAAGAGACCCGCAGCTTATTTTTGCTTGAAAGGTAAGAAATTATTACTAAATACGTGGGGGAAAAGTGTTGTTGATGCTTCAAAACAACGGTGTCCGACTGTCCGTGCATGTTGTACAAACTTCACTGAAACAAGCCATAAAATAATCATATTTGGAAGTTACCAAAATAGTTGATCTAATAGTTTTATACCTACAGAGAAGTTGTGTAGTATTAGTAGCAGACTAGTAGTGTCAGTAATAACAGTAATTGTGCTGTACCTACAAAACATTTGAGTAGTAACAGTGGTAATGGTGCTGTATTTACAATGGCAAAATAATGCTGCTAATGTTAGCTTTTCTTGGCCGCAAAATAAGCATGACTGTTCACGGATTTATAAGTAGTGAAACGACTACAAAAAGTGGACATGTGCCGTTTACAATATAGTTTACGAGTTAGCTACGCTAACTTTGGGCCCAGGAAATTGAAGAGACGATTTTGGCTTTTCCTAGTAGCATTTCTACCAGTGGAAATATTTTATTATTTCAATTAGGCCTGCATTTATGCATACAAAGTATAAAAGTATTTTTTTCTCTCCTTCAAACGTCATTCATTCGTTTATCTGTATTATTTGGCTTCTTCACTCGATTCACTTTGCTGCATTTGCTCAAGTATCACATCTTGGAAAATATTCACTCAAACTGATTTGGTCTAAATATCTTACAAAACAGTAACGTTTCTTACCTCAGTTGAAGTCACGCCTGCAAATCTGTAAATTGACCAGGACGGGACTGTTATTTCTGGTGCTCGTAAAGCCTGAGCGCCTCATGCACGAGCTTATCATCGAGGCTGCAGTTACGCGTTTGGCCTGAGGGGCAATTGCGAGGGCAATTACAAAACTGCCAAACTCCACACAGCCCCTTTAATATCGCGCGACCTCATGTACTTCATTTAGCATTTTCCAATTATCAAAGGACATATTAAAAACTTTATTCCACTGTGAGTTCAACATTGGACGTGTCGCGAGAGAAAGGTAACAGAGCCCGTTCATAACCATTTCATGCAAAATCTCTGGGAGGGATCGCTGTTGTACATAACTTCGCCATTCGCCATGGGTGTGTCTGTCCAGCAGCCCATGTCCAGCCCCCGTTCAACTCACTTACTGCGCCAGGTATAAAGATTGCACAGAGCACACCTCGTCAGCGAGAACGTTGGAGATCGGATACTTAAAAATAACAAAACACTGCTAAACATTTCTGCATTTTCAGATGATTTATTAAAAAACTATCAGAAAACGGTTGTTTATGTTACAATGTGTGAGAGGAGAGAAAAAGCTATGTGCTGCCAGTTCCTCGAGCATGAAGGGAGAAGGGAGGCTCTGAACAGGGAGTGGATCAGGAGGGATTTGAACTTAGTCAAATGAATATTTTTTGAAGAGAGGGGGTCGGTATACCAAAGCAAACCTGCACCCCTGGTCTGGGTGGATGCCTGGTGTTACACAGTGGGTGCACGGATAGGGTAAGAGTATAACGAGGAGAAATCCAGCCTTCAAAAGTTTGTTGAAATAACTGTTTAGTATGCCAGAGAAGCCTTTCACATTATTCTATAACAACATATTTAGTTCTTGAAGGTACAAAAAGCAGGTTAAAGTACACAATTTAAAGCAATGTTACCTATTTCCAGCCTCTATGTATCATTGGCTGGGCATTCATTGCTCGTAATAGCTCTCTTGAAACTATAAATAATAAGAAGCTCTACTTAACCTGTCTACAAACTGCAATTATGAACATACAACCCATCACAGAATCGATAGTGGCACAAACGTATTGACCGTAAAGCATGAATATTGGCAACATATTTCCTTAAGAGGACATTTCAATGAACTAGCCTATTTCTTCAGGCACAGCAATCAATAGGATCTACATTTAGACTATCCATTATCTATTGTGGAAAATCAATGCAGTTCAATGCTTTAGCCCTCAAGGTTATGCTCCTGTTTACGCCTCCAAACTGCGTGTGCTGGTGGCTGTGACAGAACAAATAAACCTGCTTTTGGCCACGTCAGCTCAGATATTTTGCGTTTTATGACTTAGAATAGTTTCTGTGTATAGAAAGAACAGTCTCTCATCAAGGGGTTTGCATCTCAAAGCTTAGTTGGAGTGTCCTCCGCTGGCAGCAGGGGAGACATGATAAAAACGATATACAAGCCTTTATTTTTAGTCAATGGCATGCTGACAAATACAGAGCACCATAATAAACGCAGTCTGAGTGAAGACTGGCACAGAACAGGTTCAGTGACGGTTTATGGGCTTTGAAAATCCCGAATTTTCATTCTTTTATTCTAGCTAATAATATGCAACTTAACCCGGGGAGATTGGAGCACTGAAGCAGCGGAAGAAAAAACAACCAAAGAGAGCAAGTGTATTCAGACCTGCATGGAATGAAGGGACATAATGCAATACCGTTTGGAAACACCGGGAAGCCTGGCGATTGTAGTGAGTGAGTGAGTGAGTGGTTGGTGGTGGTCGTAGGGGCCAATGGCGCAGACTGGTTGCCTTGCTTCCATCAGTCTACCCCAGGGCATCTGTGGCTACAATAGTAGCTTACCACCACCAAGTATGGAGTGAATGAATAATGCGATGTAAAGCATCTTTGAGTGTCCAGAAAAGCGCTATATAAAACCGATGCATTATTATTATTATTATTATTATTATTGTTATTATGGGAGGAGGCCTCGTGGAAGGCCCAGGACACGCTGGTGGGACTATGTCCATGAGCTGGCCTGGTGTCGCCTCGGGGTCCCGCCAGAACAGCTGGAGGAGGTGTGCGTGGATCGGGAAGTCTGGGCATCTCTGCTGAGACTGCTGCCTCCGTGACCCATCCAATGGATGGATTGTTATTATTATTAATAATTTGGACGAGGGAATGTTGGAACATGGTCAAAAGATTTTGAAAAGCCATTGACTTTTGGACTCACAAGGCCATTTGTTTCTGACACACAGGGTAACAAACATGTATGGCAACAAATCTTAGGCGCGTTTTCGCAGAGGAATATCATCATCATGACATGATCGAAGTTAAAAGCCCTACCTATATATGGTGTTTCTTCTGTCCATTCATGTCTACATTCTTTAGTGAAAAGCAGAAACAAAAAAGATCCACTGATTTTCACAATTCTATCTGTTCAAACCACTCGGTCATGAACGTCACATCACCAGTGCATATAGGTATACCTTAGCACATCACTCACTCTCACGCTTTCATAAAATTATCTACGTGTGCCTAATCTGACTATAATACCTGCGCATCATCCTGACAAGTGTTTTCTGTGCCTACATTTCCCCCATCTTGGCAGCGCATAGACGTTTGAGTGTCTTATCATCACCTTTTATGCAAAAGAAGGGAAACGATCCAGAATTTGCACGGCGCCACTGGCTGGGACTCGCACCTCAGCTGGAGCATGCAGTCGTGCTGTGTGACTAACCAATCACAGCGGCCCTCCTGCTCCGCTCGTATGCAACATTAGGCTCGTCAATGTCCCTGCGCGCTTTCCAAAGCCATAGTGAGGACTCTATTCTAGGCTTGTCATTTGTGGAATAGGCTGTATAATATCAGGACTCTTACTGTATTATCCGACAAAACAAAACGTCTCTTTTGCAATGGTAGACTCTTTAATTCCCAATTGTTTCTTTTCTAGGATCGTCTTGTAACTTTTTACTAATTCATTCTTTTGACATTTTTAGGAAATGACTTTGTTTCAACAGCCCATACAGACATAACCAATCTGATATCAATTCATACAGTAAAACACACATAAAACAGTTTGTTATTGTAGAAATACTTAGTCCTAATGTTCAGCAGTTGAAGCAGTAGAATAATGTTTGAAATATAACTGACCTTGTATCACATGAATTACCGCATTTTGAGGGACTATTTTCTCGCAGATCACTCCGCCGCTGCGTTAGCTTACAGTCACGAAGCTGATGCTGCTCAAATATAAGTTATTTTAAATGCAAAATGGTTAAAATGATTCTATTAACACAGACATTTATATCGTTAGTCTGGTGTTATAAGTGATTTACCTCAGGAGCACTGTGGAGTGGGTCAGACTGTTTATAATCCAGGCTAACTGATACCATAGAATTGCTTTAGCCTTGCCCTAGCCTAGCGCCACTAGACTCTTCAAATATAAGAACTGCATGAATTTAAGAAAAAATATCTCCAGACATCAACAACACTCTGGATAACTAGGAAATGAGGCCCAATGTCAAAAATCCCGAAATATCCCTTTAAAATATTTGAATTTTAGGCTACTAAAGAAATGTTTCCTTTAGCCATTTACAAACAGTGCACACGGTTGATCTCTGGCTGTTGTTGTTGGCTATTTTGTCGCTGGAAGTCATATATATATATATATAAACACGTAAAGAAATGCCTGTGGTACATTGTTTTACACTTGAACCAATGAGCATGAGTAAGGTTCGGCAAACATGGCAGTATAAATGCTGATATCTTCACCTAATGGTCCCCACCTAATACGCACCTTAAAAAAAGTCGAGCACAACACGTGGCGAACTCCCCTTGAATATGGAAGACACGGACCCTCACTTCCTCTGGGCAAACAGCCCACAGAGCCGCACTCAACACTATAAGGCCCTAAGTATTCCCTCCACACACCCACTGAAAAAGGCAGTGTGTGTGTGTCGTTTGTGTGCGTGTGTGTGTGTGTGTGTGCGTGTGTGTGTGTGTGTGTGTGTGTGTGTGTGGGGGGGTTCCTGTGTACAAATAAGCCAGCGCTCTACGCATGAGCCGCCTGGGACCCGACTGAACGTGCATGTTTGTGAAAGCCTTTTATAAAAGACATATAGGCTATAAGGCACCGCAACGGCAACCATTTGCTGGTCCAAATACTGGAAAATAAACAGGAAAACTTCAATTTCCGATCCACTTTATAGCACGTTTTATCAACAATTTGTCTGGCTCTGGCCGCTGCGGATGTTTGGAAATGCATTCGAAACGCTTACTGTCAGATGATATATTATATATCACACGTTTTAGATAACCTTTTCGTTTCGACTTAACCTTTAGACCTGATTATCCTTCAAGAGCAACAACAAAACCCGCCTGTAATTTGGGGGGGAAATGCAAAGCGGCAAGCACCTCATTCTGCTTTGTTTTGACATACAGGGGCAATTTAGCTGTTACCTTTCAATGTAATCAAATTGTATAACCGCCTCTGCACCTTTTAGAGACAAACTCCATTCCGACCATTAGCCTTTAGAAAAAAAAAATGGCTATCAGGGACACAATGGAGCGTGAAGACGAAGGAGAAATTGCACGGTGGTTATACTTACAAGCATGTAGAAAAAACACAGATTATCAGGAGATGAGGAAGTGTTAAGGCGTTCATTGGCAAACACATCAAATGGACTTTTATGAGGTTTTCCCTGTGTTACGATTGTTGTTTCTACATTTTTTCCTTTTAAAGATGATGAGATAGTTCTCCAGTGTGCTTATGTCCATAGCTATGCTGCGTCACCACGCTCCCAAATGTCGGCCATAAAACCTCAGACCTCAAGCCTAGCATTCAAAGTGATTTCCTTTTTTTGTGTTTATCCTTTGAGAGGGATGGGCAATTTTCTTAGAACTTTGAGCATAAGTTCTATCAGTCATGTCACTTAACATCTTTTTAAAGATAACGAAACGCAACTGCTGTTTCTTAAAGTTCACACTTCACTATAGAGGCGTGTTCACACTTTGTTTGAATTTTCACCACATATAGCATCGGAAATTCGCTGCTGAAGCCTAGTAAGAGATGGGGGCTGGCTCTGGATGTTCCTGGACTTTCCATTGAAACTATAGTGCGTTTGCCCGTGACGTCACTTTTCCGAAGTGAGACATGATACTCACCAATGTACTCGCCTATCAAAACAGTACCGCGAAGTTTGAAACAGCAAAATTGTTAATTATTGTCGTGTTCTTGCAGTACTACCGAACAGACAGAACAATTAACTAAATAAAGGCAATGATAGATTGTAAGCCTCAATCAGAATTTGAATGAGAAAAATCTGGATAACATCCGAATTTGGGCAGCTCATTTTGTAGCCGGTATGTGGATTTTACATTTAATGAACAGGGTTAAGCCTATGTGTAAAAAAGTTTATTTACCATTTTCAATTAGCAATGTTAATTCCAACATGACCTCAACAAAATATTACACACATTTCTAAGAGTGTTATGTCAACTTCGTATAAAGAGCATGATATCAAATATTGATGAGAAAATTGATTCACTTGCAAGATTGCGAGATCGCCACTAAACAAACTGGCATTCGCTTTCGTTTCATATGGAACTTCATCCAATTAACTTAAGTTTGTAACTAAAACGTTTTTTGTTTTGCATTCAGTCTTTCGTTGTACAACTGGTCAAATGTGTGAGAAGTTTTGGGGTCCGATCTTGAGGGTTTATCGCCCCCCCGCCTTTGAGTCCTAACCAAATTGCTAGCATGAACAAGCTTCAGTTAGCCCGCGCTGAAGGCTATGGGGGAAACCACCCTGACTTTGTCCATTGCCATTCTACAGCTTATGGTTTTCACTGAACAACAGCGGCAGGATGGGGGCTCAGTGACGCCAACGCCATGATGCCAAAGCCATCCAGATCAAGTATACGGAAAATTTAAAAAAATATAGGCACTGCTTCTGTTCTTGACTGCGCAAGGCCAAAATGAGCTCCACCACCATCATAAATGGAAGAGGGTAAGTATAATTAAAGCCGCAAGCGGCGATGGAGGCCCTCGCCCCTGGCGCAGCCCCCCTTGTGACCGCCCCCCCTTGCTACCGCCCCCGCTCTCGCCCAAACCTGCTCTCCCTTCGGCTTCACACACAACCTGTGTGCTCTCTGCTAACTCTTGCTCCGGCCCACTCTCGTCTTGCCTTCGTCACACCTTGCTCTTGCCCCAGGTATCTATGATGCCAGCCCACTCTTGCTTCAGCCTCAGCGCCCCGGCCTCACGTTCACCACAGCGGTGCTTTTCACTCGTTCTATAGTTGAAATACCTTCTATGACCAGTGAACTGCAATACTCGGGAAAAGCCAGCAGGCAAAACAGCATCTGGACAGAGGTGCACTCTTGCATTTGCAGAAAAAAGAGCAGTGATCTGCACGAGTAAAGAGGAAAATGGCAGTGAAAGGTAGAAAAGTGGCTAAATACATAATTGTGTCTACATAACTTGGTGCTCATTCTGGAGTTGTATCTGGCTCAGAGCTTTAGTGGCCCATGTGAAAAGAGAAAGCATTATAAAAGTGTCAATACCATGTTTGAACTGGCAACCTCCTGCATCAAAGACAAGGACATTATTACTGAGCTATAACATGACCCCAAGGTTAACCTGATACGGGCTACTTTTTTCTAAATCCCCGGGTGTGAAAGTATGTCCAAGCAAGGCATTTGGGAAGAGAGGTCATTTCAGGTCATTTCAGGTAATTTTTGCCCCTCCATTTTGTCCATTGTTTTCGACATTTCCCCCCAGTTGTTCCTCTATTTGAAAACCGAAGGGTGAATGTGAAAAAGCCTACTGTGTTTTGTAGCCCCGTGTCTCTAGAGTCTGTTAAACCAGGTGTGAGCGGATTTTGCTGAAAAACCAGGGACTAGTTCGTTAAAACATAAGATGAGTCCAGACGGATTTCCAATTAAAAGTGAAAATGGATGACTTCCTGTGCGTCCTTGCCACGCCCACATCTTCGATAGGTGGTGCTGTACTGTGGTGAAGTTGGTCTTTTAATGAGTTCATTCTGTGAAGCTTGGTTTAGTGCATTAGTGATACCAGTGTGAGCTCAATATTCCAATGGATGTTCGATTTATAAACGATAACGTGGCATTGTTAATAATAATAATTATAATGCATTAGTCTTATATAGCGCTTTTCCAGATGCTCAAAGTCGCTTTTACAATTTCTTGCATTATTCATTCACACCATACTCGGTGATGACAAGCGAGGCAACCAGTCTGCACACATCAGCCACCACCACCAACCACTCACACACACACACACACTACATTTCCCAGGCTTCCTGGTGTTCCCAAACGGTCTCCCATCCAAGTCCTTGCAGGGCCGTCCCTGCTTAGCTTCCGAGGTCTGACTGCATCAGGCATAGCAAAGGCCCTATGGTCACATACATTGTTGAGACATTGACCTTGGCCACGCCCACATCTTATAAAATATGACATGACTGTAATATATTTTTTGTTTGTTTTATTGTGTAGAATATGCATGCAACGTTTCATACAAATCGTCCAAACTAAAATGTTCAAGGTATAGAAAAGTTGGTGAAATACTGTAGTGAAGTTGGTCTAAAAATGAGTGCGTTCTGTTCAGCTTGGGGTGGTGCACAAGTGACACAAGTATGAGCTCACTGTTTTAGTGCATGTTTGAATTATGAAGAATAATGTGCCATTTTTGAGACATTTTCTTTGGCGCCCACATCTTATGAAATATGACATGACTGTAATGTATTGTTTTGTTTGAGTCAGTGTTTAGAACATACTGGCAAAGTTGTATAAAAAATTCCAAACTGCAGTTTTCAAGGTATAGCTAGGGGGCGCTGTCCTGGGAGCAGCCTATATGTTAATGGCTGCGTTCTGTTCAGTTTCGGGTGGTGCATTAGTGACTTGAATATGAGCTCTGTTGGCCAATGCCTGTGAGCGTGAGCTGTCTTCGAAAATACACGAAATGTAAGCATTCTTCGCCGTGGCGTTATGAGGGGACCGTTGAAATGTTTTACAAACCGTGCCTGATTCTTGAAGTTCAACATGTCTAGATGCACTGTGCCAAGTATGATTTTATTTGGATGAAAAACCAGGGACTAGTTCGTTAAAACATAAGTTGAGTCCAGCCAGTTTTTCAATTGAAAGTCAAAACGGCCGACTCCCTGTGCATCCGGGCGTGGCGCTCCAATTGCGTTTTTGGTTTGTCCTGATGTCCCCTTTCACTGTACCCAAGGGTTTGGGCCTACGGCCAAAAACGCGTGTTTTCATTTGTATGGGGGTCAACTTTGAGGGGGCGCTGTGGAGCCATTTTGTTTTGGGCGTGGCCAATTCGTCTATTTACATAAATTTTCACGCCATCCGAATGACTCCGCCAAATTTGGTGAGTTTTCGGCAACGTTGAGCGGGTCAAAAGTACGATCGTTTCCGGAGAAAAAATATAATAATTAAAGCCGCAAGCGGCGATGGAGGCCCTCGCCCCTGGCGCAGCCCCCTTGCGACCGCCCCCCCTTGCTACCGCCCCGCTCTCGCCCAAACCTGCTCTCCCTTCGGCCTCACACACAACCTGTGTGCTCTTTGCTAACTCTTGCTCCGGCCCACTCTCGCCTTGCCTTTGTCACACCTTACTCTTGTCCCAGGTATCTCTGGTGCCAGCCCACTCTTGCTTCAGCCTCAGGGCCCCGGCCTCACGTTCACCACAGCGGTGCTTTTCACTCGTTCTATAGTTGAAATACCTTCTATGGCCAGTGAACTGCAATACTCGGGAGAAGCCAGCAGGCAAAACAGCATCTGGACAGAGGTGCACTCTTGTATTTGCAGAAAAAAGAGCAGTGATCTGCACGAGTAAAGAGGAAAAAGGCAGTGAAAGGTAGAAAAGTGGCTAAATAAATAATTGTGTCTACATAACTTGGTGCTCATTCTGGAGTTGTATCTGACTCAGAGTGCAGTGGCCCATGTGAAAAGAGAAAGCATTATAAAAGTGTCAATACCATGTTTGAACTGGCAACCTCCTGCATCAAAGTCAAGGACATTATTACTGAGCTATAACACGACCCCAAGGTTAACCTGATACGGGCTACTTTTTTCAAAATCCCCGGGTCTGAAAATATGTCCAAGCAAGGCATTTGGGAAGAGAGGTCATTGCAGGTCATTTCAGGTCATTTTTGCCCCTCCATTTTCTCCATTGTTTTCGACATTTTCCCCCAGTTGTTCCTCTATTGTTTTCCTACTGTCCCCCCATGTCTTTCTGTGTAGTTGTGCATATTTCTAAACTGTTCTTTCTTCGTTTTTAATAAGGTTGGGACCATAGGCGCCGATTTATGTTCTTCCCAGTAGATGCCCAGTCCAAAGGAAAAAAAAAACCAGCAACCTCCTGCACCAAAGACCAGCGCACTATCTCTGAGCTATACCTCTGTGTAATGGTTTGCCTAATGTGGGCTACTACTATTCTCTACATGACCAGGGCGAAATTAGGTCCCAGCACGCCCCTGGAGGAGAGAGATCATTTCAGGTCATTTTCCCCCACCCCCTCCATTTCTTGATTGTTTTCGACATTTCCCCCAGTTTTGCCTCAAGTGTTTCCCTAGTGTCCCCACATTTCTTTCTGTGTAGTTCCACATATTTTGAAACTGTTCTTTCCTCGTTATTAATGAGGATTTAATAAAGTATTCATTAAAAAAAAGAAAAACAAAAAAGTCATGGTTGGGTTTGAACTAGCAATCTAATAGTTGCAAACCCTGCACTCTATAAACGGAGCTAAACAAGCACAGACACTTTTACAACCGAACTGACAAATATCTTATGAAACGCCTTGCGCTCATGTAGTCTAGGCTTGGACAATGTGTGGGTCATTTCCCCGTTTTTAGTGAGGGTGGGGCCATAGGCGCCGATTCAGGTTCTTCCCAGTAGGCACTGAGTCACAAATAAAAAGAAAAAAAAAGGAGTCACTGTGGGGTTTGAACCGGCAATCTAATGGATGGGAACCCTGCACTGTACTAACGGAGCTATACAAGCTTAAGCAACAACACTGCGGATTTTATATTAATCTTATGAAACAGTGACACTCGTGTGTTCACAGAAAACGGAATTACAGTTCAGGCAATATTTATTGAAACATTTTGTAATTAGGGCTAATTCCCTGGGCGCCCAAAGATCTGAGAAGGTACTCCAGCCCCACAAAAGTCTCGATAGATGAAGGAATATTTTGGTGAGACCAAAATAGTACGAGGAATAAACGGAGAGACGGACAGGAAACAGCCTATCTGAACTTCCTGTGATTGTACTTTCCAAAAAACCTGATTTTGTAGGCAAAAACGTTCAAATTACAGCTTCTTTCTGTAACAGAGGGGTAGTAAAACTATGTATGTGTCTAAAAGTGTGGCTGTTGTGAATAAAGGGGGAATTTGGGAAAAATGGCGATTTTCAGGAGAAACTCTGACAGAGGCCATCATGCTGCCAGAAGAAGAACTCTGGCTATTTTCACGGAGGATGGGCGGGCCACTTACAAGCCACTTAAAAGCCATCTTAAGCCAGCAGGTGGCGCTGTTTGGCCAGTTTGCAAGGGCTTAATAAGTGGAGTGGTTAACTTAACCCCCACATGTTATACATCTTCGGAAAGCTCTGACTGAGGCGCATGTGACTGTCAGGGTCATTGGTCACTGCCGAGTATGCAGTGACCAACATGTGTAGATGAGGTAGGCCTGGGAGCAGCCTATATGTTAATGGCTGCGTTCTGTTCAGTTTCGGGTGGTGCATTAGTGACTTGAATATGAGCTCTGTTGGCCAATGCCTGTGAGCGTGAGCTGTCTTCGAAAATACACGAAATGTACGCATTCTTCGCCGCAGCGTTATGAGGAGACTGTTGAAATGTTTTACAAACCGTTACTGATTCTTGAAGTTCAAGATGTCTAGATGCACTGTGCCAAGTATGATTTTATTTGGATGAAAAACCAGGGACTAGTTCGTTAAAACATAAGTTGAGTCCAGACGTTTTTTCAATTGAAAGTCAAAATGGCCGACTCCCTGTGCGTCCGGGCGTGGCGCTCCAATTGCGTTTTTGGTTTGTCCTGATGTGCCCTTTCACTGTACCCAAGGGTTTGGGGCTACGGCCAAAAACGCGCGTTTTCATTTGAATGGGGGTCAACTTTGAGGGGGCGCTGTGGAGCCATTTTGTTTTGGGCGTGGCCAATTCGTCTATTTACATAAATTTTCACAGCACCCCAATGGCTCCACCAAATTTGGTGAGTTTTCGGCAACGTTGAGCGGGTCAAAAGTACGATCCTTTACGGAGAACGCAAATAATAATAATAAGAAACCACACAAAAACAAAAGTCCCTTGCCGGGGACTGCGTCCGGCTCGGGCCTAATAAGAAACCACACAGAATCAATAGTCCCTTGCCGGGACTGCGTCCGGCTCGGGCCTAAATATAAGGAGAACAAAGCTAGATAGAGGCATGTTGTAATATATTTATTTGTTTGTTTTAATGTGTAGAATATACCTGCAAAGTTTCATATAAATCGTACAAACTAAAATTTTCAAGGTATAGCTAGGGGGCGCTATAGTGGTGAGCACCGTGCAGTTATTGAGCTCTATGAATTCAGACCGTAACAGGCCTTATGTCAGCCAAATATGATCCAGATTGGATAGAGCGCATGCCTGCGAGGTGTTGTGAAATGTACAGGAAAAAGGCATGTATTTTGTGGAGCGGGGCGCTATTTGAAAACCGAAGGGTGAATGTGAAAAAAGCCTACTGTGTTTTGTAGCCCCGTGTCTCTAGAGTCTGTTAAACCAGGTGTGAGCGGATTTTGCTGAAAAACCAGGGACTAGTTCGTTAAAACATAAGATGAGTCCAGACGGATTTCCAATTAAAAGTGAAAATGGATGACTTCCTGTGCGTCCTTGCCACGCCCACATCTTCGATAGGTGGTGCTGTACTGTGGTGAAGTTGGTCTTTTAATGAGTTCATTCTGTGAAGCTTGGTTTAGTGCATTAGTGATACCAGTGTGAGCTCAATATTCCAATGGATGTTCGATTTATAAACGATAACGTGGCATTGTTAATAATAATAATTATAATGCATTAGTCTTATATAGCGCTTTTCCAGATGCTCAAAGTCGCTTTTACAATTTCTTGCATTATTCATTCACACCATACTCGGTGATGACAAGCGAGGCAACCAGTCTGCACACATCAGCCACCACCACCAACCACTCACACACACACACACACTACATTTCCCAGGCTTCCTGGTGTTCCCAAACGGTCTCCCATCCAAGTCCTTGCAGGGCCGTCCCTGCTTAGCTTCCGAGGTCTGACTGCATCAGGCATAGCAAAGGCCCTATGGTCACATACATTGTTGAGACATTGACCTTGGCCACGCCCACATCTTATAAAATATGACATGACTGTAATATATTTTTTTGTTTGTTTTATTGTGTAGAATATGCATGCAACGTTTCATACAAATTGTCCAAACTAAAATGTTCAAGGTATAGAAAAGTTGGTGAAATACTGTAGTGAAGTTGGTCTAAAAATGAGTGCGTTCTGTTCAGCTTGGGGTGGTGCACAAGTGACACAAGTATGAGCTCACTGTTTTAGTGCATGTTTGAATTATGAAGGATAATGTGCCATTTTTTAGACATTTTCTTTGGCCACGCCCACATCTTATGAAATATGACATGACTGTAATGTATTGTATTGTTTGAGTCAGTGTTTAGAACATACTGGCAAAGTTGTATAAAAAAATTCCAAACTGCAGTTTTCAAGGTATAGCTAGGGGGCGCTGTCCTGGGAGCAGCCTATATGTTAATGGCTGCGTTCTGTTCAGTTTCGGGTGGTGCATTAGTGACTTGAATATGAGCTCTGTTGGCCAATGCCTGTGAGCGTGAGCTGTCTTCGAAAATACACGAAATGTAAGCATTCTTCGCCGTGGCGTTATGAGGGGACCGTTGAAATGTTTTACAAACCGTGCCTGATTCTTGAAGTTCAACATGTCTAGATGCACTGTGCCAAGTATGATTTTATTTGGATGAAAAACCAGGGACTAGTTCGTTAAAACATAAGTTGAGTCCAGCCAGTTTTTCAATTGAAAGTCAAAACGGCCGACTCCCTGTGCATCCGGGTGTGGCGCTCCAATTGCGTTTTTGGTTTGTCCTGATGTCCCCTTTCACTGTACCCAAGGGTTTGGGCCTACGGCCAAAAACGCGTGTTTTCATTTGTATGGGGGTCAACTTTGAGGGGGCGCTGTGGAGCCATTTTGTTTTGGGCGTGGCCAATTCGTCTATTTACATAAATTTTCACGCCATCCGAATGACTCCGCCAAATTTGGTGAGTTTTCGGCAACGTTGAGCGGGTCAAAAGTACGATCGTTTCCGGAGAAAAAATATAATAATAAGAAACCACACAGAATCAATAGTCCCTTGCCGGGACTGCGTCCGGCTCGGGCCTAATAAGGTGGCACATGTACTTCTCTTGCTACATAACCACGTCACCAAAGCGTTCCTTTTCTGATTAGAGAGTGCTACCCCAGAGCAGGAGACAGTTCCTCCAGGGCCCCAGTTCTTCCCTGTCATGATTGGTTAGATTGGTCTCTCACTTGCTCAGAGCATGATGACACCGACAAACAGAATGCTATCGTCTACTGAGATAGAAACCTATCTCCGGCTCGTCAACGCAGACAAACTCAAGGCCAGGACGTCACAAAGCACGCCAACTACGAAGCTCAGATCATGTTCCTTCCAAAAACAAAATGACATATGACACCCTACCTCAGATTGTAGAGCCCCAGGAACATGTCGGGGCTGAGTCTCTCCAGGTTGTTCCCGTTGAGGTAGAGGCTCCTCAGGCTGCTCAGGCTGGAGAAGGCCCCCTCCTGGAGGTGCGAGATCCGGTTATTCCCCAAGTGCAGCAGGTCAAGGCTCGAGAAGTTCCAGAAGTCCGTCCTGTAGATCCGCTGGATGAGATTCCCGCTCAAATACAACTTCCTTCCGTTCAAAGGCCGTGGCGTCAACTGCGAAACATTGTGAAAGCCGCACTCTTTACAGTTGACCGTCAGGCCCAGGTCCGATATGTGGAGGTTACAGGTGCAGCCGATGGGGCAGATGATCGGGATGGGCGGACGCGTTTGGTAGCCTGCTACGGGTGGGTTCTGCGGGCTTCGGGCGGTGGGCGGAGTTCTGGATGCCCGGGGCTTCTTGGTGGGCCTGGGTAGCCTCTCCTTGCGCTCGGCCGACGAGGAGGACGACGACGTGGACGTGTGCGTGTTCTGGCGCGATCCGTGGACCATCGAGGAGGGTTTGGTCGGTCTCACCCGCGGCTTGGCGTTGGACGGGGGGTGCTGAGGCTGGCTCCCCACCTCTGCCTGAAGCTCCTTGTCGGGGAGGGCCGCGCACAGCTCCTTGCGGGGGATTTCGCGGAGGTCCTTGCCGTGGAGGTGGAAGGGGTATTCGCAGGTCACGTCCCCGACCACGGCGGTGTAAGGGATCTGGGAGAGCCATTGTTGGAGCTGCACGGACTCGCAGCCGCAGCTCCAGGGGTTTTCCTCCAACTGGAGCTCCATCAGAGAGCGCCCCACGTACTCCAGGGTGCCCGCGAAGGCCAGGCTCTTCAGACGGTTCCCCGCAGGTCCAGGTGGGTGAGGGAGACCGACCTGGAGAACAGAAACAGCAGAGAGATAAGACGTTGATAATCCAATGGGGGGACTGGTCGCACATGTCTTTACATCCCAGTAATAGCATTGTACATGGTCAGATTTATGTTGCTAAAATCTGTAAGAGTCTCACAGAGGATGTGGGACAGGCCTCAAGTCTTACAATGTTAAAAATCTTGGTTGAACACGATTTGGTTTAGTGGTGCATTTTACATGGAAATAGCACGGTAACTTGGGATAACAAGGGACAGTTCCCATCTATCAATTTTTTTAGATGAAGGATCTGGGAACTATTTTGGAGAATTTGGGTTAAGACTTTTTGAGATTGGGTCATTGACGTGACGTGCATATGTTTATGTCTGAGTGTTATATTTCTTTTAAAAATAGTTTGATCAATTCATTACATGTATCACTTTATTCAATAATATATATTTTTTTATGTTTTCACACCTCAAACCCCTACAATTTCAGGTGGTGCAAATGATTAGACTAATAAAGCTTCTGAAAATTGTATTTTCAGGGTAACAAATTAAAGATAAAACATCATGGCATAATTTTATGTTAAATATCTTTCAAATAAGTCATCATTCATGAATATTAATAGTTTTAAAGCTTTTGAGATCGCTAAAAAATGTGGTCTGACAATTTGTAATCTTAAAATATCAGGGTGGCACAACCGTAAGAACAGGGTTGTACCAGCAAACAGGATATAACATCCGCCAGAAGAACAAGTAATCTTTAAGGCTGAGTGAAAAAGTTTGAAAATCTCTATCAAGAATTGAGATAAAATAGCTTTTTTCCGACTCATAGGTAAACTGTCACACTTTCGGTGTCAGGTGTTCGGTGTTTTTATAAAAGTCCATCCATCCATCCATTTGCTTGCGTAGGTTTCCTCCGGGTACTCCGGTTTCCCCTACCACTAAAAACATGTACAATAGGCCAGGATGAATGTGAGTGTGGTTGAGAGTGCGCATGGGGGACGACGGATGGAAATTAGCCCAAGGCTACAATCTGGTGTGGCTTGTTTACATGCATGAGACCCATGTATGTTCATTAACATGCACTGTCCCGACCAAATAAAACAAATAAAACAAATAAAACAAATAAATAAACTTCCCGATCTACACACACCTCCTCTAACTGTTCTGGGGGGACCCCGAGGCGACACCAGGCCAGCTCAGAGACATAGTCCCACCAGCGTGTCCTGGGCCTTCCACGAGGCCTCCTCCCAATAGGACATGCCTCCCAAGGGAGGCGACCAGGAGGCATCCGAAACAGATGCCCGAGCCACCTCAGCTGGCTCCTTTCGACGTGAAGGAGCAGCGACTCTACTCCGAGCTCCTCCCGGGTAACTGAGCTCCTCACCCGATCTAAAAGTATTTAATTTATTTAAAAGTAAATGTATACCCACGCTTACAAATGCTAAAGCTAATGTAAGAGTCCACATAAAAGCCAATTTAATTTGAAATTAGTTGCTAAAATCAGGTCTACCAAAAATTCCAATCTAAAAATGATATGGATGCATTGATCCAATACTGGTATAAGTTACACTCCGTCTGTGGTCCTCTTGTTTTATTGCTGATTACAGCATCAGTCTGTTACAAATTGCAGATGAACTGTTCAGAGGAGAAAGACTGTCTACATACTTATAGAAATTATTGGAAACTTTTTACATTTTAGAAAAAACTTGGTTGCGCCGCCTGACAGTTTTTATGCAGAGAAGCTACAAATACATAAAAAAATACATTTAAATACTTTTAAATATTATTTAACAAACATAACTTGTCTAAACACATAATTATCGATTCAAAAATATGCATGCCATCAGTTTTGAAAAAATGTTTTTAGAGCCCTTATACGTCATTTGCCCGATTACATAATGGGAGTAATCAGGAAACTGTTTGGGCCTGTTCCCCCTATCCATTACACCGGTCCAAAGTGTTCCTGCACCTACAGACAGAATAAGCAGTGACATGGGGAAAAGGAATTTTTGCTTCACTTGGTGATTTACAGTCTTTATACTGTGTTAGGATTCAACATAACACCATCAAATAAACTAGTTGTGTGCCCCGTTTCCATGTGATTAACATAACTGCGAGCTATTTCCATCCTGTGCCATTACGGTAAAATATTCAGTTGCTGTAGCTCCAATAAAAGATATCTAAAAACAGTGAGAAAAAAAAAAAACACGTCAAGTGGCAGGGAAAATTAATTGTACAGAGAAATGGTGGAGGTGTATGAAAGTAACTAGTGTAATCAAAACAGATCAAGGAGATTTGCTTTAGCTTAAACAATAATTACGTGGTTGCCACTCACACAATGACTCACAGCGAAGATTATTGTTGCAATTTCCACAACTGATATAGAGAGAAATATTATACACAGTACAATAGTAATAAAGTAATGGATATTGTGTTTTAAGATTGTTTTTATTGCAATGTTTTTACCAAATGACTTACACTTTTTTAACGCTTCATGACTCGTCTGTAAAAAAGAACTTGATTCCTTTATAAGCAAAAATGTATTCGCACTCATTCAATTTGACACATTTCTATATAAAAGTTTTAATACACCTCAAGTTCGGAATCAGACGCTGACTAAATGGCTCTTTCATTTGTTCATCCTGCACGACTTCACTGTCGCATTTTGCCAATATGAAAGATGATAAAAGACAAGAAAAAAAAACTCAACAGGCGGCGGTTACCTGAAGAGGTGCGCGGGCAAAGCGGGGATCAGGTTGTCGTTGAGAATGAGAACTCGCAGCTTGTGGAGGAACCTCAGGGCTCCGCTGTCTATTCGTTTGATCACATTGTAGTCAGCCTTCAGACAGAGAGAGAAGGGAAAGAGCGATAAAGGGAGGGAGAGGGAGGAAGAGGGGGGGGGAAGAGAGAGAGAGAGAGAATCAGCACAGTCACTGCAGCGAAAACACCCTCGGCATGAAAACACAGCAGGCTGGCATCCTCTTTCATCAGGAATCAAGTGACAATAGGTTGCGTTCGCGTTATAGAATTTGTCAAAATCTCAAATGGAGCGCAGGGGCCTGTTAGCGTACAGTTGAAGTGCCATTAGCAAGAGAAAAAAAAAAAAACATCCAGCTCTCAGCATTCTGTGTTTGGAAGTGGAACCACAAACAATATACATTTCGCTGAAAGCCCCTTCTCATTAAATAATACATCCACTTTTCCATGCCATAGCAATACTGACAGAGAAGACTTTTCACTGCAGAAAGCTGTATAATTACAGATATATTTACCACAAACCAGGCCAACGCATCCGTATTGAGAGACATTTTTGTGGCAAAAGGTTTAAAACAATAAAATAGTCATCTGGACCAGCCCAATAGTCAGAAAACTCAATTCAATTCAATTCATCTTTTTTATTTGAGCATCTGCGTTCCACAAAGTTCTACATATACAGTTCAGCACAGCAGACAAAGCCAGAGAGATGCAGTCGTATGTGAATGAGTAAATAATTAAATAAATAGCGTGGATATGATGCTCAAAAGGAGTAGGCAGAAGCTTAAGCTTGTTTGCACCTACCCCCTTGTGTACTGAAGAATTTGATACATTCATTTACTAAGCATAATCAAGAAAATATGACATATGGTTATTTTGTCCTATTCCAGTGACTATACAATCAGCAATATTAACATCACAATATTCTACTAATCCCAAGGCAAGGAAAGAAAACTCTAACCTTTTCTTCAATAATTACAAATACCCATCACTGCCAAAACAACTAGTCACCAATCTTTTAATTTGATCATTTGTTCCTTGTTGTTATGAATTAAATGCTTTTAATGGACACAATATTATGGATTATGTTATTAAAGCAGTACTAAGTAACGTGTTTACCTTAATAAATCCTTTTCGTAGTCCCTCTGTGGGTAATACAAGTGTTAATGGGATGATTGGGGGGTCTTTCATCTCCCCGGGTGTCTCTGGCCAGAAAACCATGCTTGCAACTTGACTGCCACCGGGTCGGAGCAACCAATACACACTAATAGAATCACGAAGAAGAAGCTAGCAGGCTAACGGGCAAAGCTAACTGCGGGATAGCGCCACTTTAAACAGTATTTACAGCCAAGTTTGAGTGAAAAAAATATCTCCATTGTATAACTGGATGTACAACAACCCTCTCTCCATTCACCTTTTCTGTCAGCGTAGTATTTACTCTCCAAGACATTTAATAAGTTAAAAAATCGTAACTTGCTACGACACCTGCAGTTGCGCTTATGGCCTCTAGGGGCAAGAGTTACTTAGTACTGCTTTAACAACCATTTTATATGATTTATTAATGATGTAAATTTATTTCATATTTTAACTATTATATTATCATTATTGATTCCTTAATTTTATTATACCATTATAATATTATTTAATTGTTATTATTGTTGTTAATTCAAAATCAGTCACTTCGTTCACTTGGTTGTCACCATCTACAGCAGGTTATATGATAGTGTGAGCCCTATTCTGTGAGGTGCATTAAAAAGCGGAGTGTGGGCCAGCCAGGAGGGGGTAGTGGCCCCCAATCAACCGGCCCGGTTGATTGGGGGCCACTACCCCCAAATGCTTTGAAACTACCCCCTAATGCTTTGAAATCTATTCAAAGCATTTCCTCTTTGTTTAAGCACTTCCTGTGAGTTGGGATTTCCATTGTAATCCATAGAACATAAAATGGGAATAAACAAAAAGCTCAAAGGAAACCAGTTTGACCCACCTCGGGCTGATCACAGAGCGAGAAGATGAAATGGAAGAAAAAGTGACCTCGGATTATTTTCAGCGATATTTTTGTTTACTTTCTGTTGTCTTTGATTTTTGAATGATGGTTTGAGTCTGATCTCTGACAGCGGTTTGTTAGAAGCACTACGTGGTACTTCAAAAACAGAAATCAAAAGGCGATGCCAGTTCAAGTCACGCCTGCAGTTTGGCCGTGAACACAAGATGGCTTACCTTCCCGGCAAGCTGAAATCTCGCGGTATTTGGGGTTTCTGAAACACACGAGAATTCTTCTTGAACCTCTCCTACCTCGGCGCCCATAGTGAGCTCCTGAATAAGGGGAATCATTCCCGCACATGGGGAGTGGTTTAACATACCATAAATGGCCATTTTTGTCTAACTACTCGCCACAGATGGATGTCTAATTCCAATTTTCTGACCAGGGGGAAGTCAGAGCGGAAGAAGTTTCTTGGATAAGGTGAAACGTTTCATCTCAAAGCAACCCATCGCAGATGACTACTTTATGTGAACCTTTGCTATGATAGAATGCATCTGGGCGGCTGGGCGCTTACACAAATGCACTGAGAAACTGAAGGCTTTTGAAATGCAATGACATCCCATACATTTTTTTGAAAGAAAATCTGCTCTGCTCCAGAGTCTAAAATGTATTGTTTTGTTGCAGTAGTAGGGTGATCAGATTTCTGACTCGTAAAACTGGGACACTATTTGGGATTTAGTTTCATGGTCAACTAGGGAGCCATTTATTGACAGTTTTTTTCCACGTTAAATGGTACAGTAAATCTGCTTGTTAATGTCAGCATTAACATGATAGACTTGATATTTTCTGTTGGTTTCTACTTGGTAATGGACATTTGCATGGCCCAAAGACATGAATTTTCAAGCGAAGTTTGTTACTTTGTGGATCATATTGGCCAAAAACTGGGCCACTTGGGACAGATCCTGTGTAAAATGAATGGTTTTGGAGGAATGTGTGGGGACATGGGACAGAGGACTCAAAACTGGGACTGTCCCGGGTAAACTGGGACGTCTGGTCACCCTATGCAGTAGCACAGACTACATGGACCATGATCTTTTGCTCAGTTCAGTGTCCTCAGCGAAACGTTTCTACCAAATTTGAATGCTAATCCTTTGAAATATGATTGCATTTCAGCCACGCTGTGACCTTCCCCACGCAACATCGCAGTAACTCCTTATTTAGTACATTAGCATCTGCAGAAGCTCCGCAGTCAGTGTTTATGCTGCTCTGAGCGGCGGCGGTAGCATTAGCTGCACTCTCCATCTGCCATGACTCCAGTCACAATTCACTGTTATGTGCATGCAAATTACACTTCAGCATTTCCTATTCATATAATCCGCCAAAATAGAGTTTGAGATTGAATGGTATAAATAACACGTTATGGGCAAAATCCGCCATTTTTCTTGTGAGGAGCCTGATGGGTTTATGCTCAGATAATGTTAGCTTGCCATAGTTTATTGTTACAAAGAACACACGGGAGATGTATATGGATCGCAGCTCACAGAAAACTAGCAATTTACTATTTTTCCGTAGTTGTCAAGAGTCTAATGTGTCTGCTAGCAGTTTAGTGGCTATCGTGTTGTACTGTGTTACTAACTCTCCGGCGATGTCAATAAAAACTAATCTAATGTTCTAGCTAATGCTAATTCTATCAGCCTTTGTGAGTCATGATAAGTCCAATTAACCTCTTAACTGCCACCTCCAGGGGGCAGATTCTCTCCAAATATGCATACCAAATCTCCAAGCTAATTGACTCGAGAGCTTACAGCCTGCATGCCAGTGTGATACCTCATTTGAAAGCTAAGACCTTCTAGTTTCTAAAAATGTGTGCAAAATCTGTGTAAGTGAAACACAACTTATATTATACTTGTTTATTTTGTCTCAAAATTATGTTGTTTTTTTTGTCTCAAAACGTTGATGCTACTTTACAAAAAGATTCCAAAGAGTTTTCATTTGAAACTTACTGTAGTTACTAATTGTATTAACAGCACCAACTGTGTAAAATGTTATAGCTGTGGGAATAATAGTTTGGATTTTGGGGTCCTTTTATGCATATAAGGACAATTCGGCACATGTGTTCCATTTCTGTGCAAAATGGCACCTTTGCTTTCTTTGAATGGGTGTAGCTCTATAACCATGGCACTGGAGGGCTCTGGGATGGTTTTATTTTGAAGTAATGAAGCAGGGGAAGACAAAGACATCTGACATCGTATATATATACGCCCGATGAGAAAGAGATGTTGTTGAAGTGATGCGCGATGGCTTATATATATTTTATGTATGTATTTAGTCCTAATACGAATAATATGAATTTTGAATATTGAATTATTTTGACAACACAATTTTTTATATAGGAAAACCGATTTGATTTTTCTATTCTAAATATTATAACAAATGGAAAGAGTACAAGCACTTCTGGATTGTACGAGAATTAGACCTCCAAAACAAGCCTTGAAGGTAATAACCGGCCTTTTATCAGTCTGTTTATTAGTCTGTTTTTATTGACAACACTTTAGAATATTTACATTTTGGGTAAGATATAGGCATAAAATTATCTCTATAGGAGTTTTGTGAAGGTGAAGCTGATAAAAATGATATATAACACTTGTATATTAAGTCATATTTTTCCTACCACATCGCGAGTAAGTGTAAATACCAGAAATCCCCCTGATCAGGGGGACGGCAGTTAAGAGGTTAAACCTGAACTGAAATATCAAAGCTACTAACTGCTCATCTATCCTGCCTTTCACACTTTTTGTTTTTACTGTTGCAGAGACTACTACAGCCACGGGGTACTGCACAAAATATAGTGACATCTAAAGCAGCATGCAATATAAAAAGTCTTCTAGCGACTGGAAACCTTCGGTGTGTTTAGTTATGTCATTTCAAACTTTAAAGTCTTTTTATTTTTGTCCTTTTCAGTTGTTATCCCCCGGTATGGCGCTGACTATCCTGCGTTACCATGGAGATCAGCTGCGATACATCTGTTTTAATAAACCGATAGACAATGTTTGCTAGTTATACAAAAAAAAAGTAACCACGAGAGCTGTGCAATGACTTGATCAACTGCTATGTCACATTTAACACACTATAGACCCCAAACACTTTTTAGCCCTTACTCCTGAATTTGACATTTTCTAATCTCCATTATGGAATGCAACAAGAGTCTCAGAAATGATAGTTGTTTACCTGTAGGTACTCCAGCGCTTCCAGGCCTAGGAAGGTGTCATTCCTGAAGACCTCCAGCTTGTTCTCGTGCAGGTAGAGCCTCCTCAGCTTGGCCAGCCCGTTGAAGGCGCCCACCCGGATGTCCTGGAGCGCCGTGTTGCCCAGGTTGAGCAGCACGGCGTTGGTAAGGTGCTGGAAGGTGTTGGCATAGATGCGTCGGAAGCTGTTCCGCTGCAGGTTGAGATTGAAGGGGCGGACCCACGAGTGCGCCACCTGGGAGGGAGAGGGATTAGCCGATCAGCCATTTTATTAATGACATGTGCGGGGAATGGCGGCTGCAGATAAATAGAGTATGGAAATGAGGGAGATAAAGGCGCCAATGTGTTGAGTGAGCCGTTCCATGAGGTGAGCTTGACAAGTTCAGATTATGAACATAAATAAAGGACTATAGCTGGAGTTGTGTTTTGTTTCATTCATGCATGTTTGAGGCTGTTCCACCTGCTGATGTCATGAGGTGGTGCCCTTCATTTTCCTGTGTATCTGGTAACGTCCGTACCCCATTACCTGGACTTGTTCTGACCATTTCGGTGCTAAAATTGCCGTCACGATAAACCTATTGTTGCAATCCTCATTTGAAGTGCCAACTACTTCTACTGCTAGTCTAATACTGTACCATTCGAGCTCCTTTGTCAGGGGTGCTCAAAGTGCGGCCCGTGGTCGAAATGTGGCTCCCAGACTAATTTTTGATGGCCCTCAGGCTTCTTGTTGAATTGGTACACATCTCCAGAGATAGCACTTTTTCCCACTGCAAATGTAATAATTCCACACGACTGGTAAATGGTCACAACTTATATAGCGCTTTTCCACCTACATTAGCCACTCAAAGCGCTTTACAGCAAGGAACCAGTAACCCATTCATACTCTTATTCATACACCAGCGTACGCAGACACTGGAGGGAAGGAGCGTGAAGTGTCTTGCCCAAGGACACAACGACAACGACCAAGGACACAAGGACACAATGACAACGACCTTCCGATCATGAGACGACCTGCTCTATCATCTGTGCCACTGTCATCCCAACAAGTTGCAATTAAAATCTCAAAAACTAACATTTTATTGTGAGGCAGAGCTGGCATTAAAGGTGCATAATGCAACTTTTTTATCCAGAAAAAAGTTTATATTTATCCATATTTGACCTTGTAGTGACCCAGCGGCTGTATGAGTGGTCAGCATGGCCCCTATACTTTCCATCACGGTGGTCTCTATAACGCTCCAGGATCAATTGTTTGGAAGGTTTTCTGGTGACAGGATCCGTCAGCAGCGAAAACCTTCCAAACAATTGATCCTGGAGCATCACAGAGACCACTGTGATGGAAAGTATAGGCTCCATGCAGCCGCTGGGTCACTACGAGGTCAAATACGCATAAATATCAACTTTTTTTTCCCATATAAAAAAGTTGCTTAATGCAACTTTAAAGGGGCTCTGTGGAGTTTAGCAGTTTTGTAATTGCCCTCGCAATTGCCCCCTGAGGCCAAATGCGTAACTGCAGCCTCGATGATAAGCTCGTGCATGAGGCGCTCAGGCTTTACGAGCACCAGAAATAACAGTCCCGTCCTGGTCAATTTACAGATTTGCAGGCGTGACTTCAACTGAGGTAAGAAACGTTACTGTTTTGTAAGATATTTAGACCAAATCAGTTTGAGTGAATATTTTCCAAGATGTGATCCATCCATCCATTTTCTTCCGCTTTATCCGGGGCCGGGTCGCGGAGGCAGCAGTCTCAGCAGAGATGCCCAGACTTCCCGATCCACGCACACCTCCTCCAGCTGTTCTGGGGGGACCCCGAGGCGACACCAGGCCAGCTCGGAGACATAGTCCCACCAGCGTGTCCTGGGCCTTCCACGAGGCCTCCTCCCAATAGGACATGCCTGGAGCACCTCCCGAGGCGACCAGGAGGCATCCGGAACAGATGCCCTAGCCACCTCAGCTGGCTCCTTTCGACGTGAAGGAGTAGCGACTCTACCCCGAGCTCCTCCCGGGTAACTGAGCTCCTCACCCGATCTCGGAGGGTGCACCCAGCCACCCTGCGAAGGAAACTCATTTCGGCCGCTTGTATTCGCGATCTTGTCCTTTCGGTCATTACCCAGATCTCATGACCATAGGTGAGGGTGGGAACGTAGATCGATCGGTAAATCGAGAGCTTTGCTGCCAAGATGTGATACTTGAGCAAATGCAGCAAAGTGAATCGAGTGAAGAAGCCAAATAATACAGATACACGAATGAATGACGTTTGAAGGAGAAAAAAAAATACTCGTATACTTTGTATGCATAAACGTAGGCCTGATTGAAATAATAAAATATTTCCACCGGTAGAAATGCTACTAGGAAAAGCCTAAATCGTCTCTTCAATTCCCTGGGCCCAAAGTTAGCGTAGCTAACTCGTAAACTATATTGTAAACGGCACATGTCCACTTTTTGTAGTCGTTTCACTACTTATAAATCCGTGAACAGTCATGCTTATTTTGCGACCAAGAAAAGCTAACATTAGCAACATTATTTTTGCTATTTTAAATACAGCACCATTACCACTGTTACTACACAAATGTTTTGTAGGTACAGCACAATTACTGTTATTATGGACACTACTAGTCTGTTACTAACACTACACAACTTCTCTGCAGGTATATATGTAGGTATATATATATATATTAGATCAACTATTTTGGAGCGCTCTCTGTAGGCAGCGGTGGGAACAACATGTGACGATACAGCGCTTACCAAGCACCGACTTTCAGATAAGGGCATGCTAATGTTAATCAATATTGCCGTGATGAACACACTTCGAGCGCAGAAGTGTCCCCTACAGGTCCCTCGATGACTTATGGATAGTAAAAATGTTGCGGACCGTTATCATGTTCCCTCTATGACTCAACAGAAGCAAGTGCACACATAGAAGAAGAAACAACCATACTAGGTCGGATTACTCAAAGCCGCGAGAATGAAGTGAAATGCTTTATGATTAAAGCTAGTCTAAAAAAGTCAGTTTTGCATTTTAACATTTGGGAGAAGACAGAACAAGATTGTAGAGGTTTACACTGTGGATATTAAATGGTTAGCTGGTTTTAAAACATAATGGAACACTTTGTAGACAGGGAACTGTGTTGTTCGCAATTGCACACAGCTTAAAGAATTGCATTTACAAATTGCAGCCATTCAAATTACACTTCTCCCGCTACTACCGAAAACAAACATCCTTTTTAAGTCTAATTCCTTAATGTATTGCAGCAGGACCTCCCATTTCTCTTGCCTATCGCGTATTTCATTTCAAGTGCTCGCATCTGAGCCTGAAACACAAGGCGAGGCAGAACTCTCGTGATGATTTTTCTCATTATTGTTGTAATAACAAAGTTGGCTCACGGAAAGGGACCGCGTTACCTGCCAACGCCGGACAGCCCGCATTTGTTATATATACACACGCCAAAGTCTGCACAACTAAACCGAAGTCGCACAGGTTGTTGGTTTAACTCGCGGCGTCTATTTTCAATCAGGCTTAAATCAAATCTGGCTCAAATCCCACGGGAAAGGGGGGGGGGACCGATACCTGCTTCGCCCGCCTGCTCGGAGCAATATCTGAAAAGGTCAATTCATATCAGAGAGCGGCTGTATAAGCTGTCAGGAGCCTGGAGATGTGGAGATGCATGAGGATGTAATGCAGACCATGGCCCGGGGTTTGCGGAACGCGGCGCTTTGATCACATTTTTCTAGCCTCACAGGTTCGTCGGTGATAAGCCGATAGGGAACGGCGAATGTTTGACTTGACCCAAAATATACTTGATGAGCAATGTTTGGTCACCCCCCCCCAGCCCGTCGCAATGTTGTGCTATTATTTCCAATTTCATACTCTTCCCTCTGTGCGTTGCCAATACCTGCCAGATGAACCCCCCCCCTTAACTATATTTGCCTGGCACGCTCTGCAAAAATCTGCACTTTGCAATAAGCATTTTGCCTGCACAGATTTTCTATTCAGCACCAAAAGAATATCAAACATCGCGTTGTTAATTGAAACCAGGCGGTATGAATGGCAATGATGAATGAGTTGTGGGTAGGTATTAAAAACCATCTTGTCAAACGTATCTCGATTAAGGCTGGGTACCGTCACATTTTTATCCGATACCGGTACTTTAACGATACTTGGTTTTCGATACCGATACCTGAATGAAATACGTAACTACCTATATGCTAAAATATTTGTCATCTAGACCCAGAAAACTGAACTATAATGTGTGGAAGATCCACAAATTTACAATATCGAGTTCAATAGCATCAAAGTTGGATCTAAAGAGAGAAGATTTGTTCATGTTTTCAATACAGATAGTACCTAACCTTTTTTTCCGATACCGTACTGTTATTTAGTTTTTTGTTTGTTTTTAGTTTAATTTAGTTTATTAGTTTATTTGAGCAGTAAACATTCTGCTCAAAAGGAGTGGGCTGAAGCAAGAGCTTATAAGCGCCCACCCCCAAAATCAATACAACATTTACAATATAGCATCTACATAAAGACATTGCATGACAGAACTATAATAATAACTTTATCCTATTGCAATTACATTATCAATCACACAATTAGCAGCATCATATTTTGATTTGCCTCATTGTCAAAAGAGAACCAGTTACACTTCAAAGCGGCGTTTTTAACACAGACCAAATTACAAAGCATTGTTTGAAATGTTCATATACTGTAGATAACAGAAACAAGCACCACGACAACCAGGATCTCGTTTCATGTACAATGTTTAGTACAAAGCAAGTAACAAAAGGCAACCCTTAATATAATATATTTCAGCATGTTACCAATGCCAAACCTTGGTAACATTACCAGAAGTCACTATTTTTATGTTATAAAGGCACGTTACTATGCAGTACATATTATACTTTGTGATCTTGCTACTTCCCAGTTGTCATTACCATCCTCAGTATAATATTAATTTGTGTACAATTTCCTCTCTTTTTTTATGTATAATGTATTATGAAAGCCCTACACAGTGTAATGCATTAAAAAAGCATTAATACATATTATACTCCGAGATCTTGCTACTTCCCAGCTGTCATTACCATCCTCAATATAATTTTAATTTGTGTTTAATTATTATTATTATTATTATTATTATTATCATTATTATTATTATTATTATATTTATTTAATTGAGTAAGTATGATGTAAGCCCTGCATAGTGTGGTGCATTAAAAAGCCAGGGTGTAGACCAGGGTGTAGAGCGGGCCAGTTGAAGAGGGCAGTAGCTCCCTATCTGATTTTGTAGATGATGTTCCTATGCTGAGTGGTGCATTAAAAGACAAGGTTTTGAGCCTGTTGGGAGGGTCCCTCTCAACAGATCCATAACTTGCCTACCCTAATTCTCAATTTGTAACTTTGAGCAATAGAATGACAACCGTTCCAAGCAGCAACACTCTTCCTTGATTATAGAGGAACAAATACGCATAATTGTGTATCATAATTGTGTTATCATTTAACTGTATCCAGCCCTAAACATGCTGTATCTCAATTTCAAAGTCTCTACGTATGCTGCAAAACGTCACTGTCCCTGGAAAAGCCGTCACTCCCCGTCAAAGCGCACACTGCCTCTGCTGTCCGACATCAGAACTGTCAGTGTCAGTGAAGCTCCGGTGTGCCTTTTCTTCCTGTCCCTGCTCTGCGAAGGGGGTGTGAGCTGTGTGCCAGCTTCCTGAGAGCTTCCTGGTTATTTAGAGCAGGTTATAAAGGCAAGGGCTTCGTGGATGACTCAAAACACAACTCGAGGCATGTTTTTGATGGACATTGTAATGTGGCATTTACAGCTCTCGAAAGTCGATTTTTTTTGCGCAACACGACATCTAAGACGAGACACTGCGGGTGAATAGGAAAAGACACAATAAATCAGGAGAGGAATTGGATATTGAAACATCCCTTTGGAAACAAAACAAAAAAATTCAAAATATTATACGGGACTGGACAGTTTGGAGTCTGTAGGAGCTCCTAAAGTGGAGATGTTGTTGCAAGAGAGAACGGATCTCCTCATGCGCCTGCATTTTTCTCCCATCTATGGCCACGGCTGTCCACCCAGGAAGACCATATTTGTATTACAGCAGGAATGAATATGAAAGACACGAAAGACGAGCGTAGTTGTTAAGTTGTAGTTATAGGATTGAGTTGCCTTGTGTATGAAATGCGCGGTATAAATAAAGTTGCCTTGACTTGCCTTATTTCCTGGATAATATCCAGTGGACAAAACGCCAGTAAAGGTTAATTTCGGTCTATTTTTTACTCTTGACATTAAAACTAAAATGTAGCTAAAATGTTTGTTCTGCTGTAGTTTCCCTGCTGTGCTACAAGGGGGCGCTGTGAGCGTGTGGGGAAGTTGCGCTCTGACAGAAGGAGAGGTCGGACTTTTGAGAAAAGCAGGGGCTCAGTTCTTTATGCTCTTTTCTGTCTGTTCAGCGTGAGCTCCTGTACTTTTGGCAGCTTGTTAAGAAAGCACCATGAAGTTACAAATCGGCTGGCTACTTGCCTGTAAGTGCGGGGCATTGCAATATTGACCACTGGGTAGGGATGTTAACGATTCACTCAAGCCCCGATTCGATTTGATTTCCAATTTTAAGTTCCCAATTTCGATTTTTTCCGATTTTTTTGAACCTGTTTTTAAGAAAAGAATATGACTCATTCATTCATACCAATGTTTCTTTTGTTTTAACATGCCTTTTTGTCCTTGTAACAAACTGCAACTGTCTCAGTAAGAGAACTTTACATTACAAAAACAAAAAATTACAAGACATGAAAATGAACTATAATCATTTTGACATCTGTGCAAATTTACATTTCAGCATAAATAAGATATGTAGCAAAGCAAACATTTTGAGACTTATATTTATTTTAACAAACCTTTTTTTTTTTTGCAGTTTGAACATAATACTACCATTTAGAACAAATTTTACAGTGTAGTTTTTTTTCACCCTCGAACGCCTCACTGCCTCCCGGTGCAGCCTTTGTAAACATAAGGAGGAAAAAGACATAACAGCCTGTAGATAATGGATTATTTGACAAGCGGACATTGGATTTCAGCAGAATCAGAACAGGTTGGTCAGATGTTTGTCAGTTTACTATCTTTGGTAAACTTCTGTCAAAATGCTAAACTCTGCGTTAGCCGCCAATGCTAATCTCGTAGCCGCTAACTTTAGCTGAACAGGTTGGTCAGATGTTTGTCAGTTTACGATCTTTGGTAAACTTCTGTCAAAATGCTAAACTCTGCGTTAGCCGCTAACGCTAATCTACTGTAGTAGCCGCTAACTTTAGCTGCGTCTGCTGCTTCGATGCCTACACGTGTTTGTGTTTACATGGTGTGGCGTGTGTTGGGGGTGAGGCGGGGGGAGGTGTGGAGCTTGTCTTGAGAAAAAGTTAACGTCGTTAGAAACATCGAGCTATGTTCCGGTCTATTTCGGTCGTGCAAAATGGAGTAGCTGAGGGTGGCTTTAAAATCGATTCTTTTATTTTTTTACATCGATTCACATTTTACGCATTTTGATGAATCGTTACATCCCTACCCCTATCCAAAAATCAATGTCCGCACCCGCTGTGTCTCGCCTTTACAAAAAAGTATAAAAGAACGTGCACGGTTCTTTTCCCGTACCTGGCTGGCGTTGGTGAAGCCCCGCGCGTCGCAGTGCACCTGCAGCACGCCCTCTTTGACCTCGCAGGCGCAGGGTTCGAAGCAGGGCTCGTCCACCTCCTCCTCGGAGTTGTCCACCAGCGGCGTGTGCGTGGAGGTGGGGGTTGGGGTGGGGCCGTGAGAGGAGCGCGACAGACGCACACACCCCAGGGCGACGGCCAGGGCCACCCACTGCATCCTGTCCGTGTGTCCCCACTCAGCTCAGCAGGCTGGGGCCGCGGAGTGGCATGGCACCCTCACCGCACTGGAGAGAGAAAACACGGGTCGGGTTAGAAGGGATCACAAGAACATTCAAAAGCCAAATCATATTTTCTCAGCCAGGGAAGACGCTAAACTCAAGACTCAAGAGTTGCGTTTCCATCAAAGAAAATGTGCATCTGTCTAAAATTCGTATAATAAATATAAAAAAACAAAAGTGAATTTACATGTGTTTCCATCAGAGTTCTTGCGAATGATGGGCTGTGGTTACGCAGGTGGCTGAATAGCTCAATTGGAGCTTTTAGCCAGCAGAGTGTGGACTGTACGTGTGATTTAACTCTAAGTGCAGCCTTTTCTGCTCCTGTTTCTTTTTGTTGACAGCATTAATCTTGTTGGTATAGTTGTTTGTTTGTTTCACTTGTACCACTTCACCATGAATAAATAGTCATTTCGGCGACCTACATGCTAAAGCATCTCGCAGCACTTTTAATGGTAAAGAAACAGGTTTTCACCGTTTTCTAATGAAGACTGGGCAGCGTTTGCATTCCTGGGTACGTTTTTAGTTGGCTAACTTGGGCCATTGCTGGGCCATGAAGCGCCAAAGTCAGTGCAGCGATGTTTGAGCTCCTGCACATCTGGAACAATACATTTTTTTGGACTAGACCTGCGAGTGTTGGACTTCTCTTCTCTTCTGTCCTCTCAGGGAGGTGTCAACAGTTCCATGGTCATTGTATTTGCTACGGGAAACGGAGATAAATCTGTTTCCATCTTCCATAATGCGCATTAAACACTTATTCGCAAAAATCAAAAACCACCTCAAGTTTTTGGCGTTTCCATCAGTCGTTACTTATGTAGAACTTGAAAATGCGCATTTAAATCAAGTGATGGAAACACAACTAATGAACGCTTCAACAAAACAAGATCACTTGTTTGTCTTATTATGATACAATATTTATATTATCTGTAGTCTGTTCATTACTATTCACATGGTGTCTCCTGTCCTACTCCCCCTCGGGAGTGTCTGTCTAGATCGAGCGGAGGAACCCGGCTGAACGGAGGAACCCTGCCTACTGGATTGACAACAAGGACTGGACGGTCTGCGATCTTGGCCCGTCTGCTGAAGGGACTCCATCGGCCCTGGGTCTCTATAGCCTGTCCTTGCATGGGAGTGGATCTCTCCTTCTGTGGTTCTCCCCAAGGTTTCTCTTTTCGCCCACTGGGTTTTTGAGTTTTTCCTCGCCGTGCTGGAGAGTCTAAGGACAGGGGACACCCGGCCACTCGTTGCCACGCACTGCTGACGCTTATTTGGACATTATGTTTGCCTGGATACTTGATTCACCTGAACTTTACATTGTCTTATTTACTGCTCTGTTTTATTGCCTTAATGTTCGGTGCAGCCCCATGAGGCAACTCCTGTTGTGATATTGGGCTAAAGTAAAAAGTAAATTTGTCCATGTGTTTTGTTCTTTTTAAAAGCCTAATAATAACACTCGATGAACAGTAGGTGGCACTGTGCAGATGTACTCCCAAATACCACTGATTCACAACAAAGAAGAAGGCTTGTCCCCGTCGTGTTGCCATAAATAGGGTGAATTCGGGCACAACTTTTGTATTTATGAAACCACAAGGTTCTTTTTTTAACACTTCACACAGCAAAGATTTCAGTACTTTTAGTGGAGTAATATGAATAAAACTGTTTCTGTGCTTTCACTTAAAGCCACACCGTGTAGACTTTTACCCAAAAAATTAAATTGAAATACAAGCTTTTATTTCATGACAGATATTTTCAGCATTGAAAACACCTTAAATAAATGTGATTTTGCTGTGAGCGGATCAGATCTCCCAAGACATGGCATAACTTTACCGGGAGTGGGTACGTCTCCAGCTTGTTTCCATGGAGATGAGAGTTTGAGATTTAAACAGGTCAGGTTCCCATCCAAATCCATTTTTTGATTTCCCACTGCAGTATTAGCATTTTCTGTGTCGAGCTGGTCATTTGGAGCATGTTTTGTATGATGGCAACAGTATAGTCTAAAATGTTACGCGTGCCTTTAAGTAATGGAATTATGTATTTTGGTCATCAGTCAGTTGGTTTTCACGCTGCTTATATTGATGAATAAAGTTTAGGTAGCTTCTAAACAATTTCCCCTGAAACAATCCGTGGCATTAGCATAGACTTTGTATTCATACGGGAGCAACGCTATTAATAATTTGAACCGCAAAGCACCGAAAAGGCTCTTCCGACCTGGGCAAGCAGCTTCCAATAAAATAGTGGCTACTAGACTTTGTTTTTGCTGGCTTTACTTTTCCCGTTTTGTTCGAAAAGAAAAAAACATAAAAATAGACAAAGTATGTTTGAGGGATTTAGTGACTCATACAGTAAATGAAGTGTGCACTCCGGTAACCACAGGGCATGGGATAACCGTTGGTGTTTTCTTAGTCATTCAGTTTCAACATATTTTGCTCAACATATCCGAATGATATTTTCACTATCGTCCATGCGTGGTGTGTTCAGGTCGCCCCGTTTGATCAAGTCAGGTCAGGGCAAGAGATGGAGCATCAGAACAGATACTGAAATGTCGTGGGAAAAGAGAAGCATTTGGCGTGGTGATGATAATAATAATAATGCGCGGGTTACTGCGGGTCATAGTCAAAGGGAGCAGTCTATGTTAGCATAAGCTACGCGTTCACGAAGCTTAGAGGGATTTTTAAGGACAGACACATTCGCCGCGATGCTTTGATGTTTGCTCTGACGGAGAGGCGCACAGTGGAGAAGAGATTTTATTTTTTTTGTTCATTTTTTCGGAACCTTTTTAAACGCCGGCGCTGTGGCTAAGCATGCTCTCGCCTCACGCCAAAAGGTCTCAGGTTCTCGGACCTTGTGGCAGCTTTGAATTAGCATTCCTTTCACGCGTTTCTTTCAAGTGCTCGCTTTCAAGTGCAGTCTAAAAAAAAAAGCTGATATTAAAGCTTCTATTATGGTGTATTCAGGCTTCACAGTTACTCCAGGCACATGACATACGCCTTGGTATTTACTGAAACATAGCTTAAATAAACAGATGCGTCTATAAACACTCCTAGTTTTACAATTGTACTTGTACTCAGCACAGTCTCAAGACTTTTTCCTCTGGTGCTAGGTTGACTTGGACAGCAGTGCAAAATGAAACTTTGAAAATTGATGGCACTAATCTGAGCTGGAGAGAGGGTACGAACGGGATCAGAAGGTGTTTGGAGGGTCACGAATTTCTCTGTAAGTCGTTTATCGGAGTGTGGGCTGGCATTTTGACTAAATATGAAGGATTAATAAAACATACGTAAGCGAAACAAAACAGCACTCTACTGCAAAGGACATGATTTTTCTTTAAAGGACCGCCTTTGGTAGGACCGCCTTTTGGCTTTGATTACAGCACGCACTCGCTGTGGCAATGTTTCAGAAATCTTCTGCGATGTTAAAAGATTGATTTCTATTTAGTGTTGCATTAATCTGATGATGGGACATCAGTACAAGGTTGAATTACGTTCCTACACTCACCTATGGTCATGAGATCTGGGTAATGACCGAAAGAACAAGATCGTGGATACAGGTGGCCGACCTGAGTTTCTTTCGCAGGGTGGCTGGGTGCACCCTTCGAGATGGGGTGAGTGAGGAGCTCAGGCACCCAGGAAGAGCTTCGAGTAGAGCCGCTGCTACTTCACATCGAGAGAAGCAGCTGAGGTGGCTCGGGCATCTATTTTGGATGCCTCCTGGTCGCCTCCCTCGGTAGGTGTTATGGGTCCCATTGGGAGGAGGCCTCATGCGAGCATGGAGGGACCGTGTCTCTGAGCTGGCCTGGTGTTCCCCCCAGAACAGCTGGAGGAGGTGTGCGTAGATCGGGAAGTCTGAGCATCTCTACTCAGACTGCTGCCTCCGCGTCCCGGCCCCGGATAAAGCGGAAGAAAATGGATGGATAATGATGGGAAAGTGTGACCACTGCACACTTCTCAAGCACATACCAAAGACTCTCAGTGGGGTGAAGATCTGGACTTTGTGGCCAATCCATCCATCCATCAATCAATCCATTTTCTTCCACTTGTCCGTTGCCGGGTCGTGGGGGCAGCTGTTGGAGCTGCCCAAATCACATTTCACCAGCCCCTATGGCTCCTCCTGCAGGTGGTGGGTCCACAGAAGGACGGCCTCACGATTCTAACCGGGCCTGTGAGTCTCTCATAAGGGCCAATCCATGTGTGAAAATGCCATCTCATGCTCCCAGAGCCACTCTTTCACAATATGAGCCTGATAAATCCTGACATTGGCATCCTGGAATATGCCCCTGCCATCAGGGAAGAGGAAACCTATTGATGGAATTACCAGATTATTCGGGATGTTCAGGTCTCATTCTTTGGACACATAGTGTTTGTTACTCTCTGTCCTGTCTGAAAGGGATGCGTCTTGAATGTGTCGCACATGCAGAATGAATGGCATTTGCAGCGCATCGATGACATGTAGGTTGGGTAAATGGGCCCTGGCCGTTAAGACTGAAGTCACGATGCAAAAGACGAGATACGTATTGGATTTAGGACATATCCAAGTGACCTGGGTCGCATTTAAAAACATCGGATCTGTGTCATTCAGTTATGAAAAGATCAGATGCAGGTCGCATAGGAGCAAAATAATCAGAATTGGGTCACTTAAGCCGGCAGAACCTTAATTACATCCAGGTGGACACTTGATTTTACAGATGTACTGAATGTAAATTAGCAACAGTTGTCAATTGAATAACATAGAACAAAAAAATGGAAAAACAACACAATTTGAAAGCTTCTACGTCTACATTTTTGGTCACATGGATAAATATATAAGTTTTTATCACAAAAAGGGAGGGCGTCCTGCTAAATCACAACGCAACAATTACACATTATTTTCAGCGCAAAAGACATGGCAACCTGAAAGCCTTTACCAAACGTATATACTGTAACATGAAAACAAAAGCCTGAAAACAGAAGGCATTTCAACAATAAGGTAATAATGCTAACAAGACTGGGACACGAAAGCCAAGCGAGGAACTACAAGGTAAGCCCTATAAGCTTCAGTTTGATGTAATGCTCTCTGCGGGCGGGTTGCTAGATTGTTGGGGGTCAGAGGAACAAACCGCTTTTCTCGCCAAATTGCAAGTTCTTTCAAGAGAGCAACAGCAATTGGCATGGCGCGATACGGCAGCAGCAGCAATAGTCGTGGAAGTAGAAAAAATGGGCCACTATAATTTACTTAGTGTACTTCGATATGGTTCAGACGTGGATCATTGAGACAGACAGCAAGACAAGTCCTGAGAGTTATCACAAAGTATTGGGGAAACATTAGTCATAAGGAAGGTTCAAGGGTTGAAAAGGTTGTATTAGAAAAGGAAAGAAACTGCAAGGTGGACAGTGGATAAAGCAAATCGAGGAAGATGGAAAAGGCCAAGGCGTGTTGCTGAACTTTCTTTTTTTTAAATAAGACAAAGGAAGTTCAGATCGTGTGTCTTGAAGCACTGCTCGCCATGTTCATTTAAGACCCGTCACGTAGAACTCCAGTGAGTTTTCAGCATTCTATAGCTTCGTCAGGCCAAGCCCAGCAGTACCTCGTGTTCCGCTCCATCTGGGCTAGCGATGGGATTCACGGCTCTTTACTGGGAGTCGAGTCTTTGGGATCCGTTCATTTCAAAGAGCCGTTCTTTTTAACATAACATTTTGAAAACGGCAGCCAGATGACTCGCAATATCTAAGACACGATCGATAAAAGGCACACTCTTTTTTAAATTTAAATAATCAAAAATCACAATGGGACTGATATTTACGCTTTGAAAACGTGTTTGTGAATACAATCTTGCGCCACAACTCATAAAAAGAGGCTGCGACTGTCTGATAAATCATTTTTTTAGTGCATTTAACTTTGACTAGTGCAAAAAGCTTTCACTTGTGTCGCCTGCTCCATTGTTGGGCTGATTCTTGTGTTCTTGAGTTCTGGGTACAAAAAACATCAAGGTCTTGAACGTCACATAACTAATCTGGGCGACCTTCCTAGAATCTTGCACCTATTTAGATCAGGCGTCTCAGACACGCGGCCCGGGGGCCAAATGCGGCCCGCGAGATAGTTTTTTGCGGCCCGCGCGATGATTTCTTATTTACATTACATGCAGCCCGCCAGTAAATTGCATTAAACACGTTAGAACTACATTTCCCATGAGGCACCGCGCAGTAGCGCCAATGCCGTTGCGGACGCAAGAATGACCACAACATCAGACAGGGGAAGAGAGATGCGGCGCTTTTGAAGATGATTTATCAACTGTTTTCAACACAGAAACGGACTAACAGCAGCGGACTGTGAGAGGAGCTTCTGAAACAGGTGGAGACTGTCAGAACACGAGGGAGAAACTTTAGTTGTTCAGCTAAACATGTGCTGGAAAAGTTACAGCACTGCAGCATGACAAAAGCACCTTTACCATCTTTACCTTTATGACTTTGCAAAGTGAACACATCGTAGTTAGTGTTTAAAAGCGTCACAACTGTAAAGTGAGGAGCCTTTTCTCTCCATCTCTCTCTCAGAGCAACATTATCATGTCAATTAATTTAATCTTTATTTGGGACACGTGTGAACACATGAGCCATAGTTACATTAAAAATAGAGAATATGGAAATGTATAAAAATACTGCAAATAATTAGAGCAACATTGATGGTAAAAAATATAAGCCCCATCAAATCTCTAACTGTAGGTCACAAAAAGGCATGAGGCCAATGACTCCATATTATTTACTTGAGGTGAAGGTTATTGCTAGTGCTCATTATCACTACACTCTACACTAAATTAAAATGACATTTGTTGTACATTTTGCTTTTCTTTCTAAATAGGCTAACAGACAGAAACTGGACCTGACTCCTGAAAGATCATTCACTGATGCCCTGAACCAATGTACCTGAACCAAAATGAGATTCATTACAAAAACACAAATTGTCTAAGTCTGTCATTTCTAATTTAGAAGCTCAGCAAATGTTTAGGCGATTGGAAACCTCTGGAAGCTTAAAAATGTGCAGATAGTTAATATACAGTCTATTTTAAGGTATATTACAGCAAACAATAAAAGGTTGCTAAATCATAATTGACTTAATAAAAAGGCTTTGTCTGTTGCGGCCCCCGACCAACACTGGGTTTGCATTTGTGGCCCCCAGTTCAAACGAGTTCGAGACCCCTGATTTAGATCATTCCAAATGCAACAGTTAACCGATCGTAGAAGACTTCACACCACAAAAACGACAACTCCAACTCGAGAATACGTTATATTGTTTTGTTGCAGAAGATATTTTATTATTGAAAACCTGGCAGCTTTGCAACCAGCTAATTTAAAAATTTCATGCTGTATTTCATTACCCATTCAGCTCTATTAAGCAACCACACTCGCTAGATTTATGTATTTATTTTTTCCATAACTTGTTGTGCCTCTCCAAGCCCACCTGCGTGAAGCCTAACTACATTCATTTCCCCTTCAAACTCGGACAGATTATGAATAAAACAACATCCGCGGCCGACGTTTACAACACCTGCGCGTTCTGTATTCTCTCGATGTATAAGTCAAGTAGATGGAACGCTCTGCTCTCTGAATACCCCTCCCCTTAACCACACACTCGAGCGGATATCCCCCTCCCATGTTTTTTTTTTATCCATGCGCGGTGAATGCGGCTACATGCAAATTCGGCCTCTGTAATAACCGTGCCCAATGAGCTGCTCCGTTTAATAAGATGAATAGCCGTCACGAGTGAAGGGGGGGCTAGACACACGGGGCGATGACAGCGCGGTGAATCACTGCATGTCCACAGTGTGGTCTGAAGGGCAGATGACGGCATTGGGGATGTAACTATGGAGGAATGCATGTTCGGAAAAGCAAGCTAGCGCTACATTTTACAGTTTTTAAAAATAAGGAGCAAATTGGCTTCATTAAGACAAAATAATGTCTCATTTACTGTAGGTGGCAAGGTCTTAAAGTGATAGTAAGTTTGCAAAGTGAGGAGATAGAGAGTGAAATTAGAACGTAAACGATCAAATTCCTCCCAGCAAGCTCTTCTTAGTTTGAAAAACGAGGAGAGCAGGAACATAATTATCAAAAGTAAACAATCAAACTCCTCCCCTCCTCTTGATTGGACCTGACAGGCTGGTTCACAGGAAAAGCTCATCTTATTGGTCAACGCGAGAGGGTACTAGACTCTGATTAGCTGCTGAGATCCGGGAAGGGGGAACATGACAAAAATATATATATATTATTTATTTACTTATTTACTTATTTACTTACTTACTTACTTTACATCAAAATGCAAGACCAGGTGTTTGATTTGGAATATTTTATAAAATTTGTAAAACATTTAGACTTCCAGACTATCACTTTAATTGGGCGGCTCAGTGGCTAGCACTCCCTCCTCATTGTAAGAAGGTCCCAGGTTTGATTCCCGGACTGTGCGGGCCTTTCGGTTTGCCTGTTTCTGTTGTTACACTTTATTTTACACTTGATACATTGTACCTTATTAACACACAATGGAATAATGTATATTAGTAGTTTGTAGGTACATAATGTAATAAAGACATAACACCCTTAAGGTTAAGGTTAGGGTTAGAGTCATGTCTTATAACATTAAGTTCCTCCAAACTATAAACACATATTGTTCCATTGTGTATGCAACAGGTCCAGGTTATTACACATTGTTACAAAGCACATTACATTGTGCTAAATGTAATGTAAACTCAAGCGTTTTTCTCCCTGTGTCTGGATGGGTTTCCTCAGGTGTGCTCTGGTTTCCCCCATCAACCAAAAACAAGTACAATAGGTAAATCGTCCAGCCAGACGATACTGACCATCAGCCTGGCTTAATTAAGACAGTGTAATAACAATGTAATAAGTAATGGGAAGAAGCCAGATGGTAACTGTAAGTTTTATACAGGTAGCAGCAAGTCGAACAAATGTATTAGTTTAGTGGCGCTCTTGTAGGGTTACACCCTATAAGGTTTGACCTAGGTCAGTGGAATAAACATCAGTATACTTTTACTTAAAACCTGTGTGTTCTGTTATGTGTCACTGCCCACTTTGCAAATCCTGTGGAGACCAGAAGAGAAAACAGAAACACAAGGCACTCCTCCTACATCATAATTCTCTATTTACATTTTCTAATGTCAAGCCTTTGACAAGAAGTAAGGACCAGCAACATGTCTCCTCTTTTATAGAGAAGTGATTGTTAACCCAGGACATCTGGGGACCTGAGGGAGTGGCTGCACAATTGAGTGACCATCTTTGGGTCTAGAGAAATGAATAAAGTGAATAATCATGATGAATATTCAGCTGTCTTTCCTGAGAAATGCCCAGCTGTCTTGGTAAAAGCATGAACGTATTGTTTTTAATGTATTTAAAAGGGGTGGTATTATGCAAAATCGACTTTTTAGAGCTTTTCACCATGTTACAATATTGTTCTCTCATTGAAAACAGACCTGGAGCTGCGGTGTTTTGAGCTACCAGCACATTTTTGAGTAATTTTTGAATCTTTCCCAGTGGACCTATACGTATCCACCTCTCGGTCTCTTCCTAAACTTAATCCTTTGATTGCAGGGTAAAAACACTCGCCATATGTGCACTTTTCTCTTTTTGGAGCAAGAGTTGGGAGAGTGGGGACATCGTGGAAAAATCAGGATAACCCGCTCTTTAATTGTAACGCAAAATAATGGATTCAGTTCACTAAAATAGTGTATGCATTGGGGTGGGAGAATACATTCATGGGTTTTTCTGTCTCCCTACACATATTCTTATTTTTTCCGCCATGGTAATATCCTTTTTATTATAATTTTTAAACAATCCAGCTCAAAATAACTGGAGTAAATTTAGCAGAGGTTACAAGTCGCATTTTTTGATATGCATGAAACGTCGAGGCCACAGAGGAGGGCGCAGATGACGCCGGGATTTTTAGACTCGTCCAATTCAGACATCTTTTCCTTTCTGCTTGTTATAAAGTTGAAATGGTCGGCCCAACTAGAAGTGGCTCCGGGCAGTATCATTTCAAAAAGAGTTTGGCGAGGCTCGGCACCGAGTGGGGACGAAAAAATAAATTTTGCTTCCAACCAGAAATGAAGCAAAACACACATTAGGGATAAACTTGTGAGAAAGAAATGAGTTGGCAAAACTATACAGATCGAGTAAAACAACCGCAGCGATACAGTAGTAGACAACATAAACAACCGTAAATGTGGACAAATTGTTTTGAAAGATGTTGATAGCTGTCCGATCAATCAAGGAATCCATCAATCAAGGTTTATTTCTAGAGCACTTGGCAACAACACTGGGCAGATCAAAGTCCTTTTCTCATGAAAAACGTATGATTCCTTAAAATATAAAACAAGCTATCGTAGGCTACATAGCGACATAGTGCTAACTTCCGAGAGTAATGACTGTTTCCTAGAGCTTGTTGAAATAAATTAAAACTTAACACAGAATCTAAATGCATTACCACAAGAGACTTTGCCGACGTATTTACATTAGCCTTTAACCTTACAAATGCTGAAAAATTGCTCCACCATCTGCAATATTATTTATGAAACACACCCGGTTTGATGTTTCTTTTTAAAAGTTTACTTCTGTGTTTAAAATCACATGTAAATCATATCTTTCATTTATCCGGGGGTCTGCCACTGTCTGTCCCCGCTGTGGGTGCGTTATGAGCAGGTCGGCTCGGCTCTCTGTCTCTCTGGCAGAAGCAGCAACACACGGACAGGGGGGAAGGAGAATGTGGGCATAGGATGAAGCAGAGATCAGTGGAAATACATGGGATTTGGGCAAACACAGAGAGCTCAGCAGTCCCCTTGTTTATTCTAATTGATCAAAATCACAAAAACTAGATTATCTCTTCCTTATCTTTGCTTGTTGCAAATGGAAACAAATCGAGGGCATCCCATTCCTTAGGGCAGTCTTTTCAGCCCTCGCCCTTAGCCCTCTGTTTTGAGATGTAGGGGAAGAATAAAGGCTAGGGCTTAAGGGGAAGGTGTAGAAAAGAGAATTGGGATTGGGTTGTTTTTTATAGCCCAATAGCACAACGACAAGAGTTGCAAAACTGACACGATAATAACAAATGTTATGTCCAAGCAAATGTAATGACTAAATAAACAGTCAGCAGCAGATGGCTTCCCGTCCTTAAGGGCCTATCTCACCGGCCTGGAGACTAGTTGGAGACTCGATATAACTGCTGGTTACAGACATGTCTCCGAAACGTCCCCTGGAGATAAGGCGAGTCCCCAGGTAGTCTCGGTCTCGGTGAAAATGAACAGGTTCGAATTCAGTGGAGACTGCATGGACAACTTGAAAAAGTCTCCATGTGCTCTCCAAGAGGTCTCAGAGACCTGTCCGTAACCACGGAGAACTCAAAGAGATTACGACTCTTTGCGATCTCCTTGGTATCCGACAGGTCTCTGAGACACTGTGGGGTTGTCACAGAAGCATCTCACAGGTTGAGTAATTCAAAACATAAATAGTGTTCGTAACATTGCCACAGCTGCTTGAGACCACGGAGACCTCTCGGAGACCATGAAGAGACTCCACTGAAATCTAAGCTGTTCATTTTCACAGCGACTACCTGGAGACTCGTCTTATCTCCAGGACACATCTCAGAGTGGCGACTCTAGTCTCCAACTAGTCTCCAACTAGTCTCTAGGCAAGCGAGATAGGCCCTTTGTATGCGCGCAATCAATCTGAGTTGCAGACACGTTGTGGAGACTGCCAGTCATGGCATCATCTCCGCAACTCTCTCCGGTGAGATTGGCCCTTTAGATCCCAGGGAAAAACCCAGGGGGCGAAATGAACCACAGGGAGGAAAGATCCACTGCCACGGAAGGACAGGCATTCGATGAGAATCAGCCCTTGGTCTATCTACACACTCTGAAGAGTCACAGCTGTCCTAATGTATTCTCAAAAGCCTGAAAAATGCCTCCTATAGAACTTTCAACGTGGTCAAAATCCAATGCTTCAGTGCTCCCTTTAAAATGTGTATCACGCTATACGCACATGTCACTACGACAAGGAGTGAATCACTCTTGTCCCCGTGTTCACAAGCCCATGTTCTGCACCGGCGCGGCAGAGACTGGCAGCGCCGTCCACCCCGTCTGATAGCCCTGATGATAATTCGAACGGAGGAGACGCCGGCGCGATGAAAGGCGGGAGAGGGAGGAGGTAGGAAACAACAACAGGCACGGCGCGGGCCAGGCCTCTCCAGTCTTAATGAGATCTAAATTGGATAAAGCATCTTGATCCGATCATACAGCGTTTGAACAGTGCCATGTGCAACGCAATTACGAGCGCGACGGTATGCTAGCCCGCTAATCAGCCAGCAATAATCTGGAATCAGTGAGTTGGAGATGAGCAGGCGGAGGAGATCAGCGCACCGGCTATTCCCCAGCAAGGACAGAGGGGGGGAGAACATGCATGCATTGAGAGGATTGCAGTACGGATAGACATGGTTCAGTGGGGTCTAGGGCTAGAGACATATAGATTTAACTGTGTCTTAAGAAAAAGACATTGGTTAGGACTGAGTGCAAAACTTATATGGATGGAAACTAAACGTGAACATATATCTTCAGCAAAGGCCAGTAGGTATTCTTTGATTACATTAGTTACCCAATCATAACTTCTCTGCCTTGATTAAGTTCGAGTTAGTGTTGGCGAGATTAGGAATGGTAACTTCAACATTAGGAATGGTAATTTTAGAAAAAAAAATGTAATCTGTAAAACTGAAGTGACTGAATTGTCCAGGTTAAGACTTTCACATGAGCTATGGCAGGGGTTCCCAAAGTGGGGGTCAGGAACCCCCAGGGGATGATTTCAAGATGAACTAAAAAGAAAAATGCTACTGTTTTTAGTAGCATATAATTAGTGAAATCCATTCAAATACTTAAAACAAACTGTTAACATACATATTAAAACTTGATTTTTAAATGTTTCTCTGCCCTATCAATGCCCATAAGATGCAATAACTTTATACATTATTTTGGGCAGCACGGTTGCACAGCGGTTAGTGCTTGTGCTTCACAGGAAGAAGGTCCCGGGTTCGATTCCCACCTGGACGGGGCCTTTCTGTGTGGAGTTTGCATGTTCTCCCCGTGTCTGTGTAGGTTTTCTCCGGATACTCCGGTTTCCCCTACCACTAAAAACATGTACAATAGGCCAGGATGAATGATGTGTGTGTGAATAAATGATGGTGGTCAGAGGGACCGTTGGCGCAGATGTGTGCAGTCATGACAGCATTTCTGTCAGTCTCCCCCAGGGCAAACTGAAGCTACAGGTTACCACCACCGAGTATGGAGTGAATGTAAAATTGTAAAGGGCTTTGTGACCATGCCTGGAAGGCGCTGTACAAATAAAGCTCCTCTACAAGAGGGTCTCGAGTACGTGTACATTTTTGAGGTCCCAGCCAAAAATGTTTGGGAACTCCTGAGCTATGGCATGTCAATATTCACTAAGATTATGTTAGCGAATGTTTTGTTTATGGGACAAAGACCTGACCCAGACTTTTTATTTTCATGGCAAATTGGCTCTTTGTGCCATCACTTTGATCAGTGACATGTGCTTTCCTGTGAACCGGTCTGTCAGGTCCAGTCAGGAGGGGACACGGAGGGAGCGTGACGGGTTACTTTTTAACTGTATCTCATCTCGCAATCTTACAGACTATCACTTTAAAGCCAATAATCCATCACTGGACCGGTTCTCACGCTAAAAGTGTGTGCATCATTGATTTGGTATCATGCCATTAGCTGACAATGAAAGCTTGTTTCCACTGTTTTACAACGTGTCATTCCCATTGCAGCCTATAGAGGCCGTTCATGAACAAAAATGTTGACGAACTACAATTATGCACGATGTGTCCACTTTAACGTGCGCCATCCCCATTGTAGAAACAAAATCCTGTTTTCACGCGGGGACACCACTGCTAAACCAAGAGATTTAGCAGGACAGATACGTGATCGCAGATGTCAGTCCTGTCCTCATCACTGTGCATGCAAGACTGAATTAAGGCAAGTTCAAGGCCTAAACAATGCATGTGGGAATACGACTGCATAATGCACTGCGCTGGGACTAATCAAAAGGTCTGGACCAGGTCAGCGTCAAGGCCAGGCAAGTTCACACCAGGATTACCCACAGGCATAACATACCAATGTGTCCAAAAGTATTGTAAAAAAGCATTATAAAATACCTGGTTTAACCTGTATGGCATTATATTTTGTAGTGCCACCTCACAGCTGTGACATATAACTTGGCTTTCATTTCCAAAAACAAACTGAAGTTTACAGCCGCCAATAAATCACTGAACAAAACTGTGGCACTGCTTCCATCAAAGCAGTCCTGGCCAGACTTAACCCACATGCAACAAAACATTGCAGCCGTTATGAACTCCAGTTGGTGGTATTGTCATGGCTGTAAATTTCACAGAACATCCCGACCCCACAAATGCCACGAAATCAATGGCTTTCTGAAAAATTGTGCAACAGTAACAGCTGGACTTCAGTGTATGATTACGAATGAGCGTTTTTTTTCTCAAGAGCACACATTTCCCCCAAACACTGCACACTTTTTCATTCGGAACAAACTCTCAAACCACTGTGGTCTTGGGTCAAAAGCGCACTTGGTGCACAACAATGGTGTCAAAGCCTTCACACAGAGAGTAGATAAAAAAAAGCCACTGCACAGCAAAACACTACACAACTCGGAACAAAGATACACAAATACTTTTTGCAGCACCGGCCCAAATCTCTGACAAAGAGAATAAAGAATTGTATGTACACACGTGAAAATAATGTGTGCAGAAAAAGTGCTTGGGCTACTTCTTCTGATGGCTCAAGGGGAGATAAAGCTCCTTGCTGTAAAAGAAACACAAAACAAAACCTACACCTCTTTGGAATTATCCCACTATTTTGATTTGAGTATTTGCCGACACCGAATACTAATACGAGTATAAGCCATTTACTTCAAACGTACATTTTGAACTGTATAGAGTGTTTATAGAATGACTTTTTCATAGCAGATTGGTTAGTAATTAGTTATTCATTTACGTTTACCTGAGAAAAGTACACTTTTAAGAAAAGTTACATCAGAATTTTACATATACTATTTGATTAAATTCATTTTTCTTTGAAGATCATTTTTGATATTTATTAAATATCATTTTATTCAACACTCATCATTCATCATTGTTTTCCAAGGCTTAATGTTGTCATTTGTGTCCTGGGTCTCACTTTGTTGATTTACATAGCACTGGTGAAATCCAGCACAGACTCTGATTTATGGAGTGTAGTCTGTAATGAAGTCGGCTCTATGTGGAATATTGTATTTCCACTAAAGAATTCTCCAGTTTGTTGCTCTCAGCGGAGAGGAGGGCCTGTAGGTGCACCACACGTCAAGTGGTATCGGTTTCTGATATCGGGAACACATTAATGAGTACAAGTATGAGTATAAGAGTGTGTATCGAGCCGATACCCGTGACTAGTATCGGTGCATCGACCAATGCTAATACTTCGACACAGTGGTCCCTCACTATAACGTGGTTCACGCGGTATGAACGCCATGCCTCGTGTTCTGCTTCCTGATTGGCTAGTTGCAGAGTGAGCCTCCTCTCGCTGCAGTGAGGATCTCTGTCAGTGTCCCGTCAACACATCAGCACACACTGCACGCAGCCAGAGTCACAGCAACACAGGCCGGGCATGAGCGGGTCCCACTCCGCGTTTGACAGGACTTTCTTTGCACTTTTCCGGTAAAATAAACACAGCTAGCATGTGGTGCTCGTCTCAGCTAAACTCTCGCCTTCTGAAGCCTGAAACTGCTACGATAAAACTTTGGTCGTAGCTACAACTGTCTTAGTTTGAACAAGTGCGCAGCGGAGACGAGCGCAGCTCACGATGTTGCCATGTAATGTGACATCTAAAAATCAATTGTAAAAAATTAAGCTGACTACTTCATGGAATTTGTCTTTTGTGGGTTATTTTTAGAACGTAGCCCCCACGATAAACGAGGGACTATATCTTAAACTATATCTTATAACAATTACACTTAACACGCTATAATGCTTCTCTCTAAGGAAGATTTTTTTAGTCACATCCAACAAATCATTAGGTGTTTGTGCAGCCAAGCTAGTCTCACTCTTGAGGCTGAATTAGGCTACTTTCCCATCCCAACATGGGTCATATTCTTAAAGCTGTGGTCATCAAATGATTATCTTGTAGCAGAATAAACTGCAAACAGTGCAAACCAGGAAGTCAGAGGCTAAATTAGCCCAGTGTTAGCATTGGCGGTCCGCCCTGTTCACGTCTCATTTCAACGAGCTTCTGACTAACTCAAGTGAACAATCGGGATGTGCGAGAGGGTCTGTGAGAGCTAGAAACGTATTTAGGCAACAGCTGAGAAAGTACCTACTGGACTTCTTTCACGGTTTGATAATGGAGGACTTCAGGTAGTGCAGCTTTAAGATTCTCAGAAATAATCATCCCCAAATCCACATTGAGATGACTTGGAAGGTGTTTTCTTTAGCTGTAACAAGCCTCCTAATTGATGCAGCAGTGTTTGGAAAGTATAATGAGACAAAACCTGAAATTGGTATACAACTTAATAAAGCTGGCAGTGGCACCGTGAGATTGATAAAGTCTCCTATTCAAACAATAAGAAGGTATGGAGGCAATGTGAGCACTGAAATGATCAGAACACACAACCTGATGATATCGGCAGTCAGTCATCAGAACTGTTGAGAATGAATTTGCAAGATTCCCCAAACATGAACAATCCCAGCTTTCTTTTTATCCAAATTTAAACACATCTTGCAAATAATGGACACCTGAAAGACATCTTAAACAAAACCTCTAGTCGCTGTGTTTTCATAATCCTGTTCAGCTCCACCTCACACGCCATTATGAAGAAGGGCAGAAGGCACGGGTTGAAGGAGACTATAGATAAAGCCAGAGCGAAGCAATCTGGTGGAGAGGTGGGTGTGTGTACATGTGTGTGTGTTGCGTAAGCAGTCAAAAGAACACAGGAATCCATCCAGGCTGGCTCCATACTCCGAAGTTACAGCTCCTGATATCGACCCGCGAGCAACCTTGGCTCGCGAAAAGCGTTCCTGCCTCACATGGCCACATAGAAACGTGCACGAGCTCAAAACAGCAGCAAAAACGTCCAAGCAGATCTAAAAAAAAAAAAAAAATGAAACAACTTTTAAATCCTGCCAGAACATGCAGGTGAGTGAGAATGCGGAGATGCTTTTTCCGAAACAATGAAGAAATCCAACAGAAATGACTACGGGGGATTCATTCGCTCTGACGGTGAAAGCATTTTTGTTGCATGTGGATAAATCTGGTCATGGCTGAGAGAGGCTGGAACATCTGCAATAGGATAGTTTGGAGACACAATGTGCCAATTCTAGTGAGCTGTTTCAATAATAGAACTCCATCTAAATGCAACTTTTTGGAAACAATATGAGGAAAAAGGTCGACAGGTATCTAAAAAGTGCTGCTATTCGCGCGAAAGATCCGAGATGGTTTCAAAAGCAATGGGAATCAACATTGCCAAAAAAAGATTCATATCTGTTCTGGCACATCGTGAGGTCGAACTCTCTGCCAGCTTTTGTTTCACACTGATAGACCCGGCAATGGCAGACATCTTAAAAAGAAACCAGGTCGAAACGTCAGCAATATGTCGTTTTAACGGCATATTCTACCAGTTCTAGCTGCCTGTCCTGCGTTTCGCCAATCATCAGCGGCAAAAAAAGGTCCGCACGTGTCCACAACTGTCGGAACAAGCCGGTTTGCAAGAAGAGATGCTTTCGAAACAATGGGAATCTTCATGGTACAAATCTGCAACGACCAGTATACAAAGATTAGCGAGAACATTGATCGAACTTTGCGCCCGTTTCGTTTCGTTTCACTTTCCATCCGAATACGACAATAACATTTTAGCTTTACTACATCTCGTAACTGCTGACTGCATCTTAATGGTAGCAATAAGTGTTTTAAAGCTTCCACACGTATCCAAAAAGTACTGCCTCTGAGCCACAAGCTGGTTAGCAACGAGAAAAAGATGCTTTCAAAATGTCAGGAATCGGCGTAATCGTACATATAACACATCGAGATTCATTTGGACTTGGAAGACAGGACGTCAAACTTTGCGCCGGTTCTTGTTTCACGTGGCGAGATGAAGGTTACTGATATTGCAAGTGAACACATCTGCAATATGACAGTTTGAAGGCAAATTCCACCATCCTAGCTGCCACCATCTCTTTACCCCTCCGATTCAACTTCTTGGAAGCGATGGCAACAAGGTCAACAGAACCTTAAAGGGGCCGAATGAGGAGAAGCTGTCAAACCAATGGGAGTCGGCACGGCACAATGCAAAAATCAATACGCGAAATCCTTCAACCGGCAATTCCTTTCCCCTCCGATGTGAGCGAGCCTTCTAGTTAACAAAGCCTGGCGCAATCAAGGCCACCTCGGCCCTGCACGGGGTTTGACAAATTGGTAAACAAACGTGGTACCCGGCCCATTTAGTGAAGACCTTTCCGAGAGGGCCGGAACATCCGAGAGGAGTGCGTTCTTCTATCTTTGGGGTGTTGGAATCGATACTTTGGGAGACTCCTTCTGATTGTGAAGAGGGAACCAAACACATACTTTTTTGTGTGTATCCAATCAAGCCGAGTCGACAAGTCAGCGTTTCGACATGGCCCCCCCCCCCCCCCCCCTGCAACGCTGTGATGATAGAAGAAGAAGGAGAAGGAGCAGGAAAGAGAAAGACTTAGACTAAGTGGTGACAGCGCAGCAAAATCTAACATCAATCTCTCGCTTCGTCAATACGCACTGTCCATCCATCCATCCATCCATCCATCCGCCTGCCTGTCGGTCCGTCCGTCTCCACTCTCTCCACACTCGTCGGCTCGACACAGGTGTGGCTTCAAATGCTGTTTCTTAAGTCTCAAGAGTTTTTTTTTTTCCCTCCTCTCCCCTCTCCCTTCTCCTTTTTAACCCCCCTCTCCTCCACAACCTCTGAAAAAGCGCACAAACACTGACGCAAGCCCGGTAAAGAGAGAGCGAACGAGCGAGCGAGATGACGGTCACCGCTTATTCTCGCCCGATATTATGCATGTCACATAATGATTCGGTGTCCTCTCTGCCCGTCAGTGTCCACACACACACACACACACACACACACACACACACACACACACACACACACACACACACACACACACCGAGAGGCACGTTCGCGCGTGCACACACACACACACAGACACACACGCACAGAGGCTAGAGCTATCAGGCGAAAGAAGGGGTAGAAAGAGGCGAGATCAAATGCATCAGCCTTGGATAGCCCGTGCGCATGCAAAAGCCCCTCCAGCCAAATCAATTACCCAGCACTGTGATCCGCGCGGGCTGTGAATAGTTAGCGGAAAGGCAAAGGCATGACCAATTCAACAGCGCAGTCATTAGCACACACACACACACAAAAAACCCCAATTAAGACATTTACCAGCTTATGTATGGAGAGGAGGAAGAGGAGGAGGGTGGGAAGAAAAGACAAAATCCTTGGCAAGAAGACTAACGCGAGCCAATTCCTTTGCCGATGCGTCTCCCCAGCTTGTGATCCACACTCAGCGACGCTTGAGACATGATGCTCGCCGCGTACTTACTCAGTCCGGCGCCCCCCCCCAAAAGAATCAAGAGAACGGCCGAGGAAATACTTTAGAGGCTGCCACTGCCGCTGACTGACGACATGTTCACATTCAAGCGAAAGCTGCACTCCCTCCTCCTTTCTCTTTGCGCTCTCTCTCTCTCTCTCTCTCTCTCCCCCGTTTATTTCTCTCACTCTCTCTCTCGCCCCGCGCGCTCCTGACTGTATAGCGGGGCTCAGGCGGACGGGGAGAGAGCTGGGGAGGGTAGGTCGGTCGGTGGATGGGTGTGGGTGTAGGGGGGGGGGGACGTGAGAAGACTGCAATGAGGTGTGTAGAGAGAGAGAGAGAAAGAGAGAGAGAAATGGTTTGGGAGGATGCGTTTGGATGCAGGTCCGTCCGCGCGCATGCAGGCAGCGGTGCGCCCCGCGGGGGGAGAGATAAAGCGGCGAGATGGGGGGGGGGAGCAGGACAGGCCGCCAGTGTGGGACTTGCTTGTAGCCCCCGCCGTGTGAAGGTGGGCGCCCCTTCCCCACTCACCCCCGTCATTTTTTTGTTTGTTTTTGGTCTCAAAGCGCTGCTCAGTTCAGGGACGGAGCGGCGTGCGTAAAAAAGGCGGTCCGATGGGAGTCACGGCGCAGAGAGTTTGGGGTTGAGTGGTACAACTTTTTTTTTTTTTTTTTCGCCGGCGAGCTACTTTTAAGCAGCAAAAAATGTCAGAGAGCTAGTTATTCCTCAAAGACAATCAAATATGAGACGACTTCTAGGTGGAATTCACCAAGGAATATTTGTAGCCAAAGAAAATTGTTTGAGTTTTGTCCATATACTACACATTACCATATTGACCCAAATGTTTGCAGATTGTGGCCAGTGTGTTCAGAACAAAAAGAAAATGCATCAAGCGTATATAGAAATGTGGAAAGTGTGTGGCGAGCTACTGGTTGGAAATTGGCGAGCTAACTGGTTGGATATTGGCGAGCTACTGCTGGTTTAGACCCACTATACCTAGTATCTAAATTTAATTGGACACTCAACCAGATGCAGGCTGAAGTTGAAGTAAACTAGGTCACATGAACACATTAGGCAACATTTTGACAATAACCTAGTTAGCAGAATAATATTTCAGAATTGACATACAGAGGTAGAATTCAGGTTCTGGTTTCTTCTGTAAACTCCACGCTGAAGGAGAAGGAGGAGAGTGTTACAACAACTACGCAGATGACACTCAGATCTACGTGTCACTGACGGCAGGTGAACATGGGCCTGTAGATACACTCTGTCACTGCATCGAACAGATCAGTTTGTGGATGCAAAACAACTTTCTCCAACTAAACTCAGACAAAACTGAGATCATTGTTTTTAATCCACAGACACAAACAAAAAGTGTCTCGCTCTCTCCATAACCGAAAAATCCGGTAAGTAATCATGGACTCACACCTGATCTTAAACAGCCGAATCAAAGCAGCAGCTATATACCATCTGAAAAACATTACCAAGATCAGAGGAATATTGTCAAAACCAGACTTAGAGAGACTTATCCATGGGTTTGTCTCTAGCAGGTTAGACTACTGTAACGGCCTGCTCACTGTTAGACAGCTGCAATACATCCAACAACCAGGAAATACGACCATATTAGTCCAGTGCTCCGGTCTCTGCACTGGCTTCCTGTCACTCAGAGAATAGCCGTATGAACCATCTCGGGCCCTGAGAACTTTCTGGAACAGTCTTCATGAGGATGTGAGACAGGCCTCAACGCTGACAATGTTCAAATCCAGGCTGAAAACAGTTCTTTTTACCCGTATTACAACTGAAAGTATTGTATCTGCACTCTTGCGTTTTACTGTTATTAATTCATTTTTATGTTGATGTTTTATGGATTGATTTTATCTGTTTTCTTTTAATTTTATGCAACTGTGAAGCACTTTGAATTGCTTTGTGTTTGAATTGTTCTCTACAAATAAACTTGCCTTGCTTAGTCATTACAGCTTTACCTCCTAACTTTTAGAAGCGAGTTGGGCTCACAACCACTGCGGAGGAAAAAAAAAAGTTCTTATTTTGGGCCATATTGGATTTTATACAACAAACTATATTCATTACAAAGTTGATTTTGTTGTGGTCAATTTTTTGAGTATTGGGTGAATTCCTATATTTTACAGCTCATATAGAAAATGTAGAGTCCAAATGTGTGGAGAAACACATCCGGGATTCATTTATTTCAAGGATAGTCCCGTTGAGATGAACCATACTGAACCATTACTGAAAGTTCACACACAAGTAACAGACAACTGTGAAGTGAAAGCAAAATGATACATGATTCTGTTATTTTACAAAAAATAGAAAAGTGAAAAGTGGGGCGTGCATAAGTATTCATACAGCATTTCCGGAGTGCATTAAATTGCCTTTATAACATTCCTAATGACTGCAGAATGTTCACACCTTGCCCTAACTATTAAATAGAGTCTACCTGTGTGTAATCTACTCTCAGTATAATTCCAGCTGTTCTGTGAGGGCCTCAGAGCTATGGTATTGGTCACTAAACAACATCATGAAGGCCAAGGAGCACACCAGAGAGGTCAGGGATAAAGCTGTGGAGAAGTTTAAAGCAGCGTTAAGTTATACAAAGATTTCCCAAGATTTGAACATCTCATGGAGCACTGTTCAATCCATCATTCAGAAATGGAAAGAGTATAGTACCACTGTGACCTTACCGAGACACGGCCGTCCACCTAAACTAACAGACCGAACAAGGAGCGCACTGGTCAGAAATGTAACCAAGTGCTCCAAGATAACTCTGGAGGAGCTGCGACGTACTGCCGCTGAGCTGGGGGAATCTGTACATGGGACAACTATAAGTCATACTCTACACAAATCTGGCCTTCATGGACGAGTGGCAAGAAGAAAGCCATTATTGAAAGGAGGCCATAAGAAATCCTGTTTGAAGTTTGCTAGAAGTCATATGGAGGACACAGCTACCATGTGGAAGAAGGTGCTTTGGTCAGATGAGACAAAATTGAACTTTTTGGCCCAAATGCAAAACGTTATGTATGGAGCAAACCTAACACTGCTCATCGTCCTGAGTGCACCATCCCCAGTGTCAAATATGGTGGGGGAGCATCATGCTATGGGGCTGCTTTTCCTCAGTGGGGACTGGGAAGATTGTAAGAATAGTTGGGAAGATGGATGGAGCCAAATACAGAGACATTTTGGAGTAAAACCTGCTGGAGTCAGCAAGAGAATTGAGGCTGGGGCGGAGATTCACCTTCCAGCAGGACAATGACCCTAAACACAAAGCTAAATCTACAATGGAATGGTTTAAAAACAAACATATTAATGTGTTAGAATGGCCCAGTCAAAGTCCTGACCTAAATCCTATTGAAAATCTGTGGAAAGACCTGAAAACTGCTGTTCACAAACGCTCTCCTTCTAATTTGACAGAGCTTGAGTTGTTTTGTAAAGAGAGAAAATGTCAGTCTCTAGATGTGGAAACCTTGTAGTCATACCCCAGAAGACTTGCTGCTGTTATTGCAGCAAAAGGGGGTCCCACAAAGTATTAAATCATGCTGTATGAATACTTATGCACGCCCCACTTTTCACTTTTCTATTTCTTGTAAAATAACAGAATCATGTATCATTTTGCTTTCACTTCACAGTTGTCTGTTACTTGTGTGTGAACTTTCAGTAAAAAATTCAAAATAAAATCTTTATGTTTAGGGTTGTAAACATGACAAAATGTGCAAAAGTTCAAGGTGTATTAGTACTTTCGCAAGGCACTGTACATCTATCTTTAGCTCAAGTAACAAAACTTTTGTACATTGTCACAATATGGTCTTTGACGGTTAGAAGCCGTTTGTTGCAATGAAATATAAAAGCAAAAAGTAGAGAGAGCTACTTCAGGTGAAGGTTAAAGCATGTATGACTCTTGTGGGATGTTGATGAAGTGGACTCTAGGGGGGAAAAAAGTGACAACGTTGACATAGTTTGCCAGTTGTGCAGTGTGTGGGATTTTTGCAGCCTCGTGTCCTACGCACCCAAGTATTTTGATTAGCGAGGTCCCTTACTCTCCATTTGAACATTTCATAAGTTTAATATAGTCCTAGAACACTCGCAGAGAATTGGGAGCAGTAATGACGACACACTCCTGTTCCCTATGCGCAGTTTGACTCTCCACAAACAACCTCCGCGGACATAAACTTGCCCATCACGTCTGCCCCCAAAACCAGCGCGACAATAATTCATAATCTCATTAGTTTATTCATCTCTCCTCGTGCCCTTAAGCCTCCCGACGAATTTCGTTGAAAAACCGGTGAGTGTTGCCATGGCGACTCGTGCCAGCTGGCTCCGTCGCGCGCATACGCACACGGTCACACACACACACACACACACACGCGCGGCAGGAGAGGAGAGAAAGTGTGTCGGATGGTGACTTTAGGAAATGCGCGGGTGACACGGTGGCAGCGTGAAGAGTGCGCGGCTTACATCACAACACCTGTCCCGCCACAAGTGAGGGGTGAAGGGGCGACAGATGAAGCCCACCGGGGGAGACTCGCTGAATGCCTGTCATTTCGCTAAGTGGGGGTGGTTCAGCAGTGAGGAGAGTTTGGTATACGAGTTACAACCCTGGTGATTTTTAGCAATACTTGTGCTGAGCGTGATCATAAATATGAGTTTAAAAAGTTGAAGCCACACTGCGGAACATTTCAGACTACACAATATGTTGTCACTACAATGTTAAAGGGGGGGTATTATGTAAAATGGACTTTTTCAAGCTTTATATCATGTTATTATGTCATTCCCTCATTAAACACATGCCTGGAGTGTGCCTTGGCTCATTCACATATTTTTGAGTAATCAGTAAAAACTTAGACGGCAGCCATTTTAGGTGTAGCTATGCCTCATCACGTCTGCCCCCAAAACCAGCGCGACAATAATTCATAATCTCATTAGTTTATTCATCTCTCCTCGTGCCCTTAAGCCTCCCGACGAATTTCGTTGAAAAACCGGTGAGTGTTGCCATGGCGACTCGTGCCAGCTGGCTCCGTCGCGCGCATACGCACACGGCCTCCTAGGAACGCCCCCACCTCCTGGAGACGCCTCTGGACCTTTTGTCACCAGCCAAGCCACCAAACCACTGCTCCTCAGCTCAGCAGAGCCCCTCCCCGCACAGTAGTGTTGTTTAGATGCCACAGCAGTGTGCTGAAGGGGGCGTGTCGGAAAGCTTCTTAAAGAGACAGAGGCCTATTTCAAGACGTTCAGTACAGCCATTTTGAGAGAGCAATTTTATTCAAGGCAGTTATTTTAATTTACTGCATATACAGACCAACAGAAGGTTACGTCATCATTGTAGTATGCTATAGACTGGTGCTATGTGATTGAAAAAAGCATAATACCCCCTCTTTAATACACAAACATGCTCCTAGTTAGACACAATGCCACTTTTGTAGAAGGCTATCAAAATAAAGCGTTTGAAAGAGAGTACTTTCATTAATTAAACTTAATGCGAGTCACTGCAGGTGAATAGGGAAAAAAAATACATGTAGTGATATCAATTTGAAACTTCTGCTGTAGATTACTGACATGAATATGAGAAAAAAATGTATTGCAGGTTTTCTGTAATTTTACGTTTTCATATAAAAATAAGACATTTTATGATAGTTTTAGCGACGGAAACTACATAATGGATAGACCCAGGTTTAAATTTATTGTATTATTTTGTTTGCATATTAGTTACTAAGATTATTTCAGTGGGGATTTTGGATTTTCTTGTTTAGTTTTTGAATAAGCTAATCAGTGAAAAAAATCTAATTTTGCCTTGTTTTTGTGTGTGTTCAAAGCTCAATAAATCAGGCTAGGAATTAGATATTAAAAAATCCCTCTGGAAAAACCTTCAAAATATTATTACGCCCAAGACTGGAAAGTTTGGAGTAAAGTGGTGAGTGGAACAAAAACCTCATTATGAGAAAAGTTTTGTAAAGTGTGCACATGTGCAAGAACATTTCTCCGCCCTTTCGTACGTGTGGCTCGCAGCAGGAAAAATAGCATATTTGTATTATAGCGTCATCTCGGGGACCCTTCGCAGGACACGTGGATGTAAAATATGTCAGTATTTGTGAATGATACGAGAGAGGGAAGGCTGTTACGAAGCGATGCTGTAGCTACTTCCTGGATATCTCTGCCTCACTAGCGGTTATTATCATACAGGGGTAAGTTTTGTCTTTTTTTATACTCTGACATGAAAACTAAGACGTTAAGGGAGAAAGCTAAAAAACAACTGCATGAAAAAATCTATATTTTCACCTGCCATGTCTCGTCCTCAAGGTATTTAAGTATTTTTCACCCATGAAAACACCCATTATGAATTAAATGTTTGTGTTTTGTTCGATTTAATGGGTGAAATGTGACGCAGTGCGGCTGTAAACTGGATAAAGTGGTCAGCAACAAGAATAGCTTAATTGCATTCGGTTATCTTCAGGCATGTCTGTGGAAGGACACGCTCTTGTTTACTTACTCTACTTTATGTGTTTCTTAGGAGAGGACAGGGCGCATTCATGAACACTCGGTAACAATACTTTAAATGCGCCGGTTTTAGCCATAAGCTACTTTCCATCTGTAGCCCTAACACATTTAAGGCAACAACAATAAAAATAAAAAAAAGAAGAAGAAGACATTATTACTATTTACAACCGAACCATGCACTTTTTGATCGATGTAAAACCTACCCAATCCATAACGGTTACCGGGTCTCAGTCCTCCGCCGCTGTTCACAACCTGCACAGTGTGACGGCGAGGGCCCGGGCTCCCGTTGGCCGTAATAGTCATGATGGTTACGGTTAGAGTAAGGAGGCCCCAGAGTCATTATTAAGTGGCGTCGTAACTTTGAGGAAAAATGCTTAATCACCTAATAGCACATTATAATTTGAATCATCTGCTTCAAATGAGACCTCGAGACATCATCTACCGGAGTGTGATGAATTTTAATGTGAAGCCTTTAAAAAATAAAACGGCACCAACTTTCACCATTTTCCTGAATGACAATGAATTTGTTGCTCAACAGATTTAATACAATGTCACAGGATGTCACTTTGCTAGTTTTTTCAATTGCATGCATTTTCATACGTTTAGAATTTGAAAGACGTTAGGGAGTGAGAGCCTGCGACGGTCAGGATTTCGATTTGGCCTGGAGCGCCCTCTGCAGGCAACCGTGAGAATGGCACACGTAAAACAGTGAATGCAAGCTTTCACTTTCCGCTGACTGCATGATAGCAAATCTATGGCACCGCGACGAACACGGTTTGAGCGCAGAACTGGTCCAGCGATGGATTTACCGGCGGACTAGTGACGCACAGGACCATTTTTTCCCCCCGACCTGTGTCTCAATTTGCCGACGGAACCAAAACACATGAAAAGACGCCGCATGAGTAAATGGGGGTTTACTGTGGGGCAATGGTGTTTTGTTTTTGTCGCTGAGCTGCTGAGGACACCTTTGACATCGCTTATGGACTTATCAGGAAATTAGGCTTCACTTTTACCACGTCATGGACAACTTTTTCTGTCCAGGAGCAGCCGACCTGACGCCGCGTGAAGCTGCGCTCTCTTCGGGTTAAGTAAGGAAGCTTGGGTTTGCCGAAGGTTTTTTTATCTTTGCCTGTTGCGAATGTGCTTGGGCACTGCCGTTGTGCACGCACTCGGATCGGTGATTCAAGTCATACACCTAAACTCTGTGGTAATGAGAAAATAAAACATAGCAATGATATGTTTACACCATTAAACTGGACATCCAACAAAACATAGCCTACTTTGAAAGACATTTAGGTATAAAAATGCACTTTTGCGCTTAAACAATGTAACCTGACTAGGGATGGGTACCGTTCGTTTTTTTTTTTTATACCACTACTTTAACAATACTTGCTTTTCGGCACCGGTGCCTTAACGGTACTTCTTTTGATACCTAAGCTATTTTAAGTTTTTTCATGAATAAATGTGGATTATGTTATGTATCATTCAAGCCATTTGATACAAAGTAATGCTATATGGGTTGTGATTATGATGATGAATAACAGTAACACTAACATGGTAATAAAAAAGGTATAAGAAACAAAATACATTATACACTTGTTATAAAGTGTAACATACTGTAAATGTTGACTTAATGTAATGCATTGTTGCATTTGTTGTAAATATGTAACGAATTTAATTGTTTAGTAAGACAATAAGGACTAAACATTGTTATTGTTGTAACCACATTATTATTATTTAAGTGTATGAATAGGGGGTGGGAGTCAATAAGCTCGTCTTCTTCCCACTCCTTTTCGAGCTAGAATGTTATTTTGTATTTATTTTTTCTCTCACTTTTGTGCCAATGTTGTGTAGCTCGAAATAAAATATTAAAATCAAAAATCAAATCAAGTGAATTAAAAATAATGTTTATAAAAAAGTATCGTTCAGGAGAAAATCCTAAAACGGCACAGCAGCGTCACATGTAACTTCATTTTTTGAGCAGAATTTATTTATTTATTTATTTGACCTACAAGCTAATTTCCCACATAAGCAGCGATAAAACGAGATCAAGGACATCATTGCCTCCTGCCTGACCTGCAGGCACAGACCAGATCCACATCAGGACACAGTTTTCTTTCAGCTAAACTTTTCAAAACACACTGCGCCGTTTGACAAAGTGAAAGCGCTCCACACGTCAAAGATCTGTTACATAGTGAGGAGCGCTCACTCTGTCACTAATCATTTACTAAAACTGTTCCAAAAATGGCTAATGCAGAGTTAGCGCTCACTTTATTCACAAACAATCTTTGATCTTCTCCTCGGTGCAGCCATTGGGTGCAGCATGCAGTTGAGTAAACAACAGCACGTAACTTCAGGCTCTGCGAGTCTTTCGCTAAAGGTAAATAGCCCATGTGTATCTTGTTGTCACTGCTTTTCTTTTTATCTAAGAACTCTAGTTTCTTATTCAGTTCTGATTTAGTCCTGGTTTTTAACCAGTTTAGTGATTTAGTCCAGGCTCAGACCGCGGCTCTGCCGTCTCTGATAATGACTAAGTGTTAGTAAGTTATAGCTTTGCTTCGCTTCACCCGTGTATGTTCATTAACATGCACTGTCCCGACCAAATAAACCATTAAATAAAATTAAATAAATAAGAAAACATCTGCATTTGCGCTGAAGCGGCTCATGAGTTCAGTTGCTTTTTTAGACTCACTGCGGATCATTTATTGACGTCTGGAGACAAAAAGTACAGAAAATTGGCACAGAAAAAAGTTGTTCAATACCGCCCCCTACCGGAGCTTTTCAGTCGGTACCAAGTAGGTAACGTTTAACGGTACCCAGCCCTAAACCTGACCCAAAGTTCGCCATATATTTGAGGTACCTGACCTGCCCAAACTCACGAGTTAACCTGTGAGTTGACTGCAGGTTTCGGGTCAACCCACGCATCACTACAGAGGACAGCTTCCCGTTCCATCTAATAGGCAACAAAATCCAGCTAATACAGGATACCGCTTTGAAAAGAAGTCAACCGTTTTCACTTATGTTAAATTTAGAACATAAAACTTGAACTTTTCGTCTTAAATATCCACCTCATTAATACCACCACCGTTATCCCATCAAACTACCTATAATTAGAACAAGCTGAAGTCCTGTCATATGCACAAGGTGTACATTTTAGTTTCAAAAGCTTGAATAATGAACCATTTAGACCCATTAGATTCACTGTCAATGAGTTTTAGAATCCCGTGCTCTGTATGCAGTATAGGGAGAGCACTGGCGTTAACTTCTAGCCATACGAGTGTAGCATGTTGACCGCCTCACTGTGAAAAAGGGGCAATTCTCCTTTTTTATACACAAGGAAAAGGTTAACACTTCTTACAATCCCTTTTTGTGCCAACCCTTGCACTCAAAGCACTTAATTTCAAGCAGACGTTCACCCATGGGCTTACACAAGCACATTCACTCGCAGGCGTGTGGAGAGAGAGCACAAGTTCCTGGGTGTAAGGCCACTTCAGCCGCACGGACAAGTGGAGCCAGGGATCAAACTGGCAACCTCCACAGATAATGGCTGGAAGGTCCACGGCGAGCAGTCAAAGGGAGACGATCAATATCAGGAGAAAAAAATAGAGACGTGAATAAAGGCCTGGAAGCTTAGTCCTGGACGAGGCGTGGGTTAAAGAGGACATCTTATGAAAACTCAACTTTTGCTAGCTTTTAATCGTGTTATAAGCATGTTCCCTCATCAAAAACAAACCTGGAGAAGTATTTTGCCACTTCTCTAAGTACATAAACATTCAGAGCAGTTTTTCTACTCAAACTGACTGCATCGTGGTGCCTTTGATTTGTTTGTTGATTTAATCATGGTTAATTCCCCCTGCTGCTGTGGAGGGCGATCCAAAACACGCACGAGATGCTTAAACCCCCGCCTTAACCGAGCTTTACCCAAATCTAAAAGGTTACAGCGTTTGCGTGTTTATAGTCGTCACTTTCATTTTTGACATTTTTTTCCATTACTTTCTATTTTTTTTAAACTTTTTCATTGCTCTTCTGTAGCTGTTTTGTTGCGTTTTAAGTTTTGGTCACTCTATCATCGCTTTTTTTTTTTGCCACGTTTTTTGTTCTTTTGTTGCATTTTCTGTTGCTATTTTGACACTTTATTCAAGAAGGTTTGAGATTTGGGTAAAGCCAAACTCTAGAAAATGTGCTCGGTTCAGGTGGGGGTTAAGAGGTTAAAAGCGCAGTTTGTGCTTATCAAATGTCTTTTCCAGGCCTGTATAGTTAATCTAGTTAATAAAAGGTAAATTATCAATCCTAAAAGGTGCAAGAAGTAGGTTTACAAGCCACAATTCTGCGTGAAATAACCACCCTAAGATCTGCTCAATCCCAGGTTTAGCGCTGCTATTTATCTAGTTTAGTACTGACTTTGAATAACAACATCCACGGGTGAGCCACTTGAAAAAGCCAGATATATCCATAATATTACTGGTGCAGTTTATCTCACGCTGCAACTGACCGGTCATGTTTTGATTTAGTCGTAGTCGTAGTATTGGCAATTGTTGGGCGACATTTAGACCATGTTTAGTCCTTACTTATATGGTTTATTCTAACTAATGCTATCCTGAAGCAAGATGTCTCTTCAAGTGCTTTGATACAAGCCAATATTTGAACCCTTAAAACAGCCGACGAGAGACCACTTGTACTATAGACTCAACAAAAGGCCCGGGTCAGCTCTTGTAGAAATAGGTTTTAAATCATTTTGCACAATGACTCCATGGTTGGAGCGCTGCAGGGGCACAGCAGGTAAACGCTACATTTATCCTACAAAGTGATTCAGGCTCTCAAAGCACTTAACATTAAATGTCCTGTTCACAGGCACTCTCTCATTCGCCTCCCTGTAACAGACACAGAAGGCCGGGTGAGAGGCTTGCCCAAGGGCACGTCAACAATAAGGACAAGAGGAGCTAACTGCCTCATGGAAAACCTGCTATACCCTGAACACAGTGGGGTGTGAAAGTTTAGGCATCCTGGATCAGCTTTAAACGCTTTTCTCGGCAGCCAAGACTCTTTCAATATTAGTTTGAGGGATTTCAGCCCTTTCTTCCTTACAAAAGTCATCCAGAACTAGGGCTGGGTATTGATTTGGATTTCCCTAATCGAATCAATTTACTTCACAAGGGCCCAATTCGATTCATGATTCAATTTGATTGATTTTCGATTAAGTTCTAAGAACTAATGCTGCAAATAGTAGAAACTAACTCTAACTTGGTAATTATATTTACATGAGTAAAAATATGAATCAACATGGCTGCCCCTATACAGCAGAGTGAAACTGTTCTTGGCAAGATTTTTGGAAATAAACCACTTAATCTTTGTTTTGAAGATATGTGGGACAAGGAAACATGTGCCAAAGCTGTTTTATATCCAGGGGGGAGCTAGTTTTTACTAGTTTTTTGCCACTCCAAGTCCTCCAGAACCATCACACTGAACACGGGGGCTCCCCAAGGCTGTGTGCTGAGCCCCCTCCTGTTTACTCTGCTGACCCATGACTGCGCTCCAAAGTATGACTCAAACCTCTTCATCAAGTTTGCAGACGACACAACAGTGGTGGGTCTCATCAGCAACAGAGATGAGTCAAACTACAGGAGCGAGGTGAGCAGTCTGGCCATGTGGTGCACACAGAACAATCTCTGTGGAGAAGACAAAAGAGATTGTTGTGGACTTTCGAAGAGCGCGGGTCCAGCATGCTCCTCTAACAATCAACGGTGCTGCAGTGGAGAGGGTGACCAGCACTAAGTTCACAGAGAACCTCTCCTGGACCATGCACACTACATCACTGGTCAAGAAAAGTAATCAGCGTCTCTACTTTCTCCGCAAGTTAAGAAGAGCCAGAGTCCCAGCCTCCGTTATGTGCAATTTCTACAAAGGGACTATAGAGAGCATCCTGACCAGCTCCATCACTGTGTGGCACGGCGCCAGCACTGCCTCCTGCCGAAGGAGCCTCCAGCGCATCGTGAGAGCAGCGGAGAAGATCTGCGGAGCCCCTCTCCACACCATTAAGGACATGTACTCCACCCGTCTCACCCGCAAAGGAGACCCTACGCACCCATCACACAGTCTCTTCAAGGTAATGCCTTCAGGGAGGAGACTGCGGAATCTACGGGCCAGGTCCAGTCGACCGAAGAACAGTTTCATACACCAGGCCATCAGGAAGCTGAACACCCTCCCTTCCACCCCTTACTCCCCACACTGCGCTCCACAACAACATATCGATTCAAAGGAATTGACAATAAAAATCTTTGAATTGGAATTTGGTCCCCGGAGGGACGAGCTAGCACTCATAGAGGGCGTCTACTCCTTATTTTGACAAACCTCCATTCAGACAGCTCTCCAAACCGAAACCCCGTCATTCCGACAACCCTCCATTGCGACATCCCCCAATGCGACACTTTTTGATACCCCCATTCCGACAATAGTTTTGAGCGTAGCCTGTTTGCCGTGCGATGCCGGGGGGGCGCGCATGTGACCTTGGGGAACAGGCTTAGGGTTAGAGTTAATAATAATTAATAATTATCTTGTGTGTCGGAATGGCAGGATGTTCCACAAAAGGTAAAGTGTCACCAGTCTGACAAAGGGGGGGGGGGAGTGCCAGAACGTTTGATAAAAGATGGAAATGCCCCCACTCCGACAATTAGACCTCAATTCCCCTATCCAGAACTGAGAGTTTAGCCGGCTGTCTTGCATGCACTGTTCTTTGTAGGTTCATCCACAGATCTTCAATGATGTTATTGTAGAAGTCATCTGCTTTCTAACTACGACTTTTTTCCACAGGTGGTACCATGTTCACCTCCAGAATTTGTTGGAATTTAATTGAATAAATGATTTGTTCCACCCACGAAATGTTCCCCATGCCTCTGACTGAATACAATCCCAAAAGATGATCCACCCCCAGCCCCCCATGCTTGGTTCAGGGAGCATGAGACGTCATTTCACACATGGATCGGCCACCACAGAGTCCAGATCTTAACTCCATGGAGAATCTTTGGGATGTGCTGGAGAAGGGCTTTGCGTGGTAATCACACTCATCAACCATCAATTCAAGATCTTGGTGGAAAATGAACGCTGGACACTGGATCTTCGACATCACAGAAGCATTTTGTGGAACGATGCCAGCTGTAATCAAAACGAAAGGCGGTCCTACAGTATATTTCTACACTATCTAAGCCTAAAGGTGTCTAAAGTAGTTTGAAAAGCCTAAATAAAGCACACGATACCACTGGCAAAGGCCCGCTCTAATGTCCACATTGCCCGTGTCACTTTACATTCAGCACGTGTTACCTCCACTAAGTCTTTTAGAGAAGCAGCACATTTCTCACTGGCTAAGTCCCTGCTGCCGGTGGTCTGAGAGGAGCAATGACAGGGGCCTAATGGAGCACGAACCGCCTCATGCCACGGTGCATTCACGGCCCCGCAAATATCAAACACACGCTTTCATGGCTAAGGGGAAAGATTTAATAACAACGTGTCTTCCGCATTACCCAGCCCAAAGTTCAATTTTCAGTTCAATTTCACATTGATTTTCGCCGAGCATTAAGGTGAATCACCTTGAGGGAAGGGAGAGGTGTCTGCTCTGCTCTCTCTATCTCTATCCCATGTCTCTCTCTCTCTCTCTCTCCTTTTCTCTCTCTTTTTAGACCCCATTCCCATTCTCTCCCTCTTGCTCATCTTCCCTCCCTTTCTCTCTCTCTCTCTCACTCTCTTTCTCTTCGAACCACCTCTATACATTCTCTCTCTATCCCCCTCTCCACCCTCCACCTCTGTCTCCCGCCTCTCCATCACTATCTACATCTATATAATCATATCCTCCTCGCTCTCATTCTCTCTCCTCCTTTCCCTACTCTCTCTCCCACTTCTCTCCATCATTCCTGCTCTCTCATTCTCTATATTTTCTTTCTCTTCTCTCCTTCTCCCTCTCTCATTCTCTCAGTCTCTCTTTCTCTCTTTCTTTCTCTATGATTTTTTTTTCCATTTCATTTTTAGTTTCAAATGCAGCACAAAGTGTGAAAGTAAACATTTTAAAGTGTTTTTGACAGACAAAATGAATAGGAATAGAAATGCTGACAAATAAATGTAAAAAAAATCAAATTTTCTTGTGCAATTAGGTGAAACATTTAAAGACACACTGTGTAACATTTTGGACCATACTGTTGCCAATACAAAAACATGCTCCAAATGCCCAGCTAGACAGAGAAAAGTCTCATGTTTTTGCAGGGAATAATCAAATAATGGATTTGGATATATGGCTGCCTTTAGGAGACGTCCCGCCATACCAAGTTTTGGATTTGAAAATGTGTCAGACGGGTCAAATATATATGATCGTTTCCCGGCCCAAACGGGACACTTGACAGCTATGGGTCTCGCTCCCAGTAAAGCTACAAGCGGTGAGGTGAAGGTCTCGGTCCAAGGATACAAATGACAGTGGGGGAATAGGAGTTGGAAAACATGTACAAAATGCTAAAACTTCCACAGAATAAAATCTCTCTTCATGTCTCTTTTTTCTGTGTGTGTCTCTTTTTCTTCCCCACAGTCCAGCGTGGAGAGAGGGTTGTAGTAGAAGCCGCTCCCGGGAGATTGCGATCAGAAACAGTACGAGAGTCAGGGTTCCAGTAATATCAGCGCGGATGCAGATGATGGGTATAGATTCCTGGGCTCTCTCTGGTGCATTAGGCTGTATTACAGGCTCCCCACAAGGATACTTAACGCCGCGGCGTAATGGAAACAGGGCAGTCCATGTAACGAGCACAGACGCAGGAGGAGAAGCAGGAGCATCTCATAAGAGTGCTCACAGACAAATGGAGCGCACGGCTGAGCATGCATTACTCTGGTTAATATTCCGGTGCGTGCCACTTACAGCATGTCTCACTGCCCAGTGTCCAATGTGCAAAGGACCAGACAGACCTTTTTTTTATAATAAGACATGCTGACAAGAGCAGTGAATATAGTGTCTTTTCCATACACAGACATTATTTAAAGTGTTAAAGCGAGACGCAGCAGGTGAAGACATAGCTTTTTCACACAGTGTTCAGCGTAATAAGGGCCTATCTCACCGGCCTGGAGACTAATTGGAGGCTCGAGTTTCTGCTGGTCACGGAGATGTCTTCGAGACGTCCCCGGGAGATAAGGTAAGTCTCCTGGTAGTCTGGGTGAAAACGAGCATGTTCGATTTCAGTCTCCGCGAGGTCTGCAAGAGGTCTACGCGGTCTCAAGTTGTGGCAATGTTGTCCTCAACCAATGGCCGCTGGCTGCTCTGCTTTGCGACGACGACACTGGAGGCCGCCATTGCTCCACCATTACTGTAGTACCTCCATATAGCCGCTAGTCCCCCATTGGAATCCATTGCACTTTAGACACGTTAAAAACAACTTTAATGCCCGGTGCCTAATTTTTTGGAACTGTCTACAGCTAGATATTCCTCCTGTGATTACGCTGGGTTAGACACAATCAGAGGCACCGGGCTGGTTATCGTAGGATAGATTTTAGAAATCTCGTACTTAATGAGGGTCTGACTGTTGGCATTGGAGCTGCGCGAGCTACACGTCACGCAAGGGCCGAGTCTACAGTGAAGATCCCGCCCTTATGCCCTTATTAGGAACATGCTTCGTCAGAGCTGGGGAGGAGGAGTCTGTAAATCCGCCATGAATTCCCCCTCGAACGTGGTCATTATGGTAAACGGGGAGGAGTGAGGAGGAGATGTCTATTATTTGTACAGTCTATGTCCTCAACCCGGGAGACGTTTCTGTGACGTCCCTGTAATGTCTCCGAAACCTGTCGGAGACTCGAAAAAGACTCTGTGCAGTCTCCGCTGAAACCGCACCTGTTTGTTTTCACTGTGACTGCGTGGACTACCTTGGAGACGTCTCCGTGACCAGTAACCTGATAAACCACACCCACTTCTTTTCTGCGTGAAAGAAGGCGGGTCTGGACATACACGGTAAACAAGTTGCTGATTGGCGGCTAAGGCCAAACCAATCACGACTGTCACAGAGAATTGACAAGGTTACGTCACTCGCTGCACCACTATGTTGTTAGTTCAATTAACATTATCATTAGCCAAAACTAATCATGGATCAAGTAGTCGAGGATTTTTCCTCCGCGTGCTCGTGAGTTTATATTATTGAGTTCATATTTTGTGAGTTGGACTACAGCTGTCGTCACGTCCGCTAATTGCTAATTGGTTTATTTCACTAACAATCTACGTTAGGCCCGCCCATTCAAACTGCTCCAATTGCTCCGTTACCAGACTAACTTCCCTGCGTGGAATGGACAGGGAATAGTATGGCAGAGCCAGGTAACGTGACCAGTGGCAACTTGAGTCTCCAACTAGTCTCCAGGCCGGTGAGATAGGCCCAGGACACCAGGCCCTACAACAGCACCATCGCGGTGCACCGGCCGAATTCCACCGCTTTACCGCAAAAACTGAATATCAAGCATGGGTTTAAATGACTTGAATTGAGAATACGAATCTTGTTTTGAGCGGTTTTCACTCATTTAGACTTTTTTTTTTCCTGATCGGACCAAATTTACTTTGCTAGGACATTTGAGGACAGTTCTCATTGGTTCTGAGGTCATCTAGAAATTAAAAAAAAGTAAAACCGCCAATGGGACAAGTGCAATGAAATTAAGACCAACTGTTTTGAAGCGAGTCAGAAACATCTCAGAACAAGTGAAATAATTGAGGTCAAATGCCCGACTAAATCTTAGCCATAGCTGCAAGTAAAGACGGGAGAAATATACAGATACAAGCGCGGATCTTACACAACTTTAGGGCCCGTTTTCTCCAAATGAATTTTTCTTTACACTCTTGCAACAATAGCTCCACTTTAGTATAGCTCCTACAGACTCCAAACTTTCCACTCTTGTACTTTTTGAAGATATTTTTTTTTTCCTTTTAAATCGATTTTTTTTATATCTAAGTCCCAGCTTGATTTATTGAGGTTTGAACCCGAAAAGGCAACTAAACAAGATATCCGAAACCCCCTCTCACGTTAACTTTTCATTCTTTTTCATACACTGTTGCTTGTTTTGAAATAAGGCGTCTTTGCGCACGAGGCGGGAGACGACCCAAGGCCTTCCAGAAGTCGCGCACTTTCACTATAATACACGTTCATGTTTGCAAAACACTTCTCCCAATGCATTATCTACTCAAAAGGAATGTTTCCTGCCCCCGTGACATGATATGCGTTTTAGTCTGTAAAAGGCTCAATGTTTGATCAAGTTTGCAGACGTTATTTGTTTTGAAGTGCAGAACGGAACAAGTTATGCTGTCCTTGGCCGCCAAGTAGAATTTTGTCAAAAACCACTCGACAAGCCCGCACTTCATTGTGAAAAGTGCCATGCAAATAACGTTCACTTAATTACAGATCACAAATTCAAATGTTGAAGAGAGAAAAATAATTGAGAAGCAAATGATGAAGACGATACAGAAGAAAAAGAAGAAAATGAAGTGGAAGAAGAAGAAAAAATATGATTAAGAAAAATAAGGAGAAAACGTCAAAGGAGAAAAACGTATTAAGACAATGATGAAGAAAAATAAGAAAATGATGATGATGAAAATGAAGACAAAAATGATAAAGGAAAAATAAGAAGAAACAGATGATGAAGAAGCAAAAGAAGAAAATGATTAAGTGGCTGAAGAATAAGAAAAATGAAGAAAATTATGAAGCAAAAAAATTGACGAAAAAGAAATGTAGCTGTTGGAAACAAAAGAAAGGTTACCAAACATAAAAATGGGCAGAAAATGAAAAGAATTTTGCTGAATGCCCTCAAGATCTCATTATGCTTCCCGCATAGAAATGCTGTGAGGAATTTAAACGCACGGAAACCTCTCGGACAGACACGAGTGGCCTTCATGCTCTGATCAGCAGCTGCAGAATGTCCGCACAGTTTGAGTAGGTATTCTCCCAAACTGTAGGGGGCAGTGCAAAGCATCTACGCCATGCGTACTACAAAGGATAATAGTAGAAGTAAAAAACATTGTTTAAAAAATTGCGGCAACTCTACTTTTGAGTTTTTCTGACACTGGCCTCATATTTGTGCAGCTTTTTTTCTCCACAAATTATTTACCCTTTGTTGATCACAATGACCTTTGTGCCCTGAATAATTTACATGTCGATACCTTCGTATTTTTGCCACAAGTTGTTGTCCTCCGCCATTTTTTTCTGCGCAAGACTGTCCACATAGTCAGAATTTTTGTCTGGACGCCGATGTGGAAAGCTGAGCTGCAAGGAGGCCGCTCAAAAGGGGGAGTCTGAAAAAATAACGCAATTGTTTCTGCACGGACCTCACGGACGCTTCAAGTATAATCCCAGCTTTATTCCTCTTACCTCTTGTGTCGTGATCCTCCTTGGACAATCTCCGCCGCAGCAGCAGAATCATCAGCCTCCTAAGCCACGGCTCTCTCCTTCGCATTCCTGAATGAACCACACAACGGCGTTACCTTTCCATAAAGCAGCGCCTGCATGGTTTTCTCCTGTTCCCAGGAAAAATAAAGATGTGACAGCAATTCAATTAAGGCTTTCAGGCCTTGTTTTCATGGAGAAGCAAACGGCTCACTCAGTATCCCTGACTGTGACTGCCAAAGAAGCGCAAATTACCACGTTCTCATTAAAACACTCAATTTTAATATTATGACAATTGACAAAACAAAACAAAATATAAAAAAATGCAGGAATGACAATAAATGATGCCTCTAAAACACCGATTTGCGTCAACAAAACTAACCAAAGTGTCCAATGCATTTCTGCCTCACATCATGAAGATCCGAGGTTCATTTATACTTAAACATTAGGGTGTGACCATGTATTATTTTTATATCGCAATATTTTACCGACTACTACAATTTAAGCCCCTGGACGAACAGTTACACAAATATATGACTTTTAATGACCGTGTTTCTAATTACGTATGAATAAGATGAACCTTTCCTTCCTTTTGAAAACAGGACTGTTGTTTCTTGTTTATTTAAATGTAAATGAAGTGATGCCATTTTCATTTTCAAGTCAGGGATCATTTACTTATTTATTAAGAAAAGTGGAACAAGGCACAACTTTACTGGGAGCGTCTGCTGCTCGTCTCCATGGAGATGCTGACGAAAGGCGGCCAAATATGAGATTTAAAGTGCATAACGACATATTAGACACAATTTTAGCTAGTTAACACTATTATATTTAACATTTTGCCAAAAATGTTTGCCCAGCTTTCTTTAGTTTGACCATTTTTGTGACGTTTATAGTTTCACTTCCTTATTGGACCCTGACAGGAAGTGACAGATATAGATGGCTATAAACTCTTTCAAACTGTTGCCGTGCCGACTGTGTTATGTCAATGGGAAATGAGTGAGTCAAACTCTATCTATGTCAAATCCTGTCAGTAAATAGAAATACTTTCTGCCCAACATTTCTGTATTCAAATTGCTGCTCTGCTGAAATAAAATGATAATAATGACTTACAACGGACGTTATCCATCTAGGTAGGGCTGGGCGATATATCGAAATTTAAGATATATAGTTCAAATTTGCACCGTAATACTTATTTTAGAGGCTATTTTTATTTAAGATATTTTTTTATTTAAATGTGCACATTATGGAGCTTTGTTATACAGTGTTTATGTTTACATTTTATAGTGAGTTTTCAAGAAAACTACTCGTATTTGGCTTGGACTTTGACTTAACATTTCATTTCACAGCTCTCACTTTGCGGGAAAATATATATATATATCGTATATCGATTTTCAACCTAAATATATCGGGATATGACTTTTGGTCAATATCACCCAGCCCTACAGCTAAGTAAGTAATATTTTCAAAAACATTAAAACCTGTCATATTAAGTAGGCTAGACCTTCAGCCAAAATCCATTCTTTGATTACCCTCTGCAACAATAGCATTCTCTGTGTCGAGTTGGACATTGGGAGCATGTTTTGTATTGGCAACAGTATAGCCCAAAATGTTACGCGGTGTGCCTTTAAAAACAGTAACGTGTTATAGAACCTCCATCTCGATACTCCCGGCTGGTTAAGGGATTTGGAGATGGGTCCCGGGCACTGCGGGACAAATTTCCCTTCAAAGACAATAAAACGATGCAACATTTTAACGTCATGTATCCATCTTGTACCATTTATTGCCCAAAAAGCGCCAGTCGGTTAAGTTCAAAAGTACATCACAAAGAACATAATATGCTTTTATGTATTTTTTTTCCCTCTTTCTTTGATTCTGATGAAAGAAAGTGTCCTTTGAACAGCGTGAGAAAACTAGTCCCAGGAGTATTTCAATCGTTTTGCACTACAGACCATTTTACAAGAAATGTCATCAAAGATACTCGGCAACTGCGGCAACAATGATGTTCAGCCTAATGAGGGCGAGGACTGAATCAAATGCTTCAAGAGCGATAAAATGTTGACTCAAAAAGGTGGTCAAATATTTATCCAATAAAGCACTAAAGTGTTTTCTTTGGTTAATACTTAAGTAGCCAGAGTAGAAAGTACAAATCCGGTGGTGCGAATAATAACAGTCCCGATCAAGGTTTAAGATCAGTTGAACAACGACAAAAATGTACATGGTTGGATCTTAACAACTAACAATTTGCAACAAGAAGTAATGGGAGTGAGACTCTTTTTAGTTTCCGACCACGCCTATAAAAAAACCCAAAAAAAACAGAAACCCTATCAAAACAGAATTCAAAGCTCCAAACATGAACTCAGAAATGAGTAGCTCCACCGTTGTTGTTCATTGTGACACTTAATGCAAGCGTTTTTCTGGAGGTGAGTGGGGACATTTCTCCAAGTGGTGAAGGTGGCCTCATCAAAGGGAACTGTTGTCCATTTTTGTAAACTTCTCCCTAAAGGTTCTCAATGGGACTTAGATCAGGGGAACGCAGGAGGGTCCAAAAGAGTGATGCTATCTCTCCTGGAAGATGTCCTTTTTCCTGCGGACACTGTGAACTGAAGCCTGTTGGATCGATTCCTTCTTCCCTGATGGCACGGGCATAGTCCAAGACGACACTGGGTTCCTATTGTGAAAGAGTGGTTCATGGAGCACGGCATCATTTTGACTCTCCCATCATCAATACAAGATGTCTTTGTATATCCCCTTAATGCCATGTGTCGCTAATTGGTGCCATACCTCTTCTTGCAAGACTGTGGCTAAAATAATGCACGTTTTCCCCTGATGCCTGTTTGCGCACATCCATGCCGTACCTACAGTAGGAACCTTTTGCAAGGACTAGTTTCTCGTAGGACCGGTCACAGAAGGAACCACATCCGGGTCATGGTAGCGGGGCGGTGTATTTAGGACCTTGCTTAAAGGTCCTACATCGTGCAAAATCAACTTTTTTTTGGAGCGTTTAACCTTGTTACAATGTTAATTCCATCAAAACATCCCCAAAGTAGTATTTGGCTACTTTCCTGCATGTCTAAGAAATCCTCATTAATCCTGCGGCGTCCTCTCCAGGAAAACGACTCGACTGAACGTGATTGCGTAAGATTGGACTTCCCCGCCCCCAACAGGAAGTGCCTTCTGCTCTAGCAATGTAAACATACACAGCCACTCTCTCTGCGTGCCGTAGCTGGATCATGCTGTTAGGACTTTACATTTTGGCAACCACTTTGAGAACTTTTGCTGCTACATGTGGATATTATTTTCCTGGAGCTTATTTCCTGGACGTTGCCTCATGCATGTTTTGTTATTTTATTTTTTCACAAACTGCGCGGTTTCTTGTCAAACTAAATGCGGACTGGCTCTGTAACATTCCTGCTGTAAAAGTGATTTTTGCTTTGTAAGAAATGAAAATGCAATGGCGGAGTTTCAGCAGAATCAAGCATCTCAACTTCCAGGTTGAAAGAAAAGAAGTCATATTAAATGAATTCAGGGTAAAGTATTGATTATCGCGACAACCTGCGTATTGTGGACCATTCAAATTATGATTTTAATTGCGAAGTTTTATACAAACAAAACTACAGTCCTTTTTATTGTGAAAGGTTTACGATGACTTGCAACAGTGTGGTAGAGTTGGTTTTGCGAGCAGATTGTTGTCCTAAAAATGAAGATGCCAAGCCGAGGGGAGTCTGCGAGCTGATGGCTGTGAGCTCTACCTGGGCGTTTGTTCTCTGAGGGCAGCGTACGGGAAGAAAGCGCTTTTTTTTGGAGCGTTGATGAGGGGCCCAAGCAGGAGATCTATTTATACTGGCCCAGTGCTGTCGGAGGAGCTGTCCGCGCCTCACAAACGGATGGCGATTCACGCTGATTCATTTGAGTGTTTTTCTGCTTTCTCCCTTACCCTGCCTTTCTCCAAATGATTCTGCTCTCGCTTTTGGATTTTTACTCACAGCTCACCACTACACTTTCTAAACTTCTCGCCTTGAATTTATTTGCCTGAATGCGAGTACTATTGCTGGGATTCAGAGAACAACACGCTGCTATATTCCTTTGTCTCTTTAGTGCAAATATCATGCTTTTAGGGCATTGTTCCCTCAATTTTCTCTTGTCTTCTTGGATTTCATTGCTTTCATTGCATAGATGAGTATTCTAACCCATAATGAATCTAATCCTATACATTTACCTTTAAACACAGCACTATCCCTTCAGAGGAGTGATTATGGTCTTAACATACAACTAATTCTATGTTTAGTTAAATGAGAGTGGGCCTATAGCTACAAAGTTACTTAAGTTACGATTGACAGATCAGGATTGCATGACCCCATGATGTCTGAAGAGATTATCCTGCATCCGTACACACAAAAATCTGACGATATGAACCGTAAGAAAGTGACGGTGCAAGTTTTAGTCTGTATTTCGTATTATTTAAGCTACGTGGTGCCAATCGTGTGTATGCGCGCACCTAAACACAGAGTGCATGTGTGTCATCATCACTTACCGCTAAACTGAAGGCTGTAGACACTCTACACCTGCATTGTTACATCCTCTAAAAACACTTGAAATCCGAGTCTTGCAGAGTGCAGACGACCAGGCTGCGTAAGATCCAATCTTGGTCATATTCCGCCTTAAAAGCTTTGTTTCCAAAAAGTCCAAGCGTAATGTTGTCCAGGAACAGCCCCAACATGAGCCTCACATCAAATGCACTGCTGAGTGTTTTAGCTGCCGTGTATGGAGAGCGAAACTGAAACGTATCACTTAACAAGCGCATGGCCTGCACTGCGCTGCTTTATTTATTTATTTTTACTTTAGCGCGCTACAGTTTTGTTTTTATTTAGTTTTGTATTGTGAGCTTTTGTTATCTAAAGCAGCTTTGAGAAATTAGAAAGCATTGCGTATTTTATTCTGAGACTATAAATACTGCCAAAGGATGAACATCTGGCTATTTTATTTCAAAACCAACTTTTTTTAAATATTGAACTTGCACCGTGATGCACCGAACCGTGGGTCCTGCACCGAGAACCGAACTGAACCTTGAGAAAGCTGAACGGTTACACCCCTATCTTTTACCATCTTCTCCTCATTCGTCCCTTTTTTGTTTCAGAAGAAATGTGTAGGTTTCAAATGTCTTTAGCTCCTAAGCTAGCTGTTTGTTTACTTTTAAAAAGCTGCTTTCTTCAGGATCATTATGGACTCTCTGCAGTAAAGAAAACTTCTCCGAACCACAAAAACATGGCAAAAATGTACAAAAGCAACCAGCAAAACAGTGTGGAACACGCAGCTGTACCAAGCAAGAGGGAAGTTGCTTGATGTTTCCACGTTGCCATGAATCGGGATGTTAGGAATCCCTAAATAAGGAAGAAGACTGAATCACAATTAACAATTTCAAAATCGTTTAAGTTATATTCGTTCTATTTGACTGTTGAGGAGGGGAAAAAATACCAACAAATGGCTGTTACTGTGACAAAATATATCAAGACGTCTGGCTATAACCGTGCCTGTACTCGACACACATCGCTTCCCGCCTCTCATAACTGTGCCGACCCAGAAATCCCGCTGTGTAGGAGCATGACTGAGAGCAATCCCATTATTAGAACGCACTGTGCCTTCGAAGTGGCTTTGACTAAACGCAGAAAAGCAAGACTATTTTACAACTTTATCATTCTGAACCTTTGGCTCCAAACACCAAACGCAGGAGGGAAACTGGATTTTGTTATACAGTACACTGAGAACACTCGGATTGAGCGTCGGAATGTAGTCAACATATTGTGCCGGCAAGTAAAGTGCCGAAATGAGTCATATTTCTTACCAACACATGTCTTCAAATAAGACGCTAAATCAGCTTCTCTTAAAGGGCATATGACGGGTTTTCATGTCGTTCTAATTATTACCGTTTGATGAGATAATGGCTGTGGTGAATATTGATTATATAGATACAAACTGCATGTTGTTTGAAGCAGTCAGAGGGGGAAAACAAAGAAGAGAAAAAACTGAACTTTTTCCAATTTCTCTACCTTTACTTTAACAAATGCTGAATTATTAATATATTTTTCTATAAGCAATGGTACAGAGACATGGAACGGAGCAAAGTGATTCAACAGCCCATAAATACTTAAAAAACGGACAGTGCTAACCAGGAAGCTAGCTAAGCTAACGTTAGCTTTATGCTACATTAGCTAATTAGCTAGTGAACTATTTTCTGTGAAAAAACATCCATATGAATCCGATTTTGGCTTGACTTTATTGGTGTGTGATAAATATCTTAGGCTAAAACGGCAAAAAATAGTAAAAAATGGTGACGCTCATGAGAAGTTTTCTATCCCCTTGGCTAGGCCACGCCCCCTTGTATGACGTGATGCCGTCTGTATCTATAGCTTTCCGTCGATTAAGTGGCTATTGTCTATGCAAAGGAGAATGTCCCTACATTCTCCAGGAAAAGCCAGTTCAGCTCTCTAAATAGTCTCGCTGCAAAACATTTCTAAAACCTCGAAGTTATCGTTTACATCTGGAGTTTTCTGTACTATAGCTGCCAAGTGTCCCGTCGGTTAAGGCGGGTGGTTTGAATTGGACATGGTTAATTACAAAACACAAAAGTGGATTTTGCTTGATACGGGGTCTTTAAAGTGTTGTGACAGTTTTTAGAGTTATCTAACTGAAACTAGTCGCAAGCAAATACACAGACAGGGATGGACCGTCTGGCTGCCATGCTGGGCCTTTTGGTCGGGGGGCTGGGGAGCGCCGGCTTTCTACATCACAATGGACACAAAGACTGCGGATTGTCCCTATCTCGGCTCCCCTCGGCTGAAGCACATGCTGGGTTTCTGCCTCACACCTAAGACAATGGCCAAAGACGTGTCCTGGCTCAAAGGCCTTCCTGTGGCCCCTCCCATCTTGGTGCTGGGATGGCCTCTCATGTGTACCTACAGTATATAACCAGGGGAGAGACTTCGGCTCCCCAGAGTCCGCCATCATGGATTTACCTGTGTTTCGGCTCTCCACACGTGTGTTAAATTAAACTTACACTTTTGATAAGACAAATACTTTCAAGTTTTCCTTTATAGTGGTGAGAAATTGCCACGACATCCAACTATAAGCCTAACCTAGATTTACTGTCTATAAACAAGTCTTTGTTGCTTTCGCGCTTTCCCTTACCCTCTAGTAGTTGTTCCTCGGTGGCTCGGGGACCCCTTTGCACTTCCACTACAGCAGCAGCAGCAGCAGTGGAGGAGAGCAGGGGGGGATATCCAACGGCCAATCTGACAGTTACAGAGAGAGAGAGAGAGAGAGTGAGAGCGGCGGATGGAAGGAGACAACAAGCACTGGGAATTGGGGTTTTCACCGAGGCTGCTAAAGATAGGGAAGGGTGGAGGGGCCTGCACACAGAACGGGGAAGAAGTGTGTGCGTGGGTGTTTACCGAGCGATGCGGGGACTCAAGTGTGTTCACACCGTCGCTTGTGGACCGGCTTTCCTTTTGATGGGGCAGATACAAGCGGTCCCTGTGGGGTTTACGAGTTCAGCCACATGTTTTAGAGGTTATATCGAGACTCAATCAGGTGAAGGTGAAACACTTAGGGTGGAAAATACACATTATGAGATGTCAATTGTTTGTGGCACATTACTGAAAAGGTGTAAAGTGTATTGTATTGTGTACAAGTTTAATGGTTTGAAATGGATATTCACGAGAATATTTAATGAAGAATACATTTGATAAAGAATACATTTGATACGCATTGCATTTACGTGTAAAAGTCTTGTCCGACAACTGAAGATTCCATTCCCAATTGCTTTTTCGACCATTGCCTGCTCATGTTTGTTTGTTGCAGTTAGCCCAAGGTACGTTCAGACCGCAGTCCTACGGAACTTTTACAAGTTTAAGCTCAAATCCACCTAAAAGCCTTAAACAGAGGCTGATTATTTGTGTTTTAGCACCTGCGGCTAGAGGCTAAAGGCTATGATTCAACGCTACAGTAGGCAACGCGAGGCTGAGGCTTATTGTTGATGAGAATTGAGTAATAAACTATAAATTCAACAACTCACAATTCAGTCTGCAGCCATTGTAATTATTGTCATGATCAATCAGAGCTAGCTGTAGCTCCAATTGGAATCTTCCGTCTGTCATGGCATGTCATGGCTAGGGATGTGACGATAAACAATGATATCGTTGTTGATCGATAATCGCTAAATTCACCACAGACGGCCACCGCTGGTCCCTTTGCTGTAACGGACCTTGGTTGTGAGATGTGGTGACTCCTCTAAGCAAAAAATTACTTCCTTTATGTAGGTCTCACTCAATATGACATTTATAGCAGAAAGTGAAGAGGAATACTTCATTACCCAATTCCCTTCATTTCTGCAGCTTCAGTTAAATGTATAAACCATAGGCAAATATCGCGATAATATTGTTAATTGCAATTATTTTGGCCAATATAATCGTGACCCAACCTTTCTTCCCATCCCTAGTCATGGCGCTCATCCAGCCGCTAAAGTTAGCTCCTGCCATCCTCGCTGGACCAGTGGTGCGCGGCTTTGATGGACAAAAGCATATGAAGCAGCTAACCCCCGGCTCACATCAACTACGGTCCGGGTTCGGTCCGGTCCTGATCCAGTCCGGGTTTGCCCCAAACTACCCCTCACAGTGAGTCTGGCTGACACTGTGGCCAGCTCCGCCAGCTCCGGCGCCAGACTGAATTACGAAGCGCCACTACGCATCACGAAAGAACACGCTCCGTGGCGAACTCTACGAACCGAGCGTGAATTGTGACATTGGTGGAAGATTTTTTGACAGCCAAAAACTTTCTCCACGAATATCACGATTGTCACGAGCTGATGCGTTCTATTAAGAATCCCATTGAGATGTGTTAAGTCATGTCACGAACGTTACGAATGACGGAAAAATGCCATTCGTAACACATCGTGCTTATGTGTAAACACAGCATAACACGATGTTGTGTTGATGCAGCCTGACATTCAGTTTCCGGGGCATTGACGGCAGAAACGTTGAGCCAGTTCACTGCACTTTGATTTACAGTTAGACTGTTACATGCTGCTCCAGCCTGACTACAATCGTCCAGGGAAAATCAAATCACAACCCCCCAATCGAACCTCCCAGGTATGCATGAGCTTTGACAATCGTGCTCTAGTCTGACTAGGCGGGAGATCTGACTTTCCCCTTGCTCATGTAACCGCAGTGACGGTTACAATGCGAGGGGATTTTGTATTGTTTCGATTTGAGATAAACTAGTTAATACTGATATAATTTGCTTTGTTTTGGAGAGGTTAAAAGTGAAATAAATCAAACCAGGAATAAGATCTCAACGAATCCTTCTCGGGATAAAAAACAACTTCAAAATACTTTCGGTGAAGATGTTGTGCCTAGAGAACATTTTGAGAGAAAAAAACAGCCTTTGATGTTGCAAGTTCCCATAAAAATCTATAGAGATTGTGTGATTGAACTGGCCCGAAACCTGTAAGTGGAAAGAAAAAAAAACACTCAAAGAAAAAAGGCTGCATTGTCTCTCTCGGGAACTTTGAAGAATAAAGTCGATAAATTGTCTGAGCGTTTTACCTTATTGCTGAAATGTTACACAGTGTGGCTTGTTTAAATGTGCTTTAAACAAGCCACATTTTCTCACGTTCGACTTTACCCAAATCTAAAAGCTTCTTGAAAAAATGTGTCAAAATAGCGACAAAAACGAGACATCAATGAGGATGTAAACGCAGCAAAAAGGCAAGAAAACAAGCGGCAAGAAAGCGCAGAAAAAGCAAACAAATATGCAACAAAAAAGCGACAAAAATGCTGCAAAACAGGCGACAAGAAGTGATGAGCGAGCGGAAAAAAACAAAAAAACAAAAGAGCAGCAAAAAAGTTATCACAAAAAAGCAAAACAACAAAGAAACAAAAAAGTTACTAAAAGCAACAAAAGAATTGACAAAACTTACAAAAACGCAAAAACTTACAAAAACAACAAAAAGCGGGGGAAAACAACAACAAAAAAGTTACAACAAAAACAACAAAACAAAAAGCATAAAAAAGCGACAAAAACAACACAAAAGTTACAAAAAAGTTACAAAAATGCAACAAAAAAGTTAAAAAAGCAACATAATAGGCACCAAACACTACAAAAAATGGACAAATATAAGCAACAAAACACAACAGAAAAGTTACAGAAACATGACAAGTAAAGGCACCAAAAAAATAAAATAAGCAGCAACAATGTGAGGAAAAATCTTAGATCCGTTTTGTAGGTCTTAGCTTTCAAATGAGGCATTACCCTGGGCCATAGGCTGTAAACCCCCAGTCAAGAAGCTTTTAGATTTGATTAAAAGGTTGAGTACTTATTTGCATGGCTTTTATAGACTACTCTAACTTACTCTACGTCCCCAGAAGGCGGTGACACGGGAGAGCATCTGGGACTGTAGATAGGTCAGCCGAGATTAAGGCTAAGGGCCCGCTCCAAAAGAACCCCTTCCTTCTGATTCACAAGTCTGTTCTCTGGGGCAAGGACACGCCTCCCCGGAGAAAAGCGGCGTGATTCATGCGAGTACCCATCGGCTCACACACACGCGATGTATATATAGCCCGCTCGCCCCCTTCCATTTTAACACAGCGCACCGTGACTGAGAAGCACATGGCCCCAGCTCGCGAGCAGCACACCAACGCGGGCGATCCACTAATTCATCATGTCTCCTGTATTAATTAGGATTTAAATCAGTTGCTATGGGAACCCTGCCCTCGCGGAACCTTAAGGTAAAGTCGTTTCCCCCCTCTGCCGCTGCTGTTGCCGATGCTTTCTCGCCTTCCGTGACTTTGGGGAGATGAGGTGATGAATAAGGAAAACTTATTCATCCCTTATTCATCAAGGGCTGCAGAATATATCAACAAATTATGGTCAGCGCAATGATAGGTGGCCCACAACATCCGTGTGTCACGAGGAGTCACAATGTATCGCAGACCCATTGAGGTTTTACATCTGACTGAGAGTTAGAAGTTTCTAATTTACTTCAATTTGCCTAATTTTTTACGTATTTATTTTTGTACAAAATCTGAAGTGGAATAAAAATTGCTTACGATTTTGAAGTACCGCGCTGAAGTGCTTTCAGAAGAGAAGAGTCGCCTTTTATTTTGTGAAGTCAAGGATTTTGTTTTTTACATTTTGAACAAGTGCTTGAGACTAATGCAAGAATCACATCCATTGTAGAACATGTTTGTGGAGGTGTAAACTAGAGGGCCTTAATGGATGACGAATCGCAATGCCGAGGTTATTCTGTTGTATAGGACGTGTTAGCGACGGGTGTTGAAAAAATCAGAGCATGATTATGATGACTTGACAATGGACTTACAATGAATGAGGAAAAAGCATCTTATTTACAATTGATCTTTGTTATCTAATTTATTATTTAATTATGCAATGAGAAGATTTTTCTTCATTTAAGTGACTCAAAAGCAAGTTTACTTATGTCACCAAAATTGCACTTCTAGATGACTTTTTGCAGAGCTAGTATTACTTTAACATTTCATATTGATCTATTCACTGTAAAAATCCAGAGTTTGTAGTTTCCCACTGGGGCCTCCTCAGTCCCTCTGCTGCCTGTGTCAGCACCGCCCTGCTCCTTGTACCGTCTCTGAGCTGAGGAGAGGGCCCAGGCTCCAGACAACACTAAAGTTAAAACCTTTGTCAGACTTTCTGTTTCTGTCACTTTTATTTCGAGCTGATACAGAGGAAATACTGTTAGTTATGTGGAAAGACTCACATCGCACCGTGCGTGTGATCGTTTTTTCTCCCTTTTCACTCCACAAACGCCGCCTGGTTTCGTCTGAATGTTAAACTGTGAATATCACGAGATGGTTGTCACATAAATAGCTGGGGAAGGCACAAAATCCTCTTATTGACGAGGTGTTGAACCCGCGTCGTGTGCACGGGCTGAGGCGGCGTCTCTGCAAACTTAGTGAAAAGTTTGAGCTGTCTTCAGGTACCAGGCTTAGTTTTAGTCGTAGATCGAAGTTTATGTGTCCTTTCTGCGCTCTGCGGCCCATCAATATGCTCACATTCATTCTCCCCGTTTTCTAACATCCCCACTTTCAGCACATCCGCGCAGTAGAGAAGAAAAAAAGACTGGAATGGTGGAAGGATCCAAGTTTGTAAAGAATCTTGACGAGGAGGAGAGAGCTGTGTGCTACTACTGCTGCTGCTGCTGGACTTTCCTGGCGGTCGTTGCTAGATCGTCGGCTCGGGAGGGACGGTCTGCTGTGATTTTGTACAGATCTATGAGTTAGTTAAGGCTAATCATATTCCTGGCCCTAACCTTCATTTGTGTCATGAAATGTCACGTTTTCACAGCAGACCGTCCCTCCCGAGCAGACGATCTAGCAAAACAACCCTTTCCTGGCATGGCCGCTGTCGCTAATGCAGCTCGTGCTAACGTTCACAGCGGCTAATAAATGCACTCACTGAGGAGGCTCTGCGCCGCTAAAAACAATCGCCTTTCGCGTAGACTCTGGTAGAATGGAGTCCAACAGCTGTAATCGTGAGCTAAAGTACGTCCTGTTGTTTATGTATTAAGTAGCCATGTGCTCTGGGTGCGTACCGAGTCAAGCCTTCAAAATAATAACATAGGGCTTTACACACCTTACATAGCATGTGTCTGTGTATAATACTGTATCTGCTGTTGCTGTGGTGTTTAAATGATTAGGCTTTTTACAATGCTATTCTTACAATTCTGTCTAGCGCTGTAGCAAATATAAAATATGCTCAATATGAAATGGATTCGGTCATACCTAACCAGAGAGAACATGCAGTAGGTGGAGGTATTACAAGCAGGTTTCACGGCTGGGGAGGGGGAAGCGTGTCCGAACGATTTTGTGACAGAAGGTAGCCGCTTAAGTAGCATTACTTTATGTGCAGGGTCACTTTCATGCGCCGTTATAAGGCAGCTTAGACTCTGGGGGGAGCGCTGTTATGAGAGAATATTGACTGGAGTGATGCGGCTGACCCTGTTGTGGCTGATAACAGTGCTCTGAATACACCGGGGGAGGCAGACAAGCAGCAAACTGTAGGTGATGTAATCTCAGAAGACTATACTCGCCTGTTTTGAAGGAAGAGTGGTCAGGTATGCTAGTTTCAGGATTAATCCCATTGTATGGACATCCCTGTAAGACTTGTATTGAAATCTAAAAGCGACTCGTTTGTAGCCCTCACCAACTCAACTTATCTTCTTCCCAGGTTCCAATCTTGTCATATTTTCCCCTCGAATTAATCTTTTTTACCCGTAAGCTTTATTAGATAGGACAGCATGAGGTGAAAAGGGGTGAAGGAAACTGGATTTCAAACCAGGACTAGAACCCATGACGCTGAGACGAGAACAGTGCTCCGTGAAAATGGAAAGAGTGGGGTTGCCAGGTGTGCATAAGTGGCAAACTCTGCCCAGAAGTATCTGAAAAACCGGCCAAAACCGTGCGTTGGTAGAATTTTGTTTCCAGAGCTACAACACTCCCCTGATGACGTGGGACCGCCACTTTCTCCCTCTCACGCTGAAAGAGCAGCTCTGATGGCCTTGGATTTGAACTTGGCCAATATTACGTGGAAAACGACACGGCCAAAAACCCGCTGACAGCTTTTTACACTTAGCTTAAAAAGCCGCGCAATATTTCCTTTTGGATTTCCACAGACCTCGAAAATTGCAACCCCGGGCCGATTTACAACAGATCTTCTTCTGTCAGATGGCGGTGCGCTGTTCCTTTTATGGCATCCATCCTTCCAGGTTCATGTTTCATAAAAATTGTCATGAAGGAGCAGTGATTCATATATTGTCGATAGTATCGCATGATATTAAGGCGAGGCACTGCAGGTGAATGGGAGAAAATAAAATTAAATGAGAGAAATTCATTTTAAACTTTCCCGGTATATTACTGACATAAATATGAGGACAAAAAATATTTCACATTTTCTGCCATTTTTTGTTTTTAAATAAAAATCAGGTACTTTACTTATAATAATGGCCAAAATTGTCATTGACGAGCCAGGTTTGAATACATGTTTTTATTTTGTTGATACATAAAATTCAAAATTACCATAAATTCCGGACTATTGAGCGCACCTGAATATAAGCCGCACCAACAAAATGTATAGTTTTTTTTTTTTTTACATAGGGCTAATAAGCCGCACTGGTCTATATAAGCCACAGCTGTTCCAAGCCCATTTGAAGTGCCATTAGCGCTGGAGATACTGGACTTTTCTCTTGAACGCCGTCAAATTAAAATTTACCAAGAGAAAGGTGGCCGGGTCAAAAAGGTACTTTTTGACCTTCCATAATATTTCTGTGGTGAGAGAATTAAACACATTTATTTTGCACTTAGCAATGGCGCGGGGGGCATCTAGCTGCCGTGGACAGATGTGGAGCGAGACAGTGATAGGGCAACACATGACACAATATTCAGTATGACCGTAAACATCAATAGGAGGTGCACTGTTGTATAAGCCGCAAGGTTCAAAGGGTGGGAAAAATGTAGCGGCTTATAGTACGGAAATTACGGTAAATTACAGAGCCCGCCAGGGGACATGACGAGAATTTTTTTTATTGCGTTATTTCGCAATACTTTGCGAAATAACGCAAAGGTTTTGCGAAATAACGCAATAGTTTTGTGATAAAACGCAATAATTATTGCGAAATAACGCAATCATATTTGGGTAGAAAAAGAGGCCGCTTACAGCGTCTACGGCGTAGACTCTACGCTATCATCCTCCACACACAATGGAGCATGAATGGGGAAATTAATTGATCTTTATTTCGAATTGGGTTTAAAATACAAATAATCAAGATTAGTGCCGGCCAACAGACATATTAATGTACCCTAAGTGAAAGACATCTTATTGTATTACGTGGAAGCTGTACGACGTGTTGGAGGGTGTCCCAGAGTCATAAGAGGTGATCTTGGGACAGATTTCAGATTAGCACAGCCAGGCCCCGAGATCGGGGGAGAGGGTCACTCCCCTGCCGATGTCTAGCTGATTGTGGAGGTGTCATCCCCAGATTCCTGTGTTGCGCAGCCCACGTCCCATGGACCTCATAGCCACATAATACGTACAGATTCAGCACCTGCAACTTTCAGTCAGTCTCTGCACAAAACTGGCCTGAATTTACGATCAACTATCCACCAACCCGGGGGTGAATGTTGTCGCGTGTCCCCAAATAGCTGCGTAAAGGCGGTGCGTCTTTACGCATCTTACCCACTGCAGCTGCGCAGTGGGTACCAGCACGCGGACAGGCACCAGGTTGGTCCCGAAATGCTCCAGCGCTTCCACCCATCCCGTCAAGGAGCGTTGGCTTCTCTTGAATTAAAAGTGTGGCCTGTCTGAGAACGAAAACGACCATCTCCCTGCGCGCAACACATTTGCCTCTGGATTATTGTGCGCTCTTTTGGCTCGGGGATTACCAGCGCCCAAGTCTGTACTAAATGCTGAACTTATGAATTCTTCAAGTTATCGTAAAAGTCAATATCCCAGATAAAGTTAGGTCCTCTGAAAAAGACTTCTTTGAAGTCTCCTGGCTTGCCTTCTGGACACACCGTTTGGATCCAATTCCCTGAGGATAATGCACGTCTTCCTTTCTCCTGCCTAAACCATTTTCTCTGCACTTGGCGTACATCCAATGGTATCCCTGCTTATACCTTGAATCCTTATGGATTCAACCAGGTCGAAGTAGCCTATTCCTTATGCCTTGAGTGCCCCCTTTGCCATTTAGCCTACAGGAATACCATGTCTGTTGGCCAACACTAATCTTAATTCTTTGTAATTAAATCCAATTCGAAATAAAGATCAATTAAATTCCCCTATTCATGCTCTTGACGGGATGGGTGGAAGCGCTGGAGCATTTCCAGACGATCCTGGTGCTTGTCCGCGCGCTGGTGCCTCTGACACAGCGCTGCTTCAGAGTGGGGAAGATGCGTAAAGGCGCACGTAGCTGTTTGGGGACAAGCGACGAAATTCACGGGGTGGGTGGATACAGTATGATCGTAAATTCAGGCCAGTTTTGTCAGCTAGACATCGGCAGGGGAGTGACCCTCTCTCCTGATCTCGGGGCCTGGCTGTGCTAATCTGAAATCTGTCCCAAGATCACCTCTTAATGACTCTGGGACACCCTCCAACACCTCGTACAGCTTCCACGTAATACAATAAGATGTCTTTCACTTAGGCCACATTAATATGTCTGTTGGCCAGCACTAATCTTGATTATTTGTATTTTAAACCCAATTCGAAATAAAGATCAATTAATTTCCCCATTCATGCTCCATTGTGTGTGGAGGATGATAGCGTAGAGTCTACGCCGTAGACGCTGTAAGCGGCCTCGTTCTCTACCCAAATATGATTGCGTTATTTCGCATTATTGCGTTTTATCGCAAAACTATTGCGTTATTTCGCAAAACTATTGCGTTATTTCGCAAAACTATTGCGTTATTTCGCAAAGTATTGCGAAATAACGCAATAAAAAAAATCTCGTCATGTCCCCTCGCGGGCTCCGTAGTAAATAAATCAGGCTAGGAATTAGATAATAAAGCCGGTTTACTTGCACATTTCTTGTTTGGAACAGGTGCGTAAAAGAAGGCAGATATAGGCCAAACATAGAACAGGGAAAAATATCTTTTTTTATTTATTTTTTGCCAGACAAAGGCCACTGGCTGCACTGAATAAAGGAACCCTGTTGTTGTTTTGATAAAATAGGACCTAAAGTTTTTGTTTGTTCTTGGTTGCCTTTCCTGCTGCACTTGGATACCAAACATGTGAATATTTGTGAATGAATGCACAGGAGTAGTTCTGTACTCATTACCTGTAAAACTATGGCGAGCGAGTCAGGAAAAAGTCACATATAAAAGCATTGTAAAGGGTGAGTCTGGTCTCTTTTTTTAACCCTAACATGAAAACTAATCAAATGTTTTCCCCTGGCGTGTCTCGCCTTCATTCTGGAACTTGCAAACTTGCACGCGCCAATGTAATTTGTCCCACAAATGACTGCTTTTTTTCCAAGTCACTCTATGGCACAAAAAGGATTCCACTGCACTACAAGAGAAAGTTCGGAGCTCTAAGCGGGATTTGGACAGTGTGACTAGCTTCCCCGCAGCCTCAGCCCGAAATGATACTGTGCAAAGTGTAGTTTCAAGCGTAATCTTGCTTGAGCCTATCCTAAATGTATTAATCCAACGTGAAGTGTCAGCTTAATGAATGGAAGAATTAGGGGACGCAGCCCGGAGCCTTACATGAAGTCGAGAGCGAGAGAGAGAGAGAGAGAGAGAGTGAGTGTCTGGGCGCCCGGTTGTCATGGCGCCGATGTTTATCACCTGCCCGTGCCGACAGAGAGCCAGGGGCGATGAGATTGGCCGCAGTGAGACAGACAGGCAGGCAGGCAGGCAGAGCTGGTGAGAGGAGCGGGATACACTGGCACACAGCGAAGCAGCCAAATGCCAACGCGCCGCAGAGTGGGAGCTGTAGGGGCCGAACGAGGAGAGAAATGTCAGCGAGATAAGTAAGAGTCATATAGTGTCCATTAATATGCAAAAGTGTCTTCAACCAAAGGGCTGCACTGGTAATTTGCAATTGAATCGAAATGGCTAATCACAGAGACTGCAATTCACACGGCCCTGTTTTCAAATCAACATTCAGTTCAAAGTAAACATTTTACGTAACATGCGGAGCATTGACATTTGAGAGGAGACTTGAGTATGAACTGCAAAACTAATACAACAACCACATGGTTCAGCATTTATCCATAAAACCCCAGGGAAAGGAGATATTTTGAAGGAGGATGAATGAAAATTATAAACAGCATATTCATTGAAAACAAAACAAACCAAAGAACGCTATCTTACATACAGTGCCTTGCGAAAGCATTCGGGCCCCTTGAACTTTTCGACCTTTTGCCACATTTCAGGCATCAAACATAAAGATATAAAACTGTAATTTATTGTGAAGAATCAACAACAAGTGGGACACAATCATGAACTAGAACGAAATTTATTGGATATTTCAAACTTTTTTAACAAATAAAAAACTGAAAAATTGGGCGTGCAAAATTATTCAGCCCCTTTACTTTCAGTGCAGCAAACTCTCTCCAGAAGTTCAGTGAGGATCTCTGAATGATCCAATGTTGACCTAAATGACTAATGATGATAAATAGAATCCACCTGTGTGTAAGCAAGTCTCCGTATAAATGCACCTGCTCTGTGATAGTCTCAGAGGTCAGTTTAAAGCGCAGAGAGCATCATGAAGAACAAGGAACACACCAGGCAGGTCCGAGATACACCAGGCAGGTCCGAGATACTGTTGTGGAGAGGTTTAAAGCCGGATTTGGATACAAAAAGATTTCCCAAGCTTTAAACATCCCAAGGAGCACTGTGCAAGCGATAATATTGAAATGGAAGGAGTATCAGACCACTACAAATCTACAAAGACCCGGCCGTCCCTCTAAACTTTCAGCTCATACAAGGAGAAAACTGATCAGAGATGCTGCCAAGAGGCCCATGATCACTCTGGATGAACTGCACAAATGTACAGCTGAGGTGGAAGACTCTGTCCATAGGACAACAATCAGTCGTATACTGCACAACTCTGGCCTTTATGGAAGAGTGGCAAGAAGAAAGCCATTTCTTAAAGATATCCATAAAAAGTGTTGTTTAAAGTTTGCCACAAGCCACCTGGGAGACACACCAAACATGTGGAAGAAGGTGCTCTGGTCAGATGAAACCAAAATCGAACTTTTTGGCAACAATGCAAAACGTTATGTTTGGCGTAAAAGCAACACAGCTCATCACCCTGAACACACCATCCCCACTGTCAAACATGGTGGTGGCAGCATCATGGTTTGGGCCTGCTTTTCTTCAGCAGGGACAGGGAAGATGGTTAAAATTGATGGGAAGATGGATGGAGCCAAATACAGGACCATTCTGGAAGAAAACCTGATGGAGTCTGCAAAAGACCTGAGACTGGAACGGAGATTTGTCTTCCAACAAGACAATGATCCAAAACATAAAGCAAAATCTACAATGGAGTGGTTCACAAATAAACATATCCAGGTGTTAGAATGGCCAAGTCAAAGTCCAGACCTGAATCCAATCGAGAATCTGTGGAAAGAACTGAAAACTGCTGTTCACAAACGCTGTCCATCCAACTTCACTGAGCTCGAGCTGTTTTGCAAGGACGAATGGGCAAATATTTCAGTCTCTCAATGTGCAAAACTGATAGAGCCATACCCCAAGCGACTTACAGCAGTAATCGCAGCAAAAGGTGGCGCTACAAAGTATTAACTTAAGGGGGCTGAAGAATTTTGCACTAGGGCAGGGCGATATGGCCTAAAATCTATATCACGATATAAAAAAGAAATATCACGATAACGATATATTTAACAATATAATTGACAATGGACAAATTACTTACAAAATCCCAGCCTTACGCCTATTGGGAAGATTAATTCATTGATGGAAGGCGCACTGAGTTGCCTTATGTACAAAATGCGCGGTATAAATAAAGTTGCCTTGCCTTGCCTTGATATTTTATTCTTTTTTTTTTTTACGCTAATACTAATTTCCTAGCAAATATGATCTACTCAAGCAGTTTACATCCTTCATGTCATTTTACTTTGTAAGCGCCTGTCCCCGTGTTCTACAGTCAGGGTTTCTGCTGCTCTGATGGAGCTGAGCGTCACCATCAATTATATCGTGTCCACAACGATATAAAAAATTACAACGATATCCAAAAACTATATTGCGATAACGATATGCGATACGATATGGCCCACCCCTATTTTGCACGCCCAATTTTTCAGTTTTTATTTGTTAAAAATGTTTGAAATATCAAATTAATTTCGTTTTACTTCATGATTGTGTCCCACTTGTTGATTCTTCACAAAAATTATAGTTTTATATCTTTATGTTTGAAGCCTGAAATGTGGCAAAAGGTCAAAAAAGTTCAAGGGGGCCGAATACTTTCGCAAGGCACTGTATACTTATGTTTTCATTTTTTCGTTTTCTTTTTTTACTAGTGTTGCTTGCTTTGTTTTTAAGCTCTTCACAACAAAGGGGGTAATTTACCAAGTGTTTGCTCACGTGCAAAGTGAGGAGCGTGTGTAAAACGGGATCAGCAGCAGGCTCATTAATGCATTTTTTACTCAAGCAACATTGTCTTATTTACATATGAGATTTGGGGGCCTGATAATGTAAGACAGGCAACATCAAATGGTAAATTGAGTGCAACATGTTCACAAAAGAGCAGATTTTATTTTTCAGTTTGCACCCACTATGTAGCACCTGCCTTGATAAATGACCCCCAATGATTCATTGTTTAAGACTCAAAAAAATTCATTGACTAAACAATGAAGGTAAGCACTATTTAGCTACTTATAAAAGAGTAACAAATGTGTGCAGTCATTATTAAGTGTTACCCCACATTGTATCACATTACATAATAACTTATTGTAACATCAGAAAAGTATTACAAAATGTTTTTTCACAAAGAAGTAGAAATGTTATTACATTTTGCAGTAGAACTTGTATTACGTACACAATGCAGTGTTATTACATAATGCGGCTCTATACAGTCCTCTTGAGTTCATCAATGAGACCGTTTTAACATTTGTTCAATTTGTTTTTTATACATATTCTCTCAGGTTATATTTCTGTTCACCATTTTCAATCAAAGAGAATATATTTCCTGGCAATTTTTTCTGACTAAGTCATGGAATGTAATTGCTTTGACTTCACAGAATATTGCGTTAGTCGGTTCATTATACGGTGAATGATTGACTATCCTAACAGCTTTTTTTTGTAAAATCAAAATAGGTAGGCAATACAAAAACCATAGCTTTTTGCCAGACAAATCATTTGTCCCTCACCTGCTGATGTCACAAGATGGTTCTTGCCTCAGAGGATAAGGATGAAACAAGCTTAAGATGTTGGGGCTGAATTACTGTAGGCTATTAAAACAACCCTTTTCCACAATATACGGTTTTGAATTAGAAGTCATTAACTACAAAAGCCAGGGTGCCAATAAGTAAAATCAAATACGGAAATTTAAAAAAAAGAAAAGAAAAAAAGAGGTAAATACTGAAGACTACAAGGAGCAATAACTTGGAGTATTTCATATTTGTTTAACATTACACTGACTAGGAATTCAGTGCTCTATGGGATACGTACCTATTTACAAATAGATACATTCCCACCATTTTGAGTAAAAAGATTGTTACGGCAATTTGGTAGGGTAATAAGAACTTCAATTTGCAAAAATGGCATGCTAATTCGCACAACATATTGCCATGCATGCTGCATGGCTGTTTGAACAGTTGAAAGAAATTCCTTGCCTGTATAATGAACGGCTTGTCAATTTTTTTTTCACACAGCCTCAGAAAATATTCCGCTTTTAAAGTACAATCTTTGTGGCGACACAATAAAGAGGTCTAGATCTATTCAACTTATTACTTCCAAGGAGTGTTATTATAATGTGAATGAGACTGCGATGCCAAATGCTAGTTGAAAGAAGTATTTCTTTTTTGCTGCATCTGATTATCTTAATAAGTTTATGCCTTAAAAAAATCGTATTCACTATTGGCGTATAAGGAAAAAAACAACATCCCAACCCTGCACAAAAGGCTAATTCTCCAGTCGGGTACCTCGAAGCTCTGACCAAGATTGTGGGTCAAGATCTTATTAAGTAGTTTTTGAGGATTTGAGTGGTATTTTGGTTTAGAATTTACCACTTTTACTCTACTACATTTGAAAGATTAAATACAATACTTTCTACTCCACTGCAACATTGTTTTCCAAACTTTTTTTTTAACCAACTCCCGACCATCTCCACTTTTGGGACTCCTCGCCTAGATAGTGCTGTATATGCAAGTTTAGTCATTTTAAAGCAGACAGATGCAAAATCGAAGACATGCCTAGAGTACTATATCACAACAGTTCTGAGTAATCTGTGACTTCATCCTGTTTAATTTAGCTATTTCTTCTTCTACAGGGTCAGCGCTACTTTCTGTACTTCCTGGATACGTCGCTGTTAATACCCCAAACTGTCCTCCACATTTTTAAAGCACATAATGCAACATTATATTGGTTCAAAGTGTTCATCACGCTGTGCTGAAGCTGTAAACCACGCCGTGAGTCGCAACCGAAAGTCAAAGTCTTCTCCAGCTCTATAGCGTCTCTGTTTCATTACTATTAAATTCTTACAGAGACATAATTTCATATTTCAAAACATAAAATATCAATGCTGATTGCTGAGGCACCCAAAATTATGTTTTGAAGTCTATTTGTAAGCCCGTGCATGACATAAAAACTAAAAACATGTACAATAGGCCAGGATGAATGAGAGTGTGTTTGAGAGTGCGCATGGGGGATGACGGATGCAAATTAGCCCAAGGCTACAATCCGGTGTGGCTTGTTTACATGCATGAGACCCATGTATGTTCATTAACATGCACTGTCCCGACCAAATAAATAAAATAAATAAATAAATATCCACTTTAAGATTTAGTTTGGTACGTGCAGTGTTCCTCAGGGATCGGTCCTGGGCCCTATCCTTTTAATCACATACATGCTTCCACTCGGTCATCAGCAGACACAATTTGTCATTTCATTGTTATGCTGATGACACACAGCAGTACAGTACATCAGTACTGCCCCCAACTCCTCCATAGGCCTTTCATGTGTTGCTGCCTGTCTTGAGGAGATAATGGCATGGATGAGCAACAACTTCCTTCAGCTCAACAGTAGCAACATCGCAGCACTACTTGTTGGCACCCTTCACCAGATCACCAACTCCTCCATTTACCAGCTCTCCTTTGATGGCCAGGTGGTTGCTCTCCCCACCTCTGTAACCAACCTTGGTGTCAGGTTCGATCAACAACTCTCCTTTCGACGGCCACATACAAAATCTATCTGAGACCTTGTTCCACCACCTACGAAATATCTGCAAGATCCGTTCACTCCTCTCCAATGCTGTAAAACTTCTCCATGCCTTTATATCCTCAAGACTGGTTTACTGGAATGGACTTTTTTACTGGGATCACATTCAAAGATTACAGTACATTCTGAACAGTGTTGCAAGAATCCTAATGCATGTACGCAAGTATAGGCATATCACTCCCATTCTATACTCCCTCCACTGGCTCCTAGTTACCTTGCATTTTCAATACAAAATTCTCCTTCTCACCCATAAATGTATCAGCGGCCACGGTCCATCATACCTACCAGACGTCATCCCTCTCCAAAGCTCCACCCGCACCCTGAGATCATCCAGCTGCCGGTTCCTCCAGGTCCCCTCCACCAAGCTCTGAACTATGGGGGATAGAGCCTTTTGTTCAGCTGCACCCCAGCTCTGGAACAGCCTCCCTGTGGAGCTCAGACGAGTGCAGAGTCTGGACTCATTTAAAGCTTTACTAAAGACATATTTATTTAGAAAAGAATGAAAGAAGAGTTTGGAAAAGGTTGGAAGAGTTTGGAAAAGTTTCGAAGAGTTTGGAAGGGCTTAGAAGAGTTTGGACCTTGTTATTCACCATTACGTACGGGTGCACAACGTTATGAGAAAAATCGCAATATTCAATAACAGTGCAGTACATTCCAATAAATGCATTCAAAACACATGGGGAATTTGTCTTGTCATACTGTGCGATATTGGGGCTTCTTGCAAAATTTGAATCGCATCATCAAATATCGTAATAATAACGGATTGCAAGCCCTATTACGCATTTATTACACCTTAAACTATTTGTTTTTCTGTTGTGTTTTCAAATGTAGCACTCTGAGATTCCTTGAAATGAAAAGCGCATTATAAATACAAATCGAGTTTCATTATAAATAGAGTTTACTGTAATTTTCATGGTTTGTGGTGTGATTATCCAACATGGTTTTTGGTCCTCAATATTGTTTGACTTATTTTAATTTCATTCCATATATATCGAAATTATTATAGGACCTGGCTGTCACTACTGCAGTATTTTGTTTCTTTTTCTATCCCTATTTTGGAACTCAAACATTAATTGAGCTACTGCATAAGCGGCCTTCTTTCAATCCCCCACCGTCCCCTATGACCTCATCATGCCATCTAGCGGCCTGCCCTCACGGAACTGGCCCGAACAGGTGCATTAGTCCAATAATTACCACACACAGTGACCGTGCTGCCAGGGCTGTGCACCACCAGCGTGATTGTGCCCGGCAGACAACACACTCGCATCAGGGGCTGTAATGTTGGCTTGAAGCTTGGGCAAAATTACCAATCGTGACATTCAGCGGCCGTGACAAGCGCTCGTTCGGACATCCTCGTCGTCATAATGATCAGCAGATGGCTCGAAGCAGATGCCTTTCCAAACCGCATCCAGGTGGCACGTTGTCCCCGCATCATCTGCATGTCCTCAGCGATAAACTTCACCCCCTTTCCCCGACTATGGGAGGCAAGCGAGTGGATGGGGAGTCCGCTGACCGGAGCCGCTGCGGATCCATCACAGCGGACACACGGCAGTCGTTTGTCGAGACAGCGCCATCTGCTGTTTCGAAGATCACGCAACAGCTGGATCGCGCGCAAACGATCTCACTTGATATCCAGTGTTACGTTTCATGTTTGTAAATTTGATATTTGAACATTTCAAATGTTATTTATTTAACTTGTTTAATTTGCCAAAGTTTTGAAGTTTCTTAACCTTGTAACTCCCACCTGAACCAAGCACATTTTCTCCATGTTCGGCTTTACCCAAATTTAAAAGCCTATGGACTGGAGTGTGGAGATCGGCCATCTTTGCAGCTGTTAGCATACATTTCCATTGACTAACGTTAGCTAAAAACAGTATAAAAAGTGGAGTGTTTTAAAAGTGTTTCAATGTGAACAATAACTCCAGTATTTTAACTTTCAAAATCTCCATTAGTTTACAATTGCTGCTAATCTCATAATGCTTAGCGCCCAGAGTAACGCCTCATTTGAAAGTTAAAGCCTAAAACTGATCTAATATTTTTCCTTACATTGTTGTCACCTTTTTGTTGTGTTTTTGTTGCGTTTATTATCGTATCTTTGTCACCTGTTTTATTGCGTTTTGTTGCTTTTTCATCACTTTTTTTATCACCGGTTTTGTTGCATTTTTCATCACTTTTCCGTCTACTGTTTTATCTCCTTTTTGTCACATTTTTGTTGCCTCTTTTCTCGCATTTTTCTCGCCTGTTTATCGCGTTTTTTGTTGCTTTTTTGTCACTTTTTCCTCGCCTGTTTTATTGCATTGTTTGTCGCATTTATGTTACCTCTTTTATTGCGTTTTTCCTCCCCTGTTTTCTTGTGTTTTTGTTTGCTTTTGTTGCGTTGTTGTTGCTTTTTCATCACTTTTTCGTCGCCTGTTTTATTGCGTTTTTGTCGCTTTTTTTGCCTCTTTTATTGCGTTTTTTGTGTGCCTGTTTTATTACGTTTTTGTTGTGTTTTCATCACTTCTTTGTCGCCTCTTTTGTTGAGTGTTTGTCACTCTCTTTTTGCTGCGTTTTCATCCTCATTTGTTTCGTTTTTGTTGTTATTTTGATGTTTTTTGTATTTGTTTTGTTTGTTTGTTTGTTTTGTTTTTTTGACAAACTGGAGAAAAATGTGCTCGGTTTAGGCCGGGGTGAGGAGGTTAACAATAACAACCATTTTGCTCCCTCCCTCCAGTGTTTGTTTGTTTATTTATCTATATATTTGTTTGTTTGTTTATTGGTTTATTTGGTAGGGACAGTGCAAGTTAATGAACAAGCCACACCGGATTGTAGCCTTGGGCTAATTTCCATCCGTCGTCCCCCATGCGCACTCTCAAACACACTCACATTCATCCTGGCCTATTGTATTTAGAAAGAAGGAAACCCTATATCAATGTCAGCAGACGCAAACAGCGGATTCTGCTGTGGTGAATCCGCAGCGGCTCCGGTCTGCAGGTCTTTGCGACGCTGGAGTGAGTATAAATGGTACAAACACGTGTTCACCTACGTTCCGCCCCTTTTAAAAGTCAAGCTCCAATCAGCAGCCGCGGTACTGAAACTGCCCAGCCGCTCAGCTAATCAGGGCCGGGCATGTTGCCGCGTACCCGGTATTCGGACTCAAACTAGGCCCTTCTGTCAACAGGGAAGAAGGTATGCAATCTCAAAGCTTGTCTTCTTTAGTATTTTAGCCAAGTTTAATTGCCTTTGACTAAATTAAACGTAGAGAAAAATATACAAATCCTGTTTTACCAAGGGATTAGTGCTAAAATAGCGTAGCTTTGTCTTGTAGCTTGATTCTTGTGATTTAAGCTAGTCATGATGTTGTAGTTATCATAAACATGTTTGCATTGCAGCAAACCTATATGCTAAATTAATAACGCTAACGTGATCTATATAATCTTGTCTCCTTGAACAGAGTATTTGTGAGTTTGATTTGAATTGTGCTGTCTGGATCGCTTTTTTTTTTTTCTCTCTCATTCTCTTTTGGGCTGCCAAATTGCTGCTGTTGTCCTGGTGTCAAGTGGATGCTTAGCAAATGTCAATAGGTGCATTGTGGCAGGACACAGGGCGCTGGCTGGGCGTGTGAACCGTGGCGTGAACTCAGGATTAACCCACAGGCACTCTCTGAAAATATTACATCGTATTATTCAGTGGTAATAATGGGAATCGGTCATTGTGTAGATTAGTAACGTATTGTGACGCTGAACAGGGTCCAAATCCCTGCAAAATGTGCTGACTTAGTTAACCTTCTTACCCCCCTCGCCGCCTTAACTGAGTGCATTTTCTCCAGTTCAGCTTTGCCCAAATCTAAAAGCCTCTCGACTGGAGCTGACAGCCTATATGCCAGAGTAATCCGTCATTTGAAAGCTAAGACCGACATAACGGATCGTAACTTTTTTTGTCGTATTTTTTAAACGTTTTTGTCACTTTTTCATCGCGTTTTTTGTCGCTCTTTCATGGCTTTCTTGTTGTTTTTTTGTCGCGTTTCCATCACTCTCTCTAGTCATGTTTTTGTCGCTCTTATGCCGAGTTTTTGTCACATTTTTGAAATTGTTTTTGTTGTGTTTTCCCCTGTTTTAATCGCTTTTTTTGTTGCCTTTTCATCTCTCTTTAGTCATGTTTTTGTCACTCTTTTGCCACTTTTATGCTTTCAGGCGGGGGTTAAGAGGTTACCTTTGTACTATATTGAACTGACAATAATTGTGTCTATTACCAAACCTTTTGTGACTTGTGCCCACCCCCAGCAATTTTTGGCCAAGGTCAACCAAGACCGTTATTAACATCCCCTCATTCATAGTCACACAACCATGATTAATAGTAAGAGACTCTCAGTCAGAGTGCATAAATTAAAACAAAAGTAAGTCCCTTGAATGAGTCGCCTATCTGTTTTCCTCCCGGAAGAAATATGATCTCAGAGACAGCAGGTCTAGTCTACAGTCTGTTTTTAAGGAAAGGATTTTTTTTTCCCGTAATGAAAGTGACACTGTAAATTGTCTAAAGTGTCAGTATCAGATACAGGTTATTGATGACAGGTGTCACCTTCACACTAAAGCAAAATACTCTGCCTGACCACAATATAACCTGGTTTTAACTAACTGTTCTCATCTGGGGTTGCTGCTGTTGGCCAGGTCTAGGCTCAACTGGAATAGAATAGAATTTATCAAAACCGTACAAGCGCATTGGATTTCTTGTGGGTTTCTCTGGGGTAAATTAAAACCAGTGGTTCAGGGAGCATGAGACATCATTTTCACACATGGATCGGCCGCCACAGAGTCCAGATCTTAACCCCATGATTGAGTGTCTTTGGGGTCTTGGTGAAACATGAATGCAACACTGGATCTTTTGTCATTGTAGAGGCTTACTGAAACAATGCCACAGTCAGTGCACACTGTAGTCAAAGCTGAAGGCGGTCCAACCGAATATTGGAGTGTGTGACCTTTTTTTTTTTTTTTTTTTTTTTGGTCAGGCATTGTCCTCATACACATTGTTCCCTTGTGTATTTATTTACAGCAAAAATCCAAGTTATTTCAAGATTGTTGCATAGCACATTATACTGTATTGTACTATATTTGGTAGGAACAATGTACTAACAGATGTATTACCCCTCCGTGACCCAACTTTGCCTGATATTGTAAATATAACAGGCAAAGTTGGGTCACGGAGGGGTACGTTGTGTGTGTGCATGCTGTGTTCCTGCTCTTGTGTCTTGTGCCTTGTGTCATGCTCCCTGTGCTAGTGTGATTTGATCAATTGTTTTTATTTCAATGATGTCGGGGGTGGGCGCTTATAAGCTTTTGCTTCAGCCCACTCCTTTTGAGCAGAATTTTTAACTGCTCAAATAAACTAATAAACTAAACTAAAAAAAAACAAAAAACAGTAGTGTAAAAAAATGGTCTCTCACTAATCGATTACTAGAGGTCAACCGATACGGGTTTTCTAAGACCGATGCCGATTTTTGGGGATTTTTATTGGCCGATGCCGATATGCACGGCTGATATTTATGACTTATATTTTTGGCAATTAAAAAAAAAAGGTCTGGTCTATAATCCTGGAAAAACATAAATACGTGGCTCCTCCAGCAGTGGCCCATTTAATTTGATTACTTTAGGTGATTCTATCATAGGTTCTGTCGCAGCTTTGATTAGCTGCCGTTAGCATTGGCATGCTCCTGTTAGCATTAGCATGCTCCCGTTAGCATTAGCATTCTGTTGCTAGCCGCGGTATTTTGCGCAGCGATCAAAAATACAATTGTGGAGGTTAAAACTGGGGCCCGACCGATATGGATTTTCGGGGTCCAATAGCAATATGAAGGGGGTTGTCTGATAGCCGATGTATTGGACGATATTTTAAGTAATTCAATTTTGAAATAGGCCGATTTTTGGGGGATTTTGATTGGCTGATACTGGTATGCACCAGATATTTTTGGCTAATATTTTTTTTAAATGTCTCGTCTATAATCCTGTGTGTGATGCTTCTAAACGTGTCAGTGTTGAACTGTGACAGCAGGGGGCGCTGTATATTCATGTTTAGTAGGTACTTCAGAGGGAGTTTGAAAGACAACAATCATGGAATGCCACAATTTTGTGGCATTCCATAACAAAAAACGGCAAATCTCTAGCTCTTATGGTTCCGAAATTATACACAAAAGTCTACAACCTAAAATAGGTGAACAAACTGGTGACCGATTTTCACAGCGAAATGTCTCCGCTCCCCTGAGCTATATGTCCGCTTTACCCCACTAACTGCTGTTCCTCTCCACTTCTACCTCAGGGAGGGGTCCTCACCATAGCTCTGTCCAGGCTGACCCGCTGCGCTGCACTGCTCAGAACCCACCTCCCGCTCTCCTTGAACTCTCTTGCGGTCCGTACCTCGGGACCCAGAGTCCCGCCTCCGCTGTTCAGGATGCCCCAGACCAGCAAATCCATAAAACCCCCAGCGGCGGAGTCGTCCCGCGCCGCCCAGTCAGAAGCGGTGTCCGAACACGGCGAGCCCGCGTCGAGGGAGCACGCGACCGCGGCAGAGATGGAGGACAATGTGGGAGACGGCGAGATTGTCAAGTCTCCGAGTGACCCCAAACAGTACAGGTAAAGGGCACGCGGAGCGGAGGCTGCCAAGTGTGGGACCGGCCAAATGAGGAGGGATTGTGGAGGGGTGAAACTCTTATCATTTTCTCCAGCTGATATTAGGGCTGGGTACTGTTAAACAATGCCAGTGTGGTATCGGAAAAAAAGTTACTACTGGTATCAAAAGCAGGTACCAACAAAAATATCTCTTGAGTCCAACGTATGATGCTGTTGGGTTCAGGGACAGCATTAAAGGAAGTTAGAAAAACAGAGAGAAGTGAGTGCATCAGTAGGTCCGAGAAAGGTAGGCGCAGGTGCTCTTCAAAGATCAGGTATAAAGCTGGATATACTGAGAAAAAAAAGGGATCTGAGGCACTCTGACTAATAGTTAAAAGTCCTTTATTAAATGGACATACCAACGCGTTTCGACCTAGAGATGGTCTTCCTCAGGGCATATCTCTAGGTCGAAACGCGTTGGCATGTCCATTTAATAAAGGACTTTTAACTATTAGTCAGAGTGCCTCAGATCCCTTTTTTCTCAGTATATTAAAGGAAGTTAGTTAGAAAGTCTATTTTTTTGCTTATAGAGACCGAATCCACTACAGTGACTTTAATAATTTTTACAAAAACTATAGGTCTAGAAACAAATTCAGTTGCAGTTTTGCACAATCTTTTACAAAAAGTTGTTCCCAATTTGGTTTTGTGGCATTAAAGATATCGTATTTAGGCATTAAAATTGCCTTTTAAAAAGCATGAAATTTGACTTGCAGCCACTTGTTATCTAGGGATGTCTACATTTTTTAGTCACGATTTTTGTGTGGAAAAATATTGCGATTGTATGATTATCAAAATTAAGGAACCTTTACTGGTCTGTGTCAATGTTCACAAAAATGAAACGAGTCGCACATTATGTTTGTTTAAGGGTTCATTTTCATTTCATTTATTTATTTATTTCAGGCAGAGGGCAACAAAGAAGAATATACAGCAGAAAAAAAAACAAAAAAAACAATCCACTTCCACCTGAAAGGGAGTGGGAAGAAGAAAACTTATTTAATCCCACCACCAGTTCCCCACTCAGGGTTCAAAAGTGTTTGGTTCAGATACACAAACACTACAGGTCAGGAGATGGTTTACCCTAGACCCTAAAATTCATACAATTAACCTACTGTAAGCTTTTACTGTATAACCGAGGTGATTGTAAAACCAATTAATCGTGACATCCCTAGTGGAAACCCTGTTGGTTGTTTCACCTCAAACAAATGATACACATTTAAAAGAGATGTATTTTAATGGAATACATTTACATTATTGTTCTGTTTTTCTGGTTATAGAGGTCAAATATTTTAGTATAGATATTGAAAAAAGGATCGTTCAGGTATCGTTTTCAAGAAGTATCATTAAAGTACCGGTATCGGAAAAAATGTAACAGTACCCAGCCCTAGTTGATGTTGTAGTGCTTGTGCAATGTATATAGTATATTATAGTCAGATTTGTAACGGAGGACCGTACTGGGAGCTGTTGTAAAACCGATTGCGTCACGAAGTTCCCAAAAGCACTTTTCAAAGTAAGTTGTACCGACATAACAACTTCACAGATAGGTCAGTATTTCTGAAATGTAGGCCTCGCGAATAGCTAATCTATTCCCCACAGTAAGTAGTTGTCAGCACACATCGAGCATTGCGCTTAGCAGACGCCACCGAGACCAAACTACGTGCTTTGAAAATGAGGACAAAAGACGGGACACATAACATTTAAAAAAAGAACTTTTAAGTGTTATTATTCACTCATGTTGCCCAAGTTTGAACTAGCGCAAAGTAAGGTAATAAAATAAATAATAGAAAATAATTAGGGCCGGGACTTTTTTCGATTAATTGCGATTAATTAATTACATGAGGTTTAGTGCGATTAAAAATATTAATCGAAATGAATCACACTTTGCTTTCCACACTTCAGTTTCCTTTTTTCCTGCAGACGCACGATTAATGGCAATATTGCACTGGTCTGTTGGACTTGGTTGAACAAAAATAAACAATATTTTGTTGCTCAAGCTTATGTATTCAGTCATTATTCAATGGTATACTAAAAATCCTTATGAAAAAACTTACTTCTCACTGTTCTCAGGTCAAATATTTATATGCGATTAATTTCGATTAATTAATTACAAAGCCTCTAATTAATTAGATAATTTTTTTAATCGAGTCCCGGCCCTAAAAATAATACATCGACTGGAGTTTGCATGTTCTTCCCGTGTCTTCCACTAAAACATGTACAATAGGTTCCGCTCTGGGTCCAGGATGACTTCCCTAGAGATGCCGAATATCGGTGGGACCTTCCTGGTTAAATGAAGGTTAAATTAGTTTATAGGCTTCTGAAGTGAAGATGAAAAGTCTGTTTTATTTCTATGGAGAGTTAACCGTGTCTTTTTTTAAATAAATCGATAAATAAATAAATATTTAAAGGAACAGGCCACTGTTTTTCCATACCTAGATATGTTCTTACCTGAGCTCAGACGAGTTGATGCGCACCTGTCTGGTCTTTGTGCGTGCGCTCAGTCACGCAAAAAGACCAAAGATGTTGTTAGCATGTAGCATCTCCTCTATAGGGCCAAACGGGGGTGAAGTTCGAAGTGACCAAGCTCTTCCACGTTTCCCCTAATTAAATACAGTTACGTGAGCGGTTACATTATCCAAGTATCCTAAGTAACATGTCGATTTTCTAAGCGTAATAACACCTTAGGAGCACTTCGACGCACATAGAATTCTATAGGAGTGAAGATATTACTGCGCAGACGTTGAAATGCTCCTACGGTGTTATTACCCCTTTTTATCCGCTTAGAAAATCGACATGTTTAATTTTGTGTAACTATACTTGGCTCGTGTAACTACTCACGTAACCGTATTTAAATAGGGGAAACGTGGAAGAGCTTGGTCGCTTCTAACTTCACCCCTGTTTGGCCCCATAGAGGAGAGGAGGAGAGGCTAAATGCTAACAACATCTTTGGCCTTTTTACGTGACTGACAACTCGTCTAAGCTCAGGTAAGAACATATCTCGGTATGGAAAAACGGTGGCCTGTTCCTTTAAACAGTACATGGCTGAAAACAATAACTATTGGATATTTACCTACAACATGTTCAAATCTTAAGTCCGGGTGTAAATACGTCAGTGGAGGAGACTTTGGTGTTTTAGCCTTGAAGCTAAAGGCTAACATTAATTTGATGATAACTTTAATTTGACGCAAACGAAGGGTAAAAGAGCGCCGCAATCTGAACAAATTTAAATGAAACGCACTCGGCTTGACATTTATTTCAGTTTTCCTCTGTTTTTACGTCTTATTTGATTTATTTTTATTTGCATCAACCTCTTAACTCCCACCTGAACCGAGCACATTTTTCTCCAGTTTGGCTTTACCCAAATCTAAAAGCTTCTTGAAAAAAAGTGTCTAAAATAGCGACAAAAATGAGAAGAAAATGAGGATAGAAACGCAACAAAATGGTGACAAATAGTGATGGAAAAGTGACAAAAATCTGATGGAAAAGTGGCAAAAATGTGACAAATATGCCACAAAACAGCAACAGAAAAGTGACAAAAATGCAACAAAATAGAGTGACGACAACACGGCAACAACGCAAGGAAAAAGATCAAAATGCACTTTGTTACAGCAGGGGTTAAACGTAGACAGGAAGTAGTCTTTACCCTACAGGAAATTAGCCAAACACATTATACAGTGCCTATAAATTGATATGTTTACTCTCCATCTAGCACATATGTTTCCATCAAGGCAATAAAAAGAACATACAAGACCCGAACACAAGTGCTGTCTGCGCTTTATTAAGAAGAGCAACAGATACAGGAATAAAATAAATGTCCCAGTGTCTGAAGTGTTCTCTCCCTCCCGCAGGTACATAACGCTGGAGAACGGGCTCCGAGCGCTGCTCATCTCCGACTACAGCGGCCCCGCGGCGGCACAGGACGACGACTCTGCCGGAGAGGAAGACATGGAAGAGGAGGAGGATGAAGAAGAGGAAGATGATGATGAAGAGGAGGAGGATGAGGAAGATGACGAGGAGGAAGAGGAGGATGGGAGTGATGTAGATACAGCGTGCAAGAGGAAGAAGGGGAATGCGGAGAAGCAGGTACTGATTGTTTGGGAATGAATGGGTTTTTGCTGTACGTCATCTAGCACCAAAAAAAGTTCCAGTTAATGTTTCCCTTGTTTGTACTGTTTTAGAATAGATAGAAATGATTTAATCCATTTAAATATCTCCGGTTAGACTACCTTTTTCACTTGAACTATGTCAGGAAACCAGGAACCAGTAAACCGAGTCCCAGGTCTATCCTTGGAATATGAAACTTTCACTTCGTCCTACTGTATGTCACATAAAATACATTTTTTTTTTCTTTTTTTTTTAAACTTCATAAAATTGCCACTTCATGAAAATGTGAAAACGTCTCGCTGCAAAAAGTAATCTAGAAAGTGATCTTAAGTGATGGTCTGATATATCGGGCCGATATTTGGTGATTTGACAATATTGAAAATTGGTTAGCCACAGTTTCAGAAATATTGATTGTAGTTTTTAAGAGTTTTTTTCTCGCATATTTGCCGGCCGGCACGGACCCGGAAGCGGAAGTCGCGACGTCACACTTAACAAACGTATCGCTGAGTTTTAACCTCCACAATTGTATTCTGGATTGCCTCGCAAAATGCCGAGGCTAGCAACAGTATGCTAATGCTAACGGCAACTATTCAAAGCTGGGACAGAAACTATGATTGAATCACCTAAAGTAATAAAGTAAAATCGTCTGGAGCGGCCAAGTATTTCTAATTTTACAGGATTATAGACCAGCCATTTGTAAAAATCCCCCAAAATTGGCCTCGGTCTTAGAAAATCCCATATCGGTTCGACCTCTAGTCTGTAAGATTGCATAATGAGATTTCAAAAGTAAACAATGAAGTCCCGCCCCCCTTCCTTCCTGATTAGACTTGACAGGTCGGTTCACAGGCAAGCTCGTCTCATTGGTCAAAGTTATGGCACCGGGGATTCTGATTAGCTGCTGAGATCAGCAGCTGAAAGAAGTAATATTACTTATGTTGCATCAAATTGCAGGCCCAGGTGGTCAATTATTCGCAATCTATTCAATTTGTAAAACCTTTAAACTTACAAAAAATCTCTTTAAAGTAAGTTTATTTGAAACTAGTTACTCAAATCCAGGACAAATTAATTTATTTCAAGATTACTATTTGCAGTGGTTACATGCACTTTCACACGAGAAACAAAAAAAACAGACTAAGTTGCCACTTTATGCACAAGTTCTACTTGTATTGGTGGATGTTCTTCCAAAAAAGCTTTAATCAAATTCAAATATTCCGCTTAATGCTCACCACACTTAACCTGACGTCTCATTATTGTGAATAATCTGTCTGCAGGAGGTCAGACACCGAGGTCTCGTGGGATTTAGTCTCTGAGGAACTCCAAAGCATTTGAAATGCCAATGCGGGCTATAGTATCTTTAAATATATGGTAGCGTCCAGACAGCGTGAAGCGGCGTGGCGTGTGCGTGTCTGAGCGGAGCCGAGGGTTAATTGAAAAAGTGCCGGCCTTTGCAGTTTTTTTTTCTCCCCCCGTTTATGTCGGGCCAATTAAAACCATGCCAGTGTTCCTGAAGTTAATATCCCGTGTGTCAGTCCGCAGCTGCGCTCTGTGTCGGCGTTGGCAGCTTCTCTGATCCGCCTGACCTCCCTGGCCTCGCCCACTTTCTGGAACACAGTAAGTATTTAATAACAGCCCCGCACAGTTTTACATCTCCATAATGTATCATGTCCAGACTAATAAGATCAGTCATTTACCCTCAGGGGAAAAAAAAAAGAAACTCTATTGTTTTAGTAGAGACACCCGTTTGATTGCGTTAACTCGGCACCACTATATCTTCATGGGCCAGAAACTTTGTGTACAAGCGTCAAACAACAAAGATTTTTTCCATTCAAAGATCGGTTCAAAGAGGAAAAAGCTTCTATCTGCGTTCTGAGTGTTTCTGAGATATTTAGGTTTAAAGTTCTGACCACCCGGAGAAAGAAATGGAAGTAGGGAATATGTTTTTTGCCCATAAAACCTCCCAAATCTACAAAAAAATCATATAGTGTATGCAGCATAATCCTATGATGATGAGCTGTGACCCAATTAAGAATTACATTTGTGATACATAATGTAGAAATACTGTATTTCCCCACAAATCATTGCATTAATTAAACCCATAAAGCTGAAACCATGCTCAAAACAACCCACTAACATTAAATACATACTGCGTAACATTTTACTTCACGCTGTACAAAACATGTGAAGACCAGCACGACACAACTGATCTGATTTGACATGTTTTTGTCTCCTTTTTGTAATTTATTTGTTGCTTTCTTCATCGCTTTTTATGACTCTTCTTGATGTGTTTTCGTCACGTTTTCCTCACTCATTAGTCGTGTTTTTGTTTGTTTGTGTTTGTTGTGTTTTAATTGTGTTATTGTTGCTTTTCTGACACGTTCTTGTTGCTTTTTTGTCACATTTTTGTGACAAAGTTTTCATTGCCGTTAGGGGTGGGCCATATCGTATCGCATATCGTTATCGCAATATAGTTTTTGGATAGATATAGTTTTTATATCGTTGTGGACACTATATAATTTATGTTACGCTCAGCTCCATCAGAGCAGCAGAAACACTGACTGTTGAACACAGGGACAGGCGCTTACAAAGTAAAATGACATGAAGGATGTAAACTGCTTGAGTAGCTCATATTTGCTAGGAAATTAGTATTGGCGTAAAAAAAAAAAAGAATAAAATATCAAGGCAAGGCAACTTTATTTATACCGCACATTTTGTACATAAGGCAACACAATACGCCTTCCGTCAATGAATTAATCTTCCCAATTATATCGTTAAATGTATCGTTATCGTGATATTTCTTTTTTATATCGTGATATAGATTTTAGGCCATATCGCCCTGCCCTAATTGCCGTTTTGTCGCCTAAATGGAGAAAATGTGCTTGGTTCAGATGTGAGTTACCTGTAAGAGATTAAAGGTGCATTATGCAACTTTATGTGGGAAAAAAAAGTTGATATTTGTATAAGTGGTCCGCATGGCGCCTTTACTTTCCATTACAGTGGTCTCTAGGACGCTGCAGGATCAATTGTTTGGAAGGTTTTCACTGCTGACTGAGCCTCTCACCAGAAAATCTGCGATTGTTTTTTTAAATTTTTTTAATTATTTTTTAAAATAAATAATAATAATAATAATGCATTGGTTTTATATAGCGCTTTTCTGGAACCTCAAAGACGCTTTACATTGCACTCTTCATTCACTCCATACTTGGTGGTGGTAAGCTACTATTGTAGCCACAGCTGCCCTGGGGTAGACTGACGGAAGCGAGGCAACCAGTCTGCGTTATCGGCCCCTCCGACCACCACCAACCACTCACTCACTCACTACATTCGACAGGCTTCCTGGTGTTACCAAACGGTCTCCCATCCAAGTACCGACCAGGCCCTTCACTGCTTAGCTTCCCAGGTCTGATGGGATCGGGCAGAGCAAAGGCGGTATGGCCGCCAAAAAACTGGATTTACGATTCGATTTTATTTCCCCCCCCATTTAAACAACTGCGAACTATAAATATATATATGTATTGTATTTAATTAAAGTGAACCAACATAAACAAAATTGCAAAGGCAAACCCTTTCTCTAACTAAATAGTCACTATGCAGTGTGCAACAAAGATTGTTAAACATCCACATTATTTATACTGTATTTGGATTAAGCTAATAAAACAACAAAATCCTTGAGGTAACTGAGGGACATTTGTACAGCAGGACCTTATTCCTCTAAGCAGAGGGCAGAGAGCTAAAATAAAATAAAATAAATATCTCACAAAACAAAACAAAATCTAAAAAATCGATTTAAAAAAATATGAATCGATTTGACCTAGCAAATCGATTTTTAAATCAAATTGATTTTTTCCCCCAGTCCTTCTCAATTTCGACAGAAATGCCAAATAAAATCAAAGCCTAAATCATTGCCTGCTCTGTGTTTGGTTGAGTTGAGGATGCTCCGCTTTTGTTGACAGAAGCTCTGTCTTAGTTGTTGTGGTCAGAATGGCCTTATATGAGACTCAGGGCCTACCTAGCAGGATACTATTTTGTTTTTGTTTTTCTTATAGAGTCAATCAATCAGGCTTGAACTAACAAAGCTGAAATCCCCTCATGAAAAAAAAACCTTCAAAATGCGAGAGAAAGTATGAGAAATTTGGAGTGGATGTTGCTTCTACGGAAAGTTTGTCACCACACCGTAAACAAATATTAGGCTATTAATTTGTTTACAGGTAAATGTTTATATATATTAATAGGGAAAACTCTTTCTCTCCTTTTTAAAATGGAAGCTTTTATGTTTTATCTCGAAGCTCCTCAGTTCTGATTCCTTTGGTCTGGAAGCTGGATTTGGTCACTCTTCCTCAAAGGGGAGGGAGATCTGCCATCAGCCTTGACGTTTTGTTTACACTCAACTACTCTTGCCTCCATGATGAAATAATTCAGTGATACAGTTGACAAATTGAAATGGAAATCCGTCAGAATACTGCGACGGAAAGTTTTGGGCATATTCTGTGGAGTTATTTACTCGTATTGCAATGCAGCCCTGGCCTCTGCAGACGCGGAACAACCCAGAAGAACTGCAGTTTTTGGAACACTCTGAACCAGCCGTGGCATAAATGGCAAATCGAAAAGTCTGCAGTTATTTAGGAAATTGCTTTGCAAACAACAGAATACAAAGTCCCCATTGGGTGTTTGAGTGCTTGAAACCTGGTTGCCCTGTAGTTTAGACCCCTACAAACATATTTTGACATGCAATCTTGTATTTGGCGCATAGGTCTCGAGCAACTTTGACTTCATAAAAACAGCAGAGAGCTCCTTATGCTTTGAGGTTACTTGAGAAACTATGGGAATTAGGCGACGCACACTCTGGATAGTTGGCTGCCAAGCCAATAATTCAACACAATCGGAGATGATGACTTGCGTTTCTTTTTGCGCGAACAAAAAAGCCTAAATTAGGCCATGAGACAGGACCCCAAATTTGGGCTACCGGTACCATTTTGAGGGATTACATTTCCTTTTGATTTTCATGAAGGTACACATCTGTAGTGTTAGAAAATGTGTGATAGCATCTGATCCATGGTAGTTTTCATGAGAAATCAACACTTGTATCATCCCATCTCAATATACGGTGTTCAGTGACTACTAGAGATAAAAATGCCTCTATAATCCAAGCGATTGTTCTCTTCTTTTGCAAAATGCAGGATCTTGCAGACCATCAATAACAGAACCAACATTCATTGGCTTTTCAGAGAAACTAAGTAGTTAATGGCCTGTCCATCATTATAATTTGCTGTGTAATCTTAAAAAAAGTTAACTCTACCAGATCGATTAGGTGAATGGTTGTATATCTCCGAAAAAAGGTTGTGATGGAGACTTGTGTTTTTTGCATTGAAAAGAGCAATGTCTGGGCTTTAATATGATGTGTCAACCACCTTTCTAGGTCACTGGGGGGCTGAGGAACGTTATGTTGAAAATCGTGAAAATCGTTCAACTGAACATGATATGATATGATTTTATCTGATCCCATGCTTTTTCTAATTTGGATTTTTTCATGTAATTCTATACGATTTTGCCCAGCACCAGGCCTTAATCGAAAGGCAGTGATTCCAGCATCCATTAAGGCACATATCTTCACCAATCCAGCATGGAGCAGCAGATATTGATCGACTAGAAGAGACAATCATCGGAAAGGAGACATCACACATGGTTATTGGCATAGCCCTATGAGGCAACTCCTGTTGTGATATTGGGCTATACAAAACCATTGATTGATTGATAGCAGTATAGGCAAAGGTGTATGGTGTCCTCACCTACCCAGTGCTGAACTTTCATGAGTTGAAAAGCTACAGTAGATTTCAATTGAGGCGGAACATACTACTTTAGATGCTGATGTGGCTGAAGCATGTGTTGGACCACATCCACTCATGGAATGGAATGACTATGCCCAAGAGATGAAAGAGTCGAGCCAGACTTCCTCAGTGCAAAACATGGTGTGGATCCTTATGAGGCAGCCACAAGCTGAACATCAAATTGTCCCAAGCTGGACTGGTTTCAGCATAAAATAAGATAATCCTTTAGAGATCCGTGATAAAATAATCCATGACAAAGTAGAAATCTGAGAGGATGTAGTAGCACCTTACCACAAATGTGCCAGCTACTGAAAAGAGCACTGTGTATGAGATCTTTAAGCGTTCTGGCCTCATTTGTGAAGAGTTGCATCTGGATTCAGTGGTAGTTGTCCTAGAGTCTGCTTGGATGCATAAAGAACAATTCTGTGGTCTGTGGGACGTCTGCTGTGATCTTGGCTCTTCTGCTGAGGGACTCCTTTGGCCCTGGGTCTCTATAGTCTGGATCTCTCCTTCTGTGGTTTCTCTTTTCTCCCCCTGGGGTTTTAAGTTTTTCCTTGCTATTCTGGAGAGTCTATGGACAGGGGACACCCACGCTGCTCCTCATCACCTGCTGCTGACATTTCATTGGACATTATGTTTATGTTTGCCTGGATACTTCACTTGCCTGGACTTTACATTGTCTTATTTACTGTTTTGTTTAATTGCCTTAATGTTTAGTGCAGCCCTGTGAGGCAACTCCTGTTGTGATATTGGGCTATACAAAACCATTGATTGATTGATTGATTGATTGACAATTCATACTATCTGCAATGCATTGTCTATTCTTGGGAGGAGATTTCAGGATGGTGGGCTGAGGGATGTTTGCATTGTAGCTGGCATAGTTGCTGAGGGACCCATAAGTGGGTTGATGGCTGGGAAACACTATTACCGTGCAGAGTACACAAGTGCATTTATGAAGCCATGATGAGACTGGCATGGTCAGAATTCACTAATCAGTTAGAGACCAGACTAGCAATTTTGAAAAAAGGTCAACTCCTTTTTAGCGCAGGCGGTTGCTTTGGCCAGTTGTTTGACATTCAGTTTTGAACAGTCCACTTTTATCTGGAGGTGTTCTAGACCTCTGCCATAGCAATGGCGATCTCTCAGCTTGCTGGATATCATATGTGGAATTTGTGGAGGATGTAGTCCTTGGTCTTCTAACAATCCTCACGTGAAGGAATTTGGACTTTTGACATCTTCTCCTACTCCTACCATGGTGTTTATTTTTATTTATTTATTTATTGGTTTATTTAGTCGGGACAGTGCATGTTAATGAACATACATGGGTCTCATGCATGTAAACAAGCCACACCGGATTGTAGCCTTGGGCTAATTTCCATCCGTTGTCCCCCATGCGCACTCTCAAACACACTCTCATTCATCCTGGCCTATTGTACATGTTTTTAGTGGTAGGGGAAACCGGAGTACCCGGAGGAAACCTACGCAGACACGGGGAGAACATGCAAACTCCACACAGAAAGGCCCCGTCCAGGTGGGAATCGAACCCGGGACCTTCTAGCTGTGAAGCACGAGCGCTAACCACTGTGCTACCGTGTTCGCCTTTGATAATGTGAACTACGCTCAGTATCTGTCTTCATGTTATAAAAGGTGTTTAAGTTACCTTTAGAGATGTTGCCAAGTCTTTTCAATGGCACTGAGTTAGTGTGGACAGAGCAGCTGAACCTAATCTTATTGGTAAATGGTCTCAACTTATATAGCACTTTTCCACCTACGTTAGGCACTCAAAGCGCTTTACAGCAAGGATCCACTCACCCATTCACTCTCTCATTCATACACCAGTGTACGCAGACACTGGAGGCAAGGTGGGTGAAGTGTCTTGCCCAAGGACACAACGATAGTGTGCACCTTCAGGAGGCGGGATTAAAACCCCCGACCTTCCGATCATGAGAATACCCACTCTACCATCTGCGCCACCGTCGCCCCCTGCGTGAAGGAGTCAAGTAAGTCCAAATGCAGGGAACTGCTCATAGAGAAAACTCTTTTTGCAACTGTCGGTGATGAGTGATTTAGAATCACAGCTCAGGGCAGTGAGTTATTCCCAAGTCTCCAGTGCCAACCAGAAGAAGCTGATGGTCGTCTTCTTCTCCATGCCACCCATGCAGTTGAAGAGGGGTATAATGCTGTTGTCATCTGCTCGGAGGACACGGATGTTTTGATCATGTCCCTTGCTTTCCATGACACAATGTGGGCACCTTTGTATAAAAAAGAAAGACTTTTGTGCCATGAGGGGTGAGATAGAAAGCCATCAGCCTCCACCATGCCGAGACTGCTTAGTGAAGCATGCCCAAAGAGCTAACTACCAGGCTGTATTATGGAGGAGAGGCTTGGAAAGGGACCCTCAAGCACCTACTGTAGCCCTGTTGGTCATGGATTGAAGATCGAGTCTGTGAGATGAGTTGACCAGCTGGTAGTTCAGTGGATGGACCAGCACCTGAAGCTCAGTTAGATTTATTGGCCTACAACTGTCCAAGACACTTCGTCCACTACAAATGCAAATGGCCTCAAGTGCACGGATATGAGCCAGATATTATATTGAGAGTCAAACATGTTTTAGAAACTGATGAAAGTGATGTTGAAAGTGGACATGGGGAGTCATTCCTATACTAGATGTGACACAAATCACAAATCAAAGAGTAAATACGTACAGTGGGTGAAAATGTACCTTTTGTAAGAGGTTAAATAGCTTGAATTGCATTTGTGTAAAACAATGGCATAGCTATTAGAGTGGGTTGTCTCATGATCGGAAGGTCAGGGGTTCGAATCCCAGCCCCTGAAGAACACTGTCGTTGTGTCCTTGGACAAGACCCTTCACCCTCCTTGCCTACAGTGTCTGTGTACACTGGTGTATGAATGAGAGAGTGAATGGCTGACTGCGCTTTGGGCCTGAGGAAGGTAGAAAAGCGCTGTGTAAGTTGAGACCATTTGCCATTGACCATAAAATGTTCATTTAATTCCTGTTAAATTAGTTGTAAATAAATGCTTTTGATCATGTTCCAAAACCTTCTCAAGACCAGACTGAAAATTATTTATCTTCTGACAACGCTATGATTTAATGTATGCATGGACCCTACCGCTTACTTGTTCCCAAAGGCACATAATGTTGGGTTGGAACCCTTTAAGAAAACTCTGTTTCATTAATACTTCTTTAATAAAGTAACAAATATGGCAAATCTCGGGCATTAGACAGAATTATTGTAAAATGCCACCAAGTCAGAGTTCACTTAACCCTTTTTCTTGTGATATTTGAAAATCATCCACCATATCCAAAAACTACCTTGAATCTAATGCTATCACACATTTTCCAAACACAGGGTCATATATCTACACAAAAATCACCATGTGGTTTAATCCCTCAAAATGGTACCGATCGACCCTCCGTCTCACGGCCTAAATTGGTTTCTCCAAGCTTATGCTGTGGCAGTAAGCCTCTGGGAAGCTACTTGGAGTGGGATGGAGATGACTGAATCTTCAATCTCGCAATCTCAATTGAATGAAGAAAAATAAAATAAAATGACTTTTTTTCCAATGAAGGTGAGACACTGCAGGTGAATAGGGAAAACATGTAGAGATTTAGAGATATCAATTTCAAACTTTTGCTGAACATTACTGATGAATATAAGGGGGGAAATGTATTGCAAGTCATTTTATGTTTTCATATAAAAATAAGGCATTTTGTGCATAAAAATTGCGACAATTGCTGATATTTTCAGCAACAAAATCTAAACTAAATAATAGACCAAGCTTTAAATTTATGGTTTTATTTTGTTGACCTATTAGTAACAAAGATTTTTTAAGAGGGGATTTTGGATGTTTAGTTTTTGAATAAGATAATCATGTAGTGAAAAAATCTGTAAAAACTAACATTTTGCCTTTGGTTGGGGATTGGATAGGAGTGGATAAAAAAACTCATTTTGAGAAGCCCTACAGTTTAGTAACGAGTGCACATGTGCGAATGCATTTCTCCACTCTTCTGTACCGAGTGTCTCGCAGACAGAAAAATACCATATTTGGATTATAGCATCATCTCCTGGACCCTTCGCCCGTGGACATGTGGATGTAAAATATATCATTATTTGTGAGTGAATGCGCGAGGGGAGAACCGGCTTTGCAAAGCGATGTTGTAGCTACTTCCAAGATATCTGACATGAAAACTAAGATGTTAAAGCAGTACTAAGTAACTTATGCCCCTAGAGGCCATAAGAGCCACAGCAGGTGTTGTAGCATGTTGCGTTTTTTTACTCATTAATTGTCCGTGAGAGTAAATACTACGCTGACAGAAAAGACAAAGGGAGAGAGGGATATTGTACATCCAATTACACAATGGAGATCATTTTTTCACTCAAACTTGGCTGTAAATACTGTTTAAGTGGCGCTAGCCCCAGTTAGCTTTGCCCGTTAGCCTGTTAGCTTCTTTTTCGTGACTCCATCAGTGTGTATTGGTGACACCTACCCGTTGGCAGTCAAGTTGCAATTGTGGTTTTCTGGCCAGAGACACCAGGGAGAGATAAAAGACCCCCCAATCATCCCATCAACACTTGTATTACTCCCAGAGGGACTACGGAAAGGATTTATTAAGGTAAACAAGTTACTTGATACTGCTTTAAGGGAGGACAATAGCTAAAAATCCAATACTTTCACCTACCGTGTTTCGCCTTAAAAATAACTAAACTAAACTCGTTGCACTCATCAAATTTGAGCAAATAATTACAACGTACCAACAAATTAGGCGAGACATGGCAGATGAAAACATAGATTTTTTTATTTTTATGTAGTCTTAGTTCCGATGTCAAAGTTAAAAAAAAAAAAAAGTCCAAACTCACCCTTTTCCGTTGTTTATTTTTTAACGACTCGCGCCTCGGATTTGCATCGCCATATTTTCATCAATGTTGCCGCTTCACTCTTGCATCCAAATCTCGTCTTGGTCTGTGTGTTGAAACCCAAAGAGCAAGGTGAGGCTTTGAACTTTTACAGATTTATTTTACGAATAATAACTAGCTTATTTCAAAACTAAACCAGATATCCAAAAATGTGACTAAATCTGTGTAACTGACATATCAGCATAATGAAACGATAGTGATTTAAGTGTAAAATGAGCTCCACGAGTGGCAACACGCCCTCCACAGTCACGCCCAATTGAACTCCATAGCTGTCACGAATGATACGGCAGCAAACCGAGCGTCATCGAATGTGCTCTAAAGCCCTGTTATCTGACACCTAAAGTCATTCAGCCGGATACACCAATGTAACAATCGGGAGAGCTACCTTGGCGCAGGCTGTGTTTTTTTTTTTTTTTTTTTCTTTTTTTTTTTCTCCGTGATGTCCCCCTGTTCAAACTGTGCCCGAAAAACGACCAAAGAACCCGTGCGAAGTGGTGATAGCATGTGGAGACTGCTGCCGCTGACAGATAGAATTCGGCGCACTTTGTTTTAAGGGCAAAATGTCAACGCGGCTGATTTTTCTACAGCTGGAATAAACTATGGCACTCCCCCCGGTCTGGGTCACTATCGAATTTGCATCAAAATCTGCCCAGGCACATTCTCGTACGCTTTGTGTGCGCGACGGTCTGGTACCATGGCAACAACACATACACGGCCAGAAATATTTAAAGCCAGCTCTGATGTTGGGGAAAGGGTGTGTTTTTTTTTTTATTTTGAAAGCGACAAAAATACTAGACAGATCCATCTCTCACAACATCTGACGACATGCCTATCTCACTGCGGCCATAAATCTCCTCTTTGGTCTTCCTCTTGGCCTCCCGCCTGGCAGCTTAAACCACGGCACATCTCCCGACTATTACGGCTTCTTCTGTTCGTCTTCCAAACCGTCCATCTAAAGTTTTATTTTTTATTTTTTTTTGTAATCCTATTGTCGCCTCAAGTGAGCAATCCTGTCTCCAGTGGTTCCTGACCAAGGTTTGTTTTTTGACAATAGTTTTTAATTAAGTTTAGTAAGTGCTACACTGTGCTCGTGTGATCTCTGCAGATTGTGTTCATGGTTGGGATTTAAAGCTAAACGTAGGTCTTATGTGTTGTTTTTCATTAAAAAATCACATTAGTTTATCTTTAGCTAGTGTCGAGCATTTCTCTTGGGCTGTAACCGAATGTTCACCCTCGCCTCTAACTCCACATATAAGGGCCCATCTCACCGGAGAGATTTACGGAGACGTTGCGGAAACTGCTGTGACTGGAAGTCTCCGCAACATCTCTGCAACTCTGACTCATGGCGTGAATACAATCTCACTGGCCTGGAGCCTAGTTGGAGACTAGAGTTGCCGCTAGTCAAGGAGATGTCTCTGACGTCCCCTGGCAATAAAGCGAGTCTCCAGGTAGTCTCAGTGAAAACGAACAGATTTCTCTGGTCTCCGAGAGGTCTATGCGGGCTCAAGCAGCTGTGGCAATGTTGCGAACACTAGTTGTTGTCCTCGACCTGTGTGAAGTTTTTGTGATGTCCCTGCAATGTCTCCAAGACCTGTCGGATACCAAGGAGATCTCAAAAAGTTGTATGGAGTCTCTTTGAAATCTCCTTGGTATCCGACAGGTCTGGGAGACATTGCGGGGACGTCACAGAAATGTCTCACAGGTTGACATTTTCAAGTCTCCACTCCGGAGACTCCGCCAAAATCAAACCTGTTCATTTTTACCAAGCCTACCTGGAGACTCGCCTTATCTACAGGGGACGTCTCAGAGACATCTCCGTGACTATGGTCCTATAGTTGGAGGTCTATAGTATTCATGGTTGGGTCCATAGTTCTGGTCCAAAAGTCGGGACCGAGGTCCACCATTTAGTGACCTCTGGTTTATATTGACCAGTCTTCTTTCCAGAATGCATTGTGTGACATTTTAATAAGTGCACTTACTTGTTTCTCTCTGGACATTCAGACACCACTACAAAAGGCTGTGACCACTCTATTGGGAACAGTGTGCACATACGGACACAGCCTTAGAGTTATTGGACAGCATCAGGTTTTGGAATAATTTTCCAAGTTCTTTTTGCGTTTATTTGCATTTTAAATTCAGTTTCGAGTTCCACACATTTTTTAACACATTAACACATCATTATTCTTTTCACTACTTCTTGGTTTTAGTCAAGATTGAAAAGTCAAATCGTGATTGGTTTTAGACAACGGAATGTCATTTTGTCAACCAAATAAAACGTTTTTATTCACATCGCAGTGCTTCAGGGAGCTTTTACTCCAAATTATACTGGAACTGGCATGGTCTGGAGCTCTACAGTTTTAATTTGCTGAAAAAAAATATATATTTATTCATAGTTTCCCTCTTCGCCATTACTTTTTGTTTTTGGCAAAATTAAAAATGACATTGACAAAAACCATTCCGGAATATGTATTTTCCCAGAGCTCCCGGTGATTTTGATGACCTAATCCCGAGCAGTCTTCTTGCTTTTGTCTGTAGACGGTGGAGATTGGGAGACTGTGGTTAAAAGTCGGCTTAAACTTACGAAAATGTATTTACTCTAAACTAAATTAATTGGTCAACTTGGTTCAACACACGTCCAACATTTGACAGTCCTGATAGAAAGCGCACATTAGCCACACAAGCGCTCGAGCCTCCATTTCCTCTAAAGTGGCCTTGAAGTGTATATTACTCGGTCAAACCCCTTCACGAGATTTTACAGCGTGAATACAGGGCTCATAAAAATCCAATAGAAGCTGTGAATTGCATTTTGTTCCAGCGCCTTCGCCGTCAGGAGGGAGGAGGTAATATCCATCTTCTGTAATGACGTGATCGCCGGAGACTGTTCTTTGATGACCGGTCGCCAAAAGAAGGTTTAGTCATTCTCACAAATTGCTCCCGTACTTGTCTTCCGGTGCTGTTTATCGCCGTAATTCTAGATTTGTTTACCGCCATAAATCAAAAAGTGAGAACTGTAATAGCTTTTGTGTCTATGAGCGGTCAGTCTGCATAACAATCAAATTCAACAATTGCATAAACCTTGAATTACAATTGATTCGCTCAGAACTTTCTTTTTCTTTTTCAGATTAGGCCCACAAACTCTTTCCTTTCAGCACTCAAACTACCTTCACCGTGTATTAACACCAGCTCGATGCTCGCAGCTTCTGGTCTGCATCAAGGTTAAGCTAGGGTTAAAACATCCCAATATTCTGAATGTTTTGTACAGCAGTAATTCCAGGTAAAACCCCATCCTTAATGTTAGATCTTGTGAGTTCGTGTGCTTGCATGGTCGCGCGCTCTCACCTCACAGCAACAATGTCTCGGGTTCGATTCCTGGTGGGGCTTTTCAGTGAGTTGAGTTTGCTGCATCTTCCGTATTCCCTCCAGATGCTCTGGTTCCTCTACCGCAAAGAACCGGGCTCTGGATGAGGACTCCCCTGCAGAGTCTCATGGAAAGCTTACAGCCAGAGAGTTCCATGTGTAGGTACAGGGAACAGGAATTAGTAATTAAACATGTACATACAGGGAAACATTAAAGTGCAAGGTTTAATAAAGTGTTACAAAGTGTAACAAAGCTGTACAACGTGTAGTTGCAGTTATTTTGGCCGTCAAGTACAGTGAGGAAAATAAGTATTTGAACACCCTGCTATTTTGCAAGTTCTCCCACTTAGAAATCATGGAGGGGTCTGAAATTGTCATCGTAGGTGCATGTCCACTGTGAGAGACATAATCTAAAAAAAAAATCCAGAAATCACAATGTATGATTTTTTAACTATTTATTTGTATGATACAGCTGCATAAGTATTTGAACACCTGAGAAAATCAATGTTAATATTTGGTACAGTAGCCTTTGTTTGCAATTACAGAGGTCAAACGTTTCCTGTAGTTTTTCACCAGGTTTGCACACACTGCAGGAGGGATTTTGGCCCACTCCTCCACACAGATCTTCTCTAGATCAGTCAGGTTTCTGGGCTGTCGCTGAGAAACACGGAGTTTGAGCTCCCTCCAAAGATTCTCTATTGGGTTTAGATCTGGAGACTGGCTAGGCCACGCCAGAACCTTGATATGCTTCTTACAGAGCCACTCCTTGGTTATCCTGGCTGTGTGCTTCGGGTCATTGTCATGTTGGAAGACCCAGCCTCGACCCATCTTCAATGCTCTAACTGAGGGAAGGAGGTTGTTCCCCAAAATCTCGCAATACATGGCCCCGGTCATCCTCTCCTTAATACAGTGCAGTCGCCCTGTCCCATGTGCAGAAAAACACCCCAAAGCATGATGCTACCACCCCCATGCTTCACAGTAGGGATGGTGTTCTTGGGATGGTACTCATCATTCTTCTTCCTCCAAACACGTTTAGTGGAATTATGACCAAAACGTTCCATTTTGGTCTCATCTGACCACATGACTTTCTCCCATGACTCCTCTGGATCATCCAAATGGTCATTGGCAAACTTAAGACGGGCCTTGACATGTGCTGGTTTAAGCAGGGGAACCTTCCGTGCCATGCATGATTTCAAACCATGACGTCTTAGTGTATTACCAACAGTAACCTTGGAAACGGTGGTCCCAGCTCTTTTCAGGTCATTGACCAGCTCCCCCGTGTAGTTCTGGGCTGATTTCTCACCTTTCTTAGGATCATTGAGACCCCACGAGGTGAGATCTTGCATGGAGCCCCAGTCCGAGGGAGATTGACAGTCATGTTTAGCTTCTTCCATTTTCTAATGATTGCTCCAACAGTGGACCTTTTTTCACCAAGCTGCTTGGCAATTTCCCCGTAGCCCTTTCCAACCTTGTGGAGGTGTACAATTTTGTCTCTAGTGTCTTTGGACAGCTCTTTGGTCTTGGCCATGTTAGTAGTTGGATTCTTACTGATTGTATGGGGTGGACAGGTGTCTTTATGCAGCTAATGACCTCAAACAGGTGCATCTAAATTTAGGATAATAAATGGAGTGGAGGTGGACATTTTAAAGGCAGACTAACAGGTCTTTGAGGGTCAGAATTCTAGCTGATAGACATGTGTTCAAATACTTATTTGCAGCTGTATCATACAAATAAATAGTTAAAAAATCATACATTGTGATTTCTGGATTTTTTTTTTAGATTATGTCTCTCACAGTGGACATGCACCTACGATGACAATTTCAGACCCCTCCATGATTTCTAAGTGGGAGAACTTGCAAAATAGCAGGGTGTTCAAATACTTATTTTCCTCACTGTAGATGTGCCAGCTTTATAAAGTTTAATAAATTGAGGAAAATGATATTGAAAAGTTAAAGTAGCTAGCCATGCGCGATGACGGCTTCTCGTGAACAAATGTTTGGGAGCGCTTAGGCGGTCTCTGGTGTTGCAAAAATGTATTACAAGTATTTTCAATGGCATGGCAAATTATACACGCCAGTTAACCGAGCAAATGCTTTTACTCGGTTATACAATTTTTAACAGTTAATCGGTTAACCATGGACACCCCTAGACGCTATGAACACCTTTATCACTCCTTGTCAATGGCCGCTGGCTGCTCTGCTTTGCGACGACGACACTGGAGGCCGCCATTGCTCCGCCATTGCTGTAGTACCGCCATATAGCCGCTAGTTCCACATTGGAATGCATTGCACTTTAGACACGTTAAAAACAACTTTAATGCCCGGTGCCTAATTGTTTGGAACTGTCTACAGCTAGATATTCCTCCTGTGATTACGCTGGCTTAGACACAATCAGAGGCACCGGGCTGGTTATCGTAGGATACATTTTGGAAATCTCGTACTTAATGCTAACAGTCTCGGACTGTTAGCATTGGAGCTGTGCGAGCTACATGTCACACAAGGGCCGAGTCTACAGGGAAGATTCCGCCCTGATGATGTCCTTATTAGGAACATGCTTCGTCAGACCTGGGGAGGAGGAGTCTGTAAATCCGCCATGAATTCCCCCTCGAACATGGTCATTATGGTAAACGGGGAGGAGTGAGGAGGAGTTGTCTATTATTTGTACAGTCTATGCTCCTTGTACACCTTTGTCACACTTTGTACACCTTTATTAAACCTTGCACTTTAATGTGTAATTACTTTCTCATTACCTGTACCTACACATAGAACTTGCGTGCTACCGATGTGTGCAGCCCACGTTGTGTAGTTTCAATTAATTATATAAACAGTTCAAATGTTGTTTTGTAAGTTTGTAAGTTGGTCTGTGCTAATGTAGCTTTCTTAGATATGAGTTATAGTACATTCTTTTGTTGTTTCTTTATTTTGCTGCTGTTTTTTTTTATTGTTCCTCATTATATTGTTACTTTGCCCTATGTTCCTTGTTTATGATTTGTTTATAATTTGCTACCTTTTAAATGTATATGCTATTGTTTTTATTTTTGGGGTAGGCGCTTATAAGCCTTTGGCGGCGGCCCATTTACACATGATTATGAGGATAATGCACATTGAGGAAATCAAATATGCACAGACTTTGGAATTGCATTTAAAATCATTGAATTTGAATTTCTGCTCTCGTTATAAAACTAGGCTCTGACATGACGTATGAGGACACTTTTTATAACCATAGCATGCTAAGAAAAATGTAAAAAATCGTATATTTTGAACGGTGAAACGTGCTTAAAATTGTACTCGTCCCAGAAAAAGTAAAGACTTAACCCACGTCACACCCACAAGCTCTTTACCAACAAATTCTCCTGTAAAGTTCTCAGTTGCCCTCCATCGCAAATCTAATATCTTTCGGGATTATTTTGACATCAAATGAATCCCAACTATTTTTTTTTTTCCCTCCGCTCCCTTCCCCCTGTAGTGGTGTTCATGGGGAGCGAGAAGTATCCGTCGGAAAACGGCTTTGATGCTTTCCTCAAGAAGCACGGGGAAGTGACAACGCGTCCACCGACTGCGAGAGGACCGTGTTCCAGTTCGACGTCCAGCGGCGAAGCTTCAAAGAGGCGCTGGACAGGTGAGGAGCGCGGCGCCGTGGGCCGGGTTAGTAGGCCGTCTTTGGAGTTTGGAGACACGGGAAGGGAGACGGTTCCCGGGGCGTGGAGCGTCATGTGATGGTTTAGTCCGATTAGGTTCATTAGGTCTTCAAATTAATATTGTAGCTCTTATTCCTATAGACAGACCTTAATGTTAGTTTTTCGTACCTGACGGTTTCGGCTACAACTGTGGCCTTCCTCAGAGGTTGTCACGTGATGTTGCTGTGACGTGTCTGGTCAGCTGATTTATACAGTTTTTGGCACTGTCTTCCTGCTTGTGGTAGCAGGTTTGTCCATGAAAATCATGGACAAACTTGTGTCAAAGAGTTCCGCCGTATTGAACAGCTGGAACAGAAGCGGGCGCGTTTCCGGAATCACCTTAGGTTCAACCTACGTTGCCGGGACGAAGGCATAATACCACCAAGCCTAAATCTAAAGAACCCAATCCCAACACAGAACGCAGAAAGGATCGTCGGGAAGGCTCGCAGTGCATTGCTTAAAGAAAGGATTCGTTGCACGGCAAACAAGGTAAAGAGCATTGATATGCTACTACAGGAACGCATAACATTTTTCAATACAACATACACTATGGACAAGGACAAGCAGACACAAATGGAGGAACATCTAAGACACGCACATGAACGGGAATTCATGGAAACAAAAAATAGACAGGTTAGAAAGTTACAAAGATTGACACAAAACAAACTAGGCAGCAAGCGTCACATGAATCACACAACAATAAGGAAATGGGTGCATAACATCTCTGGACGCCCGTTATCCACCATCGAGCAGAACGTGTTAGCGCGAGGGCTAAACTACGCGATCACACCAAAACAAATCCCTACGAGGATTTCATTCTAGCCACAGAAATAGCGTGTAAGGCAATAGAAGATCAGGGAAAAAGTCGGAGCTAAGAAACGAGGTCGCAGGCATTCTAAAACCGCTAGACTACCACCCGGAAATATGACAAAGCAAGAAGTAAACGCAGCACAAGCGCTAGCTAAAGATAGTAGCATAACAATCCTTCCAGCAGATAAGGGGAGAGCCACTGTAATCATGGACACAAAACAATATGAGCAACAGATGAGCACCATGTTAAATGATAACAACACAAACGAAGTCTTGAAGAAAGATCCAACAGAGAGGAAAAAGAAGGCCCTTAAGTCACTACTCACCCCCTTCTCAAAGAAGAGAAAATAAATAAGGAGACATATAATCATCTCATCCCCACAGCTAGCATCATCCCAAGAATATATGGTACCCCCAAAATACATAAACCAGGAACACCGCTGAGACCCATTGTGGATAGCATTGGGTCCGTGACATACAACCTGTCCAAAGCACTGGTTGACCTCATAAAACCTCTCCTTGGACTCACAGACCAACACTGTAGAAATGCCAGAGAACTGGCCCAGGAACTTAAGGACATAAGAATTCAAAAAGATGAAATATTTGTTTCACATGATGTGGTTTCTTTATTTACAAAAACACCCATAACCGTCACCATCCACATAGTACACAACCGCCTAGAACAGGACAAAGCGCTGCACAAGCGGACCGCGCTCACCGCTGAGGACATCACAAGGCTATTGGAGTTCGTCGCTACCTCCACCTATTTCCAGTACCGGGGTACCATCTACAGGCAGAAGGAAGGATTCGCTATGGGGGACCCGTTGTCGGCCATTATGAGTGGTTTTTTCATGGAAGATCTTGAAGCCCGGGCCCTCCAAACAGCACCAGCGCACTGCGGCCTCTCCCTATGGAAAAGGTATGTGGACGACGTTTTGGAAATAATAAAAACAGGACATACGCAAGAACTCACTGATCACCTCAACACATTGGACGAAACAAACAATATAAAATTCACTCACGAAGAAGAAAAGGACAGCACAATAAACTTTCTGGACCTGGACATAAAACATTTGGAGGACGGCAGCATAAAAATGCAAATATATCGAAAACCCACTCACACAGATCAATACCTCCTTTGGACATCAGAACATCCCATAAATCACAAACTCTCAGTGGTAAGAACATTGTTCGAACGCACCAATCTCATCACCCAAGACAAAGACAGAAAGGAGGAGGAACAGTACATTACAAAGGCACTTAGAACCTGCAACTACCCGAAGTGGGCCATAGAGAAAGGGCGGCAACAAGCCAAACAGAACACAATCAAGAAAAAACAAAAACAAACAGAAGCAATGAAAAACAAAACAGGGCCATGGTCATACTTCCATATGTCAGGGGGGTCACAGAGAGGGTACAGAGGGCCATGTACAAGCATAACATCAACACTCCGGTCAAACCTCACAAAAAACTACGACAGTTGTTAGTTCACCCAAAGGACAAAATAGACCAACAACACAAATGTAATGTGATATATGAGATACCTTGTTTGTCGTGCAACAAATCATACGTGGGGGAAACTGGCAGAGCGTTCAACATCAGGAAGAAGGAACATCGAACAGAATGTGAAAAGAAACATCAAAAGCGTGCACACGAGCCACCAGACGACAAGCAGAACAAGAACAGCTGAAGTCTGCCATATCAGACCACTGCAAGAGGGAGAGCCATCTGATGGATTGGGACAATGCCCATATCATCGGCACCGAGAGCAACAAACACCACCGTTGGATCAGAGAAGCCATCGAGATCCGGAAACGCGCCCCCCAGACTGTGAACCGGGTCGAGGGGCATACCAACTTTCCCACATCTGGGACACAGTTCTGAAGAAGTCGGACTGCAGATGGCGCTGTCAGCCTGCTACCACAAGCAGGAAGACAGTGCCAAAAACTGTATAAATCAGCTGACCAGACACGTCACAGCAACATCACGTGACAACCTCTGAGGAAGGCCACAGTTGTAGCCGAAACCGTCAGGTACGAAAAACTAACATTAAGGTCTGTCTATAGGAATAAGAGCTACATGTGATGGTTTAGTCCGATAAAGGCAACTATTTGCAAAGCCCACGCCCTGTCCCATTTAAAGCCACGCTGCGGAACATTCCTGGTTAAACTATTGAAGGAAAAAAGAAAAAAAAGTGATGAATATGTAGACATACCAGCGATCCATTGCAGTGGGTTATTGAAAGCATTTGGAGGACATAATTTAACTCTTTTTAGCTTTCAAGTCATCTTGAAATAAGTACTTTTGTCTTTGAGAAATCTGTCCATGGAGCAAGATATTTACACTTAAATTAAGATAAAAGAAATCGCCGCACTCAAAACTAGATGAGAAATCTTAATTTACTTCAAATAAAACTGTGGTAGTTGTTTTATCTTCATTTAAGACAGGTGAAAGTATTGATTTTTCACTCGGTGGTCAATGTGTAGATTTTGTAATAGTTTCCTTCCTTAACATCTTAGTTTTCATGTAATAGTATAAAAATTTAAAAACGTACCCTTTATTATATGATGTTTTGTCCGTTAGCGCAGTGGTTCCCAAACTTTTTTGGCTGGGACCCCAAAAGTGACATGTAAACAAGTCGGGACCCCCATTGTATAAAGTTATTCCCTCTTGTGGTACTTTATGTCAGGAAAACATTTTAAAGTCACGTTAATATGTATTTAAACAGTTTATTTTGAATCATTGAATGGATTTCATATTCATTATAGGCTGTTTTACACTCAAATATACTAAAAACAGTAGCATTTTTCTTTTTGTTTCATTTTGAAAACCTCTGGGGACCCCCACCTAAGGCCTCGCGACCCCCTCACTTAGGGAACCACTGCTGCCAGAGTGGCGGAGAGTTCCTGGAAGTAGCAACAACGTCGCTTCATAAAGTCTGCTTTCCCTCGCGCATTCATTCACAAATAATTACATATTTTACATCCACGAGACGACACTATAATCCAAATATGGCATTGTTTCATCTGCGAGACGCCCGGTACGGAAGAGCGGAGAAATGTGTTGCAAAACTTTAGGGCTCGGTTTCTCAAAATGAAGTTTTAATAGCTCCTACGGACTCCAAACCTTATTCTCATATGAAAATATAAAATGACCGAAAACTTACTATACATTCTTTCTCATATTAATATCAGTAATGTTCAGCAAAAGTTTCAAATTGATGACTCTAAATTTTATTTTATTCCCTATTCACCTGCAGCGTCGTGCAAATATCTTGCCCCATGGACAGATTTCTTGAAACCTGAGTCTCAAAACAAAGACAAAATTCACTTATTTTAGGATTACTTTTAGCAGTTTGACCTTTTGGCTACGAGACCAAGAAAAATCTCCCTCAACTCGACCAACCCAGTTCTTTTACGATAAGTTGAACGCTCCGTGTATAATATAAAGGTTTTCTTTGGCCAAAAATATTGATTTCTTCCAACTTGTACACGGCCCCCGAGCGTTTGATGGGTTGGACATGTTTGTTAAAGGGGTGAATGGACTTGGAAACATGACGTTTCTCCCTGACAACCGACCACTGAAGTTGGCTAATTAGTCGGCTGGCATTGGGAAAGCGAGGTCCGCTGATACTTGCGCCCTGACACTGAAGAAGTCACAGTGAGCAGCTCCTGGAGAATCTGTTGTTCACGCTGCAGTTAGTAAATTCTTGGAACACACACCGACACCAATGTCAAGAAAAGAGGTTTTTTTTTCTTTCTTTTAAGTCTTGCTGCTTCTTATTAGCAAACATTAATTTCTGCCATCATTGTGCATGGTAGACAATAAAGGTTTTCTATTCTATTCTATAACCTTTCCCTTACAATCTGAGGCAGTATTTGTTAAGTCATAGCTAGGGTTGGGGACCGTTTTTTTTTTTTTTTTCTGATACCGTTGCTTTAACGATACTTGGTTTTCGATTCCGATACCTATACTAAAATATTTGTCATCTAGAACCAGAAAACAGAACAATAATGTGTGGAAGATAGCGGGTTCATATCTAAGGTCAAGAAAAATGGGGATTAATAGGGGGGAAAAACTGGGAGTAAACTGGGAAAAACAATGGGGGAGGAATAGGGAAAATAATAGTAATTAAAGCTTAGCAAAAATGAGGAAAAAATTGAGCGCCTCCTTTCTGTTCAAATGAAGAACCGTCGGGGCAGCTGCTCATAAGCTAGCTGTTTGTTTACTTAAAAAAAAAAAAGCTGCTTTCTTCAGGACCATTATGGACTCTTTGCAGTGAAAGACCACAAAAACACGGCAAAGACTTACAAAAGTAATGCAGTTGGCAGAAAAAGGCAAAAAACAAACAAAAAAACACAGCTGTACCGAGTGAGATGGAGGTTGCCTTGTTTGCTTGTATTTATCGTTTGGGTGAAATATATTCCGCAGTGTGGCTTTAACAGTTCTGAAACCTTTTGATCACTTTTTCATACAGCACTAGGTAAACAGTCTGTCTTCTCACTTGGTTGTTGGTCGAGGTCTTTTCACTCGCTGAAGCGTCACAGACCACATTGTTGACTTCCAGACTACCTTACAGCACACCGGGACAATGCTGACTCTGTGGCGTTCATTCTGCTCTCTTCAGGTGGGCGCAGTTCTTTATTTGTCCTCTAATGATCCGAGATGCCATCGACCGGGAGGTGGAGGCGGTGGACAGCGGTGAGTCTCTATGGAGAAGCCCTAAATGTCATTCCGTTGGCCCGACTTCCCAGTGGAAGCGTGGCTCGCTCAAATACCTCTATGCCATAATATTGACTCTATTCAGCCTCTCCTCCTTCTGTCTGCTAGAGTACCAGCTGGCCAAGCCGTCGGACTCCCACAGAAAGGAAATGCTGTTCGGGAGCCTGGCCAAACCTGGGCACCCCATGGGCAAGTTCTGCTGGGGTGAGTTGGTAAACACAATACGGGCCGATGGAGCTTTGGGTGTTGCTCTATTTCGGGAACTAAGTTTGTATAGAGTCAAGTTTAAGGAGTTTGAAATGTATTGAAATTAAAAAATAAAACGTTCAAACTTTAATACGTGACAAAAGCCAGCACTCTTGTGTAGTGCTGGGACTAGAGGTGCACCGATCCAGCTTTTTGTTTCAGATACCGATACTGGGGTTTGAGTATCTGCCAGTATCCGATATTAACCGATACCAAGAGTCTTCTGTGGTTGCTGTGAGTGAATAAAGTAAATGGTCCGCTTTTCTCCGTTGTGATAGTCTTATCTTTCCATGTTGCTAGCTACGGCATTTTGTGCGGTGATTAAAAATAAGTTTGCAGAGGTTAAAACTAACACAGAAGTGAAAGTTTGTTTTTAGAACTTTGAGTAAAAACCGGTATCGTTTCAGTATCAGATATTTGGACTTGATACCTGATATCATATTTTTTCCACTATCGCAGGGGTTCCCAAACTTTTCAAGCCACGACCATCAAAATCACCAGACCAACAACTTGGGGACCCCCACACTGTAAAATATAATGCCTATTTATAATGGATTTTGTTGCAAAACATTTAAAATCTGGTTTAATAATGTTAGTTTCGATACTGTATTTTGATACATTGCTGCAATACCTTCATCTAGTGGCTGCAGAACAAGCTAGTTTTGCACTAGAAAGCATTGCTCTTTACATATGTTTAAAACAACTATAAAACCTTGTAAACTTCAGGTACAATTAAAGAAACCAGGCGGATTTTCGTTTTCTTTTGAGTATCTGCTGATATCCGATATTTATGGATACAAAGAGACTTTCTTAAAAGTAGCTTTCTCTGAGTGAAAAATTGAACTGACTCTCTATTACAGATCCATTATTGATAAACTCTTGGATAAACTTTTAACAAGGATCACTGGACTTTTCTGCTCTAAATATCCTTGGGTATATGACAGGCTTTAGCTTACATTCATATAAACAACTCCGATGAAGTGACCTGATCATTACAAATATGTTAGATCAGTTATTTCTTCAACTAAAACACAGACACTTGGCTTCAGATTACTTTAGGTATTTCTATCATTTCAGTTTCTGACCCGGCCTTGATAAATTTTGGTTAACATTAACATGCTCCCGCTAGCTTTAGCATACTGATGCTAAGTGCAGTATTTTGCACGGCGATCAAAATACAGTTAGTTAAAACTAAGTAGGAATTCTCCAGGTTCTTAGCTTTGAAATGATATACAGCATGCCCATATTTACTTAGATTTACGTGGTAAAAGTTGTGTTTTTAACAGATGTTCAGTATCAGATATTTGTAGCCGATACCCGATACTGTATTTTTTCAGTATCGGCTCCGATATTCGATACCAGTATTGGATCGGTGCATCCCTATATATCATTATACAAAGACAGAAAAGTAAGACAAAGACTAGAGCTGGGCAAAAACTCAATTTGAAGAAATGATCAAGCTGGTAAGTCCAATTGATTCATATTTACAAGCCATAGTTTTTCACTTAATGTCAGTTTGAATAACATTTGGTTACAGCTCTTAGAAAGTGTGTTTCCTTTTTCAAATCACTCAGGTTAAAATTCTTTATAAACCAACACTTTCTGTACAAATTGTACTGTTTCATGTAGAAAAGTGTCTCGTCCCAGCCTCTTGGACTTTAGTCTCACGTGTACAGTCCTTCGATGATCGGTTGTAAAATCTTAAGAGCAGTGAAGCCATTAGTCTAGAGGTTAAGGCTGTGTCGTGGGTTAATCCTGCCTGCAGTTTGCTAAATGTCTTACCCTCTCTTTACCCCCTTTTAACCCTGTCAAAAAATAAATGAATCCCTACGGGCCAAAAAATATTTACAGAAAAGTCACGATCATACTGTTCAAGAATAAAAAGTAATAGTAGTAGTAGTTATTTCTGTTTACCTTTATATCCCAGGGGCTATTGTACTTCATTGCTTTATTTCGATTACTTCACTCCCCCTTTGTGTCAGCAAAGAACAAATCCTGGAATAATGTGTCCTGGGATGTACTTTTACCTCTCCACACAGATAGATTATTTGAAGTTATGAAACATCAAATACCGGGTAGTGGGTGTCCAAATGTATTTTCTAAAGCCTGAATAAAGCGTATTATTGGACCTTCAACAAGTGTAGATGGCAAGAGATGAGGCATTTTTCAATTTCAAAGAGCAGATCTCCACTCGTATTAAGGCGTAACTCTTGTAAAAAGATTCACTTCATTGGACTGTGGCTCTAACATACCAAATGGGAAAACATCCATTTTGTTGAGATTTTGGAGAATAGGTTGGGCAAGACTGCTCATCTACCATGCATACTGTAGTGCAGCGCTTTGAGACAAATTTCAAAGCGCTTTCAGTCTCAAAGTATGTCTGCTTTGAGACTGAAATTAGTGCTTTTCCGAAACACAAAACTGCCCGCTACAAACAATGTGGTTTACTCTATTCGTCGCAAGGAAGAGCGCAAAGAGCATTGAAAACAACTGCACAAGAGGATGTACCAACAACAGCAGAGAAAGCAGTAGCTGCCCTCTGTTGCTAGTTTATTTCCATCTTAAAGCCACCAGCTACACCTTTCATGAAGATTTTTAACAAAGAAAAGGAGATGCTTTAAGAGAGGAGTGAAAGAAGCAAGAACATCGTGCTTTAACTCTCCACGGTGGCCTTAAGTTCAAATCTGTGTACAGCAGCCTGTTCCGCTCCAAGTCTAGACTGCAATCCCAAAGGCATTGTCATGTTAAAGAAACTGAAATATAGCCTAAGTCCCATCATTACAGGCAATGGTTACATACAGTATCAAATAAATCAGATACTTTTTGTCCGTTTGTGGTTAATAAGATATTACTCACAGTATATTCTTACAAAACTTTATTTCTACTGCCAAGTGGCAGTGATATTGCAGAATTGTCAAGAAAGATTTATACAAAAAAAGATTAAAGAGGCATAATTAGAGTGAAAAATACTAAAAATGCTGATGTGAATTATTGGTGTCTATAAAGTAATTTTAAAGTAAATGATACACATTTTAACATAATTTAGCTTAAAGCAGAACTAAGTAACTTGTTTACCTTAATAAATCCTTTTCGTAGTCCCTCTGGGGTTTAATACAAGTGTTGATGGGGGTCTTTCATCTCTCCCTGGTGTCTCTGGCCAGAAAACCATGCCTGCAACTTTCCCTGCTCCGAGCCGAAGCAGGGATTCCACACTAATGGAATCACGAAGAAGAAGCTAACAGGCTTACGGGCAAAGCTAACTGCGGGCTAGCACCACTTAAACAGTATTTACAGAGAAGTTTGAGTGACACAAATTATTTTTCATTGTGTAATTGGATGTACAATATCCCTCTCTCCCTTTGTATTTCCTGTCAGCGTAGTATTTACTCTCACGGGCAATTAATGAGTAAAAAAAAAACCGCAACATGCTACGACACCTGCAGTGGCACTTATGGCCTCTAGGGGCATGAGTTACTTAGTTCTGCTTTAATTTAAAATAAATGAAATGTTGTCGGGCAAAATGCTTAATATCCAGCCCTGTATCTGATGTCTGAGGTCATTTTTGCAGTGCATTAAAAAAAGTACTCAAAACTCACTTAAAAAATCAGATTTCTTTTTGTAGACCAAATTGCCTAGCCCTAGTTTTTAGGGTGGTACCATACTTAAACACATAGAAATAAAAGGGACAAGTGGTGTTCGATCATAACTAATGCTGGCTAGTCCAGGAAACCTTTTGTTAGCCTGCTTTTAGCCATCAAACATTCTAAATTATGAAAGATCCAGATGTTTTCAGCTGTTCTAAACCCATCGAGCACATTTAGGTAAGGTCAAAGCCTCGTTAGAAATCATTAATGAATGTGCAGACCTTTAGAAATGTTACTTTAGATAAGAACTGGCATTTAAAAGTGGCCACTGAGCTAAATGCTAAATCCATATTCTGTTACGTTTCTGCTTCTTGTGGGGTTGGATACACATCCAATGGCTACGAAAGCTAACATTATCTTATAATATGTTAATGATGGAGAAACCACAGAAATTATACATAACCTCAGAGCTAACGTCATTTCTGTGATTTCTATGATTTAAACCCCTTCTATTTTAGTTATTCTTAAAGTGGACGTTAATGTGGCTTATAAACATTATTTTGTGTACCTCAGCGTTGTTATTTTATAATTTGAAATAATGTCTCTGTATGGAAAAGGCAGTCAGGAGTGAGAACTTTGTTGGTCTGCGCTTTTAAATTGTCCTGGAGCTCCCTCTGTAGGCAGCAGTGAAAATGAAACGCTAAAACTGCTAATAGAAATAAACGATGTCGTGAAGACCCAGACTTTGAGCATACACTGCCTGAGAATGGGTCCAGTGAAGGTTTATGAGCTTTCAAAATGTGGAGGACACTGTGGAGTTCGATTTATTAATACAAAATCCAAGGAAATAACATATCAAACTTTCAACAATAGAAAAAGCAGAAAGAAAGTTTGAATGACTTTTTCTTTTTTTCTTTTTTAAGGGAACGCCCAGACGCTGAAGCAGGAGCCGAAGAAGCAGAAAATTAACGTGTACAAGCGTCTGAGAGCCTTCTGGAAGCAGCACTACTCTGCCCACTACATGACCCTGGCCGTGCAGTCCAAAGGTCGGACGCCCGTACTGTCTAATTACACGTCAGAACGCATTTGCACACGGGCCAATCATCGTAATCGACACCTAAGGCTTTTAATGGGAAACATATTAGGCCATAATCACTTTTTAACTGAGCATTAGCTGCACTGCTAATAAGTGCTCCTCCTGTCAGTGCGTACGGTGGAAGTTTTCATATTACTCTGCTTATCCCTCTGTTATTATGTTGAAATTATTTAAAAAAAAAATAGGAGGCTGCAGTGTGGGCAATGAATGGAATTTACCACCCATCTGAACTTTTATGAATGTTGAGTAACTGCACAACTATTCCTGAGAGCAATGAAATGACTCTGCAGTTTTTTATGTGCAGTCTCTGAATAATTTTACTTTTTCCGTTTTTGCATATTTTCTGAAAACGCTTTCAAGGCCCTATTCCTGATTCTTTTTCGTTTACACACAATGATACTGAAATCCAAACTCATTCCTAGCTTTCTTAATGCATATCTAACAAGCCAGTCCTTCCTCCCCCTATCTTTTACATTCACAATTAACAAGTGACAAACAAATGAAGCAACAGCGAGCAAAAGACTTCGAGAGAAAGACTTCACTCCATATTCATAAATGTGGGTGTTTTTGTCATGAGGCTAACGGCTAACACAAAATGAGATTAGATTAGATCATTATTTATTTCGAGTTACAAATGCATGACAAATTTGCGTGGTTATATGCAACCTTGACACATGAACAGATGGACAATGATATTCACGTCTTTACATTCAGTTTTCTGAACATCTCCAAACTCGATAAAGACGTGGGAAGAGCGCTATATAAGTTGAGACTATTTACCATTTACCATTGTGTCATTATTTAAAACGAGGCTCCGGGGCGGGATTCACATCCAACATAACTCGCTGCCCAGTGCAAACCCCATTGCTCAAGTCACGGTAATATCTTTGTGATTCGCCCATTCAGACAAGATCATTCAGACCAGATGATTTGAAATAATACAAGAAAAACCCACATAAAACATAAAGTTAGCGATATCTTGTGATGGACTGTCCTGTACAGTTGAATTTGATGTGTCAAAATTTGTGGTGACTAAATACTAAACTAGCTAAAGTTGGAAAGGTCATTATTTTGTCGAGGGGGTTGGAGGGTTGGGATGCTGACAAGACGACTTCTTGGCTTCTTGCAGCCCAAACTGTAGTACTTATTGGCCGGGCCAATTGGAGGAAAACCTCACTGGGCAGTTTCTTAAGACCCACTCAGAATCTAATTTTCCCCTTTTTTCACTTTTGGTGCTCTTTTAGAGAAGCTGGATACTCTGGAGGAGTGGGTGAGAGAGATCTTCAGCAAGGTGCCCAACAAGTGAGTGTCCGACCTGGTCAGCGAGGGGAGAGACTGCCTGGATTAGCTCTGGAAATGATTTATGAAATTGAAATGTCACGCCATCCTCTATCGTTCCCTTCCTCTGCCTAGTCTCCTCCTCGCTCTCTTTCTATCTCTCTTTTTCTCTCTTTGTCTTTTCTCTCTCTGTCTCTCTCCCTCCCTTTCTTCCTTCTTTTCCTTCCTTCCTCTCTTCTTTCTTTCATACACACTATTCTTTATATCAATCATTATTGTTATGTCTGTGAATATAGCAGAAATATTTAGGTCACTGTTTACTCTGAGCCTCCTAATTTAGATGTAGTCAAGTCTTGAACACACACTGTATATATATAATATATATTGAATACTGTGTGTTTTCAAACGAGTATAGGAAACGAATAGGATGGAAAGTACTGGCGCCAAAACCTTGAGGTTATTGGAAATAGCGTAGCCACATCGTAACGAGCCAATTAGGACTACACCATAGGAGGGGGAAACAATGTTTATTCGATAATAGTCTTGAATAAGGATATTATTGCAGAATTATGCCAAACCATTTCTACTCGTTATGTTCCAATATATTTAAACAGAAATAGTAAGGAATTCGTTTTTCATCAATTTGTGTCCAAACAAGACTCAGAAGAATTACTGGATCCAGACAAAATGGAACTAAGTAGGAAAATAATGACACAATGTTTGCTCAATGTTTCTTCCTATATTTCCGTCTATTCTGTCTATCCGTGTCTTCCCCTCATTTTATAGTATTATGGTTCCTGAATAAGAACTTGCGCCGGGGTAAATTTTCCTCTTGCGTCTGTCAAGTCAGTGCATGCATGTTGATGACGAGCGTAACCTCCAGTACTGAACGCCTTCATTCCAATTAAAACACTTTAAAGCCTCCTTATAGCTTGATGCAATTTGTCTAAGCGTTCAAACCCTTCCCAAACCCTTCAGCACTTTTGGATTAGCTAAATTAATTAGCACAACAAAGTAAACATGGGGTTGGATCTGACAGTGAGTTTTTTTAAGTCATAATTAAACATGCTTTCGTTTGCCAGTGTTTCTTATCAGTGTAGATGTTAGACAAAGCCCTAGTTAATGGAATTATCCTGTATGCAGAGCTGTGTTACGTCGACAATTACTGATCATTTGATCTGGTCAAGTGTATATTGGCACAGCTAATGAATTAAGGTGGGATTCCCTAAATTGTCTCCACTTTGCCCAAGTACACTGGATAAATGACTTAAAATCTCTTGAATAAAGAGATTTGAACAAATCTAAGATAAGATTAAAATATCAATACCAATGGAACAAGCACAAATCCCACTTAAAGTAACTTTTACTTTATAAAGGATGTCTCTTCACTTAAGAAGTTTTATCTTATCTAAGATCAGACCAAATGCACTCACACTTTAGATTTAATCTCTTAATTCAAGTAGATCTATGTCATCCTTAAAATGATGATTCTTTTTCCAGTGTAGATGTAGTTTAGCAAGACGTTATTATGAATATTATGAATAAGTCATTTCTTACATGCCAGTTGATCACAGGGATGAGTTTACATAGGGCTGGGCGATATATCGATATTTAAGATACCATATTTTCCGGACTATAAGTCGCACTTTTTTTCATAGCTTGGCTGGGGGTGCGACTTATACTCAGGTGCGACTTGTATATGAAAATATATAATTTCACATTGTGTTATTTTCACACTGACCGCTGCTAGAGGGCGCTCTAGGCTTGTGTATCAATATCTGTTACTCCTGCACGGTTGTACAATGACAAATAAGCACTTACTTACTTACTGTACCACTGAAAATAAAAATAAAAACAGTAAAGTTAGGAGTGAGCGAGAAACTTGTAAGGGACTGTTGAAAAGCAGAGGTTACTCTTTGCAAATGGTTACTTGAATAATGTGATGCCGGGAGAGGCTTGTAAACGCTGCAGTTACTCTTCACTGCCCAGATAGTTGCCAAGGCTGGTGCGACTTATACTCCGGAGCGACTTATAGTCCGAAAAATACGGTATATCGATATATTTTTAAATGAGATATGGAATTGGACCATATCGCGTATATCGTGATATTTCAAATTCAGATAAGTTATTAAGTTAACAAAAAGAAACAGGTAATCTCAAGCTGATTTAAAAAAAAGTTGATCTTCAACTGAGCACTTTATTTTGTGATCTCTTTAGATATAAATGCTGCCCTCAGAAAAAGATTGACCTATTTTATTTTTTTGGCTGTTTTTATTAAGACATTTTTAATTTAAATGTGCACCTTACGGAGCTTTGTTATGCAGTGTTTATGTTTACATTTTATAGTGAGTTTTCAATAGAACTACTCGTATTTGACTTTGATTTAACATTTCATTTCACTGCTCTCACTTTGCAGGAAAAATATCGGGATATATATCGTATATCGATATTCAACCTAAATATATCGGGATATGACTTTTGGTCCAGATCGCCCAGCCCTAAGTTTACAAGCACCTTTCACCACTTTCAGAGTTACGGGCTGTGTCCAAATGTCCACACAATTCCCTATATGGGGCACCCATTGTGGTCACACCGTTTTGTAGTATGTCCCAATGTCTAGTGAAAAAGTAGAACAAATACTTTTCAAACTGCATTGTGGGAAATGTGTGCTGCGATCGTCACTAGAAAGGTCAATATAGACCACAATGCATTGCGAGAGTCAGAGGAGAGCGGCCGATGGCGGCACACATATTTTTCATGAGTAAATCGCTTAAATATAAATCACTACAAAAAATAGTCGCACTGACCTTTAGCTTAAATGATCGATAGCGCCCCCTTCAGGCAAAAAGGCAAAAACCCACGCTGTTCATTCATGTGAACTCCATCTTAAATACAATGTATCTGACTAATATCAACCCATAAATATTCAACTCTCTCTGGTCGCAGTAATCCATTATTACCGAAGTTGAGCGAACTTTATTGCAGATGTAGCGCACCTATTCTGTCGGACACGGCGCTCATACAGTACTTTCTCCTCTCCGCTGGTCACGTGACATTCCAAACGTGATCTGCAGTGAGGAGAAACGAATGAGCCGCGTGTCCGAAACGCCCATAGAATGAGTGCACTATAGTCTACTCTTAACTATATAGTGTGTTGGAGATTCTCCATAGAAGTCCTAATGTAGAGTTGCAAAGAGGCAGGAGACGCTGGATGTCTGACACAGGAGAAGTGTATTCATCATCCGTATGGGACCCGGAGACATGAACTCTCAACACATTGGTGTTATTGGTCATTCAAGTGGAACTATGCTTCCACAAAGAGGGTTTAAACAGTCCTAGAGGTGGCGTCAAAAGAGAGCTAGTAAGGCTTGTCAGAGACAACTTGGCCAAGGTACATTGATTCGTGTGTAGCAGAAGGCTTCTGTAAGGCTTTGTTATGCCAAAGAAAACAGCAAAGTGTTTGTCAGGGACAAATAGCACCCTAAGATGACGCCGAGCAGAGATGGAGTTATTAATAAGGAAGGCCAACAATGGGCAGCACGAGAGGTGTCCTTGGTAGGTTGTGCAGGGGCTCTAACATTGTGTGGCACTGTATAGCAAATGAGGAGTTAAGTTTAAGTATAGGGTGGGCATTTACACTTTCACAAAACTAGCCTGCAAGCTTACAGTCAATAAGAACGCTTTATAATTACATGTACAGTCTTTTTCACAAGCCACTCCCTGTTTAGAATACAAAAGGAGGACCAAACTCATTTCTTTCACTGCTAGTAACAAAACAGGTCGGGTACAGGGCCTTTTTAAAGTGATAGTCTGGAAGTCTAAATGTATTACAAATTTTATAAAAGGTGCAAAATCAACCACCTGGTCTTGCATTTTGTTGTAAAGTAAGTAATAATATTTATATTACTCCTTAAAAGTCCCTCCTTCCTGGATCTCCGCAACTAATCAGAGTCTAGTATCCTCCCGCGTTGACCAATGAGACGAGCTTGTCCTGTGAACCAGCCTGTCAGGTCCAATCAGGAGGGAGAGGGAGGAGCTGCTTGATCGTTTACTTTGAAAATGTTGTTCCTGCTCTCCTCATTTTGCAAACTAAGGGCTTTCAGGTTAAAGAGGGGAGGAATTTAACTTTCAAGCTTGCTTTTTAATATTAGAATATATCTAACGTTTAAAAGTAAATCTTAAGAACTAAAATTGTTGACTGAATCTCCAGATATTTTTTGTGATTTAATAAAAAACTTAAATATAAAGGAACAGAAGTGAGTAAAAGAGCACAATTCAAGCTCCCTGTTTTCAATCCCACTTCCCTTTTCAATCCCGTTGTCTTTTGTATATTTCTGAAGGCATGGACAATGAATGTAAATGTACTACTACTGGGCTGGACTGTTGGTCAATTTTTCACTTTTGGGTTAACTAAATTGTCATCAAATTACGTGACATTTCATATACGACGACAAAACCAAAATGAAGGAAATGATGATGAATTCCAAAATATTTCTCACTAGAGTAAATGGAAACCTAGTAAATTGTGGTCGTAATTAACACTCCTTTTCTTTTCGTAGCGGCGTGCCAAAGCCCGATTTCTCCGATTTGCTGGATCCCTTTGACACGGCCGGCTTTAATAAGCTCTACAGAGGTACGCTTTTCTTCTTGCTGATTTTGCAATCCTTGCCTATTTTAAGGGCGCTATTGTTAAGACGAGCTAATGGCAATTTAATACTGCTAAGGAAAGGGGTACAGGAAAACGCTATGCTAACACAATTTCTGTGGAGGGTTCATTTTTCTCATTGTGTCGACCTGTGCGCTTGCAGTTGTTCCAGTCCGAAAAGTTCATGCCTTGAATATCACCTGGGCTCTGCCTCCGCAGGAACAGCACTACCGGTGAGTTGGAGATGGAGTTCATAATGCAGTAAAATGTAGATACAGTCTCGAAGTTTTGCATTTTGTATGGTTGGATATTGATAAGGTTCCAATGTGCAACAAGAAGAGGAGGAGATGCTGAGGGTTACGGAACCAAAAAGTCAAGTTTTTAGGCTTAAAATTTCATTGATTAAAAATGTGAGTGAAACACATGAGTGAAGCGGTGTTTGTTTACAAAACTCATCTCCGCACATTTTAGCCACTCGCATTGAATGTTATCGCGCCTCAAAGATGCGCTCTTATGATCCTCGTAATTTATGTAACAAACTCTCATGCATGCAACCTTTACATATGTTTTTAGTTGACGTCATTGGAGGGCAGAGCTGTCAGTGGCGCTGTTTTTACTGATGAAATTAGTTTTTACCCTTGGAAATCCATCCATTGTACCGAGGTGTTGATTTTGATCCTTTCGTTATTATTTATTATGTTATTATGCGACTTATTAAGGCAAATCTTTTCATGTGCAATCTTTCTCTGGAGTCGTCAGCCGTGTAAACATTGGACTGGTTATATCAGTGCAGTCGCCACTCGCCACAGTGTCGCCATGGTTACAGCCCATCAAGCAATAGCACTAAAAACTACGAAATGGACCCTTCAAAATGTTGGGAAATTACATAAAGGCGAACTATTGTCAATGATCCTCCATATAAAACGGTGTACATTCTCACGTAATTCACCTTTATATTCCTTTTATCTTCTTGTTTTGTACAGAGTGAAGCCTCTTCATTACATCTCGTGGCTGATTGGACACGAAGGCACTGGCAGCATCCTCTCTGTGCTCAGGAAGAGGTATGAATCCAAGACTCTCTGGAAGCCCTATTAAAAAACCTTCAGACCTATGACTACATAAGTCGTCTGAAGGTGTCTGGCCTTTACAGATTACAACGTTGTGACTAATGTCGTACTTTTGAATGCTTTGAAGACGGAGACAGGCCAAATATGCAGGATTACTAAAACAAAACACAAGGCAAGACTTGTTTCATAACAAAATTAGAAAAGTAACTTAGTTTTAATGTTAAGACCAAACTCCTCGCCCTTTATGATGCCTTTTTTTTTTTCTCAATGACTTTTACGCTGTAGTTTTTCAGGAAATGAATACAGCATCACTGCTCTCTCTGGCCTTTCCCACGCATATTCATTCACAAATATTGACAGGATTTGTAGTGTAGTAGTTGTAGTGGACTAAAGGCACTAAAGATGACAGTGTAATTCAAATTCTCCCTTTCTGGGAGACCGGAGTAGCAAAAAAAAGTGGTGCAGATGATGGAGCGGGTCGCAAATACACCATACCTACAGTATGTGTAACTACACCAATGGCCGCTGGCTGCTCTGCTTTGTGACTACGACACTGGAGGCCGCCATTGCCATATCGCCGCTAGTCTCCCATTGAAAAGCATTGGACTTTAGACATGTTAAAAACAACTTTAACGCCTGGTTTCCATTTTTTAAACACTTTCTACGGCTACATATTCCTCCTGAGATAACGCTGGATTAGTCACAATTAAAGAAACCAGGCTGGTTTTCGAAAGAAAAAATTTTCAAATCTCGTACTAATGAGGGTCAGACTGTTAGCATTGGAGCTGCACAAGCTACACGTCACGCAAGGGCCGAGTCTACAGTGAAGATCCCGCCCTTATGCCCTTTTTAGGAACATGCTTTGTCAGAGCTGGGGAGGAGGAGTCTGTAAATCCTCCATGATCTCCCCCTCGAACGTGGTCATTGTGGTAAACGGGGAGGAGTGAGTAATGGCGGTCTATTAATAATATGTCTATGAACTACACACGAGCGCGGGCTTTCATCTGAAGTGAGACGCTATGTACACCTTTATTACACCGTATACACCTACATGTGATACACCGTTATTACTCTTTGTACATCGTTATTAAACCTTGCACTTTAATGTATAATTACCTGTACTTACATGTGTTATTACTTTCTTGTTACCTGTACCTACACATGGAACTTGCGGGCTGTAATCTGAAGTGTTACCCAGCATTCTGTAAATTCTATCACAAGTATCTTTTACATTTCAGTGCAGGTTTCAATGCTTTCAACTCGACTACCTTTTTGAACTGTATTTTTGCAACAACCCCTTTGTAAACATGCTGTCGGGGAATCTAAAAGCAAAGCAGTTCTGTGAAATACTTCCGCTTTTTTACTTCACGTATTTAAGATTTTTCATCTCCTTTATCTACCACTGATTATTACGCGTTTTTACTTACTACATGCAGGGAATCCTCTTTATCTGAAATTGTTCCTCAAAAATCCATATTGTTTTACCAGCAAAACTGTCTGAGAATTTCCTAAACTCAATTTTGTTTCACCATGTTATAATTTTACTTTCAATCACAGTGGTCGCCACAACGCTGCAGGATCAATTGTTTTGTAGGTTTTCTGGTGGGCGAGACGGTCCGTCAGCAGTGAAAACCTTCCAAACATATGATTCTGGAGCGTTTTAGAGAGCACTGTGATGGAAAGTAAAGGCCACCGGGTTACTACAAGATCAAATACACACAAATATCAACTTTTCACTTCTAATAAAAAGTTGCATAATGCTTCTTTAACCTCTTACCCCCCACCTTATCCGAATGCATTTTCCTCCAGTTCGGCTTAAGCCAAATCTAAAAGCTTCTCGACTGGAGCCCATAGCCTAAAGGCCAGAGTAACGCCTCATTTGAACGCTAAGACCTAGGGATGGGCACCATTAAACGTTCTAGACATCGATATATGACCCGCAGCGAGTCTAAAAAAAAGCAACATGAACGTGTGTGCTGATAATGAGCCGCTTCAGCGCAAATGGAGCAAAGCAAAACTATAACTTAAAGCGAAGCAAAGCTATAACGTACAAAACTTTTGTAATAGAGAGGGCTCAGCCGCGGTCTGCGGCAGGACTGAGCCAGGACATACACCGGTTGTAAAACCCAGAGCTAAACTAAACCAGGACTGAATAAGAAACTTGAGTGTTTAGGCAAATTGAAAAACAAAACTGAGCAGTGACAACAAGAAAGACGTCTTTACCTTTAGCGACAGACCCACGGAGGCTGAGTTTACGTGCTGTTGTTTACAACTTTACAAGCAGCTGCAGTGAGGGGAATATCAAAGATTGTTTGTGGAAGAGTGAGCGCTCACTCTGTATTGGACATTTTTGGTACAGTTTTTGTAGATTATTAGTGGCATCGTGAGCGCTCTCACTGTGTACAGATCTTTGACGGGAAAGTGCTTTCACTTCGTCAAAGCGCAGTGTGTTTAGAAGAGTTTATCCGAAAGAAAACCGTGTCATGATATGGATCTGGTCTCTGAAGCTCAGGAGGTGATAACGTCCTTTCTTTCTTTTTATCACCGCTTAAGTGGAAATTGTGCTCAAAACACAAAGTTACAGGTGGCGCTGCGGCGGCCTGTGTAGCTTCTGTTTTGCTGTTTTAGGACTTTTTCCTGAACAACACTTTTTTATACATGTTATTTTAATTGAATTAAAATAACATAGGTACCGAAAAAAGCACCGTTAAGGCACCGGCACCGAAAAGCAGGTATAGGTAAGTAGTGGTATCGGGGAAAAAACTAATGGTACCCATCCTCGTTAGGACTCTCACGTTTTCATCAATGTTGGTTCTGTTTTTATCCCGTGTTTGTTGCTGTTTTAATATGTTTTGGTCACATTTTTGTGGCTAGATCACAGTTACATTACACACAGCCCACCAAAACACTTCAAAAGAAACAATAAAAATGTGGAAAAAAGTTAGCAAAAACCATGGGATGGGATGGGGGGGTGCAATATTCATGTCCAAATATTAACAAAATCCATGAACAAGCCATGATTTTCTTCGAGGTGCACGTTTTGTGGAGCTGTTTTTTTGTGATCGTCTGTGCGCAGCCTCGTTCCATATCTCTGCGCTGTGTTCCATTTACCGGGCTGAGAGCCCTTAAACACCCAATTAAACAGACCTTCATACTGATGAGTGCACATCCTCCTTTGGACACTTCGAGAGCTAGCCTTGAGCGATTCCGAAGCTACACTCTTAGCCCACCCACTTGACGATGAATCACGCGTCCTCATCTTACCATATGCTTCTCCGAGAGTGTCTAACCCTGCTCTGGCGAAGTGGCAAAGAAAACGGCCACTCTATAGTCCCATCACACAGCAGTGCCATTTAAACTGTGCCTGTCTTCTTTCCCAACAACAACACGCACACAAAAAAAACACAACAAAAGTGCACTTAACTGAAGTAAACTGCTGAGTCAGAGAGGGTGTTTTTGAGGAAAATAATCACAAGGTCACATCTCGGGGCCAGCGTTACTGTTAATTAGTCAGAGTTTCTGGACAAATGCGGAGGAAAGGAGTTTGGTGGCATAACAAGTACAGCGCTTACAATGTGATGTCCAATGAACGGAGATGAGGCAGATAACACATTTTCTTGTTAAGAGTTGAAAGTAAGGGTAACATAGTACAAGGTGGTCTATTTTCAAGCTTTTTCAGTAAAAAAAACAAACTTGCCTTGACACACATTTCCATGAAGTTCCTCTGGGTTTTATGGTCTCTTACCAAACCTGTTTTGATCCGGGTCGGGCGGGTTCCTCACACGCGAGGCCACAAACGACACAGTGACCAGTGAAACTCATTGCCTCTGTAGTGAAAACGCGGCAAAGCAGTCCCTCCAGGATTTCCCGGCCATTTTCCGTGATTGTTTCGGGCTAAACTGCCTGATTTCGAGGGCCATTTTTTCCAAACTTTTTTTTCTGCTTAAAACAATGTATTTTTTACATCAAAAACAAACTTTTCTTTGCATTTACATCAGTTTAAACTAAATAAACTCTGGGAAATAAGAAAACACTTCAAAATGGGCATTATTTTAAATAGTTATATAATCTAAAAAAACAGAACCATCCTCCGCTCAGCTGTGGACAGTGGGCGGAGCAAACAAGCACCTGTCTGTTGCTGTGAGCGCCAAGCTCTGAGTCCATATAACTCTGATAAGAGTCATTAATAAATGAAACTCGGAGGACAACAGACCAAAGGATGACTGTCTCTTTATTTCACTCATTAACATTGAGCTTCAGCTCTGGTTCAACAGCTGTGACTCGAAAGTTCGCACAGTTAAGAAAGCACCAGTCCTTCACACAAATGGCACCGCATCACGGGCAACAGAAGTGATCGAACTGCACACTGCGTTTGTCTGTCATATAAAGCCTTTATCTCCAAATAATGATCCAGTAGTAGAGAAACGAGACTCAGACAGAGGGCGAAAGGGGCACACAGTGGTCCTCGCTGTAAAGTCAGACCCAGGCGAGTTAGAGGAGGCGGAGCAGATGAGAAAGTCCTCACTTCAGTTTTAATGACTTAAACCTGCGGGAGTGCTGGACATGACTTTCTACATGCAAATATAACAAGTAAAATGGATTTAACTGAACAGAAACTCACTTTAGGTCCGCAGAGTTAATGAATAGTTGCAAAGGAAATTGCGGATTATTGGGGAAGTTGCGGCTTTTGGAAACGTTACAAAGCTGCACTGATTTCGCGGAGTTTGCTTGATTTTGTGTTAGTTGTGATCGCAAAATCCTGGAGGGACTGACAGCGGCCAGCGGCAGCGAAACCCATCACACTCCTTTCTGATCCACGCTGGAAAGGAATTGGCGTGGTTCACACAGATACAGATTTGTTGAGCTATGAGAGTGGAGGGCATTTTACGTGGTCTAAATTCTTACACGGAGTGCATTTGGTTGGAAATGATGTTTTCTAATAGGCCTACTTGTATTGAGGAACTGATAAAAATCTTACCGGACACCCATGACAAAATCGGACACCCTTCTGTTCTTTTCCTCAGTTTTGATTAATCAGTTGAATACATGCATGTGTTGGTTGACGCCTTCTGTAGCACCCTCGGATCATTTGTTTGTCAAGTGCTTTATTTGTCGTTGTACAACGAAATCTTGTTTAGGTGTTGAGTTAATCCGACTGAGCGCTCCACCATTGTGGGCCAACCTGAGCAGCATGTTTTTGGTTCTCCTCTCCTCTGAAATGGTGCACCGCCTCCTGGGTTTGTCCCTGTTTCAGAAAACCATCGCTGGCTGGTTGCAGTGCCAGGCAACAGCAACAAAGGTTGGACATTTTTCAACTTTCAAGCCCATGTGTGCACGTCTACGGGAACAAGCGAGACATTTCCCATGCATGAAAGTCGCCTGCAAGGGTTTTTTGTCTCATCGCCCAAGTTCCATAGGAATTAAATTGAAAAGGTGTGTCGAGCGTATAACTCCCTTCCCCTCGCTGTTCAGCATGTTTGCCAGCATATATCTTTGGTTTGGTTTTCACTGCTGCTCTGATCACTGGTGCACAAAAGAAGGAAGTTGCGCCATCTGCTCCCTTCCAGTAGAACTTTATTGTATAATACCGTCAAACATAAGGATATTTTGTTGACACAGATGTTATTTCAAGTGATACTGCAGAAAATGTCAAAGCTGAAGGATATAAAGCAGTAACAAGTGAAATCCCTATGCAAGGGTCTCTTGAAAGTATTTTAAAGTCTGTTTTCTCTCTGAAAGCAGCTGCCTGTGATAAATGAGAGTGGCAGATGACGTGGCCAGGTGTAACACCGTTTTTCCTTCTAGGTGCTGGGCTCTCGCTCTCTTCGGAGGAAACAGCGAAACTGGATTTGACCAGAACACAACCTACTCCATCTTCTCCATCTCCATCACCCTGACCGACGAAGGCTTCCAGAACTTCTACCAGGTACGAAGGCAGCGAGATAAGCCTCGATTTCAGTGACCATAGCTGGCAATTCGTAAATGCCACAATTGTTTAAGGAATATAATCTCTTCTGCAGAGAAAGAGAAACAAAAGACCAATTATCTCTGGGTCTTATGATAAAACCTGCACTTTCTGTTGTTCTCCAAAGCTTTGTCTGGCCTAAAGGTCATTTTAGTTCCAATTAAAGGCATGCTATGTAACATCTCGCCCAGTGAAGAGATAAAACGTAGTACAAGCATTAACTTCATTCCTGGGGTTTTACTTTCCGTTGTTGATGAATGGCTTGATATGAGTAGTAGGTTTGGTAACATGTTTATATTTAGAGTTTTAAGGCGAGTTGCTGTTGCAGTTATTTGCAGATGACGCGGCCTTATTTTACTCAGGGGAAGATCTTCAGGAGAGCAGAAGTAGTAAATGAAGAACTCAGAAGAATAAAACATTAGTTTTTATTGAAATAAATTGGTTCTCAATGTTGGAAAAAGAAAAAAAAGAAACTATATCCACTTAACAGAGTGCATATTCTCCAGTTTTGGCTTTACAGAAATCTTAAAGTTCTCGACTGGAGCGCAATAGTGTAACGCCTCATTTGAACGCTAAGGCCTACAAAACTGATTGTAACTTCTTTGTCACTCTGTCGCCACGTTTTTGTCACAGTTTTGAAGCATTTTTGTCTTTTTTTTTTTTTTTTTTGTCATCAGGGTATCCGCGGGGTCTTAAAAAGTCTAAAATTCAAGAATCGAAATTTAAGGCCTTAAAAAGTCTAACATTCTTTGGTCTTAAATCCATGGTAAATTGGTCTTAAAATGAACATGTGTTTGACTCAATTATTTGCTCACAATTTTGTTTAAAAAAATAGCCAACTAATGCTGTGAGTGGCGTATACCGCTCATTTACATGGTCCGAGAACGCAAAGCGCGTAAACTCACCGATATTTGAGCGAGGCAGAAGGACGCTCTCCTCCAGAGCTTCATCCACACAAAGAACGATTGAAGTCAGCAGAGTGGGACCTCTTTAGGAATCCAAAAGATGGCCAAGTTGTTAATGTTGCTAATTGACATCTGTCGTGCTAATCCCGTTTAGTTTAGTTTAGTTTAGTTTATTTGTTTAATTGAGCAGTATACATTCTGCTCAAAAGGAGTGGGCGGAAGTTGCAGCAAAAGGCGCTGATGCGTCCAACATGAGACAACATCTTGGAGATAATCCTTTGCTGTAAATGTCTAAATCAAGGTAACGAACTGCGTAATTCCCAATAAAGTTTGTCCAAATGTTCAAAAATAGCCACAACTGGCTCAGGATGTAAACATAAAGCTAACGTGCTCCACTCTGCTCAGCGTGACAGAAGGGAAAGTGAAAACGCAAACATGAGTCCCGTTACTTTAGAAACACGTTTCCTCAGTTTGTTCATCAAAACATCTGACAAAGAATTGAGCAGGACAGCATAAGTTTTGTTAACATAAAACCTAGACTACATTGTGGCCTAATAATAATATAATGAAAAATAATTATGATAGTTAATTATAAAGTAGTAAAGTTGAAATTATTTTAATGCAAAGAGTCTTAAAGCCTTTTCATTTTTAAAAAGGTGAATGTTTACTAGTTCAAGTATTAAAAGGCATTTTCTAAATGGATCCAAACATTTGCAATGGGGGTGGTTTGACTCTGATTACAGCGTACTTAACAAACATTATTTACATTTGATATCATTTTTGTCTGAACGTGTGTAATTTTTCTTTTGGCCTATCATTTTATGGGGGCTTGACATAAAAATGGGCAAGCCTCGCCCATGACAAAAACTATAAATATCAGTTGTTTCCTTTCATTCGGTCGATAATTGTGAATAATCGTAATAAAAAATATTATATTTTCTCTCACAAAAATGGTGACTCAAAAATGTTTAATTGTGACACCCCTAGCCCACGCAAATAGAGTATGATTGCTCTGCTCTATTTTTGTTATGGGTTAGGGTTGTTTAAACTTGAATGGTTAGCATGTTAATAAAACGCCACCTGTGATATCAGTAATCACAGTAGGATAGCTGATATCCTACTGATATCCTACAGTTTGACACCTTGATTTTTGTGACTATGATTTTCTTTACATTCTATTAACATTGCGCTTTCAAAACAGGTTTTATTTTTTAGATTGTGTGGTCGTTAAAAAGGTCTTAAAAAGTCTTAAATTTGACTTGTCCAGCCCTGCAGATACCCTGGTCGTGCTTTTGTTGCTTTTTCATCAGTTTCTCTCGTTGCTTTTTTGTGTGGTTTCTCCACTTTTTTGTCGCTCTATTGTCGCTTTTTTTGTCCGTCATTTGTTGCGTTTTTTTCACGTTTTGTTGACGTTTTCTTAAGAAGCTTTTAGATTTTGGTAAAGCCAAACTGGAGAAAATGTGCTCGGTTCAGAAGGGGGTTAAGAGAATAATATGCAATGACAAAAGAAAAACTGTTGCATCAATAAAAATAGACTGGATTGACATTCAAAGGGTTAAAGAAACAAAATTAATCGATGAGGACCTCCAATGGAAGTCACATATGAATTCTACAAAAGGAAAAATGGCAAAATCCATCGCGGTGTTACATAGTCAAATCTTCTCTAAATCAATCTGCTTCACTCACTTTATACAACACAGTGATTAAATCCTGTGCCATATTTAACTCACTGTGTGGACATTTGGAGCTCGACCTGTAAAACACAGCCACTGTTCATTTTACAAAGAACAATCTATAATATTAGATATAGAGATCCATCAAACCCACTATTAATCAAATGCAAGTCACCAACATTTTATGATGTAGTTGATAATAATATTCTTCAGGTTTTCGGTAAAGCCAATAAGAAAATATTGCCAATGAAGGGTTTGAACAAAGAGAAAATTACTATAATTTAAAAGGAACAGACATCTTTTAAAAAACAAAACAAAACAAAAAACAGGTTCAATTCCAAAGCAATGGAACACAGTGACAAAATTAGTTTATAATATGCAATTCAGAAAGAAATTAAAGAGTCAGGAACTCTCCTGGCATTCAAAAAAATCATATAAAAGCTGCAATGGTAAACGAGTATGAAAATTAGATTTGGACACAAATACTGTGAGATATTTGAACAAACATGAATGGTTTTGTATTCTTATATTGTAAATACTGTACATAAAATACACAAAACCTGTAACTATTTAGAGTTTTGGACATAAAGATTGTGTTCACAGGAACAAGAGGAATCAGACAGAATTTTGACTTTAATTTGTAATAATAAATAAAGATGAAATATCTCTTTTAACAGTTTATCCAATTATTTTTAGTTTTCAGACATTGACATGTCATTTTGCTTTAAGATTATAAATCGTGCAGTAGGGGTGTGACAATATATCGATCTTGCGATATATCGTGATATTTTGCAGGATGATACTTTTTATTCCGATATCAATACTTTTGATATCATGCATATTAATGAGGTAGCAGTGCACAGTCAATTGAGGCCTATAATGGTCAAGAATTCAGTCAGACCAGTAGAGGGCAGCACTACAATGCACCGATCCAGCTTTTTTGCTTTCGATACCGATACTGGGAGTTTGAGATATGCTGATATCCAATATTAACCGATACCAAGAGACTTTCTTAAAAGTAGCTGCTGTGAGTGAAACAAATCCAGGGTCCTCCAGGGTAAAGTCTTACCTTTTCTAGCAAACATGTTACATAGGCAGTTACTGTATATCCTCGAGTATAAGACAGGCTTTACGTTGCATTAATATAAACACATATAAACACACAATATAATAAATGTTTTGAATCAGTGTTTTGTTTTTTGTTGTTGTTTTTTTTAACCTCCTTTCATAAACAAAAATAAAACACTTGGCCACTCCAGCAGTGGCTATTTTATTTTATTAGGTAATCCAATCATAATTTCTGTCCCAGCTTTGATTAGTTGACGTTAGCATTAGCATACTGCTGCCGCTAGCAAGCCACAGCAATTAGAAATACCAACTCAGTGACTGAATTCTCCAGTTTCTAAGCCTCAAATTGACATACAGCATACTGCCTATATTCACAGAGATTTACTTGGTGAATGTTGTGTTTTTAAAATGTTGAGAGCCAAAACAGGTCTTGGAAAAAGAACCTTTTAAACAAAGGTATCAGTTCAGTATCGGATATTTGGTGCCGATACCCGATATCATATTTTTTCCAGTATTGACTCCGATATCCGATACCAGTATCACACAATGTCACACAAATATATTCGTTTTTATGATATAAATACGATTAATTAGTGGTTCCGTTTGAAATAGGACTGAGGTTTCTTGTTTAGTTAAATCTAAATCAACAGATCAAATATAGCCGCAAGCGGCGATTATCGGCCCTCGCCGACCGCCCTGCCTAAAGCAAGGGGGCGCTTCGCACCCTTTTGTCTCCCTCAATCTAAAATGATGGTATTGCTACTGCCTTTATGTTTGTTTTTTACTTTTTTCCCAAGGGTCTTAGTTTTAGGATTTTTGGAATGCGCTAACGCGCACTCCGCGCTCAATTTTGACATTATACAGAGAAAAATTAGTATGAATTTGTATCACACTATATCTGCAAACTGAAGCATATTTTTACATTTTACTTAGGGTTGAGGCTGCGCCGCAGAACATCCACAAAGGTTATCCAAGTACTTTGGATAACCTTTGGTTCCTCACTTCTCGCTGAATTATGGAGTTTAACATTTTTCCATCAGAATAAAATGGGACGTTCTGGTCATCGCTACGGCAACACCGTGAAAAATATGGCATGGGTGTGATTGACTTTTCTGATCGGAACGACCAAATAGAATTTTGTGCCAAATTATTTTAATTTTCGTAAAACTAAAATTTGTACTCTCCATATAATTCCTATAGGGAATAAAAAACGTAAAACTTAGAAAAGTAATTTGGATAACTTTTAAAGTTCTACTTCTCAAGATTATTTTCCACCCAAAATTAGCTCGTTCCGATAAACGCTCTAGGAGGAGATAGATTTTGTACAAAGTGAAAAATAAAGGCGGATTCCCGCTTCGCGGGCTGTCATCCAAAATGGCCGACACCCAATATGGCGGACGGCGTTGCCGTAATAATATTTTTTGCTCCACTTGTCATGATGCACGTCTGTACCGATTTTTATGATTCTACGACAAACTTCATTTTTGGCCAAGTCCTATCTCGCAATGTTAAAGAAGAAAGAAAGAAAGAAAGAAAGAAAGAAAGAAAGAAAGAAAGAAAGAAAGAAAGAAAGAAAGAAAGAAAGAAAGAAAGAAAGAAAAGAAAGAAAGAAAGAAAGAAAGAAAGAAAGAAAGAAAGAAAGAAAGAAAGAAAGAAAGAAAGAAAGAAAGAAAGAAAGAAAGAAAGAAAGAAAGAAAGAAAGAAAGAAAGAAAGAAAGAAAGAAAGAAAGAAAGAAAACCCAGGGCTCTCAGTCGCCCATTGACTTTTATGGACTCTGTACAATTACAATGTTGATTTTTGTATTATATATGCATGTGCACGGGACGTGCACGACAAGAGGAGTGGGTTAGTGAGTGTTTGAGAGGAGGGGAGCGCTTCGCGCTCGTTTTGTGCATTTTGTTCGCACTTTGCAATTACAATGTTCGTTTTCTGATACATGTGCACGTGCACGAGGAGAGGAGTGCGTTAGTGCATGTTTGAGAGGAGGCGAGCGCTTCGCGCTCGTTTTGTGCGCTACGCGCACTTTGGGGGAGTGCGCTCCGCTTCGCTCCGCACACTCTATACGATTACAAGAGCCCCTTCGCCAGCCCTGGTGGCGCTCGGGCCTAATTACCCATTTTCATTGTGCAAGTCAGGGCTCATTTACTCACTTATGTTTAAAAAACAGTTAAGATTTGTATGTTTCTAAAAATAATCGTGATGTATCATAGGTCATTTTTGTGTAATATATCAATCATCACAGTATCGGGAGTATCGCAAGGTTATTGTTATTGTGAGCCATGTATCACGTACTGTATTGAATCATGAAGTACCCAGAGGTTCCCACCCCATAGTGCAGTATGTTTTATCTGTAAACTATTGTTTTGACTAGCATCAATACAATTTACATCATAATATAGCTTTTCATGTTTGTGTAGGATCTCAGTCAACCAGGATTTCCATTGTAGTAGACATTTTTCTCATACCGTCGACAGGACTGGACTGCAAGAGCGAGAACATGGAGGCGAAACGTCCTCAACTCACTCCAGTTGACCATATTTCTGTCATTAGAGATTGACAAATTTACAGGCATTGGATTCTAAAATTTGTTTACATTAGCAACTAAGTGTGTGATATTAATTGGAATATTGTCTCGCTCCATAAAAAGTGCTGTTGCATCTTATTCTTGGCTCCTGTCACATTATAATGAGGTGGTATTTGTGTTATTTGGTGCAGCGCTCGTATCTGACAAACTCCATTTTGTGTTCACGTGAAAGAACAAGCGCGGGCCCACACAATGCTGCCATCACTGTTCCGACAGGTTATTTCAGGTAGAGGGGATGTTGTTGGTTGCCTTGACGACAATGGGGGGGGGGGTACCTGATTACTCGCCGTGTCGGTGTCTGAACTAAAGTCTGATGCTAACACAGATAACCCGCTCTTCAAACAGCCTCAAGGATGTTGTGAAGAGGCGTTCGAAGCACAATAGAGATTAGATCAGAACAACATGGCGCAGACAATAGCTTTATAAGTGTACGTTTTATACGTTTGGACGAGGTTACAGTAATGGAGTGAATGAAAACAAGATCGAGATCACGGGAAGGGAGGACGTTTTTGATTTTGTGTAAAACATGTTAAATATTTGATGAGAATCCAAGATTACGCCAAGGGTTGGTGCCGCAACTACCGCATTTAAAGTGGACATGTCATGCAAAATTGACTTTCTTGAGGTTTAAACCATGTTTTAACGTTGGTCCCCCTTCAAAGACAGACCTGGAGTAGTATTTCACAACATTCAAGCACTTTTGAGTAATGCTGGGGACAAAAGATAATTTTAGCTGTTTCTTCTTCTACGGTGTCAGCGCCTCGCTCTGCACTTCCTGATTACACTCACGTCATTGTTCAAATCCAAAAACTGTCCTCGACATTTTTAAAGCTCATTATCCTACATTATTGATTGTGGGCTCAAAGTGTGTTTATCACGCACTGCTGGAACTTCCAACCACACTGTACGTTTTTTAAGAAACTAATTCCTACAGCTGCCAGCAGGAGGAGCCCCAGTCAAGATCTTCACCAGCTCTTTTGCCCGCATTTCATTGTTACTAGTTGATTCTTACAGAGACATATTCTCAAATTATAAAATGTAAAATATCAAAGTTGAGGCGTCCACAGTAATGAAAAATAAATAAATAAATTCTAAGTCGATTTTTAAGCTCCATATTTAAGACCTGTTGACTTGAAATGGTTGCACAAATGGCAAACAAAACAAATGGATACAAAATATTGTTCCAAGCATTTCTTCTGAGTCCTTGTCCCAAATTGTTTATTCCTGTGTCTTTGATCAGGCAGAATGGATGTACAGCCGTTACAAAGTGCTTCACAACAGCACAAGAAGATAAAGTTAGTACAGACACAATAATAAACAACACCCCTACAAACCATAAAACAACATGGACGTATACAATCTCGTCAATAGTCATTTTTCAATATAGTTAGAAATGTCTCCTTGACCAACCAAACTCCGCTGTCTCCCACATTGCCATTGTTTCTGTAACTGATATTGTGCAGATTAAACAGTAGTGTTCCATTGTTCAAACCAAACGGGGATCCCTTTGGTCCAGGAAGAAGAGATTGTCTCGATCAAAAGCAAATGTTCTTTTGCAGTAAATCGGTCAACTTTCTTCTCATATAGTCTTGCGATCACAAACTTTAGGGACGTGATGTGAAACAGAGAAAGTTTTCTGCGACACAAACTAAAATAATATACCCATTGGAAGCCTGGACCTTGGCGCAGACTTTCAGCTGTAAAAATGGAAATAAGGGTTTTCTGTACAAAATATTATGTTCTCCAGTCGGACAAACGTATTTCCTTAGAAAAGTCCTAAGCCGTCAGTGCCTTGGAGTACTTGCATTACAATTCACCTTGAGCAACATTGTCCTCCTTATTATATGCCACATTCAGAGCAATGCCTCGACAATAAAGCCTTGTGCCGCCCGCGTACATCCCCAAGGCCTCAGTGTGTTTTGTGCAGTGAAAAATGAAGCAAAGTTATGAACAAGTCGTTACTTCTGTTGTCGGTGGTAAATATTTGCAGGTCTGAGAGTGTGTTTTCCTTTTTTTCTTTGCAGGTGACTCAGCTCGTGTTTCAGTACTTGAAGATGCTGCAGACACTCGGACCACAGCAAAGGCACTGTCGCAACTTCATACTTTTAACTTAAGAAAGGGCTATTCTCAAAGACAGTAGTTACATTTAGTTGGTTTCAGTAGCAAATGGTACTATTCTGTGCATAGAATGTTTTCATAACTCGATGCTAACTTTCGAGGGTAATGACCATGTTTATTCCTATGGAGAGTTAGCCGTGTCGTGCTCAGTTAAACAAATATACTGTGCGTGGCAAATAAAAGCAGCTGTTGGATAATTACTTGCAACACGTGAAAAAACTTTACTCAGGATGTAAATACTTAACTCTAAGAGACTTCTGTGTTTATCAGTGTTTTGGCCTTGAAGCTAACGCGAACGCTAACAAGTGGTAAAATAGCTCCACATTTTTTATGAAACGCACTCGGCTTGATGTTTTATTGAAGTTTTCTTCTGTTTTTGAATCTTATTTGATTTTTAAAACTATATTAGAATGTGGACAGGAAGTAGTCGTTACCCTACACTGACCAACAGGAAGTTAGCCAAAAACATTCCGTGGCCATTGCCCATTGCTTAAAGTGCACATTAGACACAATTTTTGCTAAAACACAGTTCACACGATTATATTTAAGATTTTTTACAATTATACCCAGTTTTCTTTAGTTTGACCATTTTTGTGATGTTTATGTTTTCACTTCCTTATTGGACACCGACAGGAAGTGACATCGAAGAAGGTAAACAATTTTTATGGAATGTTACCTTCTTTTTATGTCACTTCCTGTCAGCAGCTTAAAATTTAAATGAAAATAACTTTTCTGCCCAACATTTCTTCATTAAAATTGCTGCTTCACTGAAAAAAAATGATAACAATGCAACTGATGTAATCCATCTAAATAAGTCATATTTTCAAGAGCATTAAAATCTGTCATATGCACTTTAAGGGACTTTTTTGTAAACTTACTTTGGGGTGCTCTGATAGAAGCTGAGCCAATTATAATTGTTTCGTCAGAAGGGTGTATCTTCACCTTGTCCCTTTTGTGTATTTTGTTTAGTTTAATCAAAATTATTAAAAGTCGTTGAATTGTGCCAGAATTAAGGTCATACATTTAAAGCATTATATTTTTGGGGGGGAAATTGCTGGACTATTTTTACTGCATAAGTTCTTCCAAAGTACAAAAAAAATATTTCCCCCCATCTTTGAGTTTTCTGTCAAACACAATATCCTGACACTCCCATCTGTGTGTTTGCCAAAAGGATATACGAAGAGATTCAGAAGATCGAAGCCAACGAGTTTCACTACCAGGAGCAGGTTAGCATGCAGACATTCGGTCAGTCAGATGCTAAAAGCCAATGCCACCTTTTTTGAAAACGCGTTGTGATTTGTGCGGCAGATTGACCCGATCGAGTATGTGGAAGACGTGTGCGAAAACATGCAGCTGTTCCCCAAAGAAGACTTCCTCACGGGAGACCAGCTCATGTTCACGTACGACCCAGAGGTAAGAGCTGTCGAAAAAGTCAACACTTCTTCACGGCAAGTTACAAAATATCTTGTACAAATGTAGATTTTGCTCCATTTTCCTCAGGTCCATTTTTATTATTCATACATTATTTCCCAGTTAGATATGCATATACAAATTTGTTTATGAATCATTTGTTGGGGAAAAAACCCCCATAGATCTTGCAGTTGTAGCACTAAAAATCTAATTTGGAATTCAACACTTTACAACCCTGCTTTTTGACAGGCTACATTTCCTCATTGTATTTTTTTTACCAAGTCCCAGCTGTTTAGTAGGGCTGGGTACTGTTAAACGATACCAGTATGGTATTGGGAAAAAAGATACTACTGGTATTGGAAAAAATGGAAAGTAGCGAAAGCAGGTACGGGGGGAAAAAATCGTATATGCTTAGATCCAAGTTTTCATGCTTGTGGTACAGGGACAGCATTAAAGGAAGTGACTCAGTGGTTTCAGCCCCATTTTCCCTTTTCCCACATTTTTTTTCTTATTTTGCCCCAATTCTTTCACGTTTTCCCTTTTTTTTTTTTTTTATTACTAATATTTTCCCCAAATATTTCCCAATTTTTCACACATTTCCTGACATGAACCCAATATTGTAAATGTGCAGACCTTCTACACATTATTGTTCTGTTTTCTGGTTCTAGACAACAAATATTTCAAAAAACAAACATTAACAGTACCCAGCCCTAATTAGAAGGCTTTATTTCTCGCAGCTTGACGTGATTTGATTAGAAATCGTCTTTTCTCAAGGCTACTGTCTAGCAGTGTTAATTTAAACTGTTAATTTTAACATATTTTTAGTCAGTCTTCTGTTATTGGAAGTTTGGATGATTTTAGTCTCTTTTCATTGTCATTTAGTCATAATGTAGTCGAGGAAAATATCTGGGCATTTTAGTCATGATTATAGTCTCATAAACAACTTTTAATTTAGTTTTAGCCTAATTTAAGTCAGCCAAAAACATTACTTTGACTAAAACGATGGCGAAATATTTCAGTCGACGACATTAAAAATACGGCCACATGCGCTCAAGACTTGTTGTTTTATGTGCTCGCAGGTGATCAGCGGCGCTCTCTCCCTCCTCACTCCAGACAGGGCTAACCTGATGCTGCTGTCCCCGGAGCACGAGGGCCGCTGTCCCCTCAGGGAGAAGTGGTTTGGCACCCAGTACAGCGTGGAGGGTATGTGTGTGTGTGTGCGCGCTCTCCTCGTTTTCACAACGCAGCAACTCTAAGCACACATCGACTTCTCCCTCCTGTTAGTCGATGTGATGAAATGCAAGCAGTCCCAGTTTAGACGGCGCTTATTCGTAGTTTGCAGGATTTCGGGGGTTTCAGACGAGATCACAGCGCGCGAAAGGTCTGTTATGGGGAGCTGAGATGAAGCCGCTGTTGTCGAGATGCAGGTTTTGTAATACAGTATAGCATGATGGCCGGCCTGCTCGCTAGAAATCTATGTGCATTATCAAACACAACATGGGGAAGCAGAGGGAGGGAAGGGGGAGAGTTCAGCTTCCTGACAGCCTGGTGGATGAGGCTGTCCTTCAGTCGAGACCATAGACTGTACATCAGGGTACTAATTGTAGCTTACTTCTTGCTGAAGCTCTAAGGAATCTTTGCTCGAACAGTCTGCCCCTCTTGAAGGCGACACAGCAGGTGGAAAGGTTAATATCTTAAGCTAGTTTGCTCCCTTAGCATCTTAGTTTTGATGTCAGAGGAAAAACTTGACCAAACTCACTCTTTGCAGCGCTTATTTTATGACGTAGCTTTGAAAGAAATCACTTTCTCCCTCATTGACATGTTTGCTATCTTCTGTAATCCAAATATGGTCATTTTCTTTCATGCTCAGATGTTACAAAACATTAACTTTTTCTCAAAGTTTCTATACACTCTTGCAGCAACATCTATACTTTAGGAACTCCGACAGACTCCAAACCAAATTTTTAAGGTTTCTTCAGAAGGACTTGTTAATATCAAATTCCTATCCTGATTTATTGAATTACAAGATATAACGTGTCCAAAATAACTAATATAGTGTAGCAGAGTTAATATAGCTGATTAAATCCTAGCAAATTTGGTGGTAGCTCTCCTCCTCTGATGGACGCTGCCGTCTTGTCCGATCCCCTGAGCTCTTCTACCCACGCAGGAAATCTCCTCCTAACACCACGTGCGTCCGGCGGCAAGCAGCGATTCCTGGCGGCGCAGCGGTAGCACCACACACCCAATTTACAGGGATTTAATCAAAACGTCCTTCTAAACCCGTTACAATAGCAACAAAACCATGTCGATGTATTATTTTGTTGCTGAAAATATAGCTGATATTAGCCTTTTTATATAAAATGCCTTATTTTTCTATGGAAAACATAAATGTGAGAGAGAAAATGTCTCTCTCACATTTATGTCAGTGATCTACAGCAAATGTTGAAAGTAAATGGAGAAAGGCTTGTCATTCTTGCCTCCACGTTGTTGCAGGCTCCAAAAACACAGCTAAGCGGCTAGCATGAATGGGCTTCCATTAGCCCTCTCTAAATGCCTCCTCACTCACTACATTGTTCATTTACAGTCACTGATGGAGACTCTGCAGTCTTCAACATGGGTGTGTGGTATCTCCCTGAAATAACCCTGACCGTGTCCGCTCTGCTGCAGGAAAGCCGGTCGAACGGGCCCTGTCCAGATCATTGTTGTTGACCCAAAACACAGTGTCTTACACAGTCTACAGAGAAGAGCATAATACAGCTTGATATGCAAAGAGCAAGACCAAATTCTTTGTCTGCAAAAGAATACCATACATCTCAATGTATTTGTTTTTATATATCTTTGCCTTTCAGACATTGCTCCCGAGTGGATGGAGAAGTGGAGCGGAAACTTAGAGCTGGACAGCAGCCTCCATCTTCCTGCTGAAAATGAGTTCATTGGTGAGTGGAATTGACTTCATACAACCATCGGATGTAGCGGAAGATTGTGAAGAACCTAGTTTTTGCCGATTGCTTTTGTAGAGTCACACAAGGAGAGCTGCAATTTGGCCGCATGCTCCTTTCACCAATTAACACGCTTGTCTCGTCTAATGCCATTTTTTAATCCAAGAACTTTTGTTGTATGTTTCTCCAGATTTGTGACAATAGTCCCTTTTAAGGTTCGCTTTCCTTAGCTGTAGCCTTATGTGGATGAAAAGGGACACTCTCTTTGGCAAACAGCTGCGTTTATCCAGTCAGTTTTACCCATATGTGTTTTGTGCCGCGTTAGGGTCGTAGTTCTTCTTTTGGCGGTGAGTTTTATTGGACGGGACATCAGGCGGGAAGAAGAGCAGGTAGACACTTCAGTTGATTTGTTTCTTTGTTTCTCCTCAGCCACCGACTTCAGCCTGAAGCCCTCGGACTGCTCGGACACAGAGCTGCCCATTCGGATCGTAGACAGCGAGAAGGGCTGCCTCTGGTACAAGAAAGACAACAAGTTCAAAATACCAAAAGGTAAACCCTTACGCTACTGCCAGAAGGGGAATGGATTTATTTACTAGACCTGTCTCAAACCAGGCCTAAACTTGTCAAAACAAAAACACCTGGGGAGTCCCGTAGCACCACCAATATAACAACTGTTAAAATACATTTCTCTGCTCTCTGCTCCTCTCCACAGCCTACATCCGATTCCACATAATCTCCCCCGTCATCCAGAAGTCTGCAAGAAAGTGAGCTGCAAATAAACATGAAAAATCTTCTTCCCTCTGCACCGCTTTTGTCTTGTCGCGGCGGTTTAATTTCCTTCCGCTCCTCCTGTCTCCGCAGCGTGGTACTGTTCGACTTGCTGGTCAACATCCTGGGATACAACCTGGCGGAGCCGGCCTACGAGGCGGAGGTGGCCCAGCTGGACTATAAGCTGGTGTCAGGAGAGCACGGCCTGGTCATCAAAGTGAAAGGGTTCAACCACAAACTGCCGGTGAGTAAACAAGGCTGGATTATAGGGCTGAGCCAGGTCTAAAATAGGGATAAACACAGAGCCAAAGCTGAGGTGAAATTGTCTCTAAATCAAACAAAATAGAATTAAGACAAACCTCCAAAAACACATGAGATCTTTGTAAGGGTTTCTTCTGCAGATGATCAGGCTGTGGTGAATGATAGATCCAGTGCACCAATCTTGGTCATAATCCGCCTCAAAAGCTTTGTTTTCAAAATAGTACAAGCAGAAGGTTGTCCAGGAACAGTCCAAACACGAGCCTCAGATCAAACGCTGCTTTGTGCATGTTTTAGCTGTCGTCTAAAGCGAAACTGAAACTTAACAAGCACATAGCACCACATTGCTACTTTTTTTTTTAAGCACTATTTGTTTTCTATTTAGTTTTGTATTGTTATAAATACTGCCATTTCAAAACTCTCAAAAGTCAAAATCTATTCCAGCCCATAGTCAAGCCTAGTTGAAAAGTAGAAATGTTTAAAAAAAAAAATTCGTTCAAGGTCATATTGCCTTCCCCTGTGCGAAAATGTTTGTGTGATTATTTAAAATGTGCATGTAGTGTTAGCCGTTACGTAATATCCACCGCAATGAATATGGAAGTTTCCTCGTAAAATCTTCGCTCCCGAAGCGATGTTGTCTGCCATGAATTTTTTTTCATTTTCATTTATTGACTTATTTCAGGCAGTGGCACAGAGGAGGAATACAAGGTAGACAATTATTCACATAGTCATGTAAAAGGGCAATATATAACATGTATTCATCAATACAAAACTATTGATGAATTATATTTTACAAGATCATTCATTTCAAGCAACTTTGACCGAATAAACAGGATATGAGTATGCTCCAGAAAACCAACCTTGTGAATGATCCGAGCTGCTCGTTTCTGTAATATAATTAAAGGATTCATTGTGTTCTGTATTCCCCCACACTTCAACATAATAGATAGGGTATGAGAGTACCAAAGTGCAGTATAATGTACGGACTGCATTCTCATCAAGGTATAGCTTTGCTTTATTTATAATTGAGAGACTTTAGGTGATTGTTGTTTTTTGTTTTTTTTATGTCTGACATGGGGTTTCCATGACAGTTTACTTTCTATTATAACTCCCAGAAATGTATTCTCACATTTCAGTCGGAGTACCATCAATAATTATTTTCTGTTAAGACATTATGTTACGACTTCCAAACATCATTACTTATTTAAGTCCATCCACATTTGTATTATATTTAGTTCTCTGATTTACCATAGACCCCAGGTCATTATAATTATCACTACTGTAGAATATATTTGTGTCATCAGCAAAGAGTATAAGTTTTAGTATTTTGAAAGCATTCAAAAATATCATTTATATACACATTGAACAGTTTCGGCCCCAACACTGCCCCCAGGGGGACACCACAAGCAATGCCAAGAGTATCTGATATGCTGACCCATTTTTACAAAGTGTACCCTTCCTGTTAAACAACTTTTCCCCAGCCAGATCAATAAAAATACCAAATGCATACTGTTTCTGCCCGAGTGCATTAGTATTTCTGCAAGTTGCTTCAGTTATTGCCACTGAGGTATTTCTTTTGGTTCTAAGAGCATAGTGACCTTCATTTATTATATGATGTATCTCGAGAAACCTTTTTAAGTCGAGAATTGAAAAGTTTGTCTAAGATTGAAAAGTTTCTCTAAGAAATCTGAACTATTTATTTATTTGGACAAGACACTGCTACTAACTCTACTAAGGAAATAACGAGAGGAAGCTCCTTTTTTTAAAATTTGTTTTAAGTTCAGCCACTTTCCCCACATTTGACCTGATCATGGCAGCACTTAAATTACCTGCACGACACCATAGCCACAGTTTGCAGTCTGTCAGCCTTCGTTTTTATCTAGTTTCCGGATGGTTTTCACTTTCTTCATTGGCACTTGAAGACAGAGACTTGCGCTCTTTGCTGTTTTCACTACCACCACGTTTCAAAGCAACTAAGTCTTGCAGGTATTTCCTGGACATACAATATAAAAAGATAAATTATACTCAAAGTAATGCCAAGTTGAAGGTGTTCAAAGTATTTCACAAAGCTCGAATAATAACATGTACACATACATCTTGCACATTTTTCTTTTTGACCACGTGGGTACACGGTGTGGCATTCTCACAAGGTGTAGATTGTGTTCTAATCCCGAGAAGAACGCATTCCCATATGGGCAGGGTTGCCTCTTATCTCAACAAAAAAAACTGCCTCTTGTTAAACCCTGCATTTCCACTTTTAGACCAAGCTGTCTGTTCTCTATTTGCGGAGGACGTTTGCCAGCTGCACAAGCAGATTGTAGACGGCGTTGAAATTTGGAACAGGCAATTCTTCCGTATTGCTCAATATTTGAAAAAGGAAAAGGGTTGTCCAGTTGGTAGTGTCCCCAATTTCAGAAGCTCATTGTACGTCGTAATTCTTAAAGGATCTGTATCATGCTATTTTAGCCATTCCAAAGTAAAGTATAGGCATATATATGATATATTGTACCTCTATCACTATGGAGTACTCATTTTTGAGAGAAATATAAGTATTTTTGGGGGGTATTTTCCCTACCCGGAAGACAAGACGCTTCGATTCAGTTAACTCCGCCCCTCTCTCCGCTCATTCCACATTTGCAGTATTATAAATATAAATATTGCTGCAAAAAGTGAAGTTACTTCACATAATGCAGTTATAAGGAGTTGACATGTGCAACACAGTTTCATAAATGGCTAACACACACGCTAACACACACGCTAACACACACACGCTAACACACATGCTAACACACACGCTAACACGCGTTTTGATTGACTCACCACTCAGCATGGCCTCCCCATCGTCGGGTGTTTACGTTATGGCCCTCGTGTTGGTTATAAAAGTTAATCCACTTTGATTCTGGCCAAGGTTCACCAAGCATCCATCAGGTTGGTTGATATAGTAGCTAGCTTAATCCCGGAAAGAAATTCCAACTTCTGGCGAGTGCACTCTTCTTTAGGAAGGTTGAATAGTCCTGTTCCTCTCGTAGCCAAACGCGCATCCGTGGCATTATCGGTAAGAAAAAAGAACAGGCGGTGTCCAGAGTAGGTTAGAAAGAGCTCAGTCTTCAAAAACAACACTTATGCTCGGATCCATGGCTCCTCCAGCCGTGGGTGCGCTTGATTAGTGTCGTGGGACAGCACAGACGCGTCGGAGAGTTGCTGTTTTTTTTTTTTTTTTTTTTTTTTTTTCAAAAAATAAAATAAAATAACAAAAAAATTTATAAATAAAAATCAGGCCGTAAGGCATTACATTACAGACGTAGAGCACTTCCGTTCCGCTGTGACGACACAACTGAACAGCTCAGTCGTTTACCAGGAGAGGGTGGAGCAGCTGCTCAGAGAGCAGGATTCAGGAGGATTTCTTAGAACTGCGTGAATGAAGCCAAAAACCGCTCTGGGGGTGTTTTTGATAAGGAAATAGCATAACAACATGGCTAAAAACTCAAAAAAGTCGATTTTGCATGATATAGGACCTTTAATAATCCAATTCAACCACTCGTTCACTCATCAAAAACATGCCTGGAGTAGTATTTTCTTTCTTACGATTTTGTAATCCATCACTGGACCTCCTTCTGAACAGCTCTGCACTCGAGTCATCATGGCGCTGACATGCCAGTGGCTGACAGTGGGAGCTTGTTTGTGCCGTTTTATGATGTGTAATAGCCACAGTTTGAAATCCAGCCCAACCCATTCTCACACTCCTTGCAGTCATTTCAATTTCAAAATGAAAAATATCAGTGCTGAGCTACCAAAAAGAATGGTTTTAAGCCTCAATTATGCCAGTTAGCAGACAATTAGCCAACTTCTTCTAGTTAGCGCCCATCTTTTTAGCTTTTAAAAACATAGCAGATCCACCCCCTCATGACATCAGCCGGTGTAGAGCAAGTGTTCTGAGATCTTAATAAATGAAACCAACGGAATATGCAGTACAGAAACTGACATTTTTTTACTCCAGGAAGACTATTTACATTATGCCCAGGAACCACGGATGAAAAATAGCCTTTACACAAATGTTTATTAATGTACAGTGTCCCTGTCAAACAAATCAATAAACAAGTAAATAGAATGAAACCACATAGAACTCCAAATTATGTTTTTGATTAAAACGCTCAAAAGCTAAAAAATAAAAAATTACCCATAATCATTTTACCTGCATCTCTACCCAGTTACAGTGACTTTATTCAGCGTTAAACTATATTATAACTATATTTGCTTAATTCCCACTGGCTTTGAGTGATCCTGTTTACTTTGGTCATTTTTCTTCCTTCTACCACAAAAAGCACTGATCTATATCTCCTGATTTTGTAAGAGTCCTGAAGTGTTTTCAAAGCCCATAAACCATCTCCAAACTTGCTCCGAGCTGTTTTTTCACGGTTGCCATTGTAATATTAACATGCCGTCGGCAGAAAGTGATGGTTTATTTTTCTTTTGACTACGCTGACGGAGGGTGCCCCCAAGCAACATACGAGGCGCTAACTTATTCATTCAATTTTATGCATGATATACATCCACTTTAAATCCTAAAGCCTGGAGAACGCCATGTCATCTTAAAACGTGGATATTTACTCCGCTTTATTTACATGCCGCGAGAAATGTTACAAGTCCCAATTAGTCCAGAAAGTAGCTTCAGCGCTCTCGCAAACCACAACAATAGCGGGAGGATTACTCATTCTTTTTTTTTTTCTTTTAACAAGTCGCTGTGACAAAGCGTTCTCTTGTTTCTGCCTTCCCTCTAGTTGCTGTTCCGTCTGATCATTGACCACCTGGCGTCTTTCTGGGCCTCCCCTGGAGTCTTCAGCATGTTCTCCGAGCAGCTGAAGAAAACCTACTTCAACATCCTCATTAAACCCGAGAAACTTGGCAAGTGAGTGACGGGGCGCTGTTCCACCCTGCAGCGCGCACGCCGAGGCATAGCAGAGCACGCAGTGCCTCCTAGTGGCCGCGTGCGTGACGAGCAGACATGAAGTTTACTGGGGGTTTTAGGGTTTTGATTGGCCTCGAAATGTTGTATTGTGTGTATTAGTAAGAGTGATTCCAATTTTAAGATTCATTAATTTAATCTTAGTAGGAAAGTATGTGGTGATAATACTTGATCCGTAAGTGATGATGCGGGAACTTTATAGGAGAAGTAAGGACACAGTTTCTTTATACATTTGCTGGTGTTCTTGTTTCCCCTTGTACTAAAAACATGTACAATAGGCCAGGATTATTGACAGTGTAAGTGCGAATGTGGGACAGATGTAAAAGAGCTGCTCATTGAGAGTGAGTTTGTTTAGCAGTTGAGGTTATTTTGAACTGATAGTAAGTTTAACTGAGCTCCCGATCTGATATTTTAACACATCATGCTGGCTGATACCAATCCGATGCAGTCTTTTTGTATTATACATTTTTTATATAATACAATATATACATTATATATTATATATACAGTATATTCTACTCTATTTTATATTGTATATATTAGTTTATTACAGGCCATTGTATAAATACACCAGAAGTTTTGGATTGAATTTTAAATTAGAAGGTAATACTGGGTAATATAGAGGCTAAAATTGGCATTTTACAAAAACGGGTTTATAATTAGAAGCTAGCAGGCTAATGGGCAAAGCTAACTGCGGGCTAGGGCCACTTAAACAGTATTTACAGCCAAGTTTGAGTGAAAAAAAATGTATCCATTGTTCAATGAGGGTACTTGAGTCATCTTCTGTACTCAGTAGTTGAAGTCAGTCCGCTGGATGAAAGGCGAAACGTTCGAGACTTCAACTACTGAGTACAGAAGATGACTCATGTACTCTCATTGAAGATGGACAACTCCTGTACGAGTGAGAGCTTACACAGACGTATCCCCATATTGTAACTGGGTTGTGGCACAATGTACAATACTCTCTCTCCCTATGTCTTTTCTGTCTGCGTAGTATTTACTCTCACGACAATTAATGAGTAAAAAAAAAAACCCGCAACATGCTACGACACCTGCAGGGGCGCTTGTGGCCTCTAGGGTCATGGGTTACTTAGTTCTTTGTTCCCTGCCTTTTGTCATAAACAATGTAGCACATACTCCCATATTCTCCTCCTATATTTATTGAAGTTCAACAGAGTGCATGGACAAAATAAAAGTATTCATAGAATAGACTTCCTGTGTATTATTATAAAATGTAAATTTTCCATGAAAGTGCGCTATATTAGACACATGGCAGTGCACACGTTTGTTTTTCTCTCACAAATGCTGCGTTCATACAATGTAGATCTACAGAAATAAATTGGTGATAGATTTTATGACTAAATTCATGATTGAGTAGAGACCCATATACGTATCACTGTGTGTATTAGGGCATTTTACAATGTATAATAGATGAATAATTGTTCAACTCAATATAGTATAGAAACATTATTAATATTCAGTTGCAGTATATTGTGTTGTCTGGACAGGCGTTTGTTTAACAGGAACTGCATAAACCTCCTCTGCCTCTCCTCAGGGATGTGCGCCTGCTTATCTTGGAGCACTCTCGCTGGTCCATGGTGGAGAAGTACCAGGCGCTGACGGCAGGGCTCACCGTGGACGACCTCATGGACTTTAGCCGCAGTTTTAAATCCCAGCTGTTCGCCGAGGGGCTGGTTCAGGGCAACTTCACCAGCATGGTGAGTGTATTCACAAATATTGACATATTTTTTAATTTGTGTAGCGCTCTAGCCATTATTTAGATTTTATTGCTGAAAATAAAGGCATTTTTTTATGCGTAAAATGTCTTATATTTTCCTCATATATCTGTAATGTACAGCAAGAGTAAATTGATATCCCTTTTCCCCTGCAGTGTCTATCCTTAAAGGCCCTATACCTAATTGTTTTTACCACAAACAATGAAAGAGCAAGCCACTCAATTAAAATGTTAGATGTGGTTCAAACTCACTCTTAACTTTCCAAACATATTTGTAGCCTCCCAATTATTTACAGAGACGAGTTATCAAGCACTTTTCACAACTTGCAGAGTCACTTCTCAGGGTCACTTTCACAGAAATGCCGGGAAACTAGTCTGGTTCATGTAGTTGATACAAATGCTGTATAATTAGTGTTTTTGCCACAAATGTCTGAGTTTACCATATACTAAAGGAGGATCAACTAAATTTGTTCCACTACTAGAAACAAAAACAATAATGTATAGTGCCTTTTAAAGTGCATACGACACATTAGATACAATTTTTGCTAAAACATAGTTAACACGAGTACATTTAAGAGCTAAAGATTGTACCCAGCTTTCTTTAGTTTGGCCATTTTTGTGATGTTTATAGTTTCACTTCCTTATTGGACACTGACAGGAAGTGACATAGATGAAGGCAAACAATGTTATACTGTTGCCGTGCCAACCATGTTATGTCAATGGAAAAAAGTCAAAGTGCTCTTGAACTTTACCTCTATGCCCAACATTTCTTCATTAAAATTGCTGCTTCACAAATCAAATCAAATGATAATTATGCAACTGATGTAGTAGTGTAGTCAAAAAGCATTACATTGAATTCAAACCGGTCTTAACGCCGGTTTGGATCAAAATCACTTGGAAAATATTAATAATGATAATTCACAACTATTTTCGCTGCACACGTTTGGTCTAAAACATAATCAACAGTTTTGATGTTGTGCACAATGCTCAAAGTAGCCTTGTGTCCAATTTGCTTTTGAATATCATTAAAAAGCATTCAGTCATTAAATGAATTGGCCTTAACTCGTTCATTCCTCTAGAACACTGAATTTGACTTGCTGCTACCTGTATGAAGCCTGCCATTTAATTAAAGTTAGCTTTTTGAAACAAAACAGTAGGCTATTTTGCGCATAACCCAGTGTTGTTTTCACCAGCCTCCGTGCTCCACTGCCGTACTCAGATTGAAGCATCTTTTTTCTTGAGTGCACTTGTTGTTATTGTCGCTATTGTTCCGTCTCCATGATCTGCCCCCGTTCATTAAATGTCATTGTGTCTTCACTTGCAGGAGTCGGCACAGTTCTTGCAGTATGTCACCGAGTAAGTACCAAATGGAATGTTTCCTTTAGCCTCTTCAACTCCAGCGCTCCCGTTTGCTAGCGTACCCTGTAATTCTCCTCATCATTTCTCGCTTGACCCGTTGTGCGTTGTCTTACGTGACCTGCCCGCCCACACCGACGCCGCTCTCTTGTGCTCTCACAGCAAGCTGCAGTTCTCCAAGCTGCCAGCGGAGGTGCCGGTCATGTTCCGGGTGGTGGAGCTGCCTCAGACGCATCACATTTGTAAAGTGAAAACGCTCAACAAAGGCGACGCCAATTCAGAAGTCACTGTCTACTACCAGTCTGGTCCCAAATTACTGAGGGAGCACACCTTAATGGAGCTGCTGGTGGTGAGTAGAGACGTTCGTGTCATTTCAAGAGGGTGTATTTTGTTCTTTGCAGCTTGAATAATCATTTCAAACACATCTGCATCGCTATCTTATACTTTGTTGGTTAGGAAATGCTACTTACTTTAGCCATTCTTCCGGATTCACAAAGCACTCTGTCCCAAAGCCCCGCCTCCTCTCGCTCCCCTTCACAACAAACCTCCGTAGTGTAGTCGTCTTTTGCCTGTCCGTGCTCTGCAAAGGATTAATAGTCTTGCCAGAGATCGTAAAGGTAAGGTGAGAGCTTCCTGGTTGGGAGGAGCTTGGGATAAACGGCCGACGTGGCATTTACCGTGTTAAATGTACAGTAAAAATCCCTATATTGAATGGCAGACCCTCAAATCCAAGGCAAGTGATTATCGATGCACCGATCCAATACTGGTATCGGATATCGGAGCTGATACTGTTTTGGTTCTCACTGTTTAATAAACACAACTTTCACCAACTAAATCTCAGTGAATATTGTCATTTCATTTTGAAGGGCAAAACCTGGAAAATGCGATCACCACTGCAAACGTATTTTTGATCGCTATGCAAAATGCCACAGCTAGCAACAGTTTGGCAATGCTAGCAGCAGCATGCTAATGCTAGCAGCAGCATGCTAATGCTAGCGGCAACTAATCAAACTGGGACAGAAATTATGATTGGCTCATCTAATTAAATAAAATAGCCACAGCTGGACTGGCCAAGTATTGCAATAACTGATATATTTGTAGGCGCATTGAGTTGCCCTGTGTACAAAATGCGCGGTATAAATAAACGTGCCTCGCCGTAATGCACAAAGTGTAATGATCAATGATCAGCTAATAGGCTGTCATATCCCCAAGTATAATTGATAGAAAAGTCTGGTGATCCTTGTGTAATTTTCCATTAGTTCATGAATATATATAATTATATGTTAGTGTTATATGTTTTATGTTACACGTCAACACCGAGAAAATTTCCTAGTTTGTGAACTTGTTCTCAAACCATGGCAATAAAAACAATTCTGATTCTGAATTAATTATTGATCTGTAACATCTCTTTTGCAAGAAAAGATATCATCGGTTCTTTAATTTGTTTCGGTCACTCTTTTGTGATTATTGTGAATTCATGAGACACAGATGTACCCAGTTTTCTTTAATTTGACAGTTTTTGTGATGTTTATAGTTTCACTTCCTTATTGGACACTGACAGGAAGTGACATAGATAGAGGAAAAAAATGTTTAACTCTTGCCTTGCCGACCATGTTAATGTTAATGGTAAATGAGTTAAACTGCTGTGGAACCTCCTGTCAATAGCTAACAAAAAACGTTTCTTCATTAAAATTGCTGCTTCACTGAAATAAAATGATGATTATTTCTTACAACAGATGTTATCCATCTAAATAAGTCATATTGTCAAAAGTATTAAAACCTGTCATACGCACTTAAAACATTATAGCTCGAAACACAACTCCATATATGTTTTATTTTGTAACATGGCAAAACACTATTTAAAGTCAGATTTGCATAATACCCCTCCTTAAATGTTTGGTGGAATGATTGTCTTTCAGATGCACATGGAAGAGCCCTGTTTTGATTTCCTAAGGACCAAAGAAACCTTAGGGTGAGACTTCATTCTGTTGTTGTTGAAAATACCCCTTTCCGTGTTTATAATAATGATCAGATTGTACTGTATATGTTTAATGGCCTTAAAAATGAGGAATAGGATAGTAATAGATCTCTTTTTTTATCAGTCGAGGATATTTAAAAGTGCACTACGATGGAAAAATTTTGGACAACCGAGAGCCTACACAAGCTACAGCATCTAATCTGTAGCTGGTTGCACTCGCAGGAATAAACCGAAACAGTGGGAATGGTCCAACCGCTTTAATAAGCAGTTGGCATTTTGAAAATCACCTAATGCCCGCGGCTGTGTTTGGCATATCTCACCTGTCCAATCCTTCCTCCACCACAAACACTCTCACACACGCTGCTACTGACTGCAAGATGCTAACTACTATATGCATACCTAGATTATCCCCGTAAGGCGGGGGAAACTAGCTGTTACATGTAAAATTGTAACATTTTTGTCTCTTTTGGCAACATCTTCACTTCAAGTAGCGAGAAATGTCAACAGATTATTTTTCAGTATTGACTTAAAGGAATAGGCCACCGTTTTTACATACCTTAGCTTAGACGAGTTCATTTGTACCTGTCTGGTCTTCACGTGTGCCTTCCGTAACGTAAACACAGCACAGACGGCGTTAGCATTTAGCCTCTCTCTTCTCCTCTATAGCTCCAAACGAGGTGAAGCTAGAAGCTACCAAACTCTTCCACATTTTCCCTATTTCAATATGGTTACGTGAAGTGTTGCACTATAAAGTATAATTACACAAAATTAAACAATGTGAATTTTCTAAGCGTATAAAAAGGGGAACTATATTGTAAGGCGTAATAATACCAGGAGTAATTCGGCATCCACACAGTGATATCTTCACTTTACTGTGCGGATGCCGAATTATTCCTGGTATTATTACGCCTTACAATATAGTTCCCCTTTTTATCCGCTTAGAAAATCCACATTGTTTAATTTTGTGTACTTTGTAGTGTAACACTTCACGTAACCATATTTAAATAGGGAAAACGTGGAAGAGTTTGGTAGCTTCTATCTTGACCTCATTTGGAGCTATAGAGGAGAAGAGAGAGGCTAAATGCTAACGCCGTCTGTGCTGTGTTTACGTTACGGAAGGCACACATGAAGACCAGACGGGTACAAATGAACTTGTCTAAGCTAAGGTAAGAACATAATATCTCAGTTTGTAAAAACAGTGGCCTATTCCTTTTAAAAACTAGGCTCTGTGCACAGAATGTTTTTGGCTAACTTCCGGTTGGCCAGTGTAGGGTAAAGGCTTCTTCCTGTTTACCTTTATCATGATAAAATATTATAAAATACAACATAAGAAAACATAAATAAATGTCAAGTCGAGTGTTTCATAAATATTATTTCAGATAGTGGTGCTATTTTTAACATTTGTTAGCATCAAATGAATGTTAGCCTTTACAGTAGCTTCATTTGCAAAAACGGCTACATAAACACAGAAGTCTCCTCCAGTGAACTATTTACATCCTGTGTAAAGTTTTAACATTTACTGTTAGTAATTATCCAACAGCGGCCTGTTTTCTGCCATGTACTGTTTAAATATTAATTCATTTCAACAAGACACGGCTAACTCTTCATAGGTATGAAAAGGTCATTTGTTACCCAGGAAGTTAGCAAGACGAGGCTATGCAACATTCTGTGCACGGAGCCCATTGGGTTGTTAAGTGAGACATCACACAAGCTACAGTGGGAGGAAGAAGTATGTGAACCTTTTGGAATGTCTTTTTTTATTTGATTGGGACAATGCACATTAATGAACATCTGCATTGAAACAACTAAAACAGACATAAACATGCCACAGGGCTAATTTACATCAATAGTCCCTCTTTGAGTTTGGTTTTAAATATAGGAAATGTGGGACATTCCCTGGCTAAATTGGTCATAAAATGTGGTCTGATCTTTATTAAAATCACAAGAATGTGTTAACAAATTCCAAAGGGTTCACATACTTTTTCCTCCCACTGTACTTCTAGGTCCAAACTGTACAAAGTTCCATAGAGAATCACAGCACAAAAAGCCACAATTGTACCTTGTGAATTAACACCAAGTGAGAGGCCAAAAACATTTAAATATAATCCAGTCCGACTTTATGTATATTGCACTTGGAAAACAAAACCGTTAAGTGCACTACATAGAAATAAGTATTTCTCCAGTCAAAATGAATATATTTTTAGATTTGAAATAAGCCTTGTTTGTGGATGTAAAAAATATATAATAATTTGATAATGTATTTCAAACAAGCATTACTTAAGAAGGGTATATGGAATACTTATGTGCAACTCGATGTTTAAAAAGAGATTAAAATCCCATTATAGTCAATAGGACTTAAGTTCCATTGGATCCGGAAGCAGCAGGGATGTTGGAATGTTAAAGCGCCCTCTTTCATTATATGTCAATTAGGTATAGAGCCTTTCATTTCAAATCGTTAGGTGTACTTGCATCATAAGTACATTTCAGAACTTTCCGACACTAATATCATTTAGATGTATAGTACACAAAGGTCTTTTTCCACAAATGTCTGCTTTTACTTCGTGCTGAAGAACAAAACGCATTTAGTACACTACTGGCAAAGCACCTTATTTCCACATAAAGCTACGAAATGAAAGGACACTGGCAGCACAATGTTTTTCATAATTTTGTCAGTAATCTCCAGGAAAAGTTTCAAATTGATCCCTCTAAATCATTCTTTTTCCTATTCACCCACAGCCTTAAGGCTCGGTGCACTTTAGTTGTTATTGAAAGGAGCAAAAATGGGAGTGGAAAAAAATAATAGATTGTCTCTGCTTGGCTTAAGGCTGCAAAATGCAATATTGACAATATCCTTTTCCCCCTGCGCAGGTATCATGTCTACCCCACATGCAGAAACACCTCAGGCGTGCTGGGCTTCTCTGTTACCGTGGAAACGCAGGCTACAAAGTTCAAGTAAGTTCACGCGGCGGCCGTAAACTCCTAGCTCCAGCAGTGGATCTGTTTGACGAAAAAGGAATCCAAAATGTCTCCCGTATTTTGTTCGCAGCTCTGAGTTTGTGGAGTTGAAGATTGAAGAGTTCCTCGCTTCTTTCGGGGAGAAGCTCGAAGCGCTGACGGAGGAGGCGTTCAGTACTCAGGTCGGTATGGGGGTTTCCATAAGAGCGTATAGGAAGAAAGTTTTGGAAAAAGTCGAGCTGCACTTGACGCGTCAGTTGTCAGCGTTGTCAATTACCCACACTACCCAGCACGGTTTAGGAACTTTTTCTCTTGTTGCTTTATAATATCATTACAGCTACAGCTTTTATTCTGTCCTTTTTTATATTGTTATTAAATGAAATGTCTGCCACCTACAATTAGGGCTGGGTACCGTTAAACGATACCAGTGTGGTACTGGGAAAACAGTTCAGGTACTACTGGTATCGAAGTCCCACCTTAAAACGCACCTGTTCAGAGCTGCCCTACTCTTACTAGGATTTAATTACCTTTTTATGTACTATTGTTTTTACCCTCTTTTAATTGTAAGGTGACCTTGGTTGTTAAGAAAGGCGCCAACAAATAAAATGTATTATTATTATTATTTTGATGCTGTTTGTCCAGAGACGGCATTAAGGGAAGTGACTTTGTTTGAGCATTAAACAACAGTTTTTTTTTCCTGTTTTTGGCCAATTTGTATTTATTTTTTCCACTATTTTCCCCTATTTCCCACATTTTTTTTACCCAATTTCTCACCCATTTTTTTCCCCATATGACTCCCCATTTTTCACACATTTCTTGACATTGGAGATGAACCCGATATTGTAAATTTGCAGGTCTTCCACACATTAATGTTCAGTTTTCTGGTTCTAGACGACAAATATTTTAAGCTAGGTATTGAAAAAAGTGTTATTCAGGTATCGGTATCGAAAAAAACAAGTATCGTTAAAGCACTGGTATCGAAACGGTACCCTACGATGTAGTTTTCTAGCGTGTCAGAGCAAAATATGCATGGTACATTCAGCAGCTAATCTACTTGCTGCTATTGCTAATGTTTATGAGCGATTTAAGACTCAAAGAATCATCAATTTGACCTGAGGCTGAGCATGTTTAAAAAGTCTGAATATTTACCAAAAAATATCCCTTGTCATAGGGGAGTGATCAATAAGCTGGCTACTATTACTTGCACTCAAAAATAAAATGGCTCCTGATCGTCTATTGCCAGTGAACTGAGACTCATTCAAAGTGCTAATCATGGCTAAATGCTACAATCATGGTGTTATGAAGTATGAATCTCATAAGACTTGCCTGTTTTAGTGAGGGCGGTCCTTTGTCCTCCAGCCGATCAGGGCCTCAGTCTGCCCACGTCACATTGGCATCAGTTCAGTTTGCGTTGGCCCTCGTCTGACACAGTTGGCGCTCAAGTCGGGAAAAAAAACGCAGCTAAACCGTGGAAGCGGCAGTGGACACGCAGCACGTTTGAGCGAGTGGCCGTGAGACTGAAGCGTTGCGTGTGCTCTGCAGGTGACGGCGCTGGTGAAGCTGAAGGAGTGCGAGGACACACACCTGGGGGAGGAGGTGGACAGGAACTGGGCCGAGGTGCTCACTCAGCAGTATGTGTTCGACCGGCTCCACAGAGAGGTGAGGAGACGCCGTCCACACTCCATATCCCCATGCAAAAGTCATTCAATCAATTCAATTCAAGTGTGTGCAGTATTACAACATTATATTGTTTTAGGAGTCTATCATCTAGGGCTATTCTGTTAGTGCCTGGAGAAACCCTGTCTATTGTACATTACAGTGGCCCCAAAAGAAGGTTCTGGGGCTTCTCTAAAGGATTTTTTGTACAGGCACCATTAAACATTTCTGCTTGGGACACCAATATGGCTTGCAGTCTTAAAAGTGACTGAATTTATATAGTTTTCATGCCAAAGAAGACTCAGCAAGTTGAATTTTAGAGCAGTGAATTTTGGGGCTGAGTATTGAAATGATATTATTGAACTTTATGCCACTGAAACTTAACATAAATAATGGAAATCGCAGTCATCTCTTGCTCTAAAAGTAACTCACAGGTTGCAGTGAACGAGAAGCACTACTCACTTTGGTAAAATAGTTAAAGTATTACAAAAGTTGGATTACAAAATGGCAACAAACAAAAAGCAAACAACTTTACTGACAATAAGAAATGTGGTGTTTCTGTCATTATCGTTCTGCTCTCAATTCCAAAGTTTTTCTATTATTCAACAATGGAGTAATCTTGTCTCGTTACAAGGACTAAGGCTCTAGACTGCACGTATTTATTCAAAAAGAGAAAGACTAAACTATGAACATGTCCGTTCATCAGTTTTAATATGTTCTCTCTTTTTTTATTCAGTTAGTTGCTTTACAAAAAAATACTATTTCAACTGGACTTTTAGTTTTGATTCGATGTTGTAAAACGTTTCAGCAGTCATCCAACTCCCATCATCAGTTTGGTCTTTGAGACTGAGCACTGGTCTTGTATACGCCCATTAGGCCATGTCAGTCTGTGTTGCCAGATAAGTTCAGTTGGTTGGTTTTTCATTTCTTGTATCCTTTTCTCATCTTTCCATACTTTTCAGATCGCAGCCTTGAAGCAGATAACCAAGGAGGAGCTGGTGTCATGGTTCCAGGAGCACCGAGCGCCCAGCAGCCGCAAACTCAGTGTACATGTAAGAGATTTTTGACTCATTTGGTTTTAACGTCAAAGTAAAAATTGACCAAACTCACCCTTACAACGTATATTTGATGACGTTTTGTTTCCCACACTTGGTCATTCACAAATAGTGACATGTCTGGTATCCATGTGTTGGAAGTAAGGTGACCAAGACCCTGTAATGCAAATCTGGTTCTTTCCTTTTTGAAAGCCGCCAGTGACAAAAGTCTACGAACATGTTTGTACGTGTGAACCTGCAAATGTTACAAAACTTTCGGTCACTGTTTTTGTAATATTTAGGGATAGTTTATTTATGCTGAACCACTCTCCGAGTTTAGAAAGCTCTGTGGTGATTTCAGTCACAAGTAGTTGTAGATCTTTACCCGTACCCAAGATTGTGATATCGTCAGCAAAAAGGATACATTTTAGTTTAGTTGAGACTTCACAAAGGTCATTTAACAAAAATAGTTTTGGTCCAAACACAGACCCCTGGGGTACACCGCAAGTAATGTTTCTCATACTTGATCTATGTTCACCTATCTGAACATATTGTCTTCATGTAAAGTAGGATTTAACCCAGTTTCAACATTTTGTTTTTTCATTCCACTCTTGCAATATCTCCACTTTAATAGCTCCTACAGACTCCAAACTCTCCTGTCTTGTTCTTAAGAATATTTCAATGGTTTGCTCTTAGGGATTTTTCGATAATTCATTCATTGAGTCTTGAACCCCCCAAAAAACAAGGAGAAATGTGCATTATAAAACTTATTTTAAAAAAAAATCTCATCACATATTTGTAACTAATATGTAAACAAAATAAAACCATAAATTTAAGCCTGGCTCTATCCATTATTTAGATTTTGTCGCCAAAAATATAGGCATTTTTGGCCATTTTCTTTGGTTTATAAGACCTTATTCTTATATGAAAACATAAAGGGACAGAGAACGTGCAATATATTTTTATTAGTAATCGACAGCAAATGTTTCAAATGGATACCTCAGGGTCGTTTTTTTATTTCTTTTCATTTTCCCTCAATTACCTGCAGTGTGTCACCTTAACTTCTAACGCTGCTGCCTTTATCTTTGGAGATGTAAAAATAGTTTTCTTGTGCCCTGCAAAGCGCTGGAAAAACACTGCTCCACATAATCCCACTCTCCTCTCCCAACACAATCCTCTCAGACTTATCCAAGAGGTCTCTGTCGCCCCCAGGTGGTCGGTTTCGGAGTGGAGGAGAGCGACGGCGAGGGAGAAACGGCGAGGCACAAGGGCCAAGGGGCTGATGATGATGAAGACACAGGCTCCACGTACGGGGAGGTGTCCCAGCTGTTCTACCTGTCCCCCTCCGACAAGCTCCCCAATGCCAAAGCCATCATGGACATTCCGGCGTTCATCAAGGACCTGCCGTTGTTCCCTTACCACAAAATCCTGGAATGAGACATAAAGGGTAGAAACAAATCTCACGAGCGCAACCTACTGTCTTTTTAACCAGAGGCATTTACTTACAACTTGGAAGAAAAAAGGGCAAGGGGGGGGTTCACAATGCAAAAAGCCAAGGACATTTTTAGTCATTTTGTTCCTTACTTTTGATGGAATGGTCTCATAAAGGAGGTGGGCGAGGTGGTGACCTAAAGCCGAGTCATGATATAAGAAAATGTCATATTCCAATTAGAAGTGACATGCACATTTAGCTGATATAAATCCCATTATTTTCACTGAAGTAAGTTTTTAGCTGAGTGGACTTTGTGCTTGTCCCACATAAGCTGCGGCTTGGGGCAAATCTTACAGTCCGCTGTTATTAGCCTGTTTTTTTTTTTAAACTAGAAAGGGGCTGCTCCTTCTGCCCTGAGGTCAGTGAATTGTGTAAAAAAAAAAAAAAAAACACATTAGCTTGAGTTGTGTACATTGGAGTGGCTGTGTGCAGACTTGGGCCGAGGTTAACTTCGGACTTGGACCTAGGATTAAGCTTTGTAAAAGGAATAAACGCCTTTGTGGTGAGTGAGTGAGTTTTGCTTATTGTCGGTTTGTGAGAAACTTAAAATTGGTATGGTAATTAATAAACCAATACCTTTAGTGTTAGCCTTAGTCTTTTTGTGTTGTATATCCACTTCTTTTGCGTCAAACAATTAGGGACAAAAAGTAATAAATGCAACAAATGTCCCGTGTGAACTCTAAATATTAACTATTCTCAATATAACATTCAGTATTCCATCCTATTGTGCGGCTTGAACCCTTTCCCCAAACTGAATTTGAAACTGTCTTGGGAAGCGTAGACAATTAATTCTGTTTAGGTTTTATTAAAGGCTCTATACCTGATTTTTTTTTTTTGGTAACAATGAAAGAGGAAGTTAGTTGTGTCCGTAATTCATTCCCAACATTTCTAAAATATTTGTAGCATCCCAATTCTTCACAGAGACGGGTTTATCGCCAATTCCACAACTTGCAGGGTCACTTTTCAGGGTCACTGATCTAGAAATGCTGGAGAACCCGCTTTTAATTTCATAATGTTGTTGTAAATGCTTTATAATTAGAGGCATTTGAGTTTACAATATACTAAAGGAGGATAAAGCAAATTGTGTTCCATTAATAGAAAAGAAAATCAGGTATATACAGTGGGTTGCATAAGTATCGGCCCCCCTTTAACTTTTCGACATTTTTCCACACTATGGACCATAAACATAAATATGTTTAATTGAACTTTTATGTGAAAGACACACACTAACTGACACACAATCATGAAGTGAAATGAAATTAATACATTATTTTGAATTTTTTGTATGAATAAAAAACTGAAAAGTGGGATGTGCATAAGTACCGGCCCCCCTTTCCTTTTAGTGCAACCAATTGCCTTCAGAAGTTGAATGACTATTTCTGGATGATCACATGTTGATCTAATGACTAAATAGAGTCTACCTGTGTGTAATCTAATCTCACTTCAAATACAGCTGCTCTGTGATGGTCTCAGAGGTCTGTTAAGACACTATTGGGGAGCAGACGGCATCATGAAGTCTAAAAACACACCAGACAGGTCCAGGATAAAGTTATTGAGAAGTATAAAGCTGGGTTAGGTTATAAAAAGATTTCCAAAGCTTTGAACATCTCTCAAAGTACAGTTAAATACATCATCCAGGAATGGAAAGAGTGTGGCATCACTGCAAACCTACCAAGACTCGGCCGTCCTCCTAACTTACTGACCGAACAAGGACCGCACTGACCAGAGCTGTAAGAAGCCTATGATGACCCTGGATGAACTGCAGAGAGCTACAGCTCAGGTGAGGGAAACTGTACACAGGACAACTATTAGTCGTACACTGCACAAATCTGGACTTTATCCATCTAAAGTAAGTTTCAAAAGCATTAAAACCTGTCAGGGTACAGCGGGCCGTGAACAAGCACAACATCAATACTTTGGTCAAACCTCATATCAAACTATGGCAGTTGCTAGTTCACCCCAAGGACGTAATAGAACAACAACACAAATGCAATGTAATAAATGAGCTACTTTTGTTTGTCATGTAACAAATCATACGTGGGAGAAACCGGTAGAGCGTTCAACATCAGGAAGAAAGAACAAAGGACAGAATGAGACAAGGAAACATCAAAAGCTTGCAAACAAGCCACCAGACAACAAGCAGAACAAGAGCAGCTGAAGTCTGCCATATCAGACCACAGCGAGAGGGAGAACCACCTCATGGATCGGGACAATGCCTATGTTATCGGCACAGAGAGCAACAAATACCACCGTTGGATCAGAGAAGCCATCGAGATCCAAACGCACTTTTATTTTTGAAGTGAGAGTTGGATTCCATTTTGAACTGCTGTCACATAATGCGGTGTGGTATCAAATTATAGATTCGCTTGCTTTGTTTATTTAATCCAGTGCCCGTGAGGAGCGCAGGGCATTCTGGGTAAGGATGGTAAGCATTCCATACCGTTAGAGCTAATTAATATTGAACACACTGCAGAGGGTTAGGGTTAGTGTTAAGTGAACTGTTTGTCTCAAGGGATTTCACTGCACACTGTCTGGAGCTCACAGCTGCAAACATACGAGCTAGAGTTGTCCTGAGGGGCCACACTGCGCCCAATCTACATTGTTCTGCTTGTACTGTATGTTTGCACCTTAGGAGTTTGTATCCATATTAAGTAAACCAGTTTGCTGAAATTCATCTATGGAAAAGACAAACATGCTTGGTTTCAACCACAAGTTTTGGAATAGTTAGTTTGTATTACCTTGACAAACAATAGGGGTGGGGAATACCATAAACAAAATGTATTATGTCCAACCATGGCCTCTAAAAGAAGCCAAGATGTCCTCAGAAGAGCCAACACTGAGGACGGCATGAGACAACCCCTCAATCAATCAAACTTTATTTATAAAGAGCTTTTCATACCGAAAGGTATCACAAAGTGCTTTACAGATAACATTTAAAACAATACGCCCCGCATCATACATCCATACATACACACACACACATACATATACATACACGTACACATATAATATATATATATATATATATGTATTATATACATATAATATATTAGGGCCGGGACTCGATAAAAAAAAATAAACTAATTAGAGGCTTTTTGTAATAAATTGTGACGTTACATCCAGTTTAAAAACCTTGCAAACGTCAAGGGGAGGACCAACAAGCAGCAGCACAGATGTCCTTAACAGACACTTCCCTAAAGTAGGCCCATGAAAAAGCCAGGCCCCTGGTAGAATGAGCTCTGCAAGATGTTTGAACCGACAGGGCGTGGACATAGCCAATAGCAAAGCAGTTTTAAGTGACAGTATTTTCAGTTCAATGTCATCTAACGGCTCATAAGGATGGTCTGTTCGTGCTTGTAGTACAACTGCCGGATCCTAAGAGGGAGACCTAGGCCGAGTGTTTTGCCATCAAAGCTAACATGGCATGTGGATAATTGCAGCCAAATACACTTTGACAGTGGATAAGGTGTTGTAGAAATGACAAAATGACATTTTGCAACTTTAACACACCAATCTTCAAAAGTGTTCCACTTACAGTCATAGAGACCTCGTGGATGTGGTCGTGGCCCTGGTGCGGGACCACCTTGAGCGGCCTGTCCGAGCTGGTGCTGGGGTAGCGATCGGGCTCATTCAGAGCGGGATCCCTTTCAGAGAGGCTGGCTTGGCGGGCCAGCCTGCTGCGGAGGCTTTTCACCGTGAACCGGGTGCAGTCGGAGCGTGTGTTCCGGCCTGAGGCACGCCAAGCAGACCTGGTGTGTGTCAGTGCTCGAGATTCTGTTTCCACAAGTTCAAAGCCGAGTGCCATCGTGCTTCATCTCCGTGGCGGGAGAAAGCTCTGCAGCTGTAGCCAAATATCCATGTTTGCCAACTGCTGTGCCATATATATATATATATATATATATATATATATATATATATGCCATATATCATGATATATTGTCACACCTCTACTCATTACTATGACTTCCTGTCTGGCATTTATTTTTTCAAATAGCCAAAATGGGCTTCCAAAGATCCGTGTATAACTCTAGAAAAAACCCTTCCCCCATCTCCGGATGATTTTTAAACAAGATTTGCAAACCTGAAAGACAATGTCGAGTTACAGTAAGGAAAAAAGCATGTCGCCACAACTTGCATAAAAATGGTCAAATCTTTCACAATGTAAAAGTAATGGTTACAGAAAAGAACATTCACAATGAGGCTAATACTGAAGGACAGTGGTCACCGTTTACATCTCATGTACGTCCTAACCGAAAGGCGTTGTCAAACTTCACAGTGGTATGTGGGTCATAATGCGCCGGTCCGGACGAGCAGAGGAGTGTTTATCTTCAGCGCTGCTCCTCACCTTGTTCCCGGGGCGGTGCCAAGTCAGCAGAACACAGGGGTATGAGGCTGGTCAGTGCGCTCCCTCCGGTCCTGCTGGAGAAGGCAGGGAGGAGGAGGCAGAGGGGCTAATGGTATCTGGGGCGGGAAGTGCATTATTCACACTGTGTGCCCCAAAAAGGCCCGTCCGTGTTTTCAAAGGCACTGAAGTGGTGGATCTAAAAAGTCAGTCTTCAACAATGTAAGTGAAACAGTGTATCAAAAGTAGAGATGAGAAAAAATAAAAACATAATATACTGTAAGACTAAAATGTGAAGTAGCTTAACATAGTAGAATAAAACTAACGAATAAACAATTGCAAAAATGTCAAACAAATGAATAGATATTAAAATGAGTAAATATGTGCTGAAAGTTAACCTAAAACGGCTCTTAAAAACCTGAATGTGGTCCAAGATACAGGACGCTCAGATGCAACAGAGTACGGTTCATGAAAATAGTTTCCTGATTCTTTGCTTGTGCTTTGATGACGGTGGAATAGTTTTACTACCTTTCTCTGACACTCAACGCAAACCTCTTTCCTCACTCCTGCCTCTCCCAGATATTTCAATATGTGTGGGTTTGGAGTGTGTCTGTCCACCCTCATGTCATGATAAAATCCTGTTTAAAACATGTTGTTTGGGTCACACTTTATTTTACACTACCTTTATACATTGTACCTAACCAAATTTAGAACAATGTAATCTGCTTTGTAACAATCTGTAATAACCTGTACCTATGTAGATACACAATGGAATAATGTGTATACTTTGTAGGTACAAAGTACTAAAACATAAGGCCCTTAGGGTTAGAGTTTAAGATTATGGTTAAGGTTTAGGGTCTTATGTCTTAAGTACATTATGTACCTCTATACTACTGATACACATTATTCTACATACTACATAAGTACAAGATATTACATTGTACTAAATTTGGCAGGTACAATGTATCCAGGGTACGGTAAAATAAAGTGTTACCCATGTTTGTAATCCAGTGCGTTCTTTATCGCGTCTGCGTCCGTGTTTATTGAAGCGTAGAATTCCTCTGATCCGAATGCCTGGGTTCGGGAAAGGCATTTCAAAACCACAGCTGCAGTATTGTCGTAAAGCTTTTCCTCCTCTTGTCAGGCGATGTTTCCGTTTCACTTGTGTCTTCATGATGAAGCCGAGGTGGTTATGTTGCTCCAAATTCAGATGATCTCCTGTGTCCTCTTTTCCTGAATGTGTGTCGGACTCCACGTCCTCCTAATGGCGCGCTTCACCCGCTCTAAACCGTGCACTGTCGACACCGCCCCACTGCCCCGCCGCCCCACTGCCCCGCCGCCCCACCGCCCCTGCAGTAATTAACCACAGGTGTGCGCGCCTTTCACATTGACAATACACAGTAATCAAACGCTCCTGCTGAGGGCACGTTAGGTCTGAATGCACCTTTAGTGATCATCTGTTTCAGTTTTTATTAACCCCAAAGACTTGTAATGGAAGAAAATAGAACATTTTATAAATATGGATGGTTAAAGCAGTACCAAGTAACTCATGCCCCTAGAGGCCTTAAGCGCCACTGCGGGAGTTGTAGCATGTGTTTTTTTACTCATTAATTGTCCGTGAGAGTAAATACTGCGCTGACAGAAAAGACAAAGGGAGAGAGGGATAATGTAAATCGAACGACACAATGGAGATCATTTTTTTCACTCAAATTTGGTTGTAAATACTGTTTAAGTGGCGCTAGCCTGCAGTTAGCTTTGCCCGTTAGCTTAGACGTCTCTGCTCCCAGTAAAGTTAGTCCGGCCTCAGGAGAGGTGAGTATTACAGATAGAAATATTTGTAATGAAATAAATGCCTGTATTTTATTCTATTTATTGGGTAAAATGTTACTCGGTGTGGTTTTAAAGGCACACTGCGTAACTTTTTGGTTTATACAGTTGTAACTTGACACCAATACAAAACATGCTCCTGTTGATCAGCTCAACACCGAGTCTATTTTATGCTTTGCGTGATCAAAAAATGGATTTGGAAGAGGACTTAACCTAGTTAAAACGAATGCTTGTATTTTATTCTATTTATTGGGTGAAAAGTGGCAAGGTGGCGCTTTAAATTTCACAATACAAGATGGTTTAAGCTTCAGTCTTGGACGGTAAAAAACATTATTCAAGATGGTAGGGTTAGCTAAGACCATAATTAGCCATATTTTGGAGTACAAGTATCAGATTTCTTTTCTTTACTGTGTTGTGAAAACCCCGTTGCCTTGTTCTTGTCACCCTTGCATCCTATCTTCTTGTATCCATTTCCTGCGCAGAGAACAAGCCGGAAATGAGCGAATGAGCTCACGCAGACTGGACTCGTTAATAAATTCCCTCCTAACTGTGTGCTGCCAGACCGTGCGTCAGTCCCGCCAGTCGCTGTGATTTGATCCTGGCCCGCGGACCCCTGCCAAGGCAATAATGAACTGGCGTCATGAAGAAACGCCCCCGCTGAGTGTGTGAAGCGTGGCATATGTGTGAGAAGTGAGCGGAGGGAAGGAAGGCATGTGCCGCGCCGAGGACACTGGCAGGGAACGGATTTGTTTGGTGCAATGTTTTTTTAAGAGCTTTTTACTCTGTTACAATGTTGGGGTCTCATTTATAAAACTGTCCGTGAGTCTTTGCCTATAGAGTCCGTACGAGCAAAACCCAAACTTAACGTACGGAGATAAAAAATGGGATTCCTCCGTACGTAATCTCCCCTTCACTGATTCCACCTGGAGCAGAAATGTGCGCACATGACCCCTCCTCACGTCCCGCCCCCATTTCACCATATGAGGACATGCAAAGTAACTTATGAATGAGATTTACCTAAACATGAGGCGATAATCAGAGGGTTTTACCGAGGCCCTGGGAACAGAGAGGGAGGGGCCTTACACCACAGCAGTGACAGCAGAGGCCGGGTGGATCTTTACTGACATGTTACCGCTGTTTCTCTGATCACAAGTAACCTATTGGCAGAGTGCAGTGTCTCGTCATTAAAACTTTCGGAAATACACTTTTAGAACGTAACGAAGAGCCTTTTAGGTTAGGTTACATTGTGATATTTACCAGTGCCATTCACGGAGCTCAAATTTCCTGAAACTACAGAATAAGCTTTTAATCACTCAGATGTTGTTGTTTTTTAGCTCGCTGTACGTGCAGTCGGGGTTTGGGGAAGAGGCAGCAGTTCTCTTTGGGCGTGAATGAGGAGCAGAGTCCGGGTGGTGAGCAAGAGAGAGGTTATGGAGCTGCAGCAATGGCCGCTGGCTGCTCTGCTTTGCGACGACGACACTGGAGGCCGCCATTGCTGTAGTACCGCCATATATAGCCGCTAGTTTCCCATTGGAATGCATTGCACTTTAGACACATTAAAAACAACTTTAATGCCCGGTGCCTAATTTTTTTGAACTGTCTACAGCTAGATATTCCTCCTGTGATTACGCTGGGTTAGACACAATCAGAGGCACCGGCCTGGTTATCGCGGCCTCTGCAGGAGTTCAGACGGTTAAAACGGTTCTGTTCGGATCCTCCTGCTTCTCACTCGGAGGAGAATGCTCCGGTGTTCGTGCATGAAGCTTTGTTATACAGTGTTTATGTTTACATTTATAGTGAGTTTTTAATAAAACTACTCGTATTTGGCTTTGACTTTGACTTAACATTTCATGTCACAGCTCTCACTTTGCGGTAATAAATATCGGGATATATATCGTACATGAGCGTGCACGTCTTTGACAAAATTGTCGTAATCTGTGACGCTCAAAGTATAAGAACGAAATATTTAAACGCTTTACTCAAAGCCTATGGTTTAATTCTTATATTTTATATTTTTATTACCAATCATTTCTGATGAATAAGGTGATGATTAAATAAAGAAGAAAGCTAAGCGGTTTAAAATGTGCACAAAACTTGTTTTCCTCAAACTGACGTCCCCCATTGCTGCCTCTCCTCGCGTCTGTGCAGTGTTTCTGAAAAGTGCGGACTGCGTACGGCAGGTACGTAATGTTTCACGTTTTGTTTGATTTCTAAAATAAATACCACCTTTGGCGCACAACAGTTAGTACGGAAAGTTTTGGCCTCCTTTTGTCCGTACGTGAGCTTTATAAATGAGACCCCTGGAGTTGAGTTTCTACCCACTCGAGACAGCTCTCAGAAATATAGCTCCTCCTGAGGGTCCTATGTGCCCAAAGAATGAGATCAGCCGACTTCCTGAACATCCTCAACGACCAGGTTACTCCATCAATGGGTTTCTCGGGCATTTTCCAGGATGACAAAGCCAGTTTTCAACAGATTGGCTGCCACTGAGTCTTTGAGATCGATGTGTTGGAGAAGGCTTTATGCAGCGGCCACACTCTCCCATCATCAATACAAGATCTTGGTGAAAAAGCTTATCGGAAACTGTAATTAAAGCTAAAGGTGGTCCAATTAAATATTACAGCGCCGTGTATCAGAGGCTATCCTGGTTTAGTGTTGCAGACAGATGAGATGTTATGTTGTTGTGTAAAAATGCAATGTCTTTTAAAAACAAAAATCCTTTGGGACTGTTACCAAGGTACAAATAAATAAGCAAATAAAACCTGTACTGTCCTACATCCCGACAGCGCATTGCTCCGATGTTATAAGTCTCCAAACCCTGCTTGTTTGGCCTTTAAACAGCGCAGCTTCATTGGACGGGTGCAGCGTCCTAAGCCACTGCGGTTTGTCTTCTCCTTTATCCAATTCGAGCCGTAATCTTACAACTCCCCGTTGGCCGCCCCGTTCGCTACAAAAGCTAGCTTAACTTAGCCGCAGAGCATAAAAGCAGAGCCACTTTCGTCAATCGCCTTTTGGACCTTTAAACAAGTGTAGCCTGGCTAAAGCTCTCATTACGGAGGAATTACGGTCCAAAAAGGGGGGGGGTGGGGGGGAGTGGAGGCTTTGTCTGAGATGGTCGGCTCTCAGCGCCACGGGGGAATTAACGCCAAGTGAAGAGTGCACTGAGGGACTTGAAATAATCCAGTGGAAAGATTGCTTTGTGCCCGGCCCTGGAGCGCTGAAGGCTACTCCAGTCAAAACTATAGGTCTGAGTATGGGAATTAGCCCTATATAATTACTAAATGAGAGTCTATTCTATCTATAATAGCCTTGTCTGCAGGGGGCCGCTTGTGAATGGAACTGGTTTTGATAATATAGTACATGACTTCTTAATGTGGCTTTCAGGGAACCCATGTCATATAGAGTGTACTTAATTGTATAGTAGCACAATGTGGGAGCTGGCATTAATGGTAATTCTGCTCTTTAGAATACTTTTATTTATTTATTTGTATTTATTTTTTTACTATTAACTGTATTATTAAATTGTTTCCTAATAAAATCATACCTGGTCGAGGTTGGTGTAGGTTTCCCCTGCCACTAAAAACATGTACAATAGGCCAAAATGAATGAGAGTGTGGATGGTTATTAGCCTAAATCAGCGTCATCATTTGTACATGGATTTCTGATTTTCTTCAAAAAACTGACAGGGGTCAGTAATCCATGCACCAGAGGGAAAATGGCAATTCGGTATATATAAAGGCGCACTGCATAACATTTTGGACTATACTGTTGCCATCAATACAAAACATGAGCCCAATGACAAGCTCGACACAGAAAATGCCATTTTTGCAGTGAGTGATCAAAGAATGGATTTGGATAAGGACCTAACCTGTTTAAATCTCAAATTCTGCTGACTTTAGTCAACATCTCCATGGAAACGAGCTGGAGACGTACCCACTCCCGCTAAAGTTACAGTTATGACTTAGGAGAGGTGAGCCACTCGCAAATGCACAAACATGTTTGTTTGTGCATTTATGAGGTATTTTTCAATGATGAAAATATCTGTCATAAAATAAATGCTTGTATTTCAATTTATTTATTGGGTAAAATTTTACACTGTGTGGCTTTAAAGTAAAGTAAAATATATTTAAAAAATTAGATACATATATTATATGGGTGTTTTGTATGCACCATGCGTTTTACATACACTGTGCTACACAAATGCCTAATTTCATTACATGTTTTTTCTATTTGTCTGAAGGTTCAATACAACAACATGTTTTCATGGTTTGGGCTTTACGGGGTTAACCTTTACTGTCCCAACCAAATGTTAAAACTTCAATCAACTGAACTCTGCATGTTTGTTTGGAATGATTTTTTTATTTTTTTTCATATGATTTGAAACCGTAAAGCTTGTCATGTCCTAAGCTAAACCAGATGAGAGTGTCTGGTCTAGAAGTGGTAGGAGCAAGAACATTTAAAAAAGTAGTCACCTGGACTGAAAATGTTTTTTGTTCCACCCAAGAGGCTTCTTCAGCACCGAGGCTTCACTTTCGAGACACTAGTTATTATTTATTTAATCTTTATTTAAACATAAAGACCCACTAATTCATAATTATTATTTTTTTCAGGTGAGTTCTGGCCCCAGAGGTGAATATATTGTACATGTTTTTAGTGGTATAGGGTAGTGTGATTTATTCCAGTGTCTGACCAGAGGGACCCCAGACCTGAAGAAGCCTCTTGGAATCCAAACCTCTTCAGCTGTATAGACATCCTAATCCAGATGACTACTCTTTGCGTGGCCCGGGCCATCTTTAACCCCGCCTTCCGGAACACAGCGCAGAGCAGCGTCTCCATCGTGAGACAGGAAGAGCCCATATAACAAACTTGTTGCTCAGATCAAAGAGAAGAGAGAGTAATGCCTCACTCGACCTGCAGCTGTGCTCTGCCTGCTCCTCCTCTCGTCAGCCTCGCTCGGGGAATTGCAGGTCCTTTCAGGTGAGCTGCAGAGTTCTGCCCAACTCCTATTAGAGAAAGCTCTATGAACAAACCACGGGACCACGGTATAATGAGCGCACATGTGATTCAAGCCGTCTGCTAGGTCGCTGTAGATGTTGTCCACTGGAAACATGATCAAAGCACCAATTTTTAATCTCATCCTCATCAAGTATTATAGAAAAGTAAAAGGAATCTACATGGAAGCTGGTAAAAACGATTTCTTGACGAGGGCAATTTGAATCCTGAAATCAGTGTGTGAATGAAAACACAATCTGGGTTTGTTCGATAACAAAACTGGTTTAAAACATGATGCAAGATGTTGTATGAATAAATGTACAATAAAGGTTAAGGCTTGTGCGATGTGACAGAAATGAGAAATGTATTAGGGCTGCAAGGTTCAGCGATATCCAATTGCAATCGAGGTTTTGACTACTACAATAACCTAACCTTAGAGAGAGTTTTTTTGTCTTCTGGCATTTGAGTTTGTCCTGAGCCACTGCGACTGAGCCGCGCCGCCATTATGGGCCAAACTGACCAGCATGGTTTCCGCTACAGCAGCATGTAGTGGAAACCTGACAGGCTCCCTTCAGTCTCCTCTGATCCTCTGAAACAGTGCGGCGCCTCCTGGGTTTGTCCCTCTTCCAGAGCGTGGTGTCCTGCACTGCTCAGCTCCTCCTCCTTCCTCTTCCTCCTGTGCTGCTCCCTCCGCTCCACAACAGTCTTTCACCATATTCTGGGCAGAGTTTAGCAGTTAATCTGTTTTATTCTCCAGTGAACGTCAATTAGCCAGAACAATAGTAGGCACTAGGGCAGAGCAATTAATCGAATTTTAATCTAATCAAGATTTTAATAAAGGTCCATCACGATAATTGCGTGGTGCATTTTAATCGAGGAGAATTGGCCAGACCGTTCTTTTACATGTAAAATCAGCTACAAAGTTGAGTTAACTCGTTTAAAGGACAAAACAGAAACACGCCTCAGAGGAACAGGACGCTCGCACGGAGTTAAGAGTTAAAACCTTCGAAGATGGAAAACTATCTATTGCTGTTTGAACCATGTGGATTTGTTTTGAGGCTGCAGCGGTGGATTAGCTGGACTTCTAACAGTGATTTGTAAGTGTGATCGCCTTTTTACTAATAAATGTGCGGTTTATTTAAATATGTTTGTGTGTTGCTCGGCCAGGTGAAGGGGTGACATAGGGAGGCTAGAAGTGTGAGTTTGTTTTTGCTGATGAGTTAGCTGCAGTTTTCAGTTTGGCCGCAGCATCTGTTTACATGCTCATCCAGGAAAGAGCACATTTATTGTTTTTTTCTTATAAACAAAAAAAATCGAATCGAAAATCGAGATCGATCAGTATGGGGAAAATAACCGTGATTATTTTTTTCCCATAATCGCCCAGCCATAGTAGGGACAGAGAGCATGTGTGGCTTAGCTGTGAGTCTTGCCCGGATACCTCCTCGTTTGTCTCTTTTTTTTTTTTTGGTTTCCTGTAGAGTTTCTTGTGACGCCTCCACTGTGCTGCAGGTGTGACCTAACCCTATTGCACATGTTTTTACTACTAACCTACACAGACACGGGGAGAACGGGCAAACTCCACACAGAAAGGCCCCGTCCAGGTGGGAATCGAACCCGGGACCTTCGATCTGTGAGGCACGAGCGCTAACTGCTGCGCAAACCATCCCGGATTTATTTTAGTGGCTGTTCCCCAGAGGTACTCTCTGAATGTCGGGGAAAGGTGGAAGCCGAACTCCTGCAGGGCGCTGTCCTTGGGCAAGAATATGGTTGACAGTCTAATAACAGGGGTTCCAAACTTTTCAGGCCGTGACCCCCAAAATCACACAACCAACAATTCGGGAACCCCTTTTGTAAAATGTAATTAGCATTTAAAATAATTTACGGTGCAAAACATTTAAAATCTAGTTTAATGATGTTAGTTTCTCGCGTGGTCTAAAAGTAACATGACTTTCTTTACCTCATCATTTTAGCAGTTTACGCATTTAAATGTATCTAATATTTAAAAAAACACCACAATTATTATTATTTGTTGTTGTCAAAATCGTGCAGCTATAGACTAAAGACTGGCACAAAAGCGTTCAGCTGGCTTATTTAGCCCCAAAACAGCGAAACATTCGTAAATCCAACGTCAACAGTTCGATTCATTTGGTCACATATTGGAAAAGTGCGATGGGAAACACAAAGGGTTTGATTAGCTGTGCCGTGCAACATAAGGGACAGGTGGTTACCCTATAGTCGTGAGTTCAACTCCCAGATCGGACAATTCGGCCGAGGCGCAGTGTCTCTCAGTCATTACAATTGGAGATAACTTCATTTAGGCTTTTATTTTTATTTTTATTTTATGCTTTTCCTCGCATTCCTCTCTCTCTTATGCGCACTCTCCGGTGAAGCTGCTGCCCCCTCCCACCGGGACTTAGGGGGGAGGTGGGCGGATGGGTGGCAGGCAGGCAGGCAGCAGCGTCAACGGGGGCAGTATAGTCCCACACGCCCTCGCTGCTGGTGGTGGAGGTGGCGGCGGCGGCTCGGAGCGCGTATCCTCATCACTGCTCCTCCTGCCTTGGATGTATGGATGTATGGATGGATGGATGGATGGATCGCGATGACGCCTCGGTTCTTCTGGCTGGAGTAGAGGCGAACACGCGGGCGACTCGTGGCGACAACGTGCGCCTTTGAGCCCATCCGAGTGGAACAGGTGGCTTCGCTGCCCGCTGCGCACTGCACTGAGGTAAAGACAAGCTTTTATTCCCCCCCTCTCCCTTCTCCCTTCTTGCTGTGTGCACATACAGTTCAGTTTGGTATCACCGAAGAGAGCGCGAGGAGCAGGGGGATGCGATGTATAAGGGGGCTCAATGTGGGGCTTTGTGCACAGAGAGCAGTTAAAGATGAGAGAAGCGAAGGATAAGTCTGCGAGGCAGTAGCCTATTTTTATTCTTAAAGATGCGACATGGAAATAACTTTATAGCGTTAGTAATAAAAGAAACAAAACAAACAAACTACGTAATTGGTAAGACACCTAAAGCAACTAATCGTCCAAACGACCATATCGCACGATATCGCTGTATCGTGATTAATCGTGATTTATATCGGGTACTGGCCGGGAAACTACCATATTTTGCCCCTCTTTCCCGCCGTCTTCCCGACGGTGGCACAGTTGGTCTAATGATCGGAAGGTCGTGGGTTCGAATCCCAGCTCCCGCACACTGCCGTTGTGTCCTCGGGCAAGACACTTCACCCTACTTGCCTCCAGTGTCTCGTACATTGGTCTATGAATGAGAGTGTGAATGGGTGACTGGTTCCTTACTGTAAAGCGCTTAATTGGGCCTGATAAAGGTAGAAAATAAGAGTGAGACAATATATCGATACTTTTGATGATGTCATGCATATTAATATTAATGAGTGACGTTCAGTCAGAACAGCAGGGGGCAGCACTACAGTTTTAAGCACTTGGACCAAACACTGTCACACAGATAAATTACTTTTATTGATAGTTTTTTTATATTTCTAAAGAAGATTAATTTGGGGCTGATTTATTCCTTTTTAAAATAGGACTGTGGTTTATTGTATATTTAAATGTAAATGAAGTCACTGACAGATCTATAGACCCATTTCCAGTGTGTAAGTCAGGGTTAATTATATTCAGATTGAGGAGTCACGTGCCGAGTTGGGGTGATTTGGGGGGGGCTCTGAGCCTGTCGGACATATTGGCTGCGGATTGAGGGCACGCCCCCAGAATTTCACGCATTCCTCATATTCCAGAGCACTTTAAATTTTGTTACTACTTGTTATACCAGTATAACGTAGCGTGCTATGCTGGTATTGAACAAGTTAAACCCTCTAACCGTGGCGGGGACATAAATGCTGCTCTACTAAAAAGAGAAGCGTTTTGGATTTATTCTCTCGATACACTCCATCCAAAAGGGCTCAACGAAGACTTCGATCTGAGACCCTTCCTTTGATTTACCGATTGTGTACATTTCTACTTCAGTGTTTGTACAGTTATTTGTTTATGTACATCACTGCAGTATTATGATTCAACATGGTTCTCTCTCAGTGGTGAAAGGTTCTCACACTCTAGAGTGCTCAGGCAAAATAGGTTCTGTGTCTCATTTAGCAAAAAAAAAAAAAATGCTCAGTGTCTTATCGTGTATCAATACTGGCCTTTGTAAATGTTTTACCAATACTGATCCTTGTAACATATTGTACATAGTGTTTTTTCTTTTCATGTACATAGATCTACACTCTTTTCTATGCTGTGGTCTTTATTCTATTCTATTGTGGTTTCTGTCATCACTTTTCAGTGGCTATCCATCATACTGTAGATCCTTTTTTATTGACCTACTCATGGGTGTTTTGCCCATATTGATTGTTCCTTGATGTGTGCGCACACATACCATGTATGTAAACTTTCATTCGAAGGACACGTGATGTATGTCATGTGATCACCCATGCAATCCTTTGTGTCATGTGATCTACCAATTATGACTATATATACCGGTGTGTAGCCAACATTTTATTGTCTGACGAAGGGCGAAGCAACGCCCGAAACGTTACTTTGTGGTGCTTAAAATACATTTCTTGGGAGCGCAACAGCGGTGCAGAGTTTTTATTCTTTGATTTCACGTACTATTGAACTCTTGCACGCTACTTAACGGACCTGGATGTGCGTGTCCATCTAAACCCTCCGAATCCCTTTTAACACACATCATTAAGACTAATCTTGTTAATCATGAGCATCAATCAGTCTGCGATCATTGTACCTTTCATGAATAAAAGTGGAGTATGTTATGTATCATTCAAACACTTTGATATAGAGTAATCTTATATGGGCTGTAATGGTGATGGTGAATAACAGCAATACCAACATGGTAATAAATTCGGTATAGGAAACAAAATTATACACTTGTTATAACGTGTAAGATACTGTGAATGTTGACCTAATATAATGCATTGTTGCATCTGTTAATATGTAACCAACTCAATTGTTAATCGTTTTGTAAGATAATAAGAACTAAACAGTGTTATTGTTATATATTGTTATTTAAGTTTATGAACAGGGGTGGGAGTCAATAAGCTTGTCTTCTTCCCACTCCTTTTCGAGCCAGAATGTTAATTATTTTTTCTTTTATTATATATATATATATTTTTTCTTTCTTTTTTTGGCTTTTGTGCCTTGTGTGTAGCTCGAAATAAAAACTCAATCAAATCGTAGCTTATTTTGTGCAATATATCGATTATTGCAGTATCGGTGTATCATGATATATTAGTTATTGTAAGCCATGTATCGTGTATCGTATCGAATCGTGAGGTTCCCACCCCTAGTAGAAAAGCGCTATATAAGTTGAGTCCATTTACCATTTCCCGTATTAGTTATATCTCGCAAATTTCCCGTATTATAATAAAATATATATTTTTTTTAAAACACTCCCCTGCCCCTCCGAACTGAACTCTGTCACTAGCCTCGCGAGGACCGCCACCTGCAGAAGCCTGAATGGCAGTTGCTGCGAGGTTGCGTATCTCTCCAAGTCTCCCGTTTTGGCTGGGAAACTACCGTAATTTTGACCTGTCTCGGAGCTTAATTGGGCTGGTGAGACGGCTCGCAGCGGGCGCCGGAAATGTTTCCCGGCTTTTCAAATCCCAAACTAGACAGGTGTGTAGTGGGAACCGTGCCGTGTCGTGTCATGTGCCAGTCATTCTTGGAAAGTAGGCATCCGAAATGCTGCTGTCTATTCGCGCACTAAACTTGAAAATACATGGGACACTTTTGCCTGGAAACAAATTCGTTTCGCTATAGATTTAGATGAGAAATTGTAACTCCAAGGGGCCATTTTCGTACATTTTTCCGACGACATTACACTAGTAGAACATGCCAACACCAACACCAAACTTTCTTGTACTTCATAAAGTTTTGAAGCTTTCTTTTCCAAAGCCTTTCTCAGCCTTTCCTGATTTGAGTTTTCTGAACCCTTAAAGAGGGGTATTATGCTTTTTTCAATCACATAGCACCAGTCTATAGCATACTACAATGATGACGTAACCTTCTGTTGGTCTGTATATGCAGTAAATTAAAATAACTGCCTTGAATAAAATTGCTCTCTCAAAATGGCTGTACTGAACGTCTTGAAATAGGCCTCTGTCTCTTTAAGAAGCTTTCCGACACGCCCCCTTCAGCACACTGCTGTGGCATCTAAACAACACTACTGTGCGGGGAGGGGGCTCTGCTGAGCTGAGGAGCAGTGGTTGGTGGCTTGGCTGGTGACGAAAGGTCCAGAGGCGTCTCCAGGAGGTGGGGGCGTTCCTAGGAGGACTGAGGCATAGCTACACCTAAAATGGCTGCCGTCTAAGTTTTTACTGATTACTCAAAAATATGTGAATGAGCCAAGGCAACACTCCAGGCATGTGTTTAATGAGGGAATGACATAATAACATGATATAAAGCTTGAAAAAGTCGATTTTACATAATACCCCCCCTTTAAAACAAAACTTTTTGCTTATGTTGTCACTGAAAAATGAGCACAATATAAAAATAAAAATAAATCTTTGTATCTAATGTCAACATTTGAGTGATTTCGTCTCTACAAATACACTCTACTGGTCATTTTTACAAACATAAGGCCTTATACCTTGAAACTTTCAATACATTTTTCCTCGCATGTATGTCTGTAATCTACAGCAAAAGTTTCAAAGTGACATCACCTGAAATAATTGCAGTCTTTGCTATGTTTAAACACACTTTTAAGAGTCCGATCCACTCGCACTGCGGCAGTTGCAAAACACTCATACAGGATACACAAGTGTTAAACCATTGCAGATCTTGGATGAGCGCTCGGGGCGGTATGTATTAGAGCGGATTGCATTTTCAGGCACAGAAAATGGTCTCATGACTTATTAAAATGCTTCATCAAGCCTTTGTTTATATGCGGCTACACAGACTTAACTAGAAAGTGCAGCTGACGTCCTGTGTCTTTCTTCTAGGGTTCGTTTTGGCGCCGAGCAGATGGAAGCCTCCCCTGGTAAGGCCAACGCATTGTAAAAGCCGTGTCATTCATTTTAAACTGGTACTTTGTGCGGCAAAAAGGCCCCAAATAGACTGAATGTGATTCTGAGAGCTGAGAGAGGTGTGTGCGTGCGAGGAGAAGTGGCTGCAGCCCTGTCTCTGTGTCTCACTAAAGTGAAGCCGTTCTACTGTCAGGAGAGGAGTATAACCCATACAATTGATCTAAAGGGGGAAGACTGAGCAGGCTGGTTAGTTCAAAAGCCTCAAATCCTCATCGAAATAAGCCAGTGTTTTCTTCGGATGTCTAAAGCAGACACGTTGCATAGCCAGTGCGTAGGGCTGGGTACCATTAAACCATACCAGTATGCAGTGGCGGCTGGTGATGTAAACTCTAGGTGGGGCTATTGCACACTGTGTTAGGTATACATGTTTTACTATCAGATATACTTAGCGCATTTACTGCTGCTTGTCAGACTTAAATATATATTATAATATTTAACCACATATCAGCAAATACCCAGAGAACTTATGTTACAGATGACTCTCATTTACTACAGGCACAACAAGGCAAAAACATTTCACTATAAACTGGTCAAACTGCTATATAACGTCATTTAAACAGCGGGCTGTAGCCTACCAAAGCATTTACCCTAAGCACAATGATATGAGAGCATAAACGAGTTGTTTATGTCCTGATAAAAGTTAAAGCAGTACTAAGTAACTCATGCCCCTAGAGGCCATAAGCACAACTGCAGATGTCGTAGCAAGTTGCGTTTTTTAACAAATTAATTGTCCGTGAGAGTAAATACTACGCTGACAGAAAAGACAAAGGGAGAGAGGGATATTGTACATCCAATTACACAATGGAGATCATTTTTTTTCACTCAAACTTGGCTGTAAATTCTGTTTAAGTGGGGCTAGCCCGCAGTTAGCTTTTCCCGTTAGCCTGTTAGCTTCTTCTTCATGATTCCATTAGTGTGTATTGGTGACTCCTACCTGGTGGCAGCAAAGTTGCAACTGTGGTTTTCTGGCCAGATACACCGGGGGAGATGAAAGCCCCCCCCCCTCCCCCAGTCATCCCATTAACACTTGTATTACCCCCAGAGGGACTACGGAAAGGATTTATTAAGGTAAACACGTTACTCATTATTGCTTTAACAACAGCGCAGCACACAGATATAACATGAAACGCCGAGTTAACAGTGGACGCACCGCAGTAGCTTTGTCGTAGCACGTCTCTTTAGCCTCTTTGAAACTCCACTAACTCCATGGCAGCTTCCACACTTCCATCTTCTGTTGCCAGCAAAATGTTCAGTTGCTAAGAGTCGCCAAAAAACCAAAGACTATCCGTGCGATCCACCGTCCATCAGCAAGTTTCTTCAGTGTTTTGTTTTGAGAAGCCGCGTGCGAGGGAACGAACTAATGAGGAGCCCCAGCGTGACTTCAGCATGCTTTGTGTGATCCAGGATTCAGTCCCAATGTGTGTGTATGTGCTGGAACCACGCACGACCGCCATCTACTGGTCACTGTCATGTGTGCGTGTTTGTGTATGGGAAGCTAGGGGCTTTGATGACATTAATGACATTAGGGTTAGTTATGATATAAAATAAGCTATAATAATTAATACAATTTCTTCTTTTGTTAAATAAATGGCAGGAGAGGCTTAGCCCACGTAGCACAATGATACCAGCCATCCTTGCCAGTATGGTGTTGAAATAAAAGTTAAATTACCACTGGTATCCCAAAAATATAGGTATCGAAAGCAGGTACTGAAAAAATATATCTTTAGGGACCAAGTTTTGATGCTGTTGGGTCCAGAGACAGCATTACAGGAAGTGACTTGGTTGTTTCAGCTAATACAAAAGAAATAGTCTTTTATGGAATAAATTAACTTTATTGTTGTGTTTTCTGGTTCTAGATGACAAATGTTTGAATAGGTATAGAAAAGATGTTAATGGTACCCAGTAGGTTGACCGTATGTCATGAATTCAAGGCTTTTGTCCTTCATCCTGAATCTAGCACAGACTGTCCCGAAAATGATCCTAGTCCCGGATCGAGGCTGATTAATATTGTGTGAGAAAGCGCTAGAGCACAGAAAAGCAACATACGCGGAAGCACGGGTCATTTCTGCAGATGATACATTGGTCTGGGATTGTACTGACACAGGGATCGTTGTGAACTTTGAGGACAGAGACATGAGCTGTAGTAAAGAGGCAAGAAAGAACTCCAAATGCCCGAGTTTTGGAACTTTCATGTCTTTCTCTCTCTGATAAAACATGTCTCATTTCCTCACCCGTGTTACATTACTGTATATTCCGGACCAGTGTTGTTTTTGGCAGCCCTTTTAGTTTTAGTCTTAGTCTTAGTCTTTTGGACGAAAATGCTTATAGATTTAGTCACATTTTAGTCATTTCTAAATGTGCTAGTTTTAGTCACGTTTTAGTCAGACAAAAATGTAATAGGTTTTAGTCAAGTTTTCGTCAGTTTCATTATAAAAAGTTATAATTAATTTCGATAAGTATTGGAAATTGGGATAAATTATAGTTATCTATTGGCTTTATACAGTAGCTTTTGACAAACAGATTACACCACAATAGGCAGTAGTAGAAGTGTCATTGTGAACAGGACTTTCCCCAAAAGCGCCCGCGCTCCTCGTCCTCTGATCAACAGCGCTGTCTGCACATACGTAGCTTACCTCAACATGCGTTCTGCGTTCATACGCTACGGTATTTAAAACGGTCCTGAGGTTGATGTCCCTGTGACATCGATGTCAGATGCGCTCCGTGGAGGATGTACGCTAGCAGTGCACTGCACGCCACGGAGAGAGAGGGATAGAGAGAGAGGGAGAGAGAAAGAGGCGCTGCTGCCCGGCAGCATCATGAGAGCTGCGGCGCCGCTCTGTGTTACGTTTACCGGTGTGTTCTCCCGCTCCGCGTATAAACTCTGTTTGTGAACGATCTGACGAACCACTTTCTCCCATTTTAGTCTCGTCTCGTCTCGTTGACGTAAACTCATAAACGTCTCGTCAGGTTTTAGTCCCCAAAGAGCTATTTTTAGCTCGTCATCATTACGTTATCGTCTTTAAAAAAAGGGGCGTCAACGAAATCATATCGTTATCGTCTTCGTTGACGAAAACAACACTGTTCCGGACTATACGTAACACATTGATGGTTAGCTACATGAAGCATAAACAACAAACTAAATAGGTGTCTGGTATGTTAATGTCACATAAACAGATCAGATAGCTATAGCATAAAGAACAGACCAAACTCTCGATCTCACTCCAAATCACTAAATCCATTGAAAGCTTCATCCTCTGTGTCACTTCTGAACAATCGCCTTGACACAGAAGACTCCTGGCCATGGAGGCATAACTGCACCGTTGACAAGCCTCTCCCAACAGCACGTTGTTTAAGCACCCATTTGTAAACTCGTTCCTCTAGCTGTGGCCATCGAGCTTTTAGCCCGTGATTAGCTTGTTTTGTTTACTTCATTGTAGTAACCTCCGCTTCTCACTCATTCCAAACTTTCTTTCTGCTGCTCGATTAGCCTGCAGTGCCCTCTAGTGGCATGTGAAATTATATGATTTTGGTGATCAGCGGAAATAACACTTAAAACACTCTTTAAGCCTTTGAAAGAGCCGTGTACTTTCCCTACTGTGCTTGTTGAAGCAGGAAATACAATCAGGTCCATAAATATTGGGACATTGACTCATTTCTTTTGTTCTTGGCTCTATAAACCACCACAATGGATTTGAAATAAAACAATGTAGTTAAACTGCAGACTTTCAGCTTTAATTTGTGGCTATTTACATCCAAATCAGATGAACAGTGTAGGAATTGTTTCAAGTGTTTTTATGTGAGCCTCCCACTTTTCAAGGGACCAAAAGTAATGGGACAAAGAGAGTGTTTTTGATCTGACTTGTTGTTGTGAAGGGGTTTTCTTCTCCAGGGAAAGAATTCTTCGGTCATCCACCACATTTGTCATCCGTGGCCTTCCAGGTCTTTTGGTGTTTTTCAGCTCACCGGTGTGTTCTTTCTTTTTCATAATGTTCCAAACTGTTGATTTAGCCACGCCTAATATGTTTGCTATCTCTCTGACGGGTTTGTTTTGATTTTTCAGCCTAATAATGGCTAGCTCTTTGGATCTCTTTATTTGAAAATAATATCCAAAATGCAAATATCAAAGTTAAGAATGAGTTTGGACCACAGTTGGCAAATATCATGGTTTCATTGTTCTCAAACCAAAAATAATGATGATGATAATGACAATGGGCGCAGAGCCAGGCAAGTACTAAAGACACAACATTATGATACCTGATGTCGCTTCGTCCTCGGGCAAAACGCATCCCCATTCGCCTTGCCTGAGTGCGAATGCTATGTGTGTGTGTGTGTGTGTGTGTATGTGTGTGTGGTTGGTAGTTAGCTGGAGGGGCCGACTGTGCAGGTGGGCGCACAAACCACGCACTAACTTCTCCAGAGCGGGACTCTCTTGCGGAAACCTTGAAAGCCGGCTGTGTCAGGGAAACGTGTCGGGAAATAGTGCAAAAACCTATTTCAAAAGCAAGGTGTCTAAAAGTAGTTACCAAATACACTACGTGGAGCAACCGACGCCAAAAATCTCAAAATTCATACACCGTATTTTGTGTGATTGTGGCAGTGCATAGCAAATATTTGGACTTTTCTTTTCATTCGATGCATAAATCTCTAAACCTTACCTTTCAGAAGTCACCTCCACCTGCCTTCTCTCCTCACACTCGGGTATTAGCGCTATGTGGGTCGGTACGAGGAGCTGCTTATCCTGATGGGAAAATAGTGTTCAGGGACTGACGCCTTGAATTATTGAGGCCCTGGGGGTTTTGAAAATTGCAGAGGCTTTACTGTGATTTCAGCCAAAGTCCCCTCTCCTCCTCCTCACAATATCAGTCATGATTTAGGAATGGGTGTATAATGGCTAACAGCTCGCGGGCCGCTCCCCCACCGTATATATATATATATCTGCTTTCCGTGCGAGCCGGGGTAGATGGGGCATTATTCCTCTCATTTCTGTAACGGCATAAATCAACAGGCGGCCGTGAGTAAAAAGCAAAACAAGGGATGACAGAGGGAAAGGTTGCTTATTGAGAGCAAATTAAAAATCTGGATATTCTCCGGGGTCGGAAGTGGCTAGAGTGGTCTTCTTAATGCGGGGCTTCGCTGGAGTGGTAATAGGATTGTGGAAAAGCGGGGAGAAGAGAAACCTTTGATGACAGTGAATAAAGGATTTTAGTCAAGGAGAAAAGATGGTTTGAAAGGGGAGCGAAAGCAGCTGCATTTGTAAAGATGGACCAAATCAAGACCGCAAAGTCCATGGCGCCAATGAGACTCGGAAACACTCCAAGTTAGAACAGGTAGTGCCCCTTTTGATTTTTGAGCCCCTGCCCCTCTGTAGCTCTCTGCACGGCCCTGTAGTGCTGTCAATCGATGAAAATATCTAATCGCGATTAATCTCATGGATGTTATAAAGAGCACTTTCCTTACATTGTAGGCTGACAACATGAAGTTATTTTTTATTCATAATTTCCACTCAAAGTAGCCGATGTTTTGTCGAATGTTATGGGGTAAACGTATCATTAGCATGTTTTTCTCGTGTTTAGAGAAAAGAGCCTATAGCTCATCATAACAGCAGCAGCGTGGAAGCACATACGTGACAGGCTCATGTGATGAAAATAATGCAGCAGCAAGAAGAAAGGCAGAGCTAAAATAATGAGGCAACAGCTTCTTACTAACCTGAGAAGAGCGGCTCCTTACTAATGTGTGTCGACAAATTGAGACTAATTAATCCTGTGATGAAAAGATTTACGCCGTTAAAATGTATTTGCGTTAATGCGTTAATAACGTGATATTTTGGACAGCACTACTTAATAACAACTTAATGTACATAAAGAAATGCTAGTAAACCGCACATTCATAAGTATAAAAGCCGATCAAACTTACAATTCACTGTCAGAAGTCCGGGGTCAGCCCCATGTTCCCCGGTACCTATGTTCCCCCACTTCTATTGATTAAGATTAGGCACCAGCCCACTATCCTTAAGGTTAGTGGTTAGGGCAGGGTCAGGGTTAAGCTGATTGATATATGTATGACATTTCACACTCATGACTTGTGATTGGTTGAAGTACCAACTCACCAACGGAAAAAAAAAATCGGACCCGGGGAACATAGGTATGCACCCCAGAAGTCCAGCTAATCCACTCTTCTGTTGGCTGCAGCCTCAAAAATCCACATGCTCTTTCTGTTTTGCCCATTAGACAAGTTAGTTTGTCCGAGTATTCCCTGGGCTTCACCTGACGATCACTGCAACATCAGCGGGGTTCGGACCTTTAGATTCAAATTCGATTAATCGCCCAACCCTAATATTCGCACACACATTTATCACTAGTGTACACGGACACTGTGGACAAGGAGGCTGAAGGACACCATGACCGGCAGCGAATGGTTTGCCAAAAAAAAAAGAGAAAACTCCTACTTGGGCAGGACTTGTGACTTTGAGGCGATGAGCTGAAATCTGAATGACTCTGACTTGCACGTCAACGACTTGGACTTTCACAATGAACTGGGACTGGTTCTAAGTGACGTGGACCAGGACTTGCGAGAGACTTGAACTCAACCGTGGAGGAGGATGTTCCACATTGCGCAGCAGACCGACGGTGAGGACGATTAAATGTCTTCTTCTTCATTGGGCTATTTCTCGCCTGGGCCATCGCCGCAAATCATCCCGTCTCCTCGCGCGTGCGGGTTTGCAAATTGATTTAGCACAGCTGTTACCTTAAACGCCCTTTCAACAACCCTCTTCCTTTTATTGAAGTGCGTTGGCTGATGGTTAGCAAAAGGATTATACGTCGTACAATATCCTTAGCGCTACTGCAATCCTGCTATTTTCGAACGCACTGAAAAAGCGGGGCCAGGCGTCGGGCCGTGGGTCGATGTGATTGTGATGTAGTAACACTGTTGTAATCTAACTATATACACCGGCCTTTATACAAGAGCAGGTTTGCAGTTGTCCTTCAGTAGCAAACAACGGGGAAAAAAAGACAATACATATAAATATAATAAAAAGTACTTGCCTGAAGTTAAACCCGCACACGTTTACATCAGCAATGATCATTATAAAATCGAATTGCAGCAGGGATGAAGGATCTCCAGAAGCGCTCAGTCCTGCTGTATACGGAGAGGAAACGATCTGATCTATTGCTCCTCTGAGTCCCATGCAGAGGGTGCCTGGAGTTACTGAGGATGGCCTGGACCTTTCTCCCCATGCACCTCTCAACCACTGCCTCAACAGAGTCCAGTGACCCCACCCCGACCACTGACTCCGCCCTCATAACCAGCTTGTCCAGCCTGTTACGGTTTTTGACAGATATGTTATTGGCCCAGCAGACAGCAGCATAAAAAAGAACAGCAGCCACAACAGAATGATAAAACATAGACAGCATTTAATTACACACATCCTCAGAAAAAAGAGCCTGGTCTGACCCTTTTTGTAGAGGGAACTCTGTGTTGATGTTCCAGTCCAATTTATCATCCAGGTGAACACCTAGATATTTGTATGTGTGCACGTGTTCAATGTCCTGTCCATGTATATTAATTGGCTGAATAATGTTCTTTTTCTTGCCAAAGTTGATAGTCATTTATACAAACTTTATATAAGACACAAATATTCATTCACGTCAACATCATCATTCATGTCAAGAATGATATCTTGATAAGTTAACATTTTTCATAGTAAAGATATTTGATCGTAATTAATCTTTATTTCTTACTGGGGCAGGGCGATATGGCCTCAAGTCTATCACGATCACAATATATTTGACAATATAATATACAACGGACAAATCCCAGCCTTATGCTTATTGGGAAGATTAATACAAAGATATTTTATTATCTTCTTTGAGCACCATGCTAATTTCCTTTTTAATTTACATCCTTCATTTCATTTTACTTTTTACGCACCTGCTCCTGTGTCCTACACAGCTCTGAGTAAATGGTCACATTTATATAGCGCCTTTCTACCTGCTTTAGGCACTCAAAGTGCTTTACATCAAGGAACCAGTCATCCATTCACACGCCAGTGTGCACAGACACTGGAGGTAAGGTGTCACAACGACAGTGTGCACCTGCAGGATTCGAATCACAGACCCTCCGGTCACAAGACAACCTGCTCTACTATCTGCACCACTGACCCAGTGGAGCTGAGCGTAACTTTAGCTGCAATCTCTGTCTGCGCCTGCTAGTGACTTCAGTCCAAATCAGCTGGCGTCTGCATACAGATCAGATCGTGTCCATAATGATATAAAAAATGATGACGATATAAAAGAACCAGTATAACGATATGCGATACGCTATGACCCACCCCTACTTCTTACCAATTTATTTTAAGTAAATTGGTATTATCTAATTTTAAGTGCAATAAGATTAAGTGCAAAAATATATTAGTTCCACTGTTAGCCGGGGGCTGCTCTGGTGTAACACACACTTGTTAAGTCTGCATCGATGCGACTCGCTGTGTGGGAGCTTATCAGTGTACAACTTCAGAGAGGGGGGGCCCAGGCAAACATGTGTCATTGTGGGCTTATACTTCTTCAGGGGCGTACACACACCTAACGAATCACGCTACCGCTTCTCTTTGGTCGCTGGAAGCACTTGCAATCAGACGCTCGCATGTGTTCACTTCAAGAGTCACTGCTGCTGCACGCTCTGAAAAAAAACCTCTGGGTTTGCACGCGCTCTTGCTGAGCACTACGGGAGTCATTTACCAAGGAGGGTGCTAAATAGCGGGTACAAGCTGAAAAATAAAATATGCTATTTTGTTGGCATTTTGCACTTGGATTACCATTTGATGTTGCTTGTATTACAGAATTGGACCCCCAATCTGATACGTAAATGAGACAATGATGCGTAGGGAAAATGCATAAATGGCTCTGCTGCTTACTCTTGGTAAATGACCCCCTAAGTTTTGCTTGTGCTTTGGGGACAGTGGAAATGTTTTACTAGCTTCCTCCAACACTTGACACAAACCTTGCCGCTTTCCTCCCTCCTGCCTCTCCCTGATATGATTTCAGTGTGTGTGGTTTGAGTGTGCAGTACCTGTCTGTAGGGCAGGGCGATATGGCCTAAAATCTATATCACGATATAAAAAAGAAATATCACGATAACAATGTATTTAACGATATTATTGACAATGGACAAATTACTTCAAAATCCCAGCCTTACGCCTATTGGGAAGATTAATTCAGTGATATTTCATTCTTTTTTTTTTTAACGGCAAAATACTTTCCTCGCGAATATGATCTACTCAAGCGGTTTACATCCTTCATTTCATTTAACTTCATAAGCACCTGTCCCCATGTTCTAGAGTCAGTGTTTATGCTGCTGATGGAGCTGAGCGTAACATGAGTTATATCGTATCCACAACGATATAAAAAATTACAACGATATCAAAAATTATATCGCGATAACGATATGCGATACGATATGGCCCACCCCTACCTGTCTGTCCAGCCTCATGTCATGATACAATCCTATTTAAAACATATTTGTAATCCAGTGCGAGTGCGTGCTTTATTGCGTCCGTGTTTTCATAAGTTTTTTGAAACCTATAATTCCTCTGATCCGAATGCCTGGGCTCGGATAAGGCATAAAGCCTTTCCTGCTCTTTTCTGACGGTGTTTCTGTTTCACTTTTGGCTTAATGATGTAGTAAAGGTGGTTAGATGATCTCCTCCCGTGTCCTTTTTCCTGAATGAGTGCTCTAAAGTCCTGATGCCTGCAGTGCGCTGTCCACACCGCCCCGCCGCCACGCACAGTAATTCACCTTACCTGCCCCAGGAGCCGCGTTAGATGTGAACGCACCTTTAGAGGGTTTGTGTGGTTCGGACTACAACAGCGCGCCGTAGTGAGCGACCTCTCTTGTGAATTCCGTGCAACTCTTGTGATTGGTTCAGCGAAAACGCAGCCACCAATTAGAAACCTGTCACCTGTGTGTGTCCAGACACGCCTTCTTTCACCGAGAAAGGATGTGGGTCAGGATCGCAAGGCTATAGATTTGTTGTTGTCACAGATTGACTCACAACGGGAGGTGACCAAATGTTTGACTGAAGTAACAGTGGTGATACTTAGGTGCAAGTAAAATGGTATTGTATTGTAAAGCTATTTTCAGTGTATTGTAAGAGCTGCGAAATTGTGGGGGTGAAAAGTTTTCTGAAATGTACTGCAATTGCAAATCGATTAGATTTTTTCTATTTATGTTTTCAAGTTAAAATTCCATTGGTAATGCACACGTAGAGCATCTTCAGGGGCATTAGCACTTGACCGAAGACTGAAATATGAACTGCAATACTAATGCAAGAGTCACATGCGACCATTCAAGTGTGTAGCCTTAAGTATATTTATTTTTTTATTTTTTTATTTGAGCTATTATTTACAGTGCGTTATTATTTACAATATTTATTATTTACAATATTTACATCATTTCACAAAAAAACCCAAGAAAAAATAAATAATAACTCAAAAGGAGTAGGCAGAAGCAAGAAAGCTTATAAGTGCCTACCCCAATTTCAAAATACAATACAATACAAATAGAAAAGTTTGTGATTTCTGAGTGTATTTACTTAGTTTGATAATTTTCTCTTATTTTTTTTAATCATTGCTTATATTACCATTCTGGTCACTATTCTATTGATTTACTTATTGTTTAAATAGTCATAGTGTTTTAGATATACATATACATATACACACACACATACAGACATATGTATACATATATATATATACATACACATACATTACTAGCGGACATATTCATTATACATATATTATCATCACCATAATAATGACAATAATAGCATTCTCAAAAGTATCATTCTCAAAAATATCATCTTCAAGTTATCATGTTTCTCATTTCTATCATACCTGCTTCCACTGTAATACTGTTGGTTAAGATTGTTCTGTCAGTCCTATACTGAGTGGTGCTTTAAAAAGACAAGATTTATGAGCCCGTTGAGAGGGGGACCCTCCAACAGGTCCACATTTCGCCTTCTATTTTATTTGTAATGACCAGCGGAAGCAGACCATAACAGCATTTTTAATGCTTGTAATTTATCTCAGGTTCAGATCAGATAGACTTGGTTGATAGAGTAGGTGACAATTGATTATATCAGCAATGATGTGGTATTTCACAAGTTCATAATATAATACAGATTACATAAGGAGAGTGACTGAACATAATATAGCATATTATAAGCATAATGTCTTGCTACCCACCTCAGCAGATGCATCTAAGGCAACATTGCATAGCAATTATGATTCATTGCAAATGGCCCTCCTTACATCTCCATATCCTCCCACGTCGGCGCACTCCAAGTCCCTCGAAAGCTTTGTTGTTCCAGCCCGTGCCCGAAACTCCTTCCCATTAGATCGCATTATACCTTTGTTATGCGCCGGTTGGGTTTCTTTCTGCGTTTATATAACGGCATAATCTCATTCCCTTCGCTGGGGGAAAACAAATTATCCTGTGACACCTCTCTTAGCGCTGCCTCCGTCTCCTGCCCTCGCCGTGTCAAGAGATGATAAACACGCTAAATTTAGTTCGGCAAATTTCACCTCCGCGTTTTCGGGGTGCGGGGGAGAAATCTGCATCTGCGCGCTGGAAGTGTGGAAGGGTTACAGACGTGCGAAAACGCCCAAGTCAGACGGGGAAGTGCAAGTTGACGATAGCGTGGTTGGTGGTGAAAGGTTTCTTGTTATCACGAAATGTGTACGGCGGTTGAGTTTTTGCCAACGGTCCTTTACAGGCTTGTGAAATGACTTACAGCAAAAAAAAGACCAAAGATTGTTCACTCGGTTGTGTGGAAAAATTGGTATGAATGCTCTCTGAGTCCTTCTTTTTCAGAACCGTTGCCAACATTTTCTGAGGCCACTACCAAATTTCATAACTTTATAACTAAGTGTGTGTCTGGGACCTCATCATAGTCCTTTGAATTAGGAAGGTCCTGAAGATGAGGTTTTTGGAAAAGTGGAACTTGTGTCCAGAGGTGGCAAATTTACCGATGTACTGCACTTACAAAGAGTTTTGGAGGATCTGTAATTCACTTGAGTTGTATTTTTGTTGAGCACTTACTCATTCTACTCCATCACATTCCTCAAAAAGGCTCCAAAGTAAAAGGTATGTGATTGACGACATATTTTGTCCCATTTAAAAGCCTTAAGATGCACACACCAGAACTGTAGGGGGCGCTGCGCAGATGTACTGTCAATGGCACTGACGCATGGCAAAGAAAAAGGTCTGTCGCTGTTGTGTTGCTGCACCATAGACCGTGGAAAACATGGACGTAGCATCGCTATTAGCTGCCAACGCCTAACAGGAAGTGGGGACAGGCTCCAGAAGTTCTTTGCTATAAAGGACTTTCCATTGAAACTTTTTTGTCAGTCATTGAACACAGGCGTCATGCTAACCTTCACGTGTTTGTCGTGACACATGTAACATCATCCTATTTTCCTTTCGCTATACCCATTCTAAATATCGGAGCTGGCTCCAAAAACCCAGAAAAATTGCTAGCATGAACGGGTTTCAGTTAAGCCCGCACTGAACCCTAAAGAGAAAAACCACCCTCACTTAGTCCATCACTCTTCTACAGTCTGTGTGCCGTACCAGTGATGAATTTGGGTGTAATCTAATATTTTGGAAGAAAAAATGATTACTCATAATTGTTATTTAAAATGATTTGAACATTCTACTTTGCACACTCCAGACCAGTGGGTGGCGCTGATGTACTATCAATGGCACTGACTCATGACAAGGAAGATGGTTTTGTCCCCGTCATGTTGCTGTACCATAGACCAGGGGTTCCCAGACTTTTTTGGCTGGGACCCCAAAAATTGACACGTAAACAACTTGGGATCCCCATTGTATAAAGTCATTGCCTCTTCTTTTTGAAATCATCTGGGGACCCCCCACCCAAGGCCTGGCAAAAAGAAAAAGAAACTCAGAAATGCTACAATTTTTTTTTTACAGTTTCCAACCCAAATATTTGAGTACCTCGTGCAGTGGAGTGACCTAGACTGAAATAATGTGTGAGGGGGGAGTTGGACTAAGCTTTCTAGAGCATGTGAGAGTGGAGGGGAGATGGAGAAATGGGGACGAAGGGAGACTTGACTTGGCTTTTAACAGCATTATCTGGGTGTATATAATTTAGCGCGGTGACGTAATGCGGGGTCTCTGTGTGGGAGGTCCTCTCCACGGCAGCAGCAGTGCACTTGATAATGAACCAGAAGAGCACAGCCCACTCCACAGTCTGACTCATTTACCTGTGACAAACATGAGTATTGTTCATGGGCACTCAGCCACAAAACAACGGGTTACATTACCATCATTGGTTTTGGTGTATTGGCAACATTTCAGATTGTTTTTTTAGTACTTTTGGTACATAGTTGGAGGTTTTAGCCCTACTGTGTCTGTTTTGGGTTGATGGGTGAAACCAGAGCCCCCAATGGCACGGGAAGAACATGCCAATTCCACACATAAAGCTCTTGCTGTGGGCTAAAAGTGCTAACAATGGTGTTCGCACAAGGTTATAAGCATAAAACAATGGGGAGCTGCAAGTTTGAAATGAGGTGGGAAATAAAATGAAAAATTGAAAGGCTCCAAAGGCAAATCAGGCAATTAGTTTTGTTCATTTGAAAAGCCACACTCCAGAACAGTGGGTGGCGCTGTGCAGATGTACTGGTAAGTGGCACTGACTTGTGACAAAGAAGAATGTTTGTTCCCGTTGTGTTGCAACAATTTTTGTGTGTTTTTAAAGGAACAGGCCACTGTTTTTGCATACTGAGATATGTTCTTTACTGAGGTTAGACGAGTTGATACGCACCTGTCTGGTCTTTGTGCCCGTGGAAGAGCGTAGTCGCTTCTAACTTCACCCCGTTTGGAGCTATAGGAATATACTGGGAGAGGCCAAATGCTAACAACATCTTTGGTCTTTTTGTGTGACTGTGCACACGCAGAAAGACCAGACAGGTACGTATCAACCCGTCTAAGCTCAGGTAAGAACATATCTCAGTATGTAAAAACGGTGGCCTGTTCCTTTAAGCAGCAAAGTTATGGTTATATAACAGATTAGTACTTTCTACTTTGAATACTTAATTATTTTGTACTGCACATACTTCAGTACTTTCACTTTCGTAAAAATTAGTTTGAGCAACATTCACTGGTATTGGAAATGTATGTGTGTGATCAGTAGCATCTGTACTTTTACTCAAAAAAAGCAGTGAACTTGAGTAATACGAATAATTCTTGTCAAACGTTACTCGAATACGAGTTCAAATTGGTCAGCGTGGCGGCATTTATCAAGACAGGTGGTAAACGTAAAAAAATATACTCTTCTCAGCGTTGTCACGGGAAGCGACTGTATTTTCAGAAACAACAATAGTCTTTGGAGCCAGCCTTTTTAAGTTGTTTTTGAAACGTGTAAAGTGTCCATTGTTTCCCATGTATTATTTAAACTTCTGGAGTCACCCCTTGCCTCTAGGGGGTGGTACCGCAGCAATGTGAGCCCCCTGCCAAAGAGAAGTGTTTCCTCGCCAGTTGGTGCTTAATAGTGAGTGCAAGCAGAAAAATAGCATATTACATCTGCACAGCGCCACCTACTGTTCTTTCTGGAGTATGAACCAAATGGGACAAAATATGCTACAATTTTATACTTTTTACTTTGGAGCCTTTATAGAAATGTAGAGGAGTAGAAAGTATTATATCTTTCAAATGTAGAGGAGTAGAAAGTATTATATCTTTCAAATGTAGAGGAGTAGAAAGTATTATATCTTTCAAATGTAGAGGAGTAAAAGTAATAAGTTCTGAATAAAACATACTAGTAAAGTACAGATCCTACCACTTGGACAGTGTATTTCTATCAAATGATGTCTTCAGCTTTCTTTAACGCAGCTAAAAAGTCTAAACTATCCCTGAAGCTTGTGCTCGGGTAAGTAAATATGTGAAATGTGGCTACCTCCTGTTTTTGTTGCTGTGTGCGGATACAGCGGGGGCACCCAGGTGCATGCTGGACCATGGCCTGCACAGTGTAATCAGCTGCCTCCATCACCTGCTGCTCCTGTCAGCGCCGGGAGAGAGGAGACCAGGGGTGACTGTCACTTCACCCACAATACTCTCCCTACAATACAAGCAAATAACAGAGTCAGGATTAGGGCTGCGAAAGTAGAGAAAACTGATGTTTGACAAGTGTTAGAGAAATGAGTTATAAAGAGACTGGAGAAAATAACGTTATAGCATCAATCTGGAACTGCTCCTGTGTAAATCAATCATGAAGAAGATGGAGTATTTGTTGCCAAATGGCTAAATGCTAAAAATGCTGATAAACTGTAGTTAAATGATTTTAGTGTTTTATAAATCTGTAGTTGCACACACCTCGACAACAATGTAAAACCCTCCCACAGCTGGAGCGGGACAAGATGGATTTGTCAGAGTATGTGAACTCACAAATATCACAGCAATCCAGCTGGCAGCACTTTGTAAGATGTCAGAGGAAGTTTATTTTCCGTCGCTGTAGAACCCGGAACCATGGAAGCTCAAGACACTGAGTTTAAACATTCAAGTCAGTGTATTGTGCCCTAACGATGCAGTTCTTAGAAAGGGTTCTTCACATTATCAAGGACAGAAGAGGAGGTGTAGATCTTATTGTCTCTGCAGGAAACTATGCTCTGTGTCAAATGCATACTTGCCAACTCTCCCGATTCGCACGGGAGACTCTCGATTTTTAACCTCATCTCCCGCGGTGCTCCCGCTCAGTCATTTCTCCCGCTAATCTCCCGATTTTACAGTGAAGGAAACAAGTAAGATTGTGGGGGATATATTTGCACCCTATCCTTGAGAAGAATCACTCCTTTGCCTCTCTGTCATCGCTACTACTCAGTGCTGATTGCATAGCTATTCATTTAGACTCGCCACAGCCGCTGTGGGAGACAACAGCCACCTTTGGCTTCGCACGTTAATGTTCCTTTACCATGAACGGTCCGACAGGACAGCCCTACAGCACACACACACACACAGCCCTAAAACGCACACACAGCCCTACAGCACACACACACACACAGCCCTAAAACGCACACACAGCCCTGCAGCGCACACACACACACACACACACACACACACACACAGCCCTACAGCGCGCACACACACACACACACACACACACACACACACACACAGCCCTACAGCGCACACACAGCCCTACAGAACACACACAGCCCTAAAGCGCACACACACACACACACACACACAGACCTACAGCGCACACACAGCCCTACAGCACACACACACACACAGCCCTACAGCGCACACACACACACGCGCACACACACACACACACACACAGCCCTACAGCACACACACACACACACACAGCCCTAAAACGCACACACAGCCCTACAGCACACACACACACACAGCCCTACAGCGCACACACACACACACACAGCCCTACAGCGCACACACACACACACAGCCCTACAGCACACACACAGCCCTAAAACGCACACACAGCCCTAAAACGCACACACAGCCCTACAGCACACACACAGCCCTACAGCGCACACACACACACACACACACACAGACCTACAGCACACACACAGCCCTAAAACGCACACACAGCCCTACAGCACACACACAGCCCTACAGCGCACACACACACACACACACACACAGACCTACAGCACACACACAGCCCTAAAACGCACACACAGCCCTACAGCACACACACACACACAGCCCTACACGCCCTACAGCGCACACACACACACACACACACACAGACCTACAGCACACACACAGCCCTACAGCACACACACAGCCCTACAGCACACACACAGCCGTGCCACCGTGCACACACTCACGCTCGGGGGGAAGAGACAGGTATCCCGCATTCATCGCTCTGATTGTTTTTGTACTTCATTAGCACTTGGGAACAAGAAAAGGTCATTACAATCATTAGATGATAAGTAAATTCTTATTTAGGCATATAATATTTTCTGTTCCTATTTTGCAAAAGTATTTTAATTTAATCGAAGATTGTTTTAAATATAGCCTATTTTCCATTGGTTTTTTGTCCTCACTTTTGAGTTCAAGTGTCCTACTTTTCATTCTTAACTGGTCTCTCTGCTCATTTTCTTTGTCCTTAATGGTAAACAGAATAATATGGAATATCAAAGACACAATATTTCCAGCACAAGTTTCCTTCATCAGGAAAATGACATCAACAATTACACACACACACCTGGCACGATTCACCAATGAAAAAAAATCTCAGTTTTTCACAACCCAATGTTGGCAAGTATGCAGATGTTTGAGGAGCGCTTTTCAAATGTTGAGCCAGGATTTGTGTTAAAGGGGAGGTATTATGTAAAATCGACTTTTTCAAGCTTTATATCATGTTATTATGTCATTCCCTCATTAAACACATGCCTGGAGTGTTGCCTTGGCTCATTCACATATTTTTGAGTAATCAGTAAAAACTTAGACGGCAGCCATTTTAGGTGTAGCTATGCCTCAGTCCTCCTAGGAACGCCCCCACCTCCTGGAGACGCCTCTGGACCTTTTGTCGCCAGCCAAGCCACCAACCACTGCTCCTCAGCTCAGCAGAGCCCCCTCCCCGCACAGTGTTGTTGTTTAGATGCCACAGCAGTGTGCTGAAGGGGGCGTGTCGGAAAGCTTCTTAAAGAGACAGAGGCCTATTTCAAGACGTTCAGTACAGCCATTTTGAGAGAGCAATTTTATTCAAGGCAGTTATTTTAATTTACTGCATATACAGACCAACAGAAGGTTACGTCATCATTGTAGTATGCTATAGACTGGTGCTATGTGATTGAAAAAAGCATAATACCCCTCTTTAAAGCTGGGGTACCTGATTACAGAACTGTGACATTTTTAAATTTGGTCCAAACTCCTTTCTAGCTCTCACAATCCCTCCTGTATGGCCAAATTGTTCAGGAAAATTGTTTTTATGCACGTTTCAAGCCTGTGTACAGGTTTGAGTGGTGGCAAATTGAAGAAGGGGGACCACCCCCCCAAAATAAATTTCACTAATTTAGCTTCTACTTCCATCTTCTATCGCTCAATAAAATTAGGTGAAGACCATGCAACAAGGTCTGTTTTTTGCTGTGTTTACAACGTACTCTGTGTTAGTAAAAACTCATTTACGTTACAACAACAAAACGTTAGGTAGCCCAGCTTTAAGGTTACAGGCCAAAAGTTTATACACAATTTTTTTAAATGTTTTTTCCGTCCATTTCAAAACTGTTTCCATGGTAGATTCTCACCGAAGTCGTTCATTTATGAGTGAACACATATGGAATTGTGTTTTAAATAAACAAAAAACCTTGACATAAATTCTTCCAAATGGCCGCCTCTCGCTTTGAGTACTGCTTTACACTTTTGACATTTTCTCAGTGAGCTTCACGATGTCGTCCCAGAAATGGTTTTGACTTCTCACACATGTTGAAAACTTATTTCAAAAGACGACCTTATGAAGCTCACAGAGAAAATGCCAAGAATAAATGGCGGCAATTTGGAAGAATTTAGAATATAAAACATATTTGGAGTTATTTCACCTGTTTTTGTTTCCTTCATAATCCCATGTGTTCATTCGTAGTTTAACGCCTTCAATGAGAATCAGAGTGTGTTAATAATGTTGAAAATAAAGAAAAGCCAATACATAAAAGTGTGTGTCCAAACTTTTGGCCTGTACTGTATACTTTATGCCAGTGGGGCATAAGGAGCAGGGGGCGGCTGCAACAGATCCCAGGGGTCAATCTCCAGGAGTGGAGTCTGGCTAATGGTCAGCATCACTTGGCTGGAGGATTAACCTATTGTGCATGATTTTAGTGATAGAGGAAACCGGAGCATCCAGAGGAAATCTACACAAACAAGCCCGGGGTCAAACCTGGTACCTTCTTGCTAGAGTGCTGAGTCTGTGCTGTATATGACTTTAACTGCAATCGATTTGGGTTTGTGAGAGAAAACGTACACCAGACATGGAGTACGCCCACAGACATAATCTATTATAGACATCTAGTCCTCACTCCTCCCCATTGGCAATAATGACGACTATCGAGACAGAATCCCTAATGGCAGCTCAGTCTCCTACATGTTCCTAAGAAGAGCAGGAGAGGGGTGGGAAGCTCCGCCCTCGGAGTGGTTACCAGTCTCTGCAGTTCTCCAGGACCTGTCAATCAAAGATAAAGCTCAAACCTCTCCTCTCCTTCCCTTGTTAATGATAATTATACATTTTAAAGTGGACATATGCAAAATCGACTTTCTTGAGTTTTAAACCAAAGACTGGAGTAGTCTTTCACAGCATTCACGCAGTTTTGAGTAATCCTTAGACAAAGCCGTTAAATGTAGCTGTTTCTTCTTCTACGGTGTCAGCGCCTCGTTCTGCACTTCCTGATCACAGACGCATCATTGTTGAAACCCAAAAACTGTCCTCCACACTTTTAAAGCCCATAATCTATTTTCAGTCGTTCTGTGCTCACACACACTGCTGGAGCTGCTAACCGCGCCGTACTTCCTACCTGGAAGCGAATTTTTTTTTCCTCGGATGGGAAAGGCCACATTTGAGAACAACCCTAGTTTAAACTGATCCAAACTACCCGTAGACCTAAGCCTAACCCTAACCTTAAAAACACTAAAATTAATGGTAAAAAACCTTTTCCATCCTAGGAAAAAAAAATTGCTACCTGGAAGTTATTTTTTGAGAAAATTATTCCTATAGCTGCCAGCAGGAGGTGCCCCAGTCAAGATCTTCACCAGCTCTTTTGCCTGCATTTCATTGTTACTATTTAACTGTTACAGAGACACACACCCAAGGACACTGCAATGTGTAACTATTGGATAACCATGTGACTACTCTGCTGTGGTGAGCTATTCCTTTATTCTGTCAGATGAAAGACGTTAGGAAGTCTCTTGTAATTTGGATAATTTGTTAAATCATACTGTGCTAACAATCATTTGGTACTAACAATCAATGGCTCCCACTTACAGTGTATATATATTTCCAGATCGCTTAAGTGCTGCACACGTTACATTATTTAGTAACTGCACAGCTACTTATCTAGCCACAGCTGCCCTGGGGCTGACTGAAGGGGCCATCTCCATTAAGACAACACATTCATACATAGATAGATGTAGTCTCAACAACAATTTCCAAGGACAAAAGCGCTAACCACTGAGTCATGGCGTCCCTTGTAAACTCCTTACACACTCTGCGGTTATATTGTTGGGGTAATAACATGTTGTTCCTCCATCAGGATTATCTGCACGAAACACTTAATCACCTCTGATAAACCAAGTCGTTCGTAATCACAGGCCGCGCTGAAATGGATCTCCCCCGCCCCCGATCCGAAGTCTGCCAAACGCCCACGTGGAGCCTCGGAAGCGCGGGGCGGGTGGGTGTACTGTTTTTGTATTTTGGAAGCGCGAGGGTGTGTGTGTGTGTGTGTGTGTGCTTTTTTTTTTTGTAGCTCTGAGCGCTTGCCAGGTCTAAAATAGAAGCGTTCTTCTCACTCAGCAGCTTCACACAGTCTTTATTGGAGCCATTTATTCCACTTTGTGTCAGCCACGTGCTAAGTCTCTGCACTCCAACGTCAGAGCAGCAAAGTTTTATCCTCATCTATCCGGGTTACGTATATTAACTGTTACTTAACTGGCAATGCTTCTCTAACAGAAAATATCTAATTACATCACAGATTTGAACGACTATGCAGGACAAGGGTTCAAGCGGGTGGATGAAAAGCAGAGGGAGGCATTTGGGCGCAAGAATTGATGAGAAACAGAAACAGAGATGCAAAAACTGCTAGTGAAGTTTAAAGAAGAGCTATACGTGAGGTTTTGAGCACATTTGTGACATGTGGCAAAATGATTGAGTGATTGTTATCATCAAGAAAGTCACAAAGAATATTCCCTTCAGTGTTTAGACCAGTGGTGGATTTGATTTCTGTGAAAAGTACAGCTGCAATACTAATGCTATTGTCAACTGTCGGCGTGTTCGTTATTAGATGGAACAGAAGACGGAGGCTCGATCGATTAAAATCAATCATAGTTTTATTCCCTCATAATACAATTCTAAAACACAAGTGATGTGAGCGCTACATCTCCCTAACAGCATGTTGGTGGTCCAGCGGGAGAGAGAACACTTCCTGTGTTCAAGCAATATATATAGGAACAGGAAGTAGTAGGCGTGTCCTTGTCGAAGAACCAATCAGCGCTCTTGGAATGTTGTCGTCACTTCCTCTTCAATCTGACTCCATGATGTTTGAATGCATTGTCCTCTTCAGTTCAGCCCCCTTCCCCCGGTGACTTCCAGGGCAAGAACAAAGAGCAATAAAATGGAGAATGTCCGCCCAGTTGTAAAAAAACCCAGGTTCAGCTAAAACTTAAAGCACAGGTTTAATAGATGAACACCGTTATATATATCATCACTAAAGCCTAGTATGATAAAAATATGTATAGAAATAGTTCCACATTATATAACAATATTTCCACACAACCAATCGAGGCTGGGACAGAGGCAAGGGCTGGGTCACTCAGAGCAGAGGTTCCCAACCTTTTTTGTCTTGCGTACCCCTTTAGTCGTTCATTTCTACACAAAGTACCGCTTGCCTGGAGGATCCTGCCAATATATCTACAATATCAACTAAACTCAGATTATTCAGTGTTTAGTTCAGGTGTATGATCAAAATGATCCAAAAAGACTCTCGAAACTTGTTTTTTACTGAAACATTTGACTTTCCTTTGAAAATAAAATGGAAAATCTTCTCAGTTTTACCTTTTATTAATCTGAAATAATGCCAAGTACCCCCTGCCAAGTGCTCACGCCTCTTTTTTGTGTGAAGAAAGAATCAACATATGAAGACATTCATGCCGCCCATATGTTCTACTCTGACGAGGCAAAATGATCAACGTTATATCATCCAGGTAGGCTGCGCGTCTCTTCTGCCCTTCTTTTCCCTTCCTGCTGTAGCGCAGTTAAGCTTTTCTCTCCATGAGCCGATTAAGGTCATTTCTCCTGGCCTCGCACATCAGCCTCACTGTATTTAACCATGAGAGAGGAGTGACCGCCGCGTAACATCAGGGAAGTGTGCACGTACTTGCACGCGTGTCGGTGCATTGACATGTCGATGCCCGTTGTCATGGGAATACATTTGTTGAACAGCTGATCGTTGTTACATGGCTGATGGTGCGAGGTTTGGAGCGGGCGCGTGTGAACACGGACTGAACTAACTTTAGTTTTAGTTTAGTTTAGTTTATTTATTTGTTTGAGCAGTTGACCTGCTCAAAGGGAATGGGCCGAAGCCAAAGGCTTATAAGCGCCCACCCCAAAAATAAAAACAATAACATTACATTTAACATTTGCAGGGTAGCAAATCATAAACAAAGAAACATAGAGCAAAGTAACAACAAATAATGAAGAACAATTAAAAAAAAGCAACAGCAAAATAAAGAAACAACAACAAAAGAATGTGCTACAACTCATATCTGAGAAATATAAACTCTATGTAAACTTTTTTTAAATGTACCAGGTTATTGCAAAGTTTGATGTTTTGATCTAGATTATTCCATATTTCAACACCACGTCTCGTGGGACACATGCTTTTCATGGTTGTTCTGGAGTACTGTTTATCGAAGCTCATCTTACCTCTAAAGTTGTATTTGACTTCTCGTTTGCAGAACATATTTTGTATACTTTCAGGAAGCAACTTTTGTGAGGCTTTGAACATGATGTGAGCCATCTTAAATTCAGTAAGGTCCTCAAATTTCATTGTTTTTGATTTAAAAAATAAAGGATTTGTATGTTCACGGTATCCAGCTAAATGGATTATTCTTATTGCCTTTTTCTGAACTTTAAACTTAAAAGTATATGTAGTTGAATCTAGGGCGGTCTCGGGTCGATCCAATATTTGTAAAAACGCCCTTAGAGCAGTGTTTCCCAACCTCAGTAAATAATAATATACAACCTCAAAGTGCTGATCAAAGGATGAAGGGAGAGAGTTCACATTTCTGCCTATTGTGGTTTAGTTTAGTTTATTAGTTGATTTGACAGGGACCAAGCACATGATACATTCATCTGAACAAAAAGATGGTTTGTACCAGATTTAGCTAATGCTAATTTCCATCTGCAGGCCCCGAGCAGATGCACAGTATTAAAACATTACAAATAACTGTCAGTAGCACTAACAAACACTTATTATTAACATTAGCTTAACATAACATTTCAAATTTATCAGATGGTTTCCTAAAATGTGAATTAAGACTATTATTGTCCAAAAAACTAGGACTGCCAAACACAACATCGGATCAGTATATTTCTTGTCGGGACAGGTGGTGAAGACGAGGGGATGGAGAGGCTGAGGGGGCTGCTGGCTCTGCTGCTGCGGTGGAGATAAGGCAACAGAAAAGTTATAGTACAGATCAGGAGCATTCCAGACGACGTGAAGCTCCATGCTAGTTCCATCCCATTACCGTGCTATTATTGCCCCGTAAGAAGTACTATCGATTCTGCAACGTCAATGTCGTTTTTCCTCAATCCAAGCTGTGCGAATTACGTGTAAGACTTTGAAGCTCTCTGCGAAAGACTGTCGTGTGGATTTAGAAGCCTTAACACCTTTTGAATTAGTATGCTCCCGGTGTCTTGCCCATACTCTGAGCCCATATGGTTAGCGTGCGCGGCCTCCACTGGCATGCTGATCTCCATCCTCCAGTCCAACAGAAAGACGGCCATATTTTCCAATTTGTCTCGGGCGGAATAAGGCGGAATATTCATGTCTGTGGCTCGTCTAGTACTTAGTATTCATAAAATTACCCAAAATGTGCGATGAATAGGAATGGCGCAGATGAGGTGCCTCAAACACATTTATTCAAGTACAGTTACAAAGATATGCGGATCCCTCCAGGGCAAGATACTTTTCCAACAGTGTAGTGGCAATTCAAATCACGGGGGCAGGAGGATTTATGCAAAATGAATAGATATCTAAGTTTCATGGCACGGTATTATCAAACTATTAAGCGAGACACTGCTGAGGCCTGTACCACGAAGCTGGTTGAACATGTCCGGGATTTGTTCCTCTAACCCGGGTCGACAAACCCAGACATGGAGCTTTTGGAATCAGTGCTACTACAAAGCGTCTTATCAGTCGGTTTAGTTAACCCTGGGTTTCTCTGAGGATTTGTGAGGCGTTCATGTGAAACCGGAGGAGTTTAGGAATCCATCACTAAACTCATGACGAATGTTTTATACAGCGCCATGAACGGCACGAGTCTGAACCAAGCAGCAGATGGGGAGTATGTTCACATTTGTTGACAATATTACAACTGAAAGGTAACTCGTAGTATTCTGGGGATGAGAAATAAGCATTTTTCATGTCGTCATCTAAAATCTGCATCAGGCACATGTGTACGATGTTGCTACCTAAAATCCATGCTCTCGTTCAAATAAAGGACTCCTGTTGCCGCCGCTCACGGTGCTTCCTCCTCTTCCCTCCGCAGAGTTTGGCTGAGAAAGTGGAGGGTCCTCTCCTCTGATTGGTCAAAGAGCCGTCGTCTTATCTAAGTTGCGAACTAAACCCGGTCCAGAGCAGGTTATGCGCTGAGGGCCTGTGTCCATGGAGATCTACCCTGATAGAAAGTGGTCCAGTTTTATAGTATGTTATAAAACCAGGGTTTATCTAGAACTCACCCTACTAAATGTAATATTGATTGAAGACAGCTGGAACAAAATATCCAGTAGTTTCACTTCCTGATCCTCCAAGTGAGCTACCATAAGACCCTCCCATCTCCCCCCTCCTCTTACTCCTCTTCGCTGTGCAGCAGTTTCAATAAAGAAACAGGGTGATGGTTAGTGTTTTTACTCCGCGATGAAAGGAAGAGATCGAGAGGCGAGGAAAGCATTTCCTGGATATGTACAAAGAGAAGCTTTTTTGGAGCTGCCGTCGCGCTGCTGAGTATAGCTACTGGTTAATGTTCAAAGATGACTTTATGGACATTTTAAGTGAGTAAGTATGATTTTGATTAGAGAACAACTTTGTAACAACCGTGGCATGTACAGTAGCTCTAAAAAGTAGTGTTTGCAAAATACCCCCCTTTAAAACCATATTGTTAAGAGGATTGCAGTACTTTAGAAATCCTAATCATCATCTAAAAATGCCTTGACGAGCCTTTAGAGGGAGCATTAGTGTCATACTTAAAATGATGTAAGTATTTAATATCTCCTTTTCAATAAAAAGCCTGCACTGAAAGAAAGACAATAGGAAATCCAAACTTCTATAAGCAGAAAGTGGTGGTGCCATATAAGTCGAGATTCTTTATCGCTGCAGTGAGTGGCTGCAATGCAGCACCGTGACTGCTCTGGTTTCCCCCATCAAACAAAAACATGACAAATACCTCTGACCGAGATCCTGGATGAGATCATGTGTAGAAGAACAGGAAATAAAGTTGAAGGTGTGCTGCATCTTTCAAATGGTGGATTTTATGTGATTTGACACAGTGGTATTTTGCAATAAATCACCTCCTTGTGTAACATCTTTTTTCCACTACTATGAGGTTTTTGTTTCGTTTTACTCTCCAAACAATGCAGCATCTTTAAATGTTGTTTAAAATAAAATTGGTGTCTAATTCTTCTCCATGTGTTGTCCTCGTTTCAGAGTGCTGCTGTCCTCCTCCTCAGACTGACCCGTGACCTCCCGTTGATGTCCCGCTGTGCTCTGATGTAAATACCTCCGTCTGTTTACCCTGCCCTCATCACATGCTGCCTCCAGGGGGCACTCTGCTCTCTGTCAGTGTCTTGAACCTCTGCAAACAACAAAGGGCTGTTAGTACGAGCGTAAACAAACAGGGGAGGGGGGTCTGAGGAGAGGCCAGATAAATAGCTCGGAGACACAGGGGCCTGCACTCCGTCATGTGGCGGGACGTAGAAGGCACACACTGGATGCAATTTTGAGAGGATTATCTCAATTGGAGTCCAATTTTAAGGATTATTTCTGGATGGGATAGACCGCTGTAGTAGTTGTCATTCAAGCAGTAACGCGATAATTCATACATTCTGGAATTGGGGCAACATTAGCTCAGCTGGCGAAGACAATAAGAGTCACACTTTACTTTACTTTACTTTATAGCACAAACTTTTAGACCCAAGGGCCACATCGGGTTTTTGCGAGGTCCGAGTCGGTAGCAGTGTGTCAAACAATTGCAACTTTAAGCTCGACTGTACTCGCCTAAAACAACAAAAGATCAGCACTACACCAAATGACATTTTGAAGGCATTTTTGGCATGAAAAGCAGAAAAATTGTGTGTTAACATTTTGTGCTAGGGGCCATTGCTAAATAATAAAATATACAGCTGACTTGCTAATTAAATTTTTCATTTCTGGGTATTTATGGGAAAATAGTCAAATGTTACATGATGTTGTTTACCCTTTTTAGTCAGAGCTAATCCGCTGTGCAGGGCTAGAGCTAACTCCTGCCGCATCTTTAGCTATCAGTGTTTTAAAAAGTTATAAAATAAAAACCAACCACTTTAAAATGACTTTAAAATAGGCAAATTATGCTATGAGGCTAACTTTTGCACTCTTTGAAAGGCTTGTCAAAAGTACTATAATGTTTTATATTGTAAATCCATGGAGCAGTAGTTTACAGCTTGTGCTATGCTATCTACTGTAACTCAGACTGTCAAATTTAGCTTAGCTTCCCCCATAGCGTTCAGCGCAGGCTAGCTGAAGCTCGTTCATGCTAACAATTTGTCCTGCTCCATTACTCAGAATAAGTAAAAATGGTAAAAGGATCAAATGAGGACGATGCTGTGCATGTTAAGACAAACACGTGAAGGTCAGAAAGACAAGCCTGTCTTCAGTAATGATTTAAAGAGGGGCACAAAAGTGTCAATGAAAAGTCCATAGGAGCCAGGCATGTCCGGAGCCTTATGTTTACAGGAAATAGTCGGCCACAATAAGTCCATTTTTAATTTTACAGTTTATGCTATCTACAGTATAGAGCTCAACAGTCCCACCCACCTCCGGTCACGTGTATGGGTCCGGACGTAAAATATCCCATTGATTTTTAGCATCGATTTTTCGCTAGCTAATCAGCTTTATGCTAACTCATGGACATAAAACACACAAGGTTAAATTGAAGATTTGTCTAAAATGTTAGAAACTAAAAAGTGATATGGTAATTTCGCAGTTTTTTTCAAGAATTTAGTGTTTTCTTTCTTGTAAAATACCCACACAATGGCCGGTAGTTAGCGCATAGCTGATTAGCCGGCGTTGTGCTTTTAAACTGTTGAATTGAATGAATTTTTCTAAAAAATCGATGCTAAAAATTACTCAGACACATGACCAGAAGTGGGTGGGTCTGTTGAGCTCTATTGTTCGACTTTCTGTAGTAGCGTCACAGCGCCACACACAGGCCCGGCAGATGTATTGCACACAAGTGGCTCCATGTGGATGCACACATCTACTGTGCTGGTTCAGTGTTTACAGTGAACGTTTTTGAAATTCTATGTGTCTAGTCATCGTCTGGATATATAGCCTTAATGGTGTCTTTGAGTGAAACACTTCTCCTTCTAAACCTACTGTAGGTGTGACTCCCAAGTGTTACTGACTGGCAATATCCCACCTGTTACTCACAGAACAGTTGGCCAGTTAGCAGCGTCTTCTGGCGCTGACATGTACATATGTGTGAGGCTCACGACAGCTGCTGACAACATGCTTACCACATGTTACATCAGGGGCATTTACATATTAATCAGACATGTTTGGTCTCATCTTTTCTTTATTTTTCTGCAGGCATTACAGAAGCCTTTGTTGGATGTAAGTAGTACAGAATAATACTATGTGCTTTAAGATACACTTTTCATGCGTCCCCGTGTTGTTCCTGTTTTGCCGAGGTTTGATGGAGAGCCGGTCGAATGTCCGCCGGAACGATCGTGATAACCGGGGCAATACTGGCCGGAGTCATCCTGCTGTGCATCATAGCAGTGCTCTGTTACTGCAGACTCCAGGTAACGCAGAGTACCGTTTTATATTAACATGGTTATAAACAGGATGGCGATATTGAGTTTCCTTGTGTGCGCTGTATAAATAAAGTTGCCTTGCCTTACTAAAGTCTGCCTTTAGCTGCATGGAAACAAGTTTGTGGACATACCAGAGCCCAACATCAGAATCTCTATAACCTAATGGGGGCCTGCACAAGCACTGATTAGGACTTGTTTGGGGAGAGGTGTTGGAATGTTATTTATAGGCTCTGTGCCTGGAATGAGCATAACTAACTGGGTAGCTAGGAAGTTAGCGCAAAACCAATTGTTTTGTTCTAATCGGTAAAAAGAAAAAATGACGCAATTACGTAGTATCAATCGAGTGTTGATAACCTATTATTGGCACCCTCCCCTTTGGCGCTGCGTTTTCTTTGTGACCAATGGAGAGTTTGTCGTGTCTTGCCGAAATAATATACAATATTTAAAAAGTATATAACAGAAAATAAGCAGATGGCAGAAAACCACTTACAACAGGGATGGCCAAAGGCTGGCCTGGGGGCCAAATGTGGCCCTCAGACCAACTTCTGTGGCCCTCAGGCTTCTTGCTGAATTGGCACACATTGGCAGCTCCATTGCAAAAATAAAAATAAAATGGTATAATTAGGATGATCTTGTTCTACTTTCTGTGGTAGCGGCGCATTGGCAGATATGGTACTTTTTACAACAAAACAACAGCAAAATATTAATAGTAATAATTATAAAGGCATAAAAGTTAAGTTTAATGTATGCTCTTGCACAATTGTAACCTCAAAAATGTAAAATAAACCTCCACTAAATTAACTGGGCGGCACGGTGGCACAGCAGTTAGCGCTCGTGCTTCGCAGTAAGAAGGTCTGGGCCCGATGGGACATGAGTTTGCATGTTCTCCCTCAGCCTGTGAAGGTTTGCTCCGGTTTTCCCTACCTCCACAAACGTGCACAGTTCTCCAGGAGAAATAATGTCTGTGAGTGTGAATGAAGGGTGGCTGGTTTAGATGTGTTTATAGCCGCACTTCTGTCAGAAAAGCGCTATTCAAATAAGCTTTCATTCCATTCCAATTGATAAACTGAATGCCTAGGGCCTCAGGAGGAGCTTTGGGTAAACAGGAAGAGCGATGCTTGAGGAAGAGTCGAAAGCTAACATTAATTTGATTCATCATAAATGTTTAAAGAGTGTCACAATCAGACCCAATTAGCTCTGAAAACAACTGGCATGACTTATTAACGATGAAAATGGGGACAGGAAACAGTCATGACACCACATTAAGTTTGCCAAAGCATTCTGTGCTCATCATTACTCCCACAGTGTCACTCCTGTAGACCCTCACCTCTGCGTATGTCCCGATCTAACAGTCCACTTTGGCGCACCCACAGTACTACTGCTGCAAGAAGCCGGAGCCGGAGGTGGGCATGAGCTCTCTGGGGGCCGACCCGCTCTCTCACTTCCCCTGTAACGCCTGCACCGCCCTGGAGATGGACGGCACGGACATCACCCCGGTGTCCCTAGACCAGCTGGGCACGTCCGCCTTGCCCTCGCCCCTGCGCCTCTGTCCCTCCTGCCCCCCTCCTGTCCCTCCTGCTCCCCGCCGGGACTGTCCCACCATCACCACCAGGACGAGCTGCACAACGGGGGCGAGAGGCTGGGCTTCCACACCTACTACGAGCCGCCCTCCCGCTGCCCGTCTACTCTCCCCCACACGCCCTCCGCCCTGAGTCTGAGTTTCTACGGCTCCTCTGAGATGTTCCCGCCCCCGCCGCCTCAGCTACAGTCCTACAGCACTGACGTCTGACTACATTCATAACTGTGAGAATGCTTCATATAAAGCACACACTGCACCAGAGTCAGGAGTGAAGCACATTTGCATAAACTGTACAGCAATCGAAAAAGAAGCCACTGAAAGATTGACGGCGCGATGAGTATCTATCTAGAAAAAAATATTCCTTGAATACCGATGGGAGAACATGTGTTAACAATAATACAAGACAAGAGACTCTTGGATCCTCGGTCTAGTTTGCACACCACAGAAATTTACTACCAAGGCAACGTTTACGTTTGCCTTCATCAGGCAAGGTTTGCAAGAGATTTCCCTTCTTTCTTGACATTTGTCCAGCAGCATGTGCACCCTTCCTTACAAAACTGAAAGTACATTTCTAAATAACATGTAGAAGGCAAGACTGTAGATCACTGGGGGAAAAACATATTTAAAGAGATCAATTTGAAACTTTCAGTGGAGATTGCTGACATAAATCTACGGGAGGAAATGTATTGCAGCAAGTGTTGTATCATTTATTATGTTCATATGGAAATAAGGAAGGCATATTATAGATACAGACAGCATTCTGTCATACAAGGGGCGTGGCCTTGCCGAGGTGAAAGGAAGTATGTTTTGGGAGAAAACAATTTTTCAATTTTTTTAGCCGTTTTCTGGCAGAATATAAACTTATTTATCACACACAAAATAAAGTCAAGTCTAAATTGGGTCAATAATATGGATGTTTTTTCACAGCAAATTGTCCAGTAGAAACGAAAAAACGGCAGTCATAGCATGTAGCATGATGCTAACATTCTCCATTATTTATGTATTTATGGGCTGTTGAACTACTTTGCTCCTCTCCATGTCTTTGTATCTTTATTGGGCAGAAAACTATATTCATAATTCAGCATTTATTAAAGTAGTTTTTTAATAGTAATTATAGAAAGTTTAGATTTTTCTCCTCTTTGTTCTCCCCTTCAACTGCTTCAAACATCACCATAATATGGGCGATTCCGGAGATGCCGTCTGTATCTTTTCACAATTACAGTTATTACGTTAATTGTTTTGAAAAACATAATGGAAATAATTGTGAACATGCTTCATACAATTAACATTTTTTAATAGCACAAAATTATATATTTGGCAAAAAATATAAATCATTTTGATGAGTATTGTTCTAGTCATTGAGCAGCCCAAGCATACTGTGTGTTGTTGTCCCACGAAATGTGTGCTATTTTGGCCTTAAAAAAAAACATCAGAATTATAAAGACAGGTTTAAAAATAATATTAACAAATGCTTCTGGAGAAATGTTGTTATGTGTAAGAGTGTATACTCTGGTGTATAAAGCCAGGCACGACTTAAAGTCACTTAATATAACACCTACTTAAACCAAATCTTCCCTGTGTAATGGGGGAGAAAATGGCCTTTTGAAGTTTCAAGTTGACTCAGTAAAAGAACTTGTTTCTGTGTAGATTTAACCGTGATTTCCGATGAAAGCAAACAGAAACAAAACCCTGAACTTTAAAGATTTGAGCATTGCCTGCTGTGTCTCCCCTTTACAAACCTGTCGGGACTGAAAAAACAGCGTAATGAGCCAAACAGGCACACTAAAGGGAGACATTATTGTGGGAGTGCAAATATCTCGTAGGGTCGTCACAAACTACAAAAAGTACAATGTTTTCACTTTATTATGACAACAATGTCCTACCACAAAATCCAGATGTACAGATTTGTTGGTAATATAATGATTTATTGATAACTCCATAAAGCACTTGAGTATTTATGACACCTCACCTCGAGAACCCTATTCTTTCAATTAATTTTGCCGGTGCGTAGAAATAGAGCTGAAACTGAACTTCTGTTTACCACATGCAGCTGAAGACTGTCACACCAGTGTTTTGCTCTTCAGTCAAGCCTAGTTTCCCAGTTCCCTATTGAAACTGTAGACCCTTCATCCCCCGGGGAAGCTGCTAATTGTAAGAGAAGACATTCAGAAGTGAAGCACCGTTCAGTGAAGGTAAAAAGAGGCTTCGGAGATGTTCCTGTGGGAGCTGTATTCCTCTCCCATCACTCACTAATATGACCCAAATGTACCTTTTGCCTTGTTTTGTTCAAAATATTTTACAACTTTAGTCATTTCTGATATTATTCATCTTTCCCTTGACATTTTCTAAATTATATCCCGGAAAGTTTTCACAACTGCTCTGAGGACGTGCGATGAACCCTGGGATTAAACAAAAGAGACACTTTATGTAGCATTTTGTGTAATTGGCAAAAGGCTATTTCTGACTGCCCCATTTAGCTCCACATAAAATGAAATAAAACACTTTTTTTGAATTCAATGGTCTTTGTGGAGTTAAAGTGCATATGACACCAGGAAACAGTTAACACAATTATGCTTAAAGCCACACTGTGGAACATTCCAGGTCATTTGTGGCTTAACAGTCACACAACCAGGGTTGCCAGGAATTGGGCGGCTTTTTAAGCCTTGCCGCGGGTGAACAAAACTGTCCGTGTTTTTTTGCCTTGTTGTTTTCAATGTCCATCCATCCATCCATCTATTTTCTTCCGCTTTATCCGGGGCCGGGTCTCGGAGGCAGCAGTCTCAGCAGAGATGCCCAGACTTCCCGATCCACACACACCTCCTCCAGCTGTTCTGGGGGACCCCGAGGCGACACCAGGCCAGCTCGGAGACATAGTCCCACCAGCGTGTCCTGGGCCTTCCACGAGACCTCCTCGCCATAGGACATGCCTGGAACACCTCCTCAGGGAGGCGATCAGGAGGCATCCGGAACAGATGCCCTAGCCTCCTCAGCTGGTTCCTTTCGACGTGAAGGAGCAGCGACTCTACTCCGAGCTTCTCCCGGGTAACTGAGCTCCTCACCCGATCTCGAAGGGTGCGCCCAGCCACCCTGCGAAGGAAACTCATTTCGGCCGCTTGTATTCGCGATCTTGTCCTTTCGGTCATTACCCAGATCTCATGACCATAGGTGAGGGTGGGAACGTAGATCGATCGGTAAATCGAGAGCTTTGCCCCCGACTCAGCTCCCTCTTCACCACAACAGTCCGATACAGCGACCGCATCACTGCTGACGCTGCACCGATCCGTCTATCGATCTCACGCTCCATCCATCCCTCACTCGTGAACAAGACCCCGAGATACTTGAACTCCTCCACTTGAGGTAAGGACTCCCCACCGACCTGAAGAGGTGACGCCACCTTTCCAGTGGAGAACCATGGCCTTGGCCGCTTCACACTTGGCTGCAAACCGCGGTATTTTTCAGTGTAAAATAGAATATGTCTGTCTTATTTTTTAAATCAAAATCACTAATTATAATGACAAAATCTAAAATCCAGGCTTTGGGAGCTTCTTATTCAATAAGAGAAGGAGAAAGGGAAGCGGTTTCTCATCATTGCATGAGCACATGGGCTCTGTTTAAAATTCCAGCCACACCTTATGTCCGCGGGTTTTGGGCGGTTTTTCAGATATTTCTGGGCGGGTTTGGCTGCCCAGACCTGGCAACCCTGCGCACAACCCTGATACATAAACAAACACGCTAGCAATGCCAAACTTTCTTCTAGAGCTACAATGCTTTTTCTGCCATTTACGATCAAAATAAAGCAGTTAGTAGAGGATGTAATTTTTTTTTTCTGCTGTGATAGCACTGGATGTCAACAAAAACAATATTGAGGCTAGCTTAGCGCACATTGCTCATTGAGCAAATTTAACAAATTCCGCGCGCTGAGTCACGTTGCTCGATTCAATGTCAAAATGGAGGCACAAATGTGTATTCTCAGATATTTTTGACGTTTTATAGCATAAGGCAGCCATTAAGGTTGTTCTGAGAATTAGCGATAGCATTAGCTACATTGTAAACACAGCATGGTATCGGCATAGGAAATCGGATTGGGTACTCGCCGATACCGATGTCAGAAAAAGCAAGCACACTTATTCACATAAAGGCATCGATAAAGTTAGTTTGGGGATTTTTTTTCTTCTTTTTTTAAATGTATTTTGACCAATAAAAGGGAAGCGAAAAAAGCTTGGTTTTCAATTATTTTTATTGAAATATGTGGAATATGATATACAAACAACTTGATGTTTATTCTGACAAGCTAAATGATCTGTTTATATTCAATCCAAAGCACAAAGTCAGACTTTCAACAATAGTCATTTTTTAGCTGTCCCCTCTCGATTTACCCCCAAACAAACCTGTAGGAAGTTGGTGTCATCTGAAACCCAGTAATGAAACCAAACAAGAAGAGGACATTGTGAAAGACCAGTGACACAATAACAATAGTATCTCTGTTCACTCCCCTCTCCTCTCCTCCTTCCATTACCTCTTTCACTCTTCTTCTCCAGTCTCATTTAAATACAGTACCTGGAGGGCTATGTCGCAACGCTTTGCCTGATATCCCATGACAGAGAAATCAGCTTTTATTATAGTCACTGGACGACATACAAAGTTTTCCGAGCAATTTTTGTATATTTCATAGACGTGCAAAATCCATATTTGACACTTAACATTAATCATATATAATTAAAACACGTCCTGGAACGGCTTTAAGTGACATTTTTGACCAGTACTTTCTTCCACATTGACTTTATGGACATTTTGAGAGAATTAAAAATAATAATAATAAAGTTTAATAATAAAGTTTGTTCAAGTTTATGATATGTTGTGAACACAAAGTAAAAGCCTTTAGTGTATGGACAAAATGGCCACTTCAACACCAAACAATGGCCTCCCTGGCATTTTCTAGAATCTTTTCTAAGTGGCACTTGATGAAGGTGTTCTTGTGGGTGTTTGTACACAATATTATATAACTTGAATAAAATGTGACCTGAAATTGATCAAGCGGTTGATGGTTTTGTTATTGCTACTTGCAAATGTCGACAGTTCCATTCCAAAAAGGGTGCATACTGTCAAACTTTGGATGTTACTTCAAGATGCTGAATCAAAAGAACAAATGTCAAAATTGGTCAACACTGATTTATCGGAGACATCTCCGGCAACTTTAAGCCATCGTAACGTTATGCGGTTGTTTTCCGTCAAAAACATGCGGCAAGGATGGAACACAAAACCGTCGTCCACATCTTTAAAGCCCATAATCCATCAGCAGACCTGCCCTAAGGAGTTTGTCCACTGAAAGTGTGTTCATTACGGCACCATGGATTAGCTAGCATGGTGTTAGATTAAAAAAAAAGTAAAAGCCTGTACTGTCATTCCCACTGTTTACCGCAGAAGGCACTTCTGGACAATTTGTTTTGTATTTACAGTATATTAATGTAACAAAATGTGTTAAATTTGCTTTTTCCTTTCAGTATGGTAAACTCAGAAATGTACACACAAATAGAAATCTAATTATAAAGCATTTGTATCAATATCATGAACCTATAAGCTAGTTTGTTAGCATTTCTGTGGCGATGACCCTGAAAGGTGACCCAGAAAGTTGGGAAATGTGCCTAAAAACTCATCCCTGTCAAGAATTTGGAAGTTAGGAATGAGTTTGGACACAAGTAACAATTTAATTTACTCACTGCCTCTTTCATTGTTTGCAAAACCCCCAAAATCCTGTTCAGGGCCATTAACCTCTTAACCCCCGAGTGCATTTTCTCCAGTTCAGCTTTACCCAAATCTAAAGGCTTCTCAACTGGAGTTTACAGCCTATAGGCCAGTGTCACGCCTCATTGAAAGCTAAGACCTACAAAAATGATATAAATGGATCGGCTTCCTTGCGTTGTTGCCGTGTTGTCGCCATTTTTTGATTTTTTTTATTGCTTTTTGTCACGCTTTTGTTGCTTTTTGTGTGCTTTTTTGTCACTTTTTTGATGCATTTTTTGTCACTTTTATGTCGCGTCTTCGTCACATTTTTGTCACACATTCGTTGCGTTGTTATGTTTTTGTCACTGTTTTTTTTTAACGTTTTTTGCGTTTTTATCCTCGTTTCGGGTCACTCTTTTTATGCTTTTTTTTCAAGAAGCTCTTAGATTTGGGTAAAGCCAAACTGGAGAAAATGTGCTCGGTTCAAGTGGGGGCTAAGAGGCTAAGCACGTTATGCCCATTTTGAGATCAGGTCAGTATTTTTGGTCTGTTATCTATGGGGTTGACATTATCCTCCAATGAAAACAACTAGAGCTGCTCTAATAGTAGTCTTTGTTTTGGCTATTCCTGAACTAAAAGCGATGTCAATTTCAGGAATCCCCTAACCTCAGCAACTGAGAAAACGGTCTTATATGGCTTCTTATTCTTCATGTTGACACTTGATATTACCTCTATATGGGGAACTATGTGGAATTGAATTACATGTGTGAACAGGGGCTGCTGGGAATAAAATCCAGGCTATTGTACTAGTCATATTATACTGCGCTTTGTGGGCCAATATCCTGGTATACATTTGTTTTTATGAGCATTTCTTCTTCTACTCCTAAGGTGTGAAAAGAAAGAGTCACGAGCCAACACACATCCAAAGTGTTAGCGTAGTGAAGTGACTGTAATTTTGTGCAGGTTTCTTTTCTTCTTTTATTTTTTTTGAATGATCCTGGAAGAAGAATCAAAATCTTCCACATGCTTTCCTTTTCGTGGTGAAATTCTTTGGGCTTTTTTTTATTTTTATCAATGGACTTTTTTGACCTCCCTTGAGACTCTGGAAGTAGTGGTTCGGAAGTTGAGTTCCTGTTTCTGGCTCGTGGACGGAAGAGTTCACCGGCCGCAAAAAGGGAACAAGAAACTCCTGGTGACTCAACCGAGCAAAGCTACTGTAAATAGGGAAGTGCGTGGCATACAGTATTTTTTTTCTTTTACTTATTAGGAGCCAAAGAAAGTAATAAAGAGCTATGGCGGGTTGTAATTAAAGTATTTTAAAAACATAACCATGTAAACAACTAAAATAAGTATTACTTAAACCAAATTCTACATGTTTTTAAATGAGTGCAAGTGCTAAATGTCGCCTATGTTTATTGCATTGATATTTTGGGGGTTGCGATCTGACAAGTTTGTGAACCCCTAACCAAATATAACTAGACATAACATTAATGTGTAGGCTAGTTTCTTTATTTTCTTTCTCTCCATTTACCCCTCTTCATTTTTGTACCTCCTTAACTCCAGTACACTTGTCATTTTGAAAAAAAATCTGAAAATATTCCCGTAGATAACATTGAAGTAGCCGACATATGCAGCGATAACTGGCCCTGATTGGGGACATAGCGGGTGTGGTCTACAGCCTGTTGTTGTGGTGCATTCATTCATGTGCTGTTATTCTCTGTCTGTTTACTTGCTCGGCCTGTTTGCTAACACGTCTGACTGCTCAGGCCTGAAATCACTGCTTCAGACGTCCTTGGCAACAACGCTTTCTCCCAACTCAGGCTTCACACAAGACACGCTGTCTGGAAAACCGAAGATCCTCCAGCACTGCAAAAGCACACCATTATCAACACAAGTCATCAATGAAAGTGTTGTTTTTTGATTGTTGTTTTAAATGTGCTTATTTGCGCATGCATCCAGACATGGGCCCAATTTTCTGCTAAAGCTGTAGGCTACTAAACACCTATTAGACCTTTCTCAAACTTTTCATAGTAGGCCTTTTGCTTATTTATTACTAGATCTTAGCAGTTATAACAGTGCTATACCAAGCCTGAAGGTTAAACTAGGTAGAATACAGGAGTGGAATGGGAATCAACACAGAAAATTCTCCTCTTTTGCTCTTTCTCTCGCCTACTATTTTATTGTAAATTGAAAGTGTTTGCTTTGTACTTTGTTGTATTGTCATTGTTTTGTTGTACAATTAATATAATGCAAAATAATAAAATCTTTTTTAAAAAATGCAATAATACGGTAGCCTAATAATGTAGGAAAAGGTGTGTCTCAATATGTAAAGGATAGGCTAGATAAAATGTTTTAAATAAATCTGAATCTTGTATATTTCTTAAAGCATAATTTACTTGACTGCATGTTACTTAGCCCCACGTGTATTACGTTACGGGCTTGAGGACCACAACAAAATGTAACTCGTGTATGATACATATTTGTGTCGGCATTCCAGCGGTGTAATGGTGATTTCTGAAGTAACAGAGAACAAAAGAGCAGACCTGGGTGCTGTGGGTGTGCCTCTGTCCCATATAAAGCCTGCTCGACCTGTGCATGCGAACTCAGACAGCAGGCTGCACCTGACACGCTGCTATTATTAGCTTTAGCTGTGATTAGCTTTAGCTGCTATTAGCTCTCTGATAACTAACTGCTTTCGCAACCTTCGGACTGTCTGTTTATTGCCCTGAGCGAGCGGACAAAGTGGACTTGATTTATAACATTTACGCCCATAAAATAAAAACAAAACTGCCTTCCCGCCTGTCCACGGATGCTGCATTGAACACCAGCACTGTTTCGTTTTTTCAAGACCGAGTGAGACGTCACATCGATCTCCAATCTTGTCACTGCAGAAGGATCCGAACAGGTGAGTGTTACTTTTGGAAAGGTACTTTTGCTACTTGTTGCCTAAAGCTTGGTTGTTTTTTGTGAGTTTCTTTATTTTTGTGCAAATAATGTGATAGCCAAGCATGTGAAAAGTAAGATATATATATATATATATATATATATATATATATATATATGCTAATAAATTTAAAACTTTGAACCATTATTTGATTAATTTTATTGTAATCATAAAACACAAGCCCCACTCACTGAGATTCAGAGATCCGAAATTCAGAATCTCTTTTTTGGTGGATTCCTCCTCTGGAGATTGCCTGTCTTCACGTCTGAGGCTCTATTATAGAACTATTATAGATAATATAATATTACAAAGAACTATTATAGATAATATAATATTGCAAAAGAACTATCATAGATAATATAATAGTTCTATTGCTTTTGTAAAAAGATCTGTGCTATAAACGCTTTTCACGTCTGGAAAAATCAGCTGTCCACCATTCACCAAAACATCTGGTGAAAATCGTAGAAATTAACAATGTTAGCCATAAAATTAGGGCTGCAACTAACGATTATTTTGGAATCGATTAATCTATCGATTATTTTTACGATTAATCGATTAATCGCTTGGCTGTGAAAGGTGTAGTAAAATTGTATATGTTTAAAATTTTTATCACATAAATCTAAAGCGGTGCCGCTTGAGGACATGTTGATGGAGTAAACTTAAAATGAATGTTTGTTGGAGGCTCTTGGCGCTAATTCTGCTTTCTGATTGGTTGAGACAAAAACAGATATTCATGAAATTTACAATGTATATTTATACAATGTATATAATAAATATTTACAATGTACAAAACACTACAGACACTAACTATAAGAAACAAAATAGGTCTGTGTGAACCAGAAAACGATTAATCGATTACTAAAATAGTCGTCGACTATTTCAATAATCGATTAGTTGTTTCAGCCCTACATAAAATGGTAATAATGGGTTGATAACAGGGTCGAAGCAGGATTTACTTGAATATCATCAGTTCTTCAAATGTCATGCACACATAGATTTTGAGTTTAAATGTTGGCCTAAACAGTATTGTTTTCCTGTTGGCAGACCTCGGCCCTGTCTCTCCTGCCGGTCTTCTGCCTTGCTGACCTTGTGACTGCTGAGCACCATGATGCAGGAGGTGGCTACATTTCTTGCCAATGATGCCCTGGTGGCGGAGGAGCTGTGCGAAGAGGAGATCCTGATGTGTCTGGGGGCCGACTCTGGACCCAACTTTACTGTAAGAACATGTCAATATCACACACTTTTTTCCCTCTCGGTTTTCAATTTGATTTCATTCATCTACATTTATCAACTAAGCCAATACCCAGGCCCTATACCTGACTTTTACCCCCCATTTTGTGGAGTCACATTCTTTTTGCCCCATAAAATATCTGTTGTAAAAGAGGTCATTTGTGAAAAAATATGCCTGATTCTCTCCTTTCACAAAGATGAACTCTCCTCTCTCAAACCGCTTTCTCTCCTTGGTTAAGATTCTGACCTTGCTGTCGGCAAAGGTGTTTTGACTTTTCTGCCCTGGAAAACCTATGTACTGGTGGCCGAGGAGAGGTTAGAACTCATCTGTCAAATATTTCATGAGGTGGCACTGAGGAATTAACTGTCCTTTGGGCTGCAGACTTGTCTTATTGGGGCTTCCACGAGCCTGGCCCTCAATGCAGCAGCTCACATAAAAAATTTAAAAACTCACAAATGAAATCTTTGTTGACAAGCGTGGCAAATTTATTATCAGCTATATTATGCATCGCCTGTTACTCAAGATAACACAAAACAAATTCAGATTGCTCTAAAAAAAAATGAATACGATAAGGAAATAAATCTATCTTTCCCATCTCCTCCCTCTCGCTATGAACGTTTTCTCCATCATCTTCTTGTCACCATCATATCTCATCTGCCTGTAGCTCCTCGGGCGTGTTTTTTTTTTCTTTTTTTCTTTTTGTATTTGTCTCACAATGCAATCCAGCGGCACATCTGTTCAGCGCGGAGAGCCCTTCAGACGCGACACGACTCCGCGCGCGTGATTCTTGTGTGTAATCAGGCTTGACATGTGCCGCAGGTGCCCACGGAGAAAGGGGAGCGGCGAAAGAGTCGGCTGCAGATTATGGACGATGAAGAGGAGGAGCCCCTGGGGAAGTACCTGGTGAGGAGGGCTTACCGATTCAGTTACGAAGTGGATATTTCTTACATCTTTACTCGAGGCAACATCATCATTATGCCGTGTCGCGAGAGGCCTTTCTGTGCGTAAATTCCTCTGGGTGCCCCCCTCCTCTCACCCATCAATCCAAAGCTTGCGCTACTGGTTCATCTTCCACCTAGGTATCACCCGACCATGAATCTAAAAGGGTGATCTGCGACTGGTGGGTTGGGTCTCAAAAGAGGGTCCATGGAACCGGTTTTGGTGCTCTCGGGCCTCCTTGTAATGGTTCCCTTTGGCCTTGACAAAACAAAACATGAACATTGATATTAATTGACTGTGCATAACTTCAAGTCATAACAACGCCGCCCAAGAAGTAACTTCCTGTTTCCATCCAGCACGCCAAAATTAAAGCACACAGCTCGTTTCATTGATTAGTTCAGCAGGTACTTGCAACATTACAAGAATATAATTAAATACACACATTTGAAGTGTTTTGTCTGTTAATAGTTAGGCAGAAAGAAAGTTGAACTAATGAACTGCTGAACTAATAAATAAGATGGTGCTTTTATTTTGGTGTGCTGGATCGAAACACAAATGTTATGCCAGCAGTAATGTATCCGTCATCAGAGCGGATTTCAAATGTCACTCAACAAGAAGTAAAGCTCTTGTGCAGTAGATCTATTCAAAAATAGTAACAGTTGTCAATTTTTGTGGTGTCAGATTTCCTGCATGACAGTGTTTATTTACTGAGAAATTGTGCGATTTACAAGGTTAAAACATTGGGGAGAAAAACACATTATATATCACCAGTCTTCCATCTGACAACACATTATTTATAAACTCGGCCTAAAACCAAAAACTGCATGAAACTTATAAATGTGTAGTTTTATTTGTATTTTCCTAAGTTATATACAGTTTTAGCTTTGTTGGGGTCCTAATTGAATGTTTTTTTTTTATTCGAAAAACTAGAACAAAAATCAAACTTTTCACTTGTGTAAGTTCCATGCATTTCTTGTCGTGTTAGCATGAGCTAGCAAAAAAGCGAAAGCCTTAATTTATATTTACTATATTTTCGGTGACATATTGTGCAGCCCTTCATGTAGCCTCACGTTTTCCTTGCTTTTCAGAAAGAGAACGAGCGTCTCCAGCAGGCCAGCCTTCGCCTGGAGCAGGAGAACGACAGCCTGGCCCAGCGCCTCATCTCCAGCAAGGTGGCCCTGAGGAGGGCCCTGGACCAGGTACCGCACTGGGGCTAATTATAGAACAATGGTCCGCGCCAGAGCTGGGCCGAGCAGATAACGGCCAGCAATGACGGGCACGGGTAGCAGGCTGGGGACGGGGACAGGCTGATATAGCAACTCATACTATAAACTGTATATCATTTTTTATAAACCAAGCACATTTCCTCCAGTTCACCCAAATCTAAAAACGTCTCGATTTGAGTTTGCAGACTATAGGCCAGAGTAATGTGACAGCCAAGACCTACAAAACGGATCTAAGATTTTTCCTCGCGTTGTCGTCACTTTTATGTCGTATTTTTTGTGATTTTTTTGTGATTTTTTTGTCGCTTCTTGTCAACTGTTCTGCTGCATTTTGTTGCTTTTTTTTATCACTTTTTTGTTGCATTTTTGTGTGGGGGGGTTGATGCGTTTGTGTCACTTTTTTGCTTTTTTGTAATTGCATTTTTGTGGAGTTTTTTTGTTGCGTTTATGTTGCTTTATTTGCTTTTTCGCTACTTTTTTGTTGCGTTTTTGTTGCTTTTTTTGCTTTTTCATCACTTTTTAATCACTTTTTTTGTTTCATAAGCCTTCTCGAGTGTATGGACGAGCTTGAATCGTATCACTCTGTGGACTTTACCTGTTCATAATTCATTTTGCATTTTTCTGACCAGTTAGAGCCGGGCCTCCTTCAGCGAATAGCTTACCTGTCCAACGCGAGTCACACGCTCCTCCATTTAAATGTCACATGCAAAATAATGTCTCCTCAATTATTCAGAGTCAATATTGGGTCGACACAAGCGGCCTGGATCTGAAATGCCATTCGGACGCGTCGGCATTCATAACACAGAGCACTGTCCCATCTATCAAGCTCGCGATGGTGACTATAACGGCAGAGGGGAATGCATTTAACAGGAGAGACTTGGACGTGCAGAGAGGTGAAGAGTTGTAGGTTTTCTGGGGAACACAGGGGACGTCAGTGAGGTCGAGGAGGGTTGTATAGCTAAAATAAAGTAGGATGATGTCGGGTAGAGATCGTGCATTTATACACAGAAGGCATGGCTCGGCAGATAGGTCGCAGATTGTGTGTCTTACAGGTGGAGGTTTGTCAGTTCCGCCCCAGCTCTAGCCAGTGTCATTGTGTCTTTTGGGAAAATGCATACAAGACTGTACACTGCAAAAAGTAATCTTGAAACTAGAATGAAGTATGTTTGTCCTTGATTTGAGAGTCTAATTTTAAGAAATCTGTTCATGGGGCAAGATATTTACTAGGCGCATGGAGTTGCCTTGTGTATGAAATGTGCGGTATAAATAAACACGCCTTGCCTAAATTAAAATTTAAAAAATGGGTTTATTTCAAGTAAATTAAGATTTTTTTATCTAGTTTTGAGTGCGGTGATTTCTTTTATCTTAATTTAAGTGTAAATATCTTGCATATCTGCAACATACTGAAGTAACTTGCAATATGCGATACTGCTGTGCAATATCGCGATAATAATATTATTATTTCAACACTATATGTTCCATTCTAATTAAACATAAATGGTAAGTAACTCGTTTTTCAGCAAAATGTGTCAAAACAAAGGCTTAAAAAACACAACATCAGCATCACAACAAGACTAAAATGTAACTAAATTTGGAAATGTTTAACTAAAACTTTAACTCACTAGACTTTATCTTTTACAAATTTACAAATTCAGTGCATTTTTGGGCCACGTTTGCAAAACAATGTGTCCATCTCAGTCAGATGAAGACTTTAGTGATGTTGTGATATACAGTATTGTGGCTTCTTGCGATACGGATATTGCATCACCTGATATCGCGATACGATATTTTTTTGCGATATATTGTGCAGCCTTGCCATGGACAGATTTCTTGAAATTAGACTCTCAAATCAAGGACAAAAGTACTTATTACAAGAAAATGTTACTTATTTTAAGGCAATATTGTTTGCAGTGTATGATTGATATTATTCACAGATGTAGCACCAAGACAAATATTGGCCAAACATTGCTGATATGGCTGACTGTTGTCAAACTGATGGGTAAACAGTTCAAGAATGTAGCTATTGCTTCATTTTATGGCCTGGGTTTGAGTGAGGCCCTCTTTGCTAATTTTACGGCTGCACATTTGTTCTTTGTTTTGTGTTAAAAGGATAATATTTGGTTAATTTTAGTTAAGTGCTGTGTTTGTGTTGCAATGGAATAAAACCAGTTTTAGACCAGTTTGACAAGAAAAACACGACATCATTGAGACACTTCAACCAATCAGAGCATTATCATCTTGTGACCTTTATTTTGTTGTGCTCATCGCAGTATTGGTACAATAATCTGCCTGTTATAACATGTTAGGTTCCTACCTGCATACTTTTAGTTATGATTGACAATCTAAAAATATCCCAACACTAGGCCTGTCACGAGGATTACTATATCGACTTATCCTCCAATAAGTGACAGAAAAAACAATATATTTTTAGGCTCAATATTTATCATCCATCCATCCATCCATTTTCTTCCACCTGTCTGTTGCCGGGTCATGGGGGCAGCTGTTTGACCTCCAAACCCAATTATAAAACACGGAAAAAGGAGCAAAAAACCAACAAATTCGAGGGGAAAAAAACTTCCCACTGCCGAGTGTGGGGAGTGAACGAACAATGCAAAGTAAAGCAACTGTGAGGACTGCTATTATAGTATTACAACTATTTCCAGGCAGAAGACCAGGTGGACCAGCTTTCCAAAGAGCTTGTGCAGACACAACACCAGCTCAAGTCCACACAGGAGCAGATGAAGAGCAGGGATGAGGAAGCAGTCATGGTGAGACTTCACTCACAAACATACCGTCAGCAGTTAGAAAACCACGTACTTGAATGCTCCGTCGTCTGTGTGCAGTTAAAGGCGGTGTTCAGGAGGGAGCTGGAGAAGGCAGACGAGAACATCCAAAGGACGTCGGGCATCACCGCTGACTACAAGCAGGTGTTGGGTCGGAGCGCGGCAGCTGCAGTTGGCCGTGTGAATGCATGAATGACTAAAGGATTGTGTTTTCCCCTGTGCCGTCAGATCTGCTCCCAGCTGACAGAGCGCCTGGAGAGGCAGCAGGCCGCGCACAAGCAGGAGATGGATGTCATTAAGGTAAGATGTTCTTCGTCTGCACACTAGGGTTTCTACAGGTACAGGTAGTTATACAGTTGTGGGAGGAATCATTTTCAATCATAGCGTCAAAAAGAATGTTGTACAGTTAAGTTTCAAAGCCCATTTCAGTGTTACTTTTTGGTGGTTGGTATCTTGCTTTAAATCACAGTATGATCTTAAAGGCGCATTATGCAACTTTTTATGTGGAAAAAAAAAGTTCATATTTGTGCGTGTTTGACCCAGTGGCTGTATGAGTGGTCAGCATGGCGCCTTTACACACAGTGGTCTCTGTGATGCTGCAGGATCGATTGTTTGGAAGGTTTGCTCTGCTGACGGAGCCACTCACCAGAAAACCTACAAAGCAATTGATCCTGGAGCGTTGTAGAGACCACCGTGATCGAAAATATGCTGACCACTCATACAGCCACTAGGTCACTACAAGGCAAAAAATGTATAACTTTTAAATGTTTTGCATAAAAAGTTGCATAATCCATCTTTAAAGCAGTACTAAGTCACTTGTTTACCTTAATAAATCCTTTCTGTAGTCCCTCTGGTGGTAATACAAGTGTTAATGGGATGATTGGGGGGTCTTTCATCTCCCCCTGGTGTCTCTGGTCAGAAAACCACAATTGCAACTTGGCTGCCACCGGGTCGGAGGCACCAATACACACTAATGGAATCACGAGGAAGAAGCTAACAGGCTAACAGGCAAAGCTAACTGCGGGCTGGCACCACTTTAGCCGTGTTTACTGTTTATAGCCAAGTTTGAGTGAAAAAAATGATCTCCATTGTGTCATTGAGTTGTGGCACAATGTTAAATATCCCTCTCTCCCTTTGTCTTTTCTCCAGCGTAGTATTTACTCTCACGGACAATTAATGAGTAAAAAAAAGAAAACGCAACATGCCACGACACCTGCAGTGGCGCTAGAGGCATGAGTTCTGCTTTAAGTTTTTGAGTGCTTACTGTGTGTCTGTTGGGGCATGCATGTAAGAGTTCTAATGCATAACAACAATAGGCTTTATTGTCAAATGTAAATCAAATGTAATTATCGTATGAAGTAGATTTGTGAACTATTTTTTCACATAAGGCAAGTACAGCAGTATTACAGTAAAAGACCAAAACAATTTTAAAAACAAAAGTAAAAATCAATTGATGAAAACAAATATCTTCAAAACAGAAATCATTAAAATACTACAGTAAACAATGTCTTAATAGTCAGAGTTCTTGTAACATGTACAATAGGAAAAAAATGGGCGAAGATGAGCGAATCAACAGGTCCACTTTATGTACTAAAATTATATAAAAGTACGCAAAAGTAGGAGGCCACCAAGCGCAGACAAATAATGATGTCTTGTGTCGAAATGCTGTTAACAATGGTGTGAAGGCAGTATTAAAAGCACTGCATTCTCAACACGGGCATTCGGCATCGTAACTGAGCCACTCACCGTCCCGCTCCTCTCCCCACAGACTGCAGTGGCGGCGTGCAGCAGCTGCTCACACGCGTTACAGACTCTGGAGACGTCTTCTGAGCATCAACATCAGGGGGAGGACATGTCCCCCGCCTGTGCCCCGTCCCGCGAGGGCCCACGGGACAGCAGCAGCAACAGCAGCAGAACAGACAGGGAAACCTTCCGAGAGCAGATCACAGAGCTGGAGCAGGAACTGGCCCGGACCAAGCTGCAAATGGTGGAGGCCAAGTGTAGGATCCAGGTAAATGCCAGGCTCATAATCCTTTTTTTTTTTTTTTTTTACTTTTCTTTAACACCCAGTAAGAAGGATACAGTGACAAGGAAGAGAGAAAAAATAAATACCTTGTTTTTTTAAACAATATATACAGTATTTACAAATTCTTCTTGGTAGGAATTGTGAAAGATGGTTAGGTTAGGGGGAGAAAGGAAGAAAAAAAAGGGAGTGGATGGGCAACATTGAATACACAAGTTGAATGGCTATGATTTATTTTGTTGAATTTGTGTGTGCGTGTGTGTGTGTGTGTGCGTGTGTGTGTGTGTGTGTGTGTATGATTGCTGTATAAGAGTGAAAGGTAAGGTATGTGTGTCCATTGTTAGTGTACTACGTAACATGACAGATCATTTAAAAAATTAAAATAATAATAATAATAATAATAACAAAAAACTGAGATAAGAAAATTCAAAACAAGCGAAAAATTAAGAAATGAATACATGAAAATAAATTAATAAACAGCACAGAGAACACTGATAGAGATCATAGTATAAAAATATATATAAAAAAATATATATATATATACACATATATACAGTACATAGGCTCATAATCTGACAAACAAAGCTTCAAAGAATGGGTCGTAACAAGTACAATTAAGTGATAAAAATTCCCTGCATTCGTCAATGTTGAGATTTTTTTTGCTAGTTTTCTCCCTTAACATCTTTTTATCTAATTTCCAGCCTTGAGCTTGGAATCACAAAAAAGTAATTTATAAATAGCTCATTCAAAAACTAAAGATATCCAAAATAACTAATACATCAACAACTTATGTTTATGTGATTTACGGCAAAACTTTTAAATTGATGACTCCACAATAAAAGAACTTCCTGCGTTGTCTCTTCTTAAAATAAGTGTCAAGTTTCCCCTTTTAACTAACCTTTGGCTATATTTGTTAAAGTGAAAGCCTTGGAAAGCTTGTGTCTGTACCATAAGGTGCTTTCTCATTTCCTCTTTTCATTCCGTCCAAGTTCTCTTATACAATAAAAGAACTGTTTTTCTTAGAAGCGTATTAGTAAGTTGATAAGCTTTAGCTAATACAAGTATTTTTGTCTGGGATCAGAACAACAAAGTGAAAGTAAACAGAGGAGCTGCGGCTTTTTAAACTGGAACTGAATGTGCAGTTGATTGGGCTTTTCGTCCGTCTGACACATTCCAAAGAAAGCAAAACCAGTCAGTCTCTTTGTCTGTTGGGTACTTTCCAGATGATGAGCTGTCACATGGCCAAAATTACAGTAATTGACAAAACCTGGAATAGACTATTTTAAGAAGTCACCTCACAGTTGGTACTTCTCTCATGTCAGTTTCCCTTTGAAGAACACAGGATACTGTACTTGTTCACTGTGGGGACTTGCAAAGTGCTTCCCTAAAGAGTGTTGATAATGATCATGCGTTAGTCTTAGTGCTTTTCATTTAGAAACTATGACCAGGGCTGGGTACTGTTACATTTTCATCGATACCGGCACTTTAACTATACTTGGTTTTCCGATACCTATGCTAAAATATTTGTCATCGAGAACCAGAAAACAGATCAATAATGTGTGGAAGATCTGCATATTTACAACACCGGGTTCATCTTCAATGTCAAGAAATGTGGGAATAATTTGGGGAACGAATGGGAGATATTGTGGCAAAAATAAGGAAGAATTGTGTAAAAACAAATGATGTAATAAAAAAAAAAGGTGAGGGAAACAAATTGGGAAAATTAGAAAAATTGTGGCAAAATAAGAAAAAAATGGGGCAAACTTTGGGGGAAAATAGTGAGAAAAAAATAGATAAAAATTTGTCAAAAATTGGGGGTAAAAATCATTTATTTGAGCTAAAACAACCAAGTCACTTCCTTTAATGCTGCCCCTGGACCAACAGCATCAAAACTTGGATCTAAATTAAATTAGTGGTAGTTTATTTCAGTCGGTATCTTCACACAGACACGATTAACAACAAAACTTGAAAACAATGAAACAATGACTTGCCTTTGTCAACGCATGCCATTAGTCCACCGTTCGCGCCGCCGGTCGAGCTGCTTGCCTGAAAAGGGTTTTGGCTTAAGTGAAACATGATATGTATCTAAAGCCAAACCCTATTAAGGCTTAATTACAACTTAAAGCGCCAAGCATACAGCAGTTTTAATCTGCAAGATGAGGACAAAATAATTTGTGTCAATTGGTAACAAAGTAAATTCATACAAGTCACACATTTCATCAGTACATTTGGCTCGAATCAATCAATTGTATTGTAAAGACAAAATATACTGTACACAGGAGAGTTTATGTGTGATTTAGTTCTAGTGCTGTATAACTGCTAATTACATTAGATTTGATTTTTTTTTTAAAGTGTTAAAGGATGTAGAGTTTTTTTAGGGTGTCATTCTGATTATTCCATACATTTACTCCTCTGACTGAGACACATCTAGCTTTGGTGTTTGTTCCAAATATACTTTTCCAATCAATATGAGTTCCTCTTAGATTATAGCCAGTCTCTCTGGGTTTTAACCTTTGTTTTGAACCGTGTGCTGAGATCAACTAAAGCCTGTAATTTTAATATGTTTGATTTAATGAACAAAGGATTTGTTGGGGCATAATAATCTGCATAGCTGACTATTCAACTATAAAGAGAGAAGATTTTTTTTTTTTACGGTATCTGCTTTTGATAGTTTGATACCAGTAGAACCTAAACTTTATTTGGAGGCCCGCGAGATGATTTAATGTGGCCCTTTGTAGAGCATGAATTTCTGAGTATGTCAAAAACAAAAAAGTAAGTCTCACTCCAGCCACTAGGGGTCAGCTTAAATTTAAAAAAGGGAAGAATTCCACACGTGTCCAGCAGAGGGCACTGACATAATAAGAGATCAGGATATAAACAGCATATTATAGCCATGTGGTAAATGGTCAGTCTGCGCCAGGGCGACTGTGGCTACAATTGTAACTTACTGCTATCGAGTGTGGGGTGAATGAATAATGACTTTATGTAGCACTTTGAAAAACATGTGACACAGGCTGATCAAGCGCAATGAGTGTAAGCCGTTGTTATTTATTAGGCCTCAGTCCTTTACAATATATGCGGCCCGCGACCCGCCATGGGGACTGAATATCGGCCCACGACCCAGAATGAGTGACACCCCCGTCTAGGGGTGTCACGATTTCAATTTTTTTTGAGTCACGATTATTGTGAGAGAAAATATTGTGATTTTACGATTATTCACAATTATCGACCGAATGAAAGGAAATAACTGATATTTTTAGTTATGTTGTTGCTTAATTATTTGTCAGATGTTTGATGAACAGAGAATGAAACGTGTTTACAAAATGACTAAGGCGACTCTTTTGAACATCTGATTTCCACATGTGCGCGGTTTCACTTTCTTACTGTTACGCTGAAGCAGAGCGGGGCGCGTTAGCTTTTTGTTTACATCCTGAGCCAGTTGTGGCGGCTATTTCTGAACATTTGGACAACTTTTTTGGGAAGTATGCAGTTCGTTACCTTGACCTGGACATTTACAGCGAAGGATTATCTCCAAGATGTTGTTTATATTCGACGTAGCCGATATCAGTGCATTTTGCGGCAACTTTCTGACGACAGGGTTTGCATGACGAATGTCCATTAACAACAACAACGCCTTGGTCATCTTTTGGATCCTAAAGAGGTCCCACTCTGCTGACTTCAGTCGTTTTTGGGTGGATACAACACTGGAGGAGAGCGTCCTTCTGCCTTGCTCAACTACCGGTGAGTTTCCGCGCTGTTTATGGCGTGCACCGGCTCGTACGTCAGCGTGAAAAATTTCCGCGGTAAACCGTGGCTTCTGAAATTATTAATAATAATAATAATAATAATGCCTTACACTTGTATTGCGCTTTACAAGTAGGGATGGGTATCGTTAAGGATTTATCGATACTACTACTCTTATTGATACTCCTTATCGATCCGGTACTTTAACGGTACTCTTATCGGTACTTTAACAGAAAAATATACTGTATATAGGTAGATTGAGACTACCGTATACGTAGGCATTAATCCTTGGTCTATATTATTTATTTATTACTCTACATTTCATTTCCACTTTGCACATACACTTAATATATGGGAGTTAAAATACTTCTTAATGCTTTTTTTTTTTTTTATCATTATTATTATCTAGTAAATCAAGGCTGTTGGTTAGATTTGGCTGTAGCTCTGGGGACTGAGTCCAAATGAAAACTTAGTGCAGTAAAATAATGAACTGTTTTCTGCCTCTCAGCTTGTGTCCAGTGGGGTCGACACCGGCTCGCGCTGACGTGCACGTGGCAGCGCGCACGCATGTGCACGTACACGCCACTCTGTACGCTGTTTGTGGAAAAATAGACTCCACCCGAAACTCTTTAGTTTGGGTATTTGTGGAAGAAGAAAAGTGCGAGTGGCTCGTCTGTCTGTTCAATACTAACTGCGGGTTAGCGGTAGCAGCTCGTAACACCGCGTGTCTTTCCCGCGCGCACCTGTCTCGCTGCACACGGCTGCAGAGGGGAGACAGGGCAGTGGCAGAGCGCAGGTATGGTGGACACCCTGCACCTTCGTGTGGGGTAGCGGGGATGAACAGATCCGATGCAGCGAACGCATCCATGAGGGCGGAGTGATTATTTGAGCGCAGCAGCCCCGTTAAGAAGACCGTTAAGGCTGGAGCTTATCGGTCCGGGTGGACCGGCACACGTGGCCCCGGGGCCGTTATGATACCGGGGTTCGGTACCCATCCCTATTTACAAGCCTGTATTACCAAGTTTCTCAAAGCGCTACCCTGTCGTCATTATTCATTCACTCCATACTCGGTGGTGGTAAGCTACTGTTGTAGCCACAGCTGCCCTGGGGTAGACTGACGGAAGCGAGGCAACCAGTCTGCGCCATCGGCCCCTCCGACCACCACCACCACTCACTCACTCACCACATTCGCTAGGCTTCCTGGTGTTACCAAACGATCTCCCATCCAAGTACTGACCAGGCCCCTCCCTGCTTAGCTTCCAAGATCTGACGAGATTGGGCATAGCAAAGGCGGTATGACCACAAATTCTTACGGATAACCTACCGCGTCCTTTTATAATCGTGGTAATCGTAAAACCGGTTCATCTTGACATCCCTACCCCTGTCATACATGCAGTAACATTTCTCAATATCCTCTTTGGGGACCAGAGGTTCTGTTGCTCGAGGACCAGGTTATTAAAAAAATAAAACACTGTACATTGCTATGGTGGTCTGTGCTGATTCAGTTTAGCGCCTGGAAGATGCATATAACTAACTCTCGTGAACAATCGGGGGTGTTGGAGGTATTGTGAGAGCCAGAAACGAGTTGCAGTAGCAGCTATGTCAACGACGGGCTTGAAGAACTAAACTCATGCCCTTTTCTCCCTCTCAGGAGTTGGAGCATGAAGCGGGCATTCTGAACAGCAGCTTACAGGCGGCTCGTAACACCTGGCTGCATAAGGCCATGACTTCTCTGCGCAACAGCGGCGCCGCGGCCCGCCGCAGCCTGGAGAGCAGTCCTAGTATTTGGGACGACGGCACATGGTACATGACCGGCAGGGGGCCCGTGGCAGTTTCGGTTACGCCCTACAGGATGAAGCTGTACGCCGAGGAGGAAGCGCGCCGGGAACAGAGGCAAAAGCAGCGGGCCTCTGAAAATGTTTGAACAGACCGTTGAACTGGGGCTGATCCTCAGGCTTGGTCGGTCGGTGATGTAACCAAGTCGGGAGTATGTTCAAGTTTTAGATCGCAGTGGTATTTTTGTTATTTTGGTCAATAAACGTCACAGTAAGGCGAGACAAGGCAAAAACATCGATTTGTCACACAAATTAACATCTCTAAATGTAATTCCTATTTTTTCCTATTCACCTGCAGTGTCTCGCCTTCAAAGCTATGTATATAACTTGTGTACTGTTTTTAAGTTGTTGGGTTACAAAATAAACACATAAAAGAGTGTTAGAAATGCTTTTCACTATTTATTTCACTGGGGTTGGTCGTCTTATTTCGTTTTGTAGGTGATTAGTCTCTGAAAAATCTGTCAAAAAGTCATACATCGTAGCTTTGAATCGACCCATCTTTGAGCTTATAGCGTTTTCAGACGGGGTTAGTTGTCACATGGAATATTAATGATTTCATTTTGTTGTTTTGTCCATATTTTTTGTATGTATGGCTTTTGTAGAGGCCATATTTTTATTTTTACTTTATAATAACTACACTAACTATTTTAATAAATAATGTTTTAACACTTATTTCATCATGAACAAAAACTTAATAACTACTTTGCTACAGTTAATGCCTAACTCATAATGGATAGTTCTTCACATACTAATGAATTGTTCATGTTGTTAACTCATCATTTATTAAGGCTAATTACGGTCTAGTTATTATAACTTGTTACAGACCAATTAACATCTTATGCATAGTCTCAAAAATGATAGAGAAATGGGTTGTGAAACTATTAACCGAACATCTTAATAGGAGTTATAATCTTCTACATCCAATGCAGTTTGGATTTCGCACCCATCACTCAACAGAGGGCGCTATAAGTGTGTTTTTAGAAAAAACAAAACGTTTTTTAGATAAGAACAGTTGTGTAGGTGCCGTATTCCTGGACTTAAAGAAGGCTTTTGACACCGTTGATCACAAAATCCTGCTAAGCAAATGATCTCATTTTAATTTTTCAGAGAAAGCCATAAACTGGATTTAATCATATCTTACCAATAGAATGCAGTGTGTTGTGGTCAACGGTGTCAAATCGCCCTATCGAGAGTGCACAGTGGGAGTACCACAGGGCTCCATTCTAGGACCGGTTCTTTTTTCCCTCTATATAAATGATCTTCCAGAAGCATGCAGAAACACCCAGATACAAATGTATGCAGACGAATCGATGCTGTAATATACACTCCAGCAAAAAATATACAGGAAGCTGGTCGTATTCTTACTTCTGAAATGGCCCAAGTCCAAACTTGGCTCTCAAAATCATGTCTCCTTTTAAACACTAAAAAGACTGTATGTATGATGTTTTCCAAACAAAACAAAAAAACTACTAATTCACATGTATTTCTCAGAGATGTGGAGCTTGAACTGGTACAAGAGTTTAAATACCTTGGAGTAGTTCTTGACTCTACTCTCACATTCAAAAGTCACGTCACAAAAATGTGTAAAACTATTAAATTCAGTCTTCATAACTTCAGATATATTCGCTCATCAATGACACTTCAGGCAGCTAGGATGTTTCTGCATGCTATGGTGTTCTTGCACATTGAATATTGTTTTACAAACTGGTCTCTTACAAATGAAACCACTTTTAGACAAATAGAATCCTTATATAAAAAAGCTTTAAAAGTTTTTGCTAGAAAACCTGTTTTGTACCACCACTGCCGCATTCTTGAGACGTACAACCTTCTAAACTTCGAACATTTTAAATACTTTAAATTTGCTTGTATGGTCTACAAAATACTCAATGGACTTGCACCACCGCCATTAAGGGAATTCGTAAAATTGAAATCCTCTTCTGGCAGAGCCACTCGGTCTATGGTTCGAGGAGACTGTGAAGTGCCCTTCAGACATACCACCTTTGGCCAGACTGTTCTTTCAGTCAGGGGCTGTAACATCTGGAACAGCATCCCTCTCACTATAAGAGAATGCCCCACGTTTAACACATTTAGGACTCAATTAAAAAACTGGTTGAAATCCAATCAACGATGTGCTCATTAGACCCTATACAGATCTCCTGCTGCAGGACTGAGCCAAGTGTCAGGATCCTCTGCACAGATGTTGCTTTGTAAATAATAATTGTACATATTTATCCTTATAATGTCTGTTTGAACTGTATGACCTTTATTTTGCTGTTGTTTTTATTTTGTTCTGGTTCATCATTTATTGTTACTTTGCCCTATGTTCCTTTGTTTATGATTTGCTACCTTGTAAATATTAAATGTAATGTTATTATTTTTATTTTGGGGTGGGCGCTTATAAGCCTTTGGCTTCAGCCCACTCCCTTTGAGCAGGTTAACTGCTCAAACAAATAAATAAACTAAACTAAAACTAAACTAAACCTGCACTTGCACCAAATTCTCCATTCTATTGTGCAAGTCACAGAACGAACATTCAGATGTTATTAATGTATGAATTGTATCAACATTTGTTATCTAAGTATGTAGCCTCAAGTTTTAAATTGTTTTATGTTTTATAATTGTTGTTGGCATTATACACCTCGCCCAGGGACAACAGTTGAAAACTAGCTTTGCAGCTAATACTGACACATTTACAGAAATGTCCATTAATGTGTACTGTCCCTGTCAAATAAACTAATAAATAAATAAAAATAACAAACAAATAAAAATAAACAGATGAAATTGGTTAAACTTACATTGAATGCAGAGGCGTAGCTTGCCATTAGGCAAGGCAGGCAGCTGCCTGGGGCCCCAAGCCAGCAGGGGCCCCCAGAAGGCCAACAGATTGTAGAGAGGTTATGCTTCTGGCAGCAAAAACGAAAGAAAAGGAGGATAAAGAGGAGGAAGGAGAGCAAGACAGCAGTTGTAGTTGTATGTCTCTGAAGTGCTTTGTTTGTTTGTTTGGCATGTAAATATCATCAACAAGCTAGCGCTCGTCACCGTGAACCCCCCGCCCCCTCTCCGTCGCAGAGCACAAAACGGCCGCCAGAGGGCCCCCTACTGACATTCCTGCTTGGGGCCCCCTTGTACCCTTGCTACGCCACTGATTGAATGTATGTGTGACAACCAGCCCTGGGGCCTCATTTATCAAACTGTGCATGAGCCTCTGACTTTGAAAGTGCGTAGCAAAGTAACAAAAAAATTCATAGGCACAGTTTTTTGTCCGATTTATAAAACCCTGCGTACCGAAGGCGAGGGACACAGAGGGAGGGGCCGACGCTGCAGCAGCTCGTGCAGAGACTACACGGGCTCGAGGAGATTTAATGGAGTGAGCTCTGCTTCTCTAATCACACGGCATCTACCTGTATATTCCATCATTAAAACTTTTCAAAACACATGTTCAGAACGTAAAGAAGAGCCTTAGGTGTTGGCTGTATTTGCCAATAGAGAGGTTTGGGTTTGCCATTAATAACATGATAAACTGTGGGGCATTCATTCATCCAAACTCCAAATTGTACACGCTGTACGTGAGCTTGAGTTCTGTGAAGGATGAAGCAGCGGCTTTGTCCGGGTAGTGTATGTGATGAGAGGTCAGTGGGTGGTGTCTGAGGAGGGAGCGGGCAGTGGAGCCGCGGTGCCGGTGCGTAAAGACGGCCTCTTGTCTGAAGGGCATGTGACCCGAGCTTGGGACCTTAACCCAGTTGGTCATAAGTCTGGCTCAGACTTATGAGACAATTAAAGCACAGAGTTGGTACAGCGGAATCATTCCTGGTTCCTGTTTGAAAAGCTTCAGCGCCAGTGCGCATACGTGCACGGGTACGAGCGAGCACGTATATGGGCACCATTGAAGACAACAACTTAAGTACACAAACAGGTTGCATATGTTGTTCACAAACATCGTGATAAGTTGCTCATTTCATTCATTTCTGAAGAAAATAAAGTTGAAATGAACTAGTTCAATAAAGTGAAACATCCTCAAACCGACTTCCCCTCGCTCTTTCCTCGCCTCTCCTCGTCTCTCAGCAGTGTTTCTGAAAAGTGCCTACCTCATACGGCAGCTGCGTGCGTGGAGGAGCACAATGTTTCACGTTCAGTTTGTTTTCTAAATACCACCTTTGGCGCAGAGACGCGGCTACGCAAAGTTCTGGCCTCATTTTGTGCGCAGCACGCTTGATAAATGGCCCTGGTCTCCACTACTTTCCGGGAGCTGTCGTTTTTCTTACCTAAAGTTTATCGCAGGGGTAGGCAAGTTTGCTTGGGGGAGGGCCGATTTTCTTCATCGTCAAAAGACCGAGGGCCGAACCCCCCAATTGTCACCCGAAGTAAAGCATCAACAAATGCCAGTGTTGTATGTCATATATGACTTAAGTGAGAGTTCTGCTAAGAAAATTAAAAGGAATTGAATGTATGTGTCACATTTTCGAGTACTTTAGCCACTCGCCTTACCCGAGTACATTTTCTCCAGTTTGGATTTACCCAAATCTAAAAGCTTCTGGACCGGAGTTTTGGTCGTGTTTTCGTATTTATTTTGAGGTGATTTCGTAGTTTTTTTTGTTGTGTTTTCATTTTTTGGTCATGTTTTCTTTGCTTTTTCATCGTTTTTTTTTTTTTTTTTTTGCCCTTTTTTCTTGGTTTAGCCACATTTTCGTCACGTTTTTGTCGCTCTTTTGTTCCGTTTTGTCACTTTTTGTGGATTTTTTTCTTTGATTTTCTGTTGCGTTTGTTACATTTTTGTTGCGTTTTCATCCTTGTTTCTGTTACTATATCAACACTTTTTTGCTTTTAGATTTGGGTAAAGCCAAACTGAACAAATTTGACCCCCGGGCCTTATGTTGCCTACCCCTGGTTTATCGGAAACTTGAAAGCTTCTTCAGGATATTTGATTATTATTTCTAGAATATCAAACAAAAACTTAGGGGCTTCTGCCAGAATATTACAAACACATATTTTTAAGCTGATAATAAATAATAATTTTTTTTAAATTGCTAATGGTTTTTGCATCTAGAAGTTGACATTAAAACACACTTTATAGGTTGAATTTTTTCCTCCATCCATTTTTTCTTTATTTAAAATACTTGCTTATATCACATCAACCAACCGAAAGGAATGGGACTGTCTAACATAGCAATATACACACAGCATAACTCCTGCTTCTCCAAATGTGGGGTATACCGTTCAGCCACCGATACCTCAGCCGCAACACCTCACTGCTTTCAAATCCCGGAGTGCCCCTCCACAACAGTCAGGTGTCTTCCCTCTGTATACTTTTACTTTTCTTTTCAAGTACTTTTTCAGTGTATTCCGCTCCGAAAGAGTTCTACAAGATCTGAGGATGTGACGTGGTGAAAGACGTAGAAGTACGTGGTTTCTTCAGACACCATTGGACGTTGAGTTTTTTTTGTTTTTTTCCCCTACAAAGGAGGGTTCCTCTTTTGCCTTGACTTACCCAGACTTTTAAAGAGACAGGAGCAGTTGATCCTTCAGTCTTATCTGAATTTTGCTGCCCGTTAAAGTGCGGGAAGGAAGGGCAGAAAGCCATAGGAGAAGAGAGACGCGACTGTTACAATACGGTAATGTGATTTATTACTATTGAAAAGCTGTTGTTTTTTTTCTCTAAGATCACGCAGGAAGACATAGATTTTGAGGGAATTAAATTTGAAGTCACTTTTTCTGTATTGACTGATCTAATTATAAGGGGAAAAGGCAATTATTTTCATGAACAGAATTGGAATGAATTTATTTTTGAGCAAAATAGCCTTTGGAGTTACAGAGGAAAATGTACTTAGTGAAGTAATAAGATTTATTAGCCTTAATACATGATGAATTAACACTTAATTCATCATGAACAATTCATTAGTTAAGTGTGACTAACACTTAATAACTACTTAACAATGAATAAGGGAAGTATGTGAAGAACTAATCATTATGACTTAGGCATTAACTGCAGTAGTTAAGTAGTTAGTTCATTATAAATTAATTATTGTTAACTCATCATTTATTAAGGCTGAATAAGGTGTAGTTATTATAAAGTGTTACCGGTGAATGGCCTTTGAATAGTACATGGGCGTACTTTAAAGGGGGTGAATGGGGGAGTCCTCCTTCCAAATTAATTTTTTGATAATTCAGATGTGGTTTCCTGAATTCTGGTGCATTTTAGATCATAACTAAAATTTTCAGTTGCCCCTTTTGCTGTTGTCAAAATTGTCCTGGGGGCCCCTTCGAATTGGGACCTCTCAGCAAATGCCCAGTTAGCCCACTTCATAGTTACAGTCCTGCTTGTAAGTACAATCAAACATTAAGCATTGTGCAAAGTTGAGGACAGTCAAATTGTAGATGACCCCGAGTACAACCTGAAGAAGCCCATGTACTGGATTAGACCATTTCTTTCACTTTGCCTGCAGTGTGTATTTTTATGTGTAAAATATTGTTCAAAACATCCTTTAGATCAATACAATCCAGTTAAGATGACGGCTTAAGCCCCCTTATGGTTTTAAAAACAAAAAATACACATACACAATATAAAAAAACAACAACAACAACATTCTGGTTTAATAATAACAAACTTTTTTTTCTCATATTGATGAGGAAGTTTTCCAATTATTGTTTATTCCACATGTAGGTTTTGCCCACCTCAGCTGTTTTACGTTACCGTCGGCCATGTTTGCCTGTTTTGTGACCCTTCTGTGTGCGCTGGGAGCTCAGGCCTTAGATCTCCACAGAGTCAACTTCTACAGTTCGACTGGTGAGTAAAACAATACAAATTTTGGATTTGTTAAAGTTAAAGCTTGTTTACTACATTTGTTGTTGCTTTCTTCAGCTGCTCACTCCACTCCCGAAGTCCACTGCTGGTGTTCTAGTTTCCCTCACCAGACCCTGTGCTCCTGGACTGACCCTCCTCAGGCTGCGCCCACACACTATATCGCTACTTACAGGTACCGAGCAGGACTGTTACATGTGCTACGCCGTGTCCTAATACGTCCTAGTTTGTTCATTAACTTCATCTATCCTCAGTGAAAGAAAAAGCAGACAGTGACCAGGCCGGGCCATCTCATCCCCCCTGGAGGCTCCCTCTCTACGCTCAACCTAACCCTGCCGCCATCCACTCAACAGGTAAGTAAATGGTGAATGTACTACTTGAGTACTGCACTGTTCAAGTATTGATGTGTTTGTAAATGTAAGTATTTTAGTCTTGAAGCTAAAGGTAATCTGACTACTAACTGATTACTCCTTTAAAAAGTAATTTAGTTACTGATTACTTGGTTTTGAAAGTAACGGTAGTTTGGGTATCTGACCACTAGAGAGCACTATATTACTGCTATTGATCGAATCTGATTCACTTCACAGTGCTGCTGTTCACCTCGCACTGTAGCTAAACCATACTGTTAAAAAGAATAGACAACTCCTCCTCACTCATCCCCGTTTACCATAATGACCACGTTCGAGGGGGAATTCATGGCAGATTTACAGACTCCTCCTCCCCAGCTCTGACGAAGCATGTTCCTAATAAGGGCATAAGGGCGGGATCTTCACTGTAGACTCGGCCCTTGTGTGACGTGTAGCTCGTGCAGCTCCAATGCCAACAGTCTGACCCTCATCAAGAACGAGATTTCAAAAAAATTTCTTTAGAAAACCCGCCTGGTTTCTTTTTTGTGACTAACCCAGCGTTATCTCAGGAGGAATATGTAGCCGTAGAAAGTGTTTAAAAAATATAAACCAGGTGTTAAAGTTGTTTTTAACGTGTCTAAAGTCCAATGCTTTTCAATGGGAGACTAGCGGCGATATGGACGTACTACAGCAATGGAGGAGCAATGGCGGCATCCCCTGTTGCGGTCATAAAGCAGAGCAGCCAGCGGCCATTGAGCTAAACAAACCAATGCATTTCCACGAAGATTACCGGCGTGTCTTACCTCAGATCCTGATACTGACAATAACCCCCTCTCCTGCATTAGCTGTTTTGACTGCCACTCGGAAGGTTTCTTAATTGGATGTAGCGTTTTAGAAGCTCGATAACACTTTGTTGTCAGCACAGAGTGTACAGCGAACCTTAATATCGTCATCTTTATCCGACACAAACTCAAATAGTGACTATTTAGTATTTCCGGTGAGAAAACGTGCATCCTTGCGACGCAAAGGAAAATGACAAAATAGTAACGCACTGTGACTTGGAAAAGTAACTTTAATCTGATTACTGGTTTGGAAATACATGAGATTGATTACCTGTTACTAAAAAAAAAAAGTAGTCCGATTAAAGTAGCGCGTTACTGGCATCACTGACCTTAATGCATAATAAATGTCACCTTTCCTTTGGATCATGCTAAAATATGGGGACAGGAAGCAGTTACAAGCACACAGGAAATTAGCCGCAAAATGCAATCTATGAAGCCAATAGGACGCCTGTTGTGTTTTTTAGCAATGGCACTGTCACCTGCCGGACCTGAAGCTGCTGACTGACTACATCCTGAATGTGACGGCGGTGTACCCAGACAGCCACAGCGTCCATCTCTCCACCTTCATGATCGAGGACATCGGTAACCAATATAACATTAGCACAACAGTCATTCAGTCAAATGCTTTTCTGTATATATCTGAGTCGCGGCTGTCTTTTCCCTCTGTAGTTAAGCCGGACCCCCTGTGGCCCTACATGTGTCCTCTCCTGACCCCCGGACAGTGCTGGTGCAGTGGGAACCTCCCTCCACATGGACTAACATTGACATCTTCCCTCTCAAGTACAAGATCATGTACCAGTGGAGGAGAGACGGGGAGATCCATTCACAACACGTGAGATACTTTTACCATTACCACTATTAAACTGTATCTATTAAAACCGGTATCTCTCCTACTTTGGTACCATTTCTGTGACTACTACTATAATTACTTGTCTAAATACTACTACTGTTCAAACTGGTGCTATTATCTTGTGGCTTTGTGCGCGGAAAGTCTTTGGCTAACACGTTTTAATGTAAATTAAATAAGATTAAAATCAAAACAAAAAAACAGACGCAAACTTAGATACACGGTAGGCCAAGCAAGTTTCATTAAAATGTGTTCAGATGGTGGCACTATTTTACCATTTGTTAGCATCAAATTAACGTTAGCCTTTAGCTTCAGGGCTAAAACATCTACATTTACATCCTGTGTCATTTTTTTATATGTTAGTATTACGTTCAACAAGACACGACTAACTCTCTCTAAGAATAAATAAGGACAGGAAACAGTTGTTACCCATGGAAGTTAGCATCATGTTGCTATGCTATAATGACGTAACTAACAAAACTCAAAATAATACTAATGTTTTCAAAGAACACAACATAATACTTGATCAAATCAATTAAAAGAAAATATTTTCACCTTTAAAACTAAATGTACAAGTAAAATGTATTGTGTGGTAAAACTAATCTATGAAGTACAAGTTCTTCAAAAAATTACTAAAGTACATGTATTTGTGTAAATGTGACCCACCTGTTGGTACTAAAACAACTATGACTATTACTTCTGCTATCACTATATTTATGGTGCGTTCCAGGCAACTAGTAACTGGTAAATTTACCACCTTCCACATGGAAAAATGCCTTGGAACGCCGCTGGAACTGGTAATTAAACTTGTAAACTCGGAAACCTCAAGACTGGTACGAGTTCATACTATTCGAGAAGAAGACCGTAATGGCGGCCCCCAGTGGAGGAGCGCAGCTAATGTTAAAACTGTAACAAAACCACTGGAGGAGTGATGTGCATGTTACTTTTGGTCACAGCTTTCAACATAACGTTATGTTGCATGTTTTTAATTATATCAGGTTTTAGAGAAATGTTCGTATAACGTTAGCATCGTATGAGCTAACTGTTGTAGCATTAGCCGTTTTGTTTACATATGACTTTATTTACCTGGAACGCTCTGAGGTCGTAAGTCGTAATTTTCAAATTGGAAAGATACCAGTTACCAGTTGCCTGGAACGCAACGCACCATAACTACTGCAATGTCTACTTATACAAATACACTATTGCTACTGTAGCGTGCGAGTAGTAAAGATAGGCAGAGGCCGGTTAACAGAATGACACGCATGCGCACTGCCGCTACTCCCGTTTACACTACCACTACTAAAATTACAACTACGAATACTACTAATACTACTACTACAACAAAATTATCAACTAATACCTTCTACTATACCACAACTCATTTACTACTCCTACTACTACTTCTTGTCTCCTGGAATGCACTCTAATGTCCGTTTGTGTCGTGCAGTTGCCATTCTGTGAGCGCAGGAGAGTGCCCCTCAGAGGCCTGTCGCGGGGTAGGACCTACCAGATACAGGTGTGTGCCCAAGACGTGTTGGGCTTGGGCCATTGCAGCGACTGGAGCACCCCGGTCAACATCACCGTCCCCCTGTGACCGTCAGACCCATAGATTTATACAAAAAGAACCACTACTCAGAATGATTATTTATTGAGACACTGTAACTTACTATTTAAATTAATAAATATATTTTTGTGTTATACTTGTGGGCGCGTAATGTTTACTTCTGTAGAAATATTTAAAATAAAATAGCAGCAACCTGTCAGGAGCAGTGGTCGTGGAAGATTAGCTTAGTGTGCATGTTTTGGGTTGATGGGGGAAAACACATTTTGGATCAAATTATTGGATACAAAAACAAAGACAGAAATACAATCAACGCTTAATACTGACACTATATTTTGAAATCATAGTTTGGTATCGATTCCATAAGTAGAACAAGGTCTCTCATCTGTTGTTGCTTTGATGATTGACCATGATTTTTTTAAATTTATTAAGCTGATGAGTAAAAAAAGAAGAACAAAAATCTATTGTTATGTTCATTTTTCACTTCATTCCTGCTGATTTAAGCATTGATCATGATGCTGGCAATCTAAAATCATCATATTTTTCAACAAAAACTCCACACGGAAAGGCCCCACACGGTCCGCGAACTTGGCAAGAGACAAGCACTGAACACTAACTCACCATGCTATCAAAGAAAAAAGAGAGACTTTAGCTGTTTTCTAAAAGCTACGATGGGAGCTCAGGACATAAGTGACATTTTTATAGCAGAGTGGAAGCATAAACAAAATCATCTCTCTGAAGGGAGAAAGCTCCTCTTCACTGATATTAAAACAGTAAATCTATATGTCCTGTCATGGGTGAATGTCAGAGTGAAAAATCGTTTTTTGTGTTACCCCTGTGACGAGCTGACCTTTGCACGATTACTTGAAAGGGGTTTTATTTAAAGTCACACTGCGGAACCAAGCCCCGAAGTCATTGTCTGTAGACCTCCGAAACAGGAGTGCGGCAAGGCCAGATCTGGAGGATAATTGTTGCCGTAATGAAGGTCCCAAATTTGTAAAGTCCAAGAACCACCAAGATTCTTCTTAGAGTTGGCCTCTTATCCAAACTGAGCAAGCAGAAAGGAATCAAGACCAAGACTCCGATGGTCACTGTGACAGAGCTCCAGCGTTATTCTGAGGAAATGGGAGTGCTGCAGAGATGGTTCTCCCATTTCCTCAGAATATGGAGCTCTGTCAGAGTGACCATCGGGTTCTTGGTTGGTCTCCTCCATGACCAAGGCCCTTCTCCCCCGATTGCTCTGTTTGTTTGGAAGAGGCCTGGTGGTTCTGAACTTCTTCCATTTACGAATGATGGACGTCACTGTGTTCTTCATGACAATGTCAATGCTGCAACAGTTTTTCTGCACCTTCCCCAGATCTGTGCCTCGATACAATCTCGGAGGTCTTGGAGGTCTACAGACAGTTCCTTATTACTCCAGCTGTGGGACCTTATAGAGAGGTCTGTGTCATTGCAAATCAAGCCCAATCCATTTAATTTAGGACAGGTGGACTCCAGGAGAGTTGTAGAAACATCTCAAGGACGATCAGTGGAAAAGGGATGCTCCTGAGCTCAGTATTGAGTGTCATAGCAAAGGTTGTCAATACTTGTGTACATGCAATATTTCAGAGTTCACTTCACTTTGTCATTATGGAGTATTTTGTGTAGATTGATGAGAAAGAAAACAGAATTTAATCAATTTAATCAATTTTGGAATGATGCTGTAACAAAACAAAATGTGAAAAGTGTAGGGGTGTCAATACTTTCCAGATGCTTCGTACAAGCTTACAATTTATTTGCCTAATAGAGTAAGAAACGTTTCATTAGCTCAGCCATGCATTAGGCATCACACACTGCAGGCTCTGTAAACCATTTGGATAGAGCCTTGTATTCGTCGTAGTGTATAATAAGAATAATGTGCGTCAGTGATGCGTGGGTTGATACGAAATGCCTCGCGGTTACGAGTCATCCAAAATATTTTTCATGATATTCGGGTTGTGGTCGGTCGGGTCGTTTTAAATAAAGATGTCAATTAAACCTTTGTAATTGATATAGTACTAGTCTAGTACTAAAAAATGCGGGTCAGGAAGCGGGTCGGATACAATATTTCTTATTTGTTTTTGCGGTCCGAGTTGCGGGTGGGTTAGTTGAAACCGTCGGTCAGGTGCGGGTTGTTTATACATATACGTTTATCGCATCACTGATGTACGTGTCTAGAAAATTGCTGAACTGAGTTGTTTTAAAATGCAGTCATAGAAAACGCCAGCAGAGGGCAGTGGAAAGTGGAAAAGTAAGTTAATTTGGAGTCGTTGACGTAGCTAAGTTGTTGCATGGGTCATTTGAACACAGTCATAATTATTTTATACTCAATATGCTAAAATGACAAGAATTTACAACTTATCTTTCAGTGCAACGTGGCTTTATTATATCTATACAAACACAACAAAATATTTACTAACAAACACATTCCTTCGTCATTTCACCACCTCCACCACTAGAGGCGTGACAAACTCGGAGTGCCGTATGCCCATGGTGAAGCCGGGCTGCTTGGGCAGGTGTTGGTAGAACTTCTCCGGGCTGTAGGTTCCGGGGCCCGGGTTGCTGGAGGCGTAGTTGGGCCTTTGGGTGCGCGGCTGCATGGAGAAGGAGGGTTGGCGGCTGCGGTAGGTGTCCGGATGGGTCCAATTGTATTTGGCGGGCCCCGGGCTCTTGGACAGGTCCTCAGAAGGGGCCCCTACTATCCTCCGGCCCGAGAAACTAAAGCAGGCACTGGACGGTTTGTGGGGTACTTGGCTGCCCAATAAGTTGGGTAAGATGTAGCTGGAGAGAAGACCGAAGTTGGGTTAGTATTAGCACTGTTGTCGTGTAAGTAGTTCTTAATGGTAGTAGCTGCTTCTAGACTTGGATTAGTCTAGCCAAGTCTACAGTTGACACATTTGTTTAAAAGTGTGAATTGTGACATGTTATAGTTAATACCCTGCAATAAAAAGGCATAAAAACAAGTCTGAGTAGGTTGACCCAAAGCTATTTAATGAAACTCTAGATCGGACTTGACGCTTGTTGACGTGGCAAGCGGGGCAGCCATCTTGTGACAGGTCGGCAAGGCTACGTTGCCAGGAGCAACATTTTCATTGATTCAACGGCAGAATGTGACACACTCATTGTGATTGGTTTATTACTTCTAAGTCTATTTAATTTCTTTGAAATGTCTCATTTTTTTGTCGTATTGTTTAGCCGTATTAGCATTGTTTTCTCCATTCATTCCTAGGGTTCAGTGGTTAGCATTCTGGTGGTTAGCATTCATTGTATCACTGTCCCATGTTCAATGAATATTGGACGTGTAGTGTTAAAAATTACAGAGTTAATGTTTTAAAGTGGGAAACAAATGTTATATTTGATATAAATAGAACTGAATCATTTGAAGTGTTTGACAGACGAAAATCCATGAACAAATGTAGTCTTTGCCTCTTATAAAACTGAAATAACATTGGATAAACTGCAAATATATTATTTTCTTGCCAGATATGACATTAGGTCAGTCACAATTATCAAAGAGTCATGAAATAAGTCAAAATAGATCAAAACAGTATCAAGGAAATAAGTTGTGTTTCCCATTTGATTATATTGCACTGGATTAGAAGGTTACACTCACAAGTCACAAGACTTGTCACAAGATGGCTGCCAGCTGCCATTCGTTCCAATGTATTACTATGGCCACGTCTTATCTAGAACTTTATTAAAGATCTTTGGGTTGACCCCTTAGCATTTACAAAGGCCTTTCCAGGGCCAATGTGCATCGCTATTTTGATTGGATTACTCCAAATGCTTGTGACTGTCAATAATAGAATGGGTTACACACACGTCAAACTTGGCACACAATCTGAATACACAGCCACAATATCATAGTCACAATATCATTGCTTGTAGTTTTTTTTTTTTTTTCCTTTAATTTATTTGATCAGGGACAATGCACAAACAACATTAGTCTAAAAAAGAAGAGATGTCATGTGCCAGGTTATAGCAGTATGTTATACTTACAAAAATTCATAAAATATATACAGAATAATACATAGAAGCTCACATCATAAAAGCACTTTCTATCATTCACTCTCGCTCACAGTTTACAGCGTTCACAGTCATTCAGTTCGTACAGGTTTGCTTTGATAATAACCACTGTTTGGTCAGGCGTGTAAATGTGCTATAATTTGTGCATGAAATAATTTCATTTGGAAGAGTGTTCCAAAGGCTCGCTGCTTTATAAGAGAATGATTGTTGACCATATGCAGTTTTGCGTCTTGGTACGCTGCACTCTCCTCTGACTGTCGACCGTGTGGTTCTAGAGATTCTCTCCTAATTGAGTGTAAAAAATTTTCTCAAAGGGGGAGCAGTGATGTTATGGATTATTTTAAACAGAGCAGAAATTTGATTATATTTAATAAGGTTTTCGAAACTCAGAAAGTTATATTTACTTTGTACTTTACAGTGATGGTACTTACGAGGCTTTTTATCATGAATTTTTATGGCCCTTTTATATAATGATTCAAGTGATTTTAACGATGTTTTACACGCCTGAGACCAACTAGACATGCAATACAGAAAATGTGGAACAATCATAGTGTTGAGGTAAGTATTTGAGGCCTCTGTAGTTAATGAGTTTCTAATATGTTTAAAGTTCATCAAGTTAAATTTCAGTTTGTTACCAAGTTTTTTTATGTGACTTTCAAAACCAAGATTCGAATCAAGTATTAGACCTAAATATTTTGTTTCGTTTACATTTTTAATTTTTTGTCCATTTACTTGAATTTCTTGAGTTTGTTGTAATTTACGTTTATTCGAAAAAAAACATTGAGACCGTTTTATCAACATTTAAGGTCAGGCAGGACGTCTGCAACCATTCTGCAACTTTTTTCATCTCTTTTGATAATTTGTCAGCAACCTGCAGCTCGTTTTTCCCAAAAGTGAAGATAACCGTATCATCAGCGTACATGATCACGTCAACGTCAGAGCACACTGTAGGGAGGTCATTTATATAGATGCTAAAAAGCAAGGGTCCCAAAATAGACTCCCATACTAGACTGCTGGGGAGGGTACAAAATCAGGAAACTACTGGTTGCCCGGGTCGGGCTAGCCTTTGTATGCCTAAGCTGTTGTTTGGTCTCGTAGCCAGTACCTGTTTGGTGCTGGGACATCATCCACAGTGCGGAAGCGGGTGCGAGTGCCCATGGTGTAGGAAGGTGGTCTGCGATGGTCGTTCAATGGAGGCGCCCTCTCTGGACTGTAGGACCCAGGCCCTGGGGTCTGGGACTGATGCCCTATAAACGCACAGAGTAAAGACCAGACTTACAGAGAACGCAGTACACCTCATTGCGAGTTGATCCATAAATGTGAGTTAAAGGAACAGGCCACCGTTTTTACATACTGAGATATGTTCTTACCTGAGCTTAGACGAGTTGATACGTACCTGTCTGGTCTTTGTGCGTGCGCACAGTCACACAAAAAGACCAAAGATGTTATTAGAATTTGGCCTCTCCCAGCATATTCCTATAGCTCCAAACGGGGTGAAGTTAGAAGCGACCACACTCTTCCACGGGCACAAAGACCAGACAGGTACGTATCAACTTGTCTAAGCTCGGGTAAGAACATATCTCAGTATGGAGATGGTGGCCTGTTCCTTTAAAGCATCTTGCCAAATACACAAGCATCTGCTATCTGTGCCTTCCCTTTGCTTTGCCCTTTTCTACGCCGTCTGGTCTGTCTCCGCGCCGCTGATTGCCACGAACGACCCCCATGTAATTCGATTCAGTATTTTGACAGCGGCAGTCACGCTTGAGGAGCCAGGTCAAAAGTGTCATTTGGTAATTTCTGCTCCATAATCAGCTCCTTTTACAGCATTTCAGTGAACAACATGTCACAATATTCAATAAATTCGGTGTAGCTGTCATCTGGCTGGAACCGTGGCAAATGTGGATCAAATGCTTATTTTCCAAAGGATTTCAATAACCTATTTTGTATCAAGGTCATGTATCGTTGGTGTTTAGTGTTTAAAGAAATAGTGGACAGGTTAAATGTACTGCATTCTATTCTGTGCTGGATGGGGAGTTTGCATTTTTTTTCTCCATGTCATTATATTCTAGAACCTAAAAAACAACCAACAGTAAGTGGTGGACTGACCTACACGTCGCCCTCGTCCCAGTATGGAGTAGGAGGGCGTCTGCATGCGCCCAAACCTGGTCACCTGGGCGTTCACACTGTACCTGGGGCCAGGGCTGGAGTCGACAGACACCACTGCAAAGGAGACGCAACTGAGTGTGAGAGAAAGACACAGTATGTTACACACAAATACGAGCCCTACTCTGTACAAAACTTCCAATCAGTGGTTGAAAAGGTTACATTTTTGCTGCTTTTGAAAGAGAAGGTCTGCGGGCTGCTCTAAAATCCTTTCTTTCCAAATAGTGAGTGCGCTTTTTCACATTTTCAAACTCTAAAACTACATAGCTGTTGGATTGAAGCATCCCAGGTGAAGGCCATCCGTGTAATGAGATGGTAATGTGTGGCTAAAACTTTTGAAAACTGTCTTAAGATAATTCTGGGCCCAGTCTAGACGTGTCTGCTTATGTGTCTTGTTCAATAGTGGTTTAGGTTTTCCACTTTTCTCACATTTTGTATGTCCCTCCGCACTGGAAACCTTGTACTTCTGGACACTTCAGTTCGGTTACAGCTGCTGAAAATGACAGCATTGGAAGATAATTGATTTCTGGTGACTCCACGGTTGTTGTTTTTTCCCTTCCTTTCAGAGAGTCCAGATGTTGTCCTACCACACCCTCTGAGATTAATTTCTGTTGAAGTCTTAAAGGAATTTTTGGATCACTAAAATCCAGACTAGCAAAACTAAATTTCTTCCTGACTCAAATTACTTGTCATTACTTGTTTGTTTTTTTCATTGAAGTGTATGGAGAAAAGTGAGTGTATTACAGTAAATTACAGTGAAACGGTGAGAGTGGGAGAGCTGAGGAGTGATAGCAGGATAGAGTGAAAGGAGTGTTTAAGGAAAAGCCCAGTAAGTGACTCACTGGCGCTGCTCTGGCGGCTGTGGAAGGTGTAGGCCGGGCTAGCGGGTTTGGTGAAGTCATGGTTTATGTAGCCCACTGTGGGGGCAGGCCATAACGACCCGGCCCGGGACCTGCAACACATTACACGACTGGTTATGTTGGTTATATTATACTATTGTACTTTAACGATACTTGGTTTTCGACACCGATACCAAATGGTACTTTTTCCAATACATATACAAAAATATTTGTCTGCTAGAACCAGAAAACAGAACAATAATGTGTGGATGATCTCTAAATTTACAATATTGGGTTCAGATCCATTGGCAAGAAATGTGTGAACAATGGGGAGTAATTTGGGGGAAAATTGGGAGAAATTGTGGCAAAAATAAGAAAAAAACATTTGGGACAAAAATTGAGGAAATAGGGAAAGTATTAGTAATAGCAAATGAGCAGAAATTTGGGGGGGAACATGGGGAAACTACAAAAAATTGGGAGGAAAATAAGAAAAACATTTCCCCAAAAACATTTTTTGGGGGGAAAAATAGTGGGGAAAATGGGCAAAATGCTAAATGGGCAAAAGCTTTTCCATACTGAGATATGTTCTTACTTGAGCTTAGACGAGTTGATGCGTAACCGCCTGGTCTTTGTGCGTGTGCTCAGTCACGCAAATAGACGAAAGATGTTGTTAGTGTAACCCACTTGAAACAATGGGCTACTAGACCAGTACATATTGTTTAAGCCGCAATGGCACTAGTTGTCCACTAGAGTGTGCCACAGCGCCTCAAATAATTTATGCCTCCTCACCCATGCATTGTCACTTCACTTGAAGCATGCTCCTCGTGTGCCTGATCGAACGGAGCGAGTAAGTACTAAAAATAGTTACTAAATATGATTATTGTAATTCTAATTACTTGTACTGTACTGTAAACAGGCTAAAGATACAAGTCTGTGTGCAGAAGTGACTTCCTTGAAAAATCTATGAAGAAAACCCCGGTGAGTGCTCATGTTTAGCTTGAGGCTAATGTGTACTCAGTCAGATAAATTGAGAACTCTGAAACCAGATATTTAATTTTAAAAAAACAGTCGGGTGTTTTATGATGTAAGCCCAATATTTTACTTGCTTTGGTACACATGTATCATTGCAATTCATCGGAATGTACTAGAAAATGCTAAGCAGCTAATGCTAGCTGTTGTTGCTAATGGCTAACATGGTCATGGCTTTCTTGGCCAGTGTTAGCACTACTTTTTAAAAGCACATGCTCCTAGCAGAGCGAAATGTTTTGTATTTGATATAAATACTGCATATCTGAAATCACGATACATTATGTTGGTTAAAAATGACAAGCATTGTATAATTTTGGTTAAAAAGTAATTTAATTAGTTATGATAAAAAAGATTGAAAAATACTAAGTTAAAAAGGTATGATAAATAACCAATACTGCTCATTTGAACGTTTTATTTAAAAAAAAAAAAAGTTAATGTGTTAAAATGTAATTTAATTTCATCATTGTTATGTATTACTGCTAAAATGTGGTAATTCTTCATTGGCTGACTAAGCCAAAATCCAATGTAAATGTGTTTATTTAATGCAATTGTCCTTAGCAATTGTGTAAGGAACTATCGTTGTCGGAGATCATCGTATGACGTCTCCTTGGGGAAAAAAACTGAAATTAATTTACTTTCTGCACTTTGTGTAGACTGGTTTAATAGTGAGCCTGAAAAGTGATGGCGAGCCCAGCCCATGATCCCTGCAGCCAGACGCATCCCGCTGCAGAAGAACCGAGACTGGACCCTATCCATTGGATCGAGATAAGACTGAAACATTGGTCACAACACTACCCGGGTAGCAACGTTGCAACCAGAAATTAGAACCAAAACAAACTGAATTTTACACATTTTTGGGGGGAAAAGAGCTCTATTTTATTTTATTTTATTGTATTTGTTGTGTCTGTTAATGTGGTTGCCTTATTGGTTGAGCAATAAAACCACAGGTTGTTCATCTTTTCTTAAATCTTGGCCAATCATTCCAATCTCTCTCTTGGATGTACCAGATGTTGTGCTTCTCATACTGGTCCACTCTAAGGGCGCTACATTAGCATTTAGCCTCTCCTCCTCTCCTCTATGGGGCCTATTTAAATACGGTTACGTGAGTAGTTACACGATCCAAGTATAGTTACTCAAAATTAAACATGTCGATTTTCTAAGCGGATGAAAAGGGGTCCTATATTGTAAGGCGTTATAACACCTAAAGTGAAGATACTACTGTGCGGACGTCGAAGTGCTCCTAAGGTGTTATTACGCCGTAGGAGAACTTCGAGCACTTGGATCATGTAACCGCTCACGTAACTGTATTTAAATAGGGGAAACGTGGAAGAGCTTGGTCGCTTCAAACTTCACCCCCGTTTTGGCCCATAGAGGAGAAGAGGAGAGGCTAAATGCTAACAACATGTTTGGTCTTTTTACGTGACTGAGCGCACGCGTAAAGACCAGACAGGTACGCATCAACTCATCTAAGCTCAGGTAAGAACATATCTCAGTATGGAAAAAGGTGGCCTGTTCCGAGTGCGTTTTCTCCAGTTTGGCATTACCCGAATCTAAAAGCAAAAAAGTGACTCAAATAAAAAAAGTGTCAAAAACACGACCAAAGAGAGATGAAAACATCGACAAGAAAGCCACGACAGAAAGGTGACAAAAATGCGATGAAAAAGTGACCAAAACACTACATTACAAAAAACTACGAAAACATGACAGACACGCTTAAAAAATGCGACAAAAAAAAGTTACAACCAGTTTTGTATGTCTTAGCTTTCAAATGAGGCGTTACCCTGCCCTACAGGTTGTAAGCTCTAAAGGCAGGAAGTTTTTAGATTTGAGTAAAGCCTATAGAAAATGTGCTCGTTTAAGCCGGGGGTAATCCCTGGACCAACAGCATCTCTAACTTGGGGCCTGCTTTCGATACTTTCATTTTCATAGTTTTCACAATTTTTTCCTTCTCATTTATGCTCATTTTTATTACTAATATTTTCCCTATTTCCCTTCATTTCCCCCTATGTATTCCCAATTTTTGCACCATTTTTCTTTAAATCATTTTTACACCATTTTTCCCTTAATTTTGCCACAATGTCTCAATTTTCCTCCAAATGGATCCCCATTTTTCACACATTTCCATTTCCTGAACCCAATTATTGTAAATGTGCACATCCTCCACACATTATTCTTCTGTTTTGTGGTTCTAGATGACAAATATTTTAGTACTGGTATCGTTCAGGTATCGGTATCGAAAATCAAGTATCGTTACCGGTATCGAAGAAAATGTAACGGTAGAGGCGTTTTTTTCCTATGTGCAAACTACGCAAGTTGCGTAGGGCCCCCGCAGCCGTAAGGGCCCCGTATCTCAGTCAAACGTGTTGTTAAAGGACAGGCTCTCTGACAGTGCTCACTTACTCTCCGCCTACTTTGCCACATATAACACCAAAACCCAGCAGTCTGCTGAAGTGGATGATCAGGAGACCTACCGCCTTCCCCCCGTCACTTCCAAGACGCCAGTGCTTCTCCCCTTCGCGTCCCCGCTTGTCTGTCTCCCGGTGCTCACTTCGCCTCCTGTGCGCCTGCATGTCACCCGTGTCCCGGCCGCTGCTCTCATATTTTCTCTGCTCGGACTCGGGGCTGCATCGCCACACACTCATTTAAACTCTCTTATCGTCTCTAGTGGAGTATCAGGACAGTAGTTTCTTGACTAAACAAGAATAAAGCCGTTCTACGTGACCTTTTTGTCTCAAAGAGAATTTGATTCCACACGGTTCTCATCAGCACAGTTACTTACAGTAACTCTGGTTCTCTGAATGTGCACAGTCTAAAACGAATTGGGCTACTCACAGGCTAATTCTCGGTGGTGAGACAGAAATAACCGTCAGGTGCAGGTGACCATTTGTCATTTACCATTTTAAAAAGTGGGGAAATAGACTAGTAGTAGTCCTAAACCCCAGTCTGACAGTGGCTTAGTGGTTAGTGGTTCTCACACAGAGGGGCAGGGCCTGAATTGAGGTCATTATGTTCCACTTCTGCCCAGCTCTACTGCACAGTGGAACTGTTTTTGACCGTAATAGGTCCGCTCTTCGTCGAATAGCCATGGGATGCGAATCGTAGGGCCCCCGTGTGGATTTTTGCTTAGGGCCCCAGAAGGGCCAGCACCGGCTCTGTGTAACGGTACTCCCAGCACTAACAGATGAAACCACAGAGGCTGAGGCTGGCTCCTACGGCTGACCACCAACTCTGAACGATCACTCCGCCGTGCACAACACACACTGCGTATCGCGAGACAAAACAAGCAGCAGACATTTCATTAAGCCTCAGCCCACCCAGTCACTCCCACATGCAGCTTATTTTCTACGCTCTTTCATTTCCGCCCCCCACTCCTTTGTTTACGAGCTAATTCCAAACACAGACCGATGCCCGTCTAATACAAACGCCACACGTTTTGATTATAATAAAGTCCATATGAGGAGGACGAACCTCTCTCCCGCGCCGAGATGATGGGACGTTTCCTGACCGCCTCCTCCATCCTTTCCCCCTTTGTCCGTCTCGTCGTGTTCGCCTCTCAGAGCTTTTGTGCTCGGCTTCTTTGTGCCGCTGTCACTTAAAGCGCATCTTTCTTACAGCGCGGCGCTCTCTTGGTATGTTTGAGGCCTGGTAAATTATACATGAGCGCAAGTGAAGGAAACCCTATCCTTTACAAGGGAGCAAAATGAAAAAAAAATAAAAAATCCCGCAGAGGCCCGAGATGACTTGCGGCGGAATACTAAGGTTTATTTACCAGAGGTGGATTTGCTAAAAATTCGACATTACAAAGCAGTGACGTCAGCGATGTACTGTTTGTTTGCAATCCTATTCCCGGGCATTATGTTACTAAGCAGAAGTGTGGTGAACCGCTTGACATCAGCTCATATGATGTAACTAATAACAACTAAGTCAACATGGTTTAAAGTTTAAAGTCGAGCTGGTAATTACCAAAACAGTGAGCCAACAGTTTGGCACTTTGGGAAACTCGGCTTAATGTTATTCTCCACGGTCGAGAGCGTGTGGGAAATAAAGACAGTCTGAAGGAAATCAAAAGATAAGATACGCTAAAGTGAAATAGGATTGCATTGTAAATGTCATGGCAGAGCAATACACTCTGAAAGTCAAACGGGAGTTGGAAAGTACTTGACGTCACACTTATTTACTCTACACTTCACAATACCAGGGCTCCAGATCCACGTCGAAATATTTTCCTCGGTGCAACCAGTCGGATCCTCCTCATTGTGCAGGTATTTTACAGGAAAATAGTGATGCAGGCCAATGTTCCTAAATTCATTGTCAAATATTTTTCTCATGTAAAATTCTTTGGTCAAAACAGATGAAGTGAAACAGTAATCAGCAGACGGTGCATGTACTGTGATCAGTGTTGGGGGTAACGTATTATAAAAGTTACATAAATGTAATACTTTTTTCAGTAACTCAGTAACTTTCAGTATTACTTAAACAAATTAGGGTAATGTATTAGTCATTCCCCTCCTGGAACCGCCACCTTAACGTGGAGGGGTTTGAGCGCCCGAATGATCCTGGGAGCTCTGTTGTCGGGGGCTTCGTGCCCCTGGTAGGGTCTCCCATGGCAAACAGGTCCTAGGTGACGGGTCAAAGAGCGGTTCAGAAGCTCCTTATGAGAGACCAACAGGCCCGGTTAGAACCATGAGGCCGTCCTTCTGTGGACCCACCACCTGCAGGAGGAGCCATAGGGGCTGGTGCAGCTCCTACAGCTGCCCCCACGACCCGGCAACGGACAAGTGGAAGAAGATGGATGGATGGATGGATATTAGTCATTACAATTCAAGTAACTCAAGTTACAAGTGCATTTAACTGGTTTGTGATGTATGAACGAAAAAAGGCCAGACTCCCCCAAATATAATGCAACATACTGTACCAAATCAAGTTAGACACGGGTGTATATAAGGTCTGCAGTGTGTAGCTAACATCGTCAAAACAAAACATGAGAGAATGGGGGAAAGCGAAGGAAAAGAAAATCTTTGACTGCACCTTTGCTCAGTGGCATTATTACTATTTTCAGTTTATATTTTGCCAAAAGTAACTCAAAAGTAACTCAAAGTAGTGTAACTCAGCTACATTTTGAAACAGTAACATGTCATACAAACAGATTACACTTGTAACTGCTAATATATAATATATTACAATTTTAAAGTAACTTCCCCAACACCGACTGTCATGTTGAAGTATTGGCATTGAAGCCAGTTTTTAAGGGGCTTCTGTAGCATTTCTAAAGTGGCAGGTCGATATTAAGTACGGGAGACCTAATTTGTCACACTTTTTTTCCCCAGACTTCTCTGCTCATGGCCAGACCTGCGTTAAATGAAAGCTTTAACCCTTGACTTGAGAGAGACCTCACTTCCTTTTTTCTATCATATCGCGATAAATAGTTATTAACCGTCAAACACAAGAAAATCGAGTGTGACGATGAACCCCATGTGCGGGGCAGGTTTTCACTGTTGTTATTAAGGGAGTTTTTGGGGCGTCAACATAAAATTTGAAAAACCTTTGTTGAAAACACTTTTATTTTTGAGATTAAAAGCAAATGCAATGCCAGATGTGTTCATAACACTAATAAAAGCTCTATAATGGGGTTTGCTTTCCATCCCTGTGGCCTTTTGCATGCTCTGGGACAGTTTTATTTCAGGTTTCTGTTTGCTTTTCCAGATTTGATGTTTAATAATGACTGTGTAATCAAGACCGTGTTTGATATTATGCTTTCAGTTGGAAACAGAAAGAAGCTCACTGCGTTGGTTTCATGGTGCTCCTATTCGAACGTAATCGGTAACGGCATGGGATGTTTTTCTGTTCTCGTATAATGTGATAGAAGCATAATTTGTTTATTTCTGTATTTTCCTTTTGTGTCAAATTGCTAAATATTATTCCGCTGCTGTCGGATGATAAATAAATGATCCATCCTCCTGACACTCGCTGGAGGCTGCCAAAGCAAACCCAGCGCATGGCGTTGATGCTTTCAGCCTCACTGCGTGCTGGGGCGAAAAATATATATATTTGTGGAAACTTGAGCAGTACTTGGTGACCGCCTCAAATCGTAGTCAACATGGGACAGGCTGTGGAGGAACAGACTCGACAAATTCAATTTTAAAGATGCATTATGCAACTTTTTATGTGGAAAATAAAGTTGATATTTGTGCGTGTTTTACCTTAGTAATGACCCAGTGGCTATTTGAGTGGTCAGCATGGCGCCTTTACTTTCCATCACAGTGGCCTCCACAACGCCCCAGGATCAATTGTTTTTATAGGTTTTCTCTGCTGACGGAGCCTCTCACCAGAAAACCTACCAAACAATTGATCCTGGGGCGTTGTGGAGGCCACTGTGATGGAAAGTAAAGGCGCCATGCTGACCACTCAAATAGCCACTGGGTCATTACAAGGTCAAATACGCACAAATATCAACTTCATTTTTTATTACAAGAGTTGCATAATGCACCTTTAAATGCAACAAGTCTATGCATTTAACATTTGGGAACAGAAGATAAAGCAGAAGAATGGAGTTAAATTTGGATATTCAGCCAAGTGGGCAAAGTAATTGTGGATAACGGATCAAATAAAAACTCTAAACATGCAGCTGAATGAGTGTTGGGCCATACCTTTTGTATTTTTTATGAATTGAAGGCATAAAGAAATAAGAAAAAAAGAAATGTAGCTTTAATGCCCACTCAAAACAACAGTAATGCTTTTTTGTGACATTTAAGGCAATCATTTTTGACACAACCGCTTACCTCTCCTCACTTTAAAAAGGAATAGGCCCCCGTTTTTACATACTGAGATATGTTCTTACCTTAGCTTAGATGAGTTCATTTGTACCTGTCTGGTCTTCACGCGTGCCCCCCCCCCCCCTCACGTAAACACAGCACAGACGGCGTTAGCATTTAGCCTCTCTCTTCTCCTCTATAGCTCCAAACGAGGTGAAGATGGAAGCTACAAACTCTTCCACGTTTTGGAAGAGTTTTTCTAAGCGGATAAAAAGCGGAACTATATTGTAAGGCGTAATAATACCAGGAGTAATTCGACATCCGCGCAGTAATATCTTCACTTTACTATGCGGATGCCGAATTACTCCTGGTATTATTACGCCTTACAATATAGTTCCCCTTTTTATCCGCTTAGAAAATCCACATTGTTTAATTTTGTGTAATTATACTTTAAAGTGTAACACGTCATCATATTTAAATAGGGAAAACATGGAAGAGTTTGGTAGCTTCTATATTTACCTCGTTTGGAGCTATAGAGGAGAGAGAAGCTAAATGCTAACGCCGTCTGTGTGCTGTGTTTACGTTATGGAAGGCACACGTGGAGACCAGTACAGATGAACTTGTCTAAGCTAAGGTAAGAACATACAGTATGTAAAAACGGTGGCCTATTCCTTTAACCAAGCGCATTTTCTCCAGTTCAGCTTTACCCAAATTTATTGGTTTATTTGGTCGGGATAGTGCATGTTAATGAACATACATGGGTCTCATGCATGTAAACCTGCAAATCTTTAAGCATCTCGACTGTAGAGCTTACAGCCTATAGGCCAGTGTAACACCTTATTTGAAAGCTTTTTTGTGGCTCATTTGTCACTTTTGAGATGCTCTTTTGTGGCTTTTTCCATCACTTTTTTGTCGTGTTTTTGTAGGTTTTTTGTCGCTTTTTCAACAGTTTTTTTTCCATCGCTCTTTTGACTCTTTTAGATTTGGGTAATGCCAAACTGGAGGAAACGTGTGCCCGGTACAGGTGGGGGATAAGAGGTTTTAATGATTCAGAATTATTAAAAAAGTGGGTCACTCTACTCGCCCACCTCCCCCCTCCTCTCTCCGATTCATGCCTCACCTCCTACACATGTAACTAAAGTACCGGCACACTGTTAAATATTAAATAACAGATCGGGTCTCTTCTCTCCCAGTGCATTATGTCACTCTGCCAAGATTCAAGCCGCTGACACCTGATTCTTTCTGGAAGTCTCCCCTTAGGAACAACCGACACCTGGAGAGGCTAATGACCAGTAGCGGTTAGAATAGGAAGCTGTGTGGAAAGTGTGGCTTTGTAAGATAAGAGCGCCACCCGGTGGTTAAGGCGGTATTTATTTGATTAATAAATACACCCGGTAACTGTACGGATATCCATGAAATGACAATGGGTCTTGAAATGAGTGGAGAGGTGTTATAATGTCTAGTTCAGCTCATTTACAAAGTTTTGTTTATCACTTTGTGTCAGCAATCAAATCATAAGCCTCATCTGCATGGTTGTAAAAAGTAAATCGCAAAAGCTGCAGTTATTTAGTCAAAATCGTCGTCATAAGTCTTAAGCCGGGAATCAAGTAGTTCTAACCAAATGAGGACATAAACATGAATGAAACAAAGCCTAAATCAGTGAATCAGCCAGTGGCAGGTACCACAGTTTGAGAACCACTGGTCTAACAGATATTTGTGTTGAAATGCACTTTTACAAAGTCAAAAGTTTCATACAAATACAAATATACAGTACATAATAAATAAAACAGCTACGTTATTTGAATACTACTGATAGTATACATAGGTCAAATGTATATTTAGGTCACTCTTTGTGATGAGAATGGCCCGCCCACTCCAAAAAAGGCATTTTCTTCCTTACATTTTTCCAATGAGAGTTGGAAAAGAAAGATGGAGGGATGGCTGGTATTCCGTCCCTGCTGGATTGCTTTTGTATTGAAACATTTTATGTCATAACTAAAAAAACAGAGGTAACTTTTTGAAGAAATTGAACTTCTTAGAGTAGTTTTATCATACGGTATCTGTATGAAGTATCTGTACTCTTACTTGAGTAAAAATAATTTTCCACTGTGGGTAAATATCTAAGCGGCAAATTCTTCATTTTAACATGTAGTTTGCTCCTTGTTCTTAAGAATTACGTTTTTTCCCCCAGTATTTTCATGCCATTTTCTTGGAATATAATATCACAATTTCCACATTATTTTATGTTTAGTTTCACGCAATTTATGGCATCACCGAAAGTAATTGCTTTACTTTTACTTGAGTAATTGTTTGGGTCACTACTTTTTACTTGTACTTGAGTAAAACCTATTTGAAAGCAATGTTACTCTTACTTGAGTTAATATTTATACTCTATCCACCTCTGTAAAAGGCTAATGTGATCAATACCCCGCACATACAGCTCATACATGCAGTGATTGACAGCTCTAAGTCCCGCCTCCTGACCACACCCACACACACCTGGGACTAACTCTGAATCAGTCCCAATCCCTGGCAGCCAATGAGAGCGGACATCAGTCTGAGGTCTAGTTAGGCAGGTGTCCCGGGCCTGTTCTTTGGTTTAAGTCCATTCACACTTTCTGTTATAACACCATTATTATCGGACATTCTCTGTTGTTTCATGACTCGTCGCCACAGGATGGTGCGGCTGACGATTCGGGATGAAGTGCTGTGAGTGTGTGGACTTCTAAAGACGTCAGGAGGAGAGACTGGAGGCAGCAGCTGTGAATGCAGTGGTTTTAATGTTTACTCTGCGGTTCACCTCTGGATGTCAGTGTGCAGCGCTGTCGTTTTAACGGGACATAAAGGACTTGTTTATGCTCCCGTATCATTGTGCTTATAAAGGTAAAGGCATTGCTGGACGATAGTGTGCTGTGTAAAGAAAGGCTTTTTCTCTGATACATGTAATGTGTTTAAAGTGCATATGACGCATTAGACACCATTTTTGTGAAAACATAGTTAACACAATTATATTTAAGATTTGGCTAAAGATTTTACCCAGCTTCCTTTAGTTTGACAATTTTTGTGATATTTATAGCTTCACTTCCTTATTGGACACTGACAGATAGATAGAGGCAAACCATTTTAAACTGTTGCTGTGCCAACCATGTTATGTCAATGGGAAATGAGTCAAACTGCTATAGATACAGTCAGCATCACGTAATACAAGGGGGCGTGGCCTCACCAAGGGGGAAGTATGTTTTTGGGAACACAATTTTTCACTCTTTTTAGACGTTTTCTGGTGGAATATGAACTTATTAATCGCACACAAATAAAGTGAAATCATAATCGGGTCCATACGGATGTTTTTTCACAGCAGATTGTTCAGTAGAAGCGAAAAAACGGAAGTCATAACTAGCATTAGCATGTAGCATGATGCTAACATGAAGCATTAAAGGGATATTTCAGGATTTTTGACATTGGGCCTCATTTCCTAGTTATCCAGAGTGTTGTTGATGTCTGGAGATATTTTTTTCTTAAATTCATGCAGTTTTTATATTTGAAGAGCTTAGTGGCCCTAGGCTAGGGCAAGGCTAAAGCATTTCTATGGTATCAGTTAGCCTGCATTAAAAAAAAGTCTGACCCACTCCACTGTGCACCTGAGGCAAATCACGTACCCATATAAATGTCTGTGTTAATTTTTTAAATATAACTGACCTTGTATCACATGAATTACCACATTTTGAGGGACTATTTTCTCGCAGATCACTCCGCCACAGCATTAGCTTAAAGCCATGAAGCTGATGCTGCTCAAATATAAGTTACTTTAAAAGCAAAATGGTTATAATTATTCTATTAACACAGACATTTATATGGTTAATCTGGCGTTATAAGTGATTTACCTCAGGTGCACTGTGGAGTGCGCTAGACTGTTTTTAATGCAGGCTAACTGATAGCATAGAAATGCTTTAGCCTTGCCCTAGCCTAGCGCCACTAGACTCTTCAAATATAAGAACTGCATGAATTTAAGAAAAAAATATCTCCAGACATCAACAACACTCTGGATAACTAGGAAATGAGGACCAATGTCAAAAATCCTGAAATATCCCTTTAATTTAGCATTCTCCGTTATTTATGTAATTGACTCATAACAACACTGCCCCAGAAGTGACTTCCTGTTTCGATCCAGCACGCCAAAATAAAAGCACACAGCTCGTCTCATTGATTAGTTACTTGATTAGGTACTTGCAACATTACAAGAATATAATTAAATACACACATTTTTTAATGTTTTGTCTGTTAATAGTTTGTTAGAAAGAAAGCTGAGTATTGCGTATTCAAGTAATGAATAAGATGGTGCTTTTATTTTGGTGTGCAGGATAGAAACAGGAAGTCACTTCTTGGGTGAGCGTTATGATTTGTCAATTATGGGCTGTTGAACCTTTTTTGCTCCTCTCCATGTCTTTGTATCTTTATTGGCAAGGAAACTATATTCATAAGTCAGCATTTGTTAAAGTAGTTTTGGAGTAATTATAGAAAGTTTAAATTTGTCTTCTCTTTGTTTTCCCCCAAACTGCTTCAAACATGACCATAATGGGCAATTTCAGGGGCGTATCTATGGAACCTTACCCCATCCATGTCACTTCCTGTCATTAGCTTAAAAATATGTTTTCCTGCCCAACATTTCTTTGTTAAATTTGCTGCTTCACTGAAATAAAATTATAATTATGCAACTGATGTAATCCATCAGGTGCACTTTAGGCAGATCTGATTGTAAAAAACTGTCCCCAACACTGTCTGCAATTCATCTAATTCAGGAACTCGCTCATGGCCAAAATGAAGGTCTGACTTGAGCTGACTTTGGCTTTGATTTATGTTATTGATGTACCCAGTGACATTCCTGACAAAAAAATAGTCTTTTTCATGCCAGCCACGCAAACTTCTTTCCTTTGTAGCCTTTTCCCAACTCTCACTCTATTTGATTGAATAGCTGATTTACCTCCAACGTTCCTTTAAAAAGTCTTAATATTTAACTAGTCTATGGGAACAAATAAATAAATTAACCCCACCTTAACCGAGCACATTTTCTCCAGTTTGGCATTACCCAAAATGGAAAAGATTCAAAATGGCGCCGTAAACGAGAATGAAAACGCGACAAAAAAAGAAAAAAAAACTCAAACAAAGTGATGAAAAAGCAACAAAAAAGCTGAAGAAGATGTGCTCGGTTAAAGTGGGAGTTTAGAGGTTTTCACTTCTGGCACCAGAGCAGGTTTTGAGGTGGGCGGGACTTACACATACACACTCACACAGCACCAACACAACATAGGAAATGTACAATGGACTAAGGAGTACAGGGAAATCCTTCAGTCAGTCATCTTTAACATAATTTAAGCATTTAAAAAAACACACAACTTTTACACAGTTTTAAATATGCCCCTTGAGCTCAGTACAAAAATATAGGCCTCGCATCAGTCAGCAGACTCTCCACAGACACACAATCCTTTCTGGAAGCTTCTCAAACACTGCATTCGGGACATGTTGAATGTAGACGATGTGGTCGATGCATTCTTCCCAACCAGCAGATGGCGCCTCCAGTCCGTGTTCTCCTCTGCTTTCCTCTGGCTGGTTGTGTTGACTTTCCTCACATACATTTGGAATGCAGCACACCCATGTAAGTGTCTCTTATTTTTTTTTACATAACGTCTTCTCATCCCTCGAGAAGGATGTGCCACGGAACGTAGTCCACAGTCATTTTTAGTCCCGTTTTCCAAGTGAAATCCCATGCTATGACTTATCCCCTTGAAGAACCTGTGTAGGAGAAGACAGATTTAGTTTAGTGACTGACCACAGTCAATACGTTTACGTGCACAAAGGGAAAACGGATTACTGCCGTACTCCGATTTATAATAGGACCTCAAAACGGCAGGAAAACCTCTGGACAATTATAATTGTTTTTGTAAATGACTGATATTGTTTTACACGTGGGTCATGTGCTGGATAACACAGGGTTTCACTAGTCATTTCTATATAACTATTTTTGCTTGTGCTGGGCCAGACTAAGCGGAGAATTACCAATGTTCCTAACATTGTGCCCTGTAAACTGTATGTGTTCTTGTGATGCATATGGTTTTATTGTCTTTTTTTCATTTACAATGATGTTTTAGTTGATTGTGTCTTTCTTCATGTGATGTGACTTCGACAGCTATTAAATTGAATGTTCATATTCAGAGTAAATCTAACTTTTTGAATAAATTGTACTTCTTAGAATAGTTTTATCATACTTTACTTCTACTTGAGTAAAATTATAATGAAGTATCTGTTTCTTACTTGAGTAACAATAATTGTTTTTCCACTTGCATTTGCCATTTTCATCGATAAAATGGATGTAGATCGTCTCGTGCACCTTGCTCTTCAGAATTGAGTTTTTCTGTATTTTCTGCCATTTTCATTGAATTTTCTTTGTAAATATCACAATTTTCACATGACTTTATGTTTTGTTTCACACAATCTGTGGCATCATTGACTTTTTCGCTTGCGAGTACTTAGTAACATTTTCTCCAAGTACTTTTTTTACTTTAACTTGAGTAATTGTTTGGGTCATTACTTTTTACTTGTACTTGAGTAAAATTATTTAATCGAGCCACTTTGAGTCATCTTTGAATATTCTCCAATGGCTATGCTCAGCACCGCTCCATCTGTTGTCAAGTTTAATCCTTTCATCGCAAAGTAAAAACACTCGTCAGAGCTTCACTACAGACACATGAGCCACTATTTTTTTCTCCCCACCTTTTTTCTCTTCATTGAACCAGTGACGGGGAGCAAGAGAGAGCGAGGTGGGAGGGGCTTATGGGGAAATAGTGTGAAAATCAGGAAGTGAAACTACAGGATATTTTGATTCAAGCTGTTTCAGATTAATATTGGATTTTCTAAGCAACAAAGTGTAAGACGGTGATAAAGACGTCTTTTGAGATTATTGCCAAATACCTGCAAAGGCATAATACCCGCTCTTATCAGCTATCAAAGCTGAAACTTGTTCACGGCCAAGAGAAGGGCCCTCCACTTGATCGATTGACCCACCCAAATGATCGCAGGTTGTATGCTGCTTCGTGACCAGTTCTCTGGAGAAACCCGACAATAATCGAACAATGTGTTGGAAAAACCCGGTGCGTGTAAACATGGCGAGTTCTGGCTGCTGCTCCTGGCGATGCTTACCTACCTGGTTGCGGGCTTTGTGGGACTTCTGCATGAGCACCCTCCACTGGTCGTAGAGCTTCATGGACATGGTGCTGCACCCGTAGGCGTGTTTGCGCACCCAGCCGAAGAACTGCTTCAGCTCGCGCCGCAGAGTGGAGTTGGAGTCCGTCGAGGATTTGGAGTCGCATGAGCCGGTCATGATAACTGAGAGCAGAGAGAGGACCATAAGCATTATAGTCAAGCAGTGTTGTTTTTGGCAGCCCTTTTAGTTTTAGTTTTAGTCTTAGTCTTTTGGACGAAAATGCTTATAGATTTAGTCACATTTTAGTCATTTCTAAATGTGATAGTTTTAGTCACGTTTTAGTCAGACGAAAATTTAAAAGGTTTTAGTAAAGTTTTCGTCAGTTTCATTATAAAACGTTATAATTAATTTAGATAACTATTGGAAATTGGGATAAATTATAGTTATCTATTGGCTTTATAGCTTTTGACAAACAGATTACACCACAATAGGCAGTAGTAGAAGTGTCTTTGTGAACAGGACGTTTCCAAAAGCGCCCGCTCTCCTTGTCCTCTGATCGCCACTTTTGTTTTATAAACGGCGCTGTCTGCACATACGTAGCCTACCTCAACATGCGTTCTGCGTTCATACGCTACGGTATTTAAAACTGTCCTGAGGTCGATGTCCCTGTGACATCGATGTCAGACGCGCTCCGTGGAGGATGTACGCTAGCAGTGCACTGCACGCCACGGGGAGAGAGGGACAGAGAGAGAGAGAGAGGCGTCGCTGCCCGGCCGCATCATGAGAGCTGACGGCGCCGCTCTGTGTCACGTTTACCGGTGTGTTCTCCCGCTCCGCGTATAAACTCTGTTTGTGAACGATCTGACGAACCACTTTCTCCCATTTTAGTCTCGTCTCGTCTCGTTGACGTAAACTCATAAACGTCCCAAAGAGCTATTTTTAGCTCGTCATCGTTACGTTATCGTCATTAAAAAAAGGGGCGTCAACGAAATCATATCGTTATCGTCTTCGTTGACGAAAACAACACTGTAGTTCATTGTTTAACAGACAATCTATGCAGAGCATTCCTCTGTGTGTTCCGCTCTGCCCCCTAACGCCCGATCAAAATCAAAATAAAATAAACAAACAAACAACAAAAAGACAGGTCAAACTTGCTGTCAGAACTGAACTACACTGTCCACTGTAAAGTCCAGTTAATGTCTGCTCCGAACTGTTGCTGCCTCGGAAAACCACCTGATGCAAATACAGCCATAGTTTTTTCTTCCGTGATCCTCTAACAGCTCCTCTGTGATCGCAAGTCTCTGTTTTGCAATATTTTTTACATTAGCCAAGTTAGTGCAGGTTTGTGCCTGATTTTATTCCGAAAGTCTTCAAATTCTTCCCTGGCTAGTGCCAGGAACAGAGAATGCTATGGCCCTCTGTGGTGTTTGGCAAAAAACAGACTCCTTGCAGATTCTTTCTAAAGCGCCTTATGGCCCCGGTCACTGGAGCTGCACTGTACGGGGCTACTGTGAGCCATCAACATTGAGGTCAATGAGTTTGAGAATTTGAGCTTTGGATTCAATGTGAGCCTGGCGTTAGGGCCAACTCTAGGTTCTAGAAGAAAAATTCCCATACATTTTGTCCATATTTAGGGAAAACATTAATATCAAGAGTTTAAAGATGCTAAAACAGCCATAAAACGGCTATGAAACACACTATTGTGACAAGATTTAACTAATAGTTTAGAAACCAAATAAACCCATTTTGCCATATTTCATAATATTTGATATTTTCTTTCATTGAACATATTGCACTACGGTCAGTATTTACCCCACAGCCTATAGCACCTGTTGAGCTTTTAAAGTTGCATTATGCAACGTTTTATGTGGGAAAAAATGTGATATTTCTGCATGTTTGACCGTAAAAGTGACCCATTGGCTGTATGAGTGGTCAGCATGGCGTCTTTACTTTCCATCACAGTGGTCTCTAGGATACTCCAGGATCAATTGTTTGAAAGGTTTTCACTGCTGACGGATCCTCTCACCAGAAAACCTACAAAACAACTGATCCTGGAGCATTGTAGAGACCACGGTGATGGAAAGTCAAGACCCCATGCTGACCAGTCATACAGCCGCTGGGTCACTACAAGGTCAAATTTAAGCACGAATGTCAACTTTTTTTGCATAAAAAGTTGCATAATGCACCTTTAAACTCTTAATATCACAAATCCCCTACACCACCTACCCTCGTGTGAAGCGCTGTGGGTGACTTGTGTCATGTGAAAAGCACTACACAAAAAGCTTCCATTCCATTTATCTGCTGTTTATCCCTGTTTTATACTATGGCCAAAATGAACGGTGTTCAGATGGGACTTTGGAATCCAGATGTGGGCTTGCAATAGCCTTCTCCGCTCCACGTCTGGACCACAATATCAAAGAGACTATCGCGCTAATGAGTGAGACACAGTTGTACCGAATACTTGCTAAACGATAGGCTATTCCACAAGTTTGAAGCAGCCTTTAAGAATAGACGAGTGGAACCAATAGCACGTTCAACACCTCCCTACTCGGATCAGAATAAGTCCATCCCGCTGCTGAAGATCATTACTTGCTGCTGACGAAGCTTCTTGAGATGAGAGGCGAAATGTCCTCCTCGGGCACTAAAACAGCCCAGTGCAGATGACTGCTTGAGAGCCTTATTTCCCAGACAGAACTGCCCATCTAACAGCAGAGCAGGTAGTCAGAGCTGCAGTCTCCTCCACTCGGCCTCACGCAGCAGTTCAATGTGGCCTTTTGTTATTGATTACTAAAATATTCCATCTTGAAGTCGTTTGCGTAAAGCCTATTGCTACCAAACATTACATACAAAGAATGTTTGGTTTAGGATTTACTTTGATTTATTTTGATTCGACCAGAGCATCTGCCAAAAAGAATAGGAGGCCTGTTTTCTCATCAGGCTGATCAGGGGAATGTGGCCTGTGCCAAAGATGGAAAACAGCACACAGTGGTACCAAGCAGTGCAACGCTCTCCAGACAATGGGAAGGAACAAGGGATGTATGTTTAGTCCTACTCCCAAACTAGTTTTAAAGCTAAAGCTAAAGCTAGAGCCAAGCCAGGACTAAATCTTTTCCAGGACTCATCAAAGACTTCAAAAAGTATTCTATAAATCACATTTTCTTCTTTCATTAAAGCTATCTTTTTTGCCCTTGGTTTGAGTGGGTTAATAAGAAAAAATACCAGTGGAACAAGTAACCAAGTATTCCACTTAAATTAAGAAAATAATATGAATCTAATCTGATGCTTATTCCACTGGCAGTTTTTTTTTTTTTCTACTTGGCAAGTCAAAACAAATCAAATTAAAGTGATAGTCTGTAAGAATAAAAATTGTCACATTTCCCCAAAAAAGTAAACGATCAACCGATTGGCCGGTTCACAGGTAGGCTTATCTCAATGGTCAAAGTGATGGCACCGGGGCTTCTGATAAGTCGCTGGGAACAGCAAAGACTTTAGTAAAAATATAATCATATGATATTACTTATTTATGTAAAATTGCAGGCCCAGACGGTCAATTACACTATCTATTTATTACATTTGTAAAACATTTAAACTTGCAAACTATCACTTTAAAGTCTAATATTTTGACTATCATTGTTTTAGCAACGCACACTACAAAAGCAATCTAAAAATAGGTCAATTTTGCTTGAAATAAGTATATTTGCCCTTGATTTGAGTAGGTAAGTTAGATAAATGTAGTAACTGTATGAGTATTTTTGCACATAAAACAAGAAAAAAGATCTTATTCTAGTGATGGGCGATACCACATTTTTTGGAATCGATACGATACCGATACTTTTGGGGTAATTTTTATTGATACCGATACTGGTCATTTTATATGGGTGAATGTATTTCAATCAATATACATTTCTAAAACTGGTTATTATATAAAAATGTATAGGTAAATTTAAATTATATTACTTTAACTGGTTAATTAAACAATGTAAATGTGAAATTAAATACCTAAACAAAGTCTAAAATTAATACTTTAATGACAAACAGAATCTAAACCAGAATGATATGGCTGGCTCAGTTCAATCCTCTGCTGCTGTGGACTGTCTTGGCTCAGAACAAAGGTGTAAATCGTCCTTTTGTGTTTATAATTGCTGCCGCGCCTTCTTTTTACATATGCAAATTAGTATCAATACTTTTTGCCCAATATCGATACTTAAAAAGTAGCCATTTGGTATCGACATATCAATACTGTGGTATCAATCCACCCATCCCTATCTTATTCCGCTTAAAATTAGATAATAAATCAAATTTTATTTGAAATATGGATTTTTTTTTTCTTATTTTAAGTGCAAGACTACAAATTCCATTGGCAGATTTTCTACATCACAAGTCAAAATTACTCATATCAGAGTGAGATATGAGTAGTATATGCCATTGTGCATGGTCAATAAAGTTTTTCGATTCTATTCTTAATTCCAGTTACTTTAACTTGTCAAGATATGACTTTTTGCAGGGTAAATAATGGCTGACCCTGGACCGACATCATAGAGGCAAACCAAGTGTAAAACTGAACTTAAGTTAATATAATTTGGTCAACCTAACATTCATTCTGTTATATTCAAACCTATTAAATCATATTACCACATTAACAAAGCAAAGTCTCTTTCAAACAGACACTTTGGTTCCTTCTTTTCATTTTTATTTACTTTTGATTAGTCACCAAAAACATCAGACACATTTCGTATTTTTTGTCTTCATTAAAGGTGCATTATGCAACTTTTTATGTGAAAAAAGTGGATATTTGTGTGTATTTGACCTTGCAGTGACCCAGTGGCTGTATGAGAGGTCAGCAAGGCACCTTTACTTTCAATCTCTACAGCGCTCCAGGATCAATCGTTTTGTTGGTTTTCCGGTGAGATAACATTCCAAACAATTTCACATAAAAAGTTGCTTAATGCACCTTTAAGTGCTCTCATTTAAGTCTGCAAAAATAGGACTTTGACTAAAATGATGACAACGTTCTTTGGTTGTGGAAATAACGCAGTGCTAAACCGGGATGAATCTGAGGACGAACTCTGTGAAACCGTGTGTAGGATCTCACCAGACTGCGGGGTGGAGGCGGCGGTCGGATGGCTCCACTCGCTCCAGATGCCAGCTTTGCGAGAGCCATAGATGCCCACGGGGTTACAGCGCACCTGAACGCAACACACGCATTGCATTACAAGAGCTGGCTAATTATCTGGACACATGGACACCAGAGGGAAAAGACTGCAGCAAAGACGGAAAATACTTGTTGCTATGGCAGAATTAAAAACAATAGCTTTTTTTTTTTTTTTCACCCCAATGAGAAACATATTTGTGAGAAGTTTAAAAGGGCTGTCATCGAGCCACAGATCACGTATTGTTGCTGAAAGATTGGACACTGTGTCCCTTTTATTGAACAAAGATGAGTTCAATAACAACAACTTAACTCCGCAGAAGAGGCAATTTCTCTCATGGCGGATCTAAGTGCTCGACTGCTGTATGCGTAATAAGAACTGTCTCCCACATGTTGATTTCCGGAGGACTAAAAAGTAAATGTCAAAGATATTTGGAAATGTGTTTGTCAACAGCAAAGTGTCCCAGATCTGCCTTCACAGCTTCCTGAATGCTTCATTGTGTATACATAGATACAGACGCCCACAAATGGTCACATTTGAAGCTGCCAGAGGGAAAATAGTACGGCACAAGTACTTTAACAAACGCTGGATCATGCATTTTCTATTAAATAAAGATACAGACACATGGAGAGGAGCGACTGGGTTCAACAGCCCACGAATGCATAAGTAAATAACAGGGAATGCTATCCATAATACTAATGTTTTAGCTTTATGCTATATGCTAACAGCTAGCTTCGAGTGCCGTTTTTTTCACCTCTACTAGAAAATCAGCATAATTTTCCAACCGTATTGGTGTGTGCTCAATATACTTATAGTCCACCAGAAAACATCTAAAAAGAATGAGAAATTGTTTTTATTTTATTTTGTTTGACCTTTAGTTAACCAGAAAAGTCCAGGAGTCCTGAAGGGGAAAGCGGTGTAAACCTACGCAGACACGGGGAGAACATGCAAACTCCACACAGAAAGGCCCCATCCAGCCGGGAATCGAACCTGAGACCTTCTAGCTGTGAAGCACATGCACATTAGGATATAAATAAATAAGTCACTGAATGCAAGTCTGAGTCAAGTCCACGTCGTGAAGGTCCAAGTCCTAAGCAAGTCCAAGTCAATTGGTCATGGGGTCAAGTCAAGTCTTGCTTTAGCCGGCAAGTCGCTTCGAGTGGCAAAAGTCCGCTGCAGTCGGCTCCAGTAATGGCATCAGGAAGTCGTGAAGGTGTGAAAACCTGACAGAAAATGACACTGAATCCACATTTTTGCACAGATTTGGCCTTTTAAAGGCATGTGGAACTAAAGTTTGTGAGACATTTTTAACACAATATTCATTTTCACCACAGCAACAGCAAAACTACATTGGAGACAACTCAAAAGTATGTTGAATTGTTTAAAGGAAAATGGACCAACTGAGGTGTTTTTCAGCGCCTGTACTCATTCAGTGGGACTTTAATTTCAAATTGGATTTCATGCCCATCCAGAAACAATCTAATTTTCGAAAAGAAAATTGGCTTGTAACCTCATGCGGCTGGATCTGATCAAAAGAACGGAGAGACGTGAGACTTACTTGGGCATACTATACAAAATACTCATTTTGTATGTTTGTGGTTTGCATTTCACATAACCAAATATTAGAAGTGGTCAACAATAAGTCTGTGCACACAAATATTTATGTTTTTTTTTAAACTGTACTTTTTGTTGCTCTTTTGCTGTACCTGTAGGCCTGCATAGTATACATATATTGACAAACGTAAAACCATACAGTGTAACATTTTACTGAAAAAATAGGATAAACCAACTCGTCTCCATGGAGATGTTGCTGCTTTCCATTGACAGCAGATTGAGAAACAATTAGGTCCTTTTCCAAATGCTTTATGCCAGTGTTTCCTCAAACTCTTTATACCAAGAATCACCTCTTAAAAATCTAAGTATCACCAGGCCTAGATTAAGACCAAATTAGGACTAAACTGGGTCTAAAATAGAAATCTATTGGACTACATTATATCTATTACTGTGTGTAAACCGTGTCTAAACAAGAACAAAACACTTAAGTTTAATGTGTCACTGAAGCATAAATAAAATTACCACAAAATAAAATGAATACGTCTGAAACTGGGAAAACTGCGGCGGTTTGTGTACAAATAAGCAGCTCTTCTCGAATGCGCATGTTTGTTCCACATTGTAGCTTTAACACATTAGAGCACAGTATGGGACTGGTGACTGACAGCCTTTTGGACGTGATGTTAAAATAGCAATAAGACTCTTGACGGGCAAACGCGACGTAGCATTTTTGTGGTTTGAACACTAACTGCTTTTTTTGGCTCAAGGAAACTCCACGAAACGGTATCGGCAACCACTGCCTCCTCCTCTCCCAAATCGCGCTGAACAAAGCAGCGCAGAGTTCCAGAACACATAGTTTTCATACATACTTGGACAAAGTAGACTGTTCCCGGTCGGAGCCCAGCCAGTCGGCACGAAGTCTGGTTCCCCACGTCTTTGATGACCTAACAGAGGAAAGCAGAGAGAGAGGGTTTGAGCCGGGGGACCGCAGTACATAGTGTCCACCACCACGTTGTTCGGTCAGCGTGTTTATGAAAATACGAGGGCCTAAGTGTGCCCCTTGGCGTAAATGTGCTCCTCAGAACACAGAGCACTGCAAAAAAAAAGAAATAGTTAGGGTATATACTGGAGCTGGGAGAACAATGCAATATCAAAATGCAATCGTCATTATTCGCAGATTTATATAATAATTTCCTTTGGGTCTTATTTTGTATAACAGCTGCTACAACTCTAGTTTACATTCAATTCCCGTCAACTCAGTTCTTTCGATCGTCTCTCAAAATGTTAATGCTTCTAGACGTGTTTAGAGCTGCCCTCAGCTTATACTGCTGGAATTTATTTTGTCAGACAGTTTGAACCCTGCTCTGCCCCCCCTCCCTCCACACGCTGCCCTTGTGCGACTTTTAAATACAGAACGGAAGTATCAATAATCTTGTTATTATCAGCAGAATAAATAAAATGTATGTAAATGTAGCAAAGTAAACATTTTGAGACTTATATTTATTTGCTGAACTGTGACTTTCGTGCAAGTCTGTGTTATTTGGCATTTAAAACATTACTGTAAATAATAATAATACTAATGCATCAGACTTATATAGCGCTTTTTTGGACACTCAAAGACGCTTGACAATAGAAGACAAAGAAAATGTTCCATTTAGAACTAAGTTTACAGTAGGGCAGGGCGATATGGCCTAAAATCTATATCACGATATAAAAACAAAAAAATCACGATAATGATATATTTGACGATATAATTGACAATGAACAAATTACTTCAAAATCTCAGCCTTACGCCTATTGGGAAGTAGCCTGGCTAACGCCAGACTGCTGTGTGCGCTCGAATCTTTTCGAACTTCACAACAGCCTGGGGACCATGGCAGACATTTTTCCATGGATTTGGGCACCAATCACAGAACGAGGAGGGACGGTAAGACGCTGACGCGCTATTTGACATACGGAAGCTTGTAGTTTGTTTAGGGATAAAAAAATAATAATAATATTTACGGATCCAACATGACAGCAGCAGACGCGATGCCATCTTTCGATCAAGCTTTAGAACGTGTTCTAAATAGTTTAGCTCAAAAGTTTACAGCGGGTACGTCATACGTCATCTGATACCATGATACGATTGGCTATGGCTACGTGCAGACGCATGAGAGACATTCGTAGCGCCCAATAAACGGCTATGGACAATCGTAAACCACACCTCTCCTATGAGAAAATGAATTGGTGGTCCCCAGACTAAATATCACTTGTGATTTTAGTCTGGCGTTAGCCAGGCTAATTGGGAAGATGAATTCAGTGGTATTTTATTTATTTTTTTAGCTCCATACTAATTTCCTCACAAATATGATCTACGCAAGCAGTTTACATCCTTAATTTCATTTGAATTTTTAAGCACCTGTCCCCGTATTCTACAGTCAGTGTTTATGCTGCTCTGATGGAGCTGAGCTTAACATAAATTATATTGCGTCCACAACGATATCAAAAAAATTATATCACGATAATGATATGCGATACGATATGGCCCGCCCCTAATTTGCAGTGCAGAGCTCATAGACCGTTAAAAAGAATAGACAGCTCCTCCTCACTCCTCCCCGTTTACCACAATGTCCACGTTCGAGGGGGAAATCATGGCGGATTTACAGACTCCTCCTCCCCAGCTCTGACGAAGCATGTTCCTAATAAGGGCATAAGGGCGGGATCTCACTGTAGACTCGGCCCTTGCGTGACGTGTAGCTCGCGCAGCTCCAATGCCAACAGTCCAACCTCCGTTAAGTAGGAGATTAAAAAAAAAATCTTTCGAAAACCAGCCTGGTTTCTTTTTTGTGACTAACCCAGTGTTATCTCAGGAGGAATATGTAGCCGTAGAAAGTGTTAAAAAATTGAAACCAGGCGTTAAAGTTGTTTTTAACGTGTCTAAAGTCCAATGCTTTTCAATGGGGGCCTAGCGATGATATGGAGGTACTACAGCAATGGCGGCCTCCAGTGTTGCGGTCATAAAGCAGAGCAGCTAGCGGCCATTGGCAGAGCTTTTAATTGCTGCAACCCTCGGAACGCCTCATACACTTCCCTGTGCAAACTTTATAAAAAAAATAATACTGATAAAAAAAGACCAGACAGCTCCCTGTAGATATTGGATTATTAAACAAACAGACATTTCGTGAGGATTTCAGCTGCATCAGAACAGGTCGCTCAGATGTTTCTTTTGTAAACTTCTGTCATACTGTAATGCTAAACACTGACTGTGTTTGCTGCTAACTGTTGCTAAGTCAGCTGCTTCAAACATTAGCGATCTCTGCACCTGTTTGTGTTTACATGGTGAGGGAGGTGCAATACTCATCTGCTCCTGCAGGTCAAAGTTAGCTCGGTGTTTCGACGGTGACGGTGCAATGTGGGAGAATTCAGGTAATTTTATTATCAGCGCCAAAGCAACGCAGTTCAGATGACGACGTAAAGGCCCTGTAACAGATTTTCTTTCTTTTTTTTTCTTTACTACCAGTTGTGAAATAAAATCTTACAGTATGTTGAATAAGCAGTGGTTTGTGAGAAAGACTGTCCACTTAATTAAGCATTTTTTATCAATTGTGAGCTTTCAGGCTAGTTTTTGTTAGCATTAATGTGACAGTGACCCTGAAAAGACGATGAAAAATTGTGAAATGCGATTATACTTATCTCTGTGATGAATTGGGATGTTAGGAATGTGCTAGGATTGTTACGAATGAGTTTGGACACAGCAGTTTAAACTTTCACTCTCTACAAAAATCATATATAGGGTCTTTAAGAACTTCTATCCACGATGGAGAACTAGAAAGCTACACGATATGAGGAAAGAAATAGCGATTTGTCTTGAGTGCAATAACGACATTATTGCCATCTTTTACGGAACCGTATCGAAAGAAGACTTGATAAAGAAGAAGAAATGGGAACAATTTGATGAGTTCACATGCTTGTTTTTCTTACTTCGTATATACTGGCAGGGCATTCAGCTGGAAGAAAACAACGCGATGTGTTTCAAACTCGGGCTGAGCAATTTTGGAAAAATACCCCAATGAGAAATGTATGTTAAGCGTTGTCAGATTGTGAATTGATTTGCAATGCATGTTATGAAATCATGATTAGTTTCAGAGTGCGCATTTTTGAACATGCCCAGCCTGGAGCGTCAACATTAGAGAGAAGACTGGAATATGTTTAAAATAACAGTTATTTTCCTCTGCAGCTAAAACAACAGTAAAAGCTGCTCAGTCAAGTAAAAGTACTGTATTTGCTGTAGGAAGTACTTAAGTATGGCCAAAATTACTTGTATCACGGAAAATTTAATCTGATATTGATCTGTTTTGCACATTTACATTTCGAAAGTTAAATACATTGTTAAATACATTGTGGTAAAACAGCTCTAAAACACAGATTTTACATGTTACAATGTTATTCTCTCATCGAAAACATATCTGGAGCTGTGTTTCTACCCACTCGCGCTTCTTTAAGTAATCTTTGAATCTTCCCACGAGGCTGTTCTTAACAGCCAAGAATCTCCACCTGAGGTCCTACGAATCCAGGCAATGCTTTCCGCACCTCTCGATCTCCTGCCAAGCTCTCATCGTGAAGTAAGAACCCTCGCCATAGTTTCACTACAGCCGCACGGTCTTCTCTCTTTTTTTCCCCCTCTTTATTGAAACAGCTAAGTGGAGCAGAAGTAGGTTATGGGGAGCTCAATATTGCATTCTATAACCAACAAAGTGTAAGACTGTGATAAAGATGTGTTTGACATTATTAACAAAGTGTCCATATTTGATGTTCTGAGATTATAAGTTATTACAAAAAAATGTCCACCCAAGTCCGTAACCTGTCATTCACTATAGACCCGCACTATTAGTAGACCAGTGGTTCCAACCTTTTTCCTTGAAGCGCCCCCTGGACATGCTGTAGTCGGGCCGCGCGCCCCATTCCAAAAATTATGCATGGTCACAACAAATCAAAACAATAAATGCTAATAATTATTTATTTCAAACAAACAAACTGCAATTGGAGTGTTTTATGCACCTGTAGCGACTCCTTTCTTAGTCATATTTGATGACCTGACCCTTTGACCAGACAAAGCTCTGAGCCTCTGCAATCCCAGGTGCCCCGCAGGTTTGGAACCACTGTAGTACTATAGTCAAGTGCAAAGTTGGCTACTCGCTGCGGCTGCAGAAAGGAGTGAGCCCGTTGTCCAGAGCACCAGCAGAAGCAACTACACCTACAATAGGTTAGCTAAACTCAGGGAATACAATCCAAGAGACAGTGGAATATTTATGGATATAGCAGGGCTTCAGCTGTCACACGGTTCGGTTAACGGTGCGGAACCGCGGTTTGGTGTATCACTGTGCTGAAATGTTCATCATTAGGCATAACATTTATAATCTCAAAATAAAATTAGCAATGCTTTCAAAGCTACTTTATAATGTGGCTCACAATACAAAACAAAATAGAAAACAAATTGTAGCGCTCTGATCTTGAAAAAACAAAACAGAAAGCAGTGCAGTGCAGGCCATGCGCTCGTTAAGTGGTAGTTTCAGTTTCGCTTTCCACAAACAGAGGCTAAAGCACTCGGAGCAGCGTGTTGGATTTGAGGCATGTTTGGGCTATTCTTGGACTTTCTACTAGTACTTTTTGTGGAGAACAAGCTTTGGAGGCAGATTTTGACCAGGACTGGATCGTACTTATTTGTCTGTGCCTCTGACATACGCACTGCACTGGATCTAATTTACCACAGCCTCGTCACCATGCAGGAGAAACAAAGACATGTGTTTTTGTTGGATGTAACTGTACAGGTGTGTGTCTACAGCCTTCAGTTTACGGTAAATGACGATGACACATCACCCTGTTTGGATGCGCACACACGCATGGCAGTCAGATCAGTTTCATTTCACATGGATTTTACGTGGACTTTGTTCTTTATTTTTTGCCTAAACACAGGGAGCTGTCGATCGTTTAACAGCTCAAGCTAAGCAGCTTACACAGCAACTTTTCACAGTAACGATTTATAATATTCAAGTAGTTTATTCATGAAAAACGAAAATACGAAACACGTGATTAAAACAGTTGTTTAAAACAGTTAGTGTTGTGACGCGGCGTTTTCCTCCCACGGTAGGGTCACAATGCATTGTGGCGATTGTGGTCTTTATTAACCCGTGGCTGATGGCACGGTCATGTGGGGGTGGAGTGCTCTGGGAAATAAAAAACATGGCGGCGACCTTTGGAGCTTCTTTTTCATTGATATATCTTTTAAATGACGGTGACATGACACCAGATAGACCCTATCCGACGTAATCACTGGCAGAGAATGTAAGTGCGTTTGTCACACTTCCGTAGACCGCTTAGTGTGTCTGGAAAACGTTATATTCCACGGCCCCGCCCACCCCGGAAGTGTTTGCCTTTGCGGTTTATTATATAGATACCTACAAAATGCACAATACCCCCTTTTTAAAATGCAAGTAGTGAATGGAAAACAGCAGTCTAGCATAAAGGTCCATTATGCAACTTTTTATGCGGAAAAAAAAGTTTATATTTGTGTCGCTGGGTCACAACAAGGTCAAATACACACAAATATCACCTTTTATTCCACATAAAAAGTTTCATAATGCACCTTAAAGCAGAACTAAGTAAGTCATGCCTCTAGAGCGCCACTGCAAGTGTCGTAGCATGCTGCGTTTTTTTACTCATTAATTGTCCGTGAGAGTAAATACTACGCTGACGGAAAAGACAAAGGGACAGAGGGATATTGTACACTCAATTGCACAATTGAGATAATTTTTTACACTCAAACTTGGCTGTAAATACTGTTTAAAGTGGCGCTAGCCCGCAGTTAGCTTTGCCCGTTAGCCTGTTAGCCTCTTCTTCGTGATTCCATTAGTGTGTATTGGTGACTCCTACCCGGATGCAGCGAAGTTGCAATTGTGGTTTTCTGGCCAGAGACACCAGGGGGAGATGAAAGACCCCCAATCATCCCATTAACACTTGTATTACCCCAGAGGGACTACGGAAAGGATTTATTCAGGTTATAAACAAGTTACTTAGTACTGCTTTAAGATATAACATGGCTACAAATGAGATAAAGTGTATTTAACAGTTTTAGCAAGTAAAGTATCAAAAATATGTGTGTAGACATGTGAGAGGAGGCAACTTGGCAGGAGTGGTTTGCCCCTAATGGGTCCAATAAGTACATAAACACAAAATTCTTCTCGCCTCCCTTTTTTTTCCCTTTTTTTTTGCAGTGCAGGTGCTGGTCCGAGTGCCGAAAGGGGAAAAACAAAGCGCTCCCTCTGCAGTTAATAATGGAGCTAATAGGCTGAGTCTCTCTCTGGCATGTCCACTGTAAACACTTGTTAAGAGCCGCTCCAACACAAAACAGAGCCGGGAAATTACAGGCATCACAGGCTAACGACGTGACAAGAGGGGCCCGCCGCGCTTCCTTCAACCACATCAGGGCCACAAGATTAGTGGCAAGTTACCGTAATCGCAATTAGCCCGGTCAAAATTATGGAAACGGTACAGTTTGTTTTTTAAAGTGCATAATTGAGGCTTAAAAAACATGCTTTTCGGTTTACAAATGTGAATGTCTATATAGATACAAAGAAAAGAACGTAATGAGTAGGAGAGTGTGCAGGTCAGGATTTCACATTAGCCTGAAATGCCCTAAAACAATGAAAAACATGCTTTTACTTTCAGCTAACGCTAGCAAATCCACACACTTCAAGCGCACACTTGGGTTGTTTCGATACTGATACGGATCTTATGCTGATGCCACCGTTATTTCAGGTATCTGTGAGTAGCTGAACCAATGCTAATCCAGTACCATGGTGTATTTTTCTAAATACAACATGCCAGCCGAAGCAGTTTGCTGTGGAGTGGCTAAACTATTGCTAACGACACAAAGCAAACACTGATTTTTATGTACACACTACCAATCCTATAAATTGGATAGTATAGATGGGAGCAACATCGGGAACTTTTACTGGGCAACGCCCCCTTTTGGGGGAATCGAGAGTTAAAATTGCATTAGTGTGTATGTGAAACCGGGACTATTTCTCATTCGGAGGATAAAATATTCTAAACCAGTCATCAGAACTACAGTACAATGTCCGTTCTTGATTACGGACACATCAAGTCACTGTCAGAAGACAATTGGAAGATTTTTAATTTTTTGTGGACACTTATATGAGTGAGTTTATCGATCACTAGCATCTGTTATGTTCATGTCAGAGCTCATTACTGAGGAAACAGCTCCACATTGTGGCCGTGTATTATGCACATTGTGTAACGTCTTTAATAGGTAATTATTCAAACTCACCAAACCTGTTCAGCATTAGGCCTAATTAATGATTCTCTCGGTTTTAAAACGCACATTAACGTTAGCATTAGCAGCTAGTAGGTACCATTTGCTCTCATAAACTACAAACCTACATCATAGGCTGTATGATTTTAATTTAATGATAAGATAAAAGCAACAGACTAAAAGCTGAAGCTGTAGTGACATTATAAAGCATCCAGCGAAAAAGTTCCACAGGAAAATGTCACAGACAAGTCATGATCACAGTGGGTTTAGCAGCTCAGTTTTAAAACATTAACCGTCTTCTCTGTGAATGATCTGAAACAACAGGTCACTTCCATGGCTTCCTTTTCACGTTCGATAATTAAATAAAACAAAGAAAACGTTTTTTCATGTGTAAATCAAAAGTTTTCAGACGATCTTTCCTCATTCATTCCAATTCTGTTTTCCCCCGAAAAGGGGCGTTAACCTTTTGGCGCCACTGATGTGACATAGACGTTGCTCCCACCTATGCCTTTCTTTTTTAGCACCTTTATTTTGTCTTGAGAGTGGAAGCAGAACACTGGCCGAATCAAGCAGCGCGACTAAGACTTTAGCATATTTGCAGCTCCTCGCTAATGTTATTATCAGCGACTACTCTGAGCCCAAGTAAGCAATTGGTATCGGAACAACAAGTGTTGGTAGTGGAACAAAACTAGTGCGTAAAAGCTCAAAACAGGTCCGATGATGGATTCTGAACTTTAAAAAAATGAGGACAGTTTTGCGTTCTGTCTATGTCACAACAAAATCCAGGAAATACAGATCGGAGCATTTCAGCAGTAGAGGTAGAAACTATGAAAGTGAAGGAGATTACTCAAGCTTGCGTCAATGAAGCCAAATACTAGCCCCAGGTCTGTTTCTAATGACGAAAACAACGTTGGAACAGGGTTAAAAGTGGACATACCAGGCATAATTGAGACTTGTAAACATTCTTTTATTTATTTTATGTTTTTGTAACTGAAATTAATGTCTATGGTTTGTAAAGACAGTGTATTAGACAAGGCCGTGTTGGTAGAAATGCCCTCTGCAGGCTACAGTGGGAATGATAAACAGAAAACAGAAACTATAAACATTTATTTTATTAGCTAACGGCATGATAGCAAATCAATGGACACGCTTTTGAGCGCAGACCTGCTCAGAACGGGCCCGGTGACTATTTACTGACTTTAAACACGTGGAGGTTTGATCAGGCGTCAAGTTATTAAGTACTAAAATGCAGGAAGTCCATGTCAGCGTACTTTATCAAAAGAAGAAATGTTGGAACTTGCGCGAATGAACTGAAGTTTAGCTAAGGAAACAATCCAAACAAATACATTTTTGCATGATACTTACCCTTTTGAATTTTGTAAAACAAACTGAGAATCTAACAGCAATAGATACAGACGGAAACGAGTCATACAAGGGGGCATGGCCTAGCCGAGGGGGAAGAAAACCTCTCATGGGAATCACAATGTTTCACTCTTTTTAGCCGTTTTCTGGCAGACTATTAACATATTGATCACACACTAATAGAGTCAAGCCAAAATCGGGGCTATGTAGATGATTGTTTACAGCAAATTGTTCAGTAGAAGTGAAAAAAAGGCACTATTTAGCATCGCTTAGCTAATGTTAGCATACGTAGCATGAAGCTAGCATAGTTTCCTGGTTAGCCTTGTCCGTTTTTAAGTATATATGGGCTGTTGACTCACTTTGCTCCTCTCCGTGTCTCTGTATCTGTATATTTAGTAGAAAAATATATTCAGAATTCAGAATTTTTCAAGTAATGGTGGAGAAATGGGAGAAAGTTAATTTTTTTCCCCTTTGTTTTCCCCCACTGGCTGCTATATGGGCATTTGCAAAGTTGCCGTCTGTATCTATACCTGTCAGAAACCTCACAATTAGACCCCCCCCCTCCCACAATCGTTGGGCCTTAACCCACATGCTGAAGACATTAGCAGCTGAGATAGATCCCTCCATTCCTCAGCATGACCTCATGATTAGGGCCGCTTCCACACTCTGCCTGCAAATGGACGTTTTATTTTTCTCCAGCACTAGCCCTTAAAAGCCGCTCGTGTTCACGTATCCCCCCAACACCCCCCCCCCCCGAACCCCCCACCCCACCCCCCCCGCTCTCCTGCTCGTAGCCACTTGATGAGCGTTGAAAGGGGGAAATCAAAATACACTCACTCTGTTGACGCGGCGGCCGACCCTGGAGTTATTTGACAGAGGGGAACGCGCCTGCAAAGCTACATTTAAAACACATCGTAACCAAGTTTGAAGTAAATGGTCGATGTGATTAAACCGGCATTAGAGAAGCTGTAAATTGTTGTTTTTCCAATGAGGCAATCTCAAAAACACGGAGGGGAACTTTTGTCACAGCTGGTTCAACCATTTTGTTTTGGCCTTTTCAAACCGAGAGTATAATCAAGACGTTTACACTGGGTTTTATTCGTAAATATATAGTGACTTTTCTGCATTTTTATGAAGTTACTGCAGGCGAACATCTTACAAGGGTTTTGGATCAGTTTGTTCCCATCGCACATAAACGTGACGTGTTTATCATTATTGCACTGATTCAACGTTTCTCCATAGATTTACTATATGGGACATTGTAATTCCAAGGGCCATTTTCTCAAAAAGCAGTTTGTTTGTTTGTTTGTTTTATTTCACTTTGTAGCACTTACAGACAGTACATTTTTCTTTCTTGTACTAAACAGTATAATTCCTATCATGATTTATTGAGTTTAACTAGCTCAAAACTCAGTGCAGAAACCATGTGCTTCCAAGATCTCATATCGGTTATTTATATTAGATATCAGTTGTTTACATGGGTTGCGCTCGAATAATGGCAATGAATGAACCGCTGCTCGAAAATGGTTCAAAGTACGTAGAAAGCTCGTCACCTGAGGACGCGGCCGCTTATCTAAGAAAACTCTTTTTAAGTACAGGGGAACGATTGCGGGTCCCGTGCAGCATTCCCGAAAACGAGTGGTGGTTATCAGATGTGCGCTCCTGGCCCCATGTCAAATTATGCAGGCCAAGAATATAACCCACGCCTTAAATACTGGAATCGACATTAGTTTCAACAGTTGCAGTCATAATATCGCCCATATTAATGCAGCTCTTTGTACTGGGTGGTTTACGATAACGTTAATAAATCCTTTCCGTAGTCCCTCTGGGGGTAATACAAGTGTTAATGGGATGATTGGGGGGTCTTTCATCTCCCCCTGGTGTCTCTGGCCAGAAAACCACAATACACACTAATGGAATCACGAAGAAAAAGCTAACAGGCTAACGGGCAAAGCTAACTGCGGGCTGGCGCCACTTTAGCAGTATTTACAGCCAAGTTTGAGTGAAAAAAATTATCTCCATTGTGTTAATTGGGTTGTGGCACAATGTACAATATCCCTCTCTCCCTTTGTCTTTTCTGTCAGCGTAGTATTTACTCACGAACAATTAATGGGTAAAAAATAACTGCTACGACACCTGCAGTGGCGCTTATGGCCTCTAGGGGCATGAGTTACGTGCTTTAAGATACAAAATGACCAGGTCTGTGCGTGCATACACCTAATTTAGATGCTGCATACATCACATGAAATGGGTCTCTAGTCTGAGCTAGATGCGTGGAACCAATAACATGTTAACCCCAGCGAGATCAGTATAGATTCAGTCTGCTACGAAAGGATCATTAGTTGCTGGCAAGGCCCCTTTAAGTTTGAGGCAAAACATCACACATGGAGGTTAACAGTAACATTTCCCATTCAAAAGTCAGCATGAGAATATTCCCACGTTGAGAACAAGAGACTGAAATCTATGCATACCCTACGTGCCGCTTCTTACTTTAGTTCACAAACACTGCTGATGTGCCACTTGTTGAGCCACATTTGGTAAAAAAAAAAAAAAAAAAAAAGCACTATGTCACTATTGGCGTCTTATTGCAAAATATGGCTGAACACACGTGCGCACCCGGCGTGTTCCAGACCTCATATTGTAGAAATATGGTAGGCTCGTAGAAACAATTAGTCGTAATCCCTCATCTCTCCCGTTCATCCGCGGGCCCCGAACTCCTGATCCTCGCTGCGTGTATCCCATCTGTGGAGTTCCCCTTAATTACCAAACAATGTCCATGTCCCCCCCCCCCCCCCCCCCCGAGGACCACAGTCGGTGATAAATCCCCCATCTGCATGGCTGCGTTTCCTACACTCATCCATTCACACATTTGGAGCACGATTCCCACCGATCCATCCAGATGACTTATTAACACTTTCTCTTTTTTTTTTCCAGCCACATCTAGGGCCAGGGTACGCCCCGTTCAGTTACCTTCCAGTCGTGGCCGTCCTCCAGCCTGTAGCGGATCTGGTATTTGGCCTGGAAGAGGAAGTCCTTGAGCGCGGGCGGAGCCTCCCAGCGCACGCTCAGCTGGTCCTCCAACTGCCCCACGCGGCCGACCGACACGCCGGAAGGGGGGTCCGTGGTCACTGCGGGGGGGGGGTACAGATACAGGTCAGAAATATCCCAATGTGAGCGTTGAAAAGATGTTTAGTTACTCATAATATGAGCCCATGGAGATGAAGGGATATTTTCTTTTGTACAGTGAGCAATCTATTATCTAACAGAATATCTATCTTATTTAAAGGGATATTTCGGGATTTTTGACATTGGGCCTCATTTCCTAGTTATCCAGAGTGTTGTTGATGTCTGGAGATATTTTTTTCTTAAATTCATGCAGTTCTTATATTTGAAGTCTAGTTGCGCTAGGCTAGGGCAAGGCTAAAGCATTTCTATGGTATCAGTTAGCCTGCATTAAAACAGTCTGGCGCACTCCACAGTGCACCTGAGGTAAATCACTTATAACACCAGACTAACCATATAAATGTCTGTGTTAATAGAATAATTGTAACCATTTTGGATTTAAAATAACTTATATTTGAGCAGCATCAGCTTCGTGGCTGTAAGCTAACGCAGCGGCGGAGTGATCTGCAAGAAAATAGTCCCTCAAAATGTGGTAATTCATGTGATTCATGTGTTATATTTCAAAATTATTCTATCAACACAGACATTTATATCGTTGGTCTGGCGTTATAAGTGATTTACCTCAGGTGCACTGTGGAGTGGGTCAGACTGTTTTTAATACAGGCTAGCTGTTACCATAGAAATGCTTTAGCCTTGCCCTAGCCTAGCGCCACTAAACTCTTCAAATATAAGAACTGCATGAATTTAAGAAAAAATATCTCCAGACATCAACAACACTCTGGATAACTAGGAAATGAGGCCCAATGTCAAAAATCCCGAAATATCCCTTTAACAGCTCAGGTCCATGCACTTTGTTGATTGCGAATATTCACGTTGCACTTTTTAGTTTATTCCAATTTATCTGGGAGCCACACTGTGATGGTGCTCAAAATGTACATGTCTCTACTTTTTCTACAACAGAAGTTTTAACTCAATCAATAGATACAGACGGCATCGCGTCATACAAGGAGGCGTGGCCTAGCCTCGAGGGAAGGAAGTATGTTTTGGTAAACACAATTTTTCACACTTTTTAGCCATTTTCCATATTTATCACACACAAATAAAGTGAAGTCATAATCGGGTCCTTAAGGATGTTTTTTCGCTGCAGATTGCTCAGTAGAAGCGAAAACACGGCAGGCGTAGCTCGTGTTAGCATGTAGCATGAACATGCTAACAGCGGGCATTTGGTAATAATCTCAAACACATCTTTAAACTTTGTTTTGTTAGAGAATACAACATTTACGAAACAAAACCGTCTTTTTAATTCCTGAATTTGCTCCTCCCACCCACCTCCTCTTGCTCCCCTTTGCTGCACAGCTGTTTCAACAAAGGAAAAAGAAACAGTCCACTTGGCCCCCAATTAATCGAAGTTTTCTTGAAATCGCAATCCCAGATTTGGTCTATCTCAATAATCATCATGGGACTTTATAATTTACAACCTTTTTTTGTTGTTGGCAGAAACCGCTCCTTGTTATGGAGTTTGGGCAAGACAGAGGAAGATTTAAAAAAAAGAAAGAAAGAAAAGACACATTTTGTCCCATTACTAGATGAAAAAATCAGGTATAGAACCTATAAATGAAACTGGAGTAAATGGTCTCAACTTATATAGGGCTTTTCCAGCTACATTAGGCACTCAAAGCACTTTACAGCAAGTAATCACTCACCCATTCATACACCAGTGTATGCAGACACTGGGTGAAGGACACAATGACAGTGTGCACCTTCAGGAGGCGGGATTTGAACCCCGGTGATCATGAGACAACCCGCTCTACCATCTGCGCCACAGTCGCCCCAGTAAAGCATTTGTTTTTTGTTTGTAAAAAAGATATGTCCAAATTCATGAATCAGCCACAATTGATTTGCTTTTATCATGAACAAATCAAATCAAATCAAAAATCAAGATGGTTCAATATGAGAAAAAAAATAATTCAGCCCTAGGATAAAGCTTAGCAAGAGATCCAAAGGAAAGCGTTTACCGGACATGTTGGGAGGACGTTTTTGGGGGGCTACGGCGCTAAGACTAGTAGTAGCCACTGGTGAGGATCCAAAGATTAGTCAAAGATGCGCTAGCGGCTCAAAACATACTCCAGGTATGTTTTTGATGAGAGAACAACATTGCAACATGGTAAGCAAACAAAAAAGTCAATAAAAAATAAAAAATCTCAGCTGCTCCTTGCAATACTTAAGCATGCACTATATATTTTGTCAGTGTGCAAATTAGTCAAGTAATATTTAAAAGTGCATTATGCAACTTTTTATGCGAAAAAAGTTGATATTTGTGTGTAAATTTGACCTTGTACTGACCCAGTGGTTGTATGAGTGGTCAGCATGGCGCCTTTACTTTTGATCACAGTGGCCTCTAGGACGCCCCAGGATCAATTGTTTGGAAGGTTTTCTGGTCAGCAGAGAAACCTTCCAAACAATTGATCCTGGAGCGTCCTAGATCAAAAGTAAAGGCGCCATGCTGACCACTCATACAACTGCTGGGTCACTAGTTCAAATACGCACAAATATCAACTTTATTTCCCGCATAAAAAGTTGCATAGTGCACCTTTAAGGCTCTAATTGTGTTTAAAATCTGTGAAAAAATATGTCACCCCTCCTGTTTTTACAGAGCTTTTGGTTCTAAATATGATCCTCTAAATGTTAACAAAAAATCAATTTAATTTGACAAAACATTTGAGATTGGAAAAAGTATTCAACGGCGTACCCATGCACATTAAATGGGAGCAAGAACAAAATATTGCCTTTGAATGTACAGAGGGAAGCAGAGGGGTCAAGATACATGTCCCCCTGCGGCGGCAGTGGGGCGATTGCCTTCATTTCCACGCGTGTCGCTTTAATGAATTTGGTGTGGAAACACGCTTATCCCTGCAGGGGATCGTCATCACAACGCACACAGGAATGTAGACACGATGTTGCTGTCAAGAATGATTCAATGCATATTTTGATGTTTTGCCAAGAACGAGAAGAATGAGGAATGTCTGTCTACGATGCTTCAAAGTGAAGCCATACTATGTAATAAAACTGAACGCTTACATTAGTTATAAATGTATAAATATGTGCATCAGCGGAAGACAGGTTCAACATGAAACAAAACTCCAACTGTTTTTGATGAGGAAACGACATGATAGCTTAATCAGACGCGACAAGAAAGAGAATAAAGTAAGCTTTCCTAATCCAAACCTTTTCAATTGTTGTCTTCTCCAGGTATTTTTGAGGAAAAATCTTTCTAGACTCACTTGAGCCTCCCCGATATTTATGAAAAAATACACAACATGAGGTTAGTATGAGAACGCCAAACCGTGAGAGATTTGGGAAAAACCTTCAATCTTATTTTTTTCCTCCATATTGATCAATCTCTATATCTTATGGCCCGACCGATATGGATTTTTGGGGTTCCGATACCGATGCTGATATGACGGCGGTTGGCATGGCCGATAGCCGATACATAGGCCGATATTATAAGTAATTTAAGCTCTTAACCCCCGCCTTAACCAAGCACAATTTCTCCAGTTAGCCTACACAGCAGTGCTTCATTTGAAAGCTAAGACCTACAAAACATCATAATTTTTTTGTCGCGTTGTTGCCACGTTTTTGTCACATTTTTTATGCGTTTTTTGTTGTGTTTTCATAGTTATTTGTTTTTTTTTATGTGTTGTAGTCGCTTTTGTCATCACTTTTCAGTTGTGTTTTTGTCGCTTTTTTATTTTGTTAATGTTGCTTTTTTTGTTGCCCTTTTGCCGCTTGTTTTGTCACAATTTGTCCCTTTTTTGTCGTGTTTTCATTGTCTTTTTGTCTATATTTTGTTGATTTATCGTCATGTTATTGTTTACAGCCTATGCAGCCGGTGCAATGCCTCATTTAAAAGCTAAGAACTTGTGTTTTACTCGCGCAGATCTTAAGATATATTACAACTTACAGGTGGTGGATGTCATTTTGTTCTTTAATCTTTAAACTAACCTATAGTTAAACATTTATCATTAAAGTAAAGGTTACTTAAAGTAATATATACTGTATATATATATATATATATTGAAATATATCTCAAGGCCGATGCAGATATGCACCAACAATATCAGCTCTGACTGAGCCCTTTTGAGTGCAAAAAAACAGAAAGTCTATCACTTTTGGTTCCGGAGATATCGGCCTTTTTATCAGCCAATATTGGCCAGTAGCCGATATATCGGTCGGGCCATTCTCGTTATTCAAATACATATTTTTCTTAACTTTACTCCAAACCCCGTGCTGTTACTGACACTGAATGAGCCGTAGACCAGCTCGTACTCCAGATTTAACAAAGAATCATCCCAGTTTCAGCATAATCTAGCCTTGCCCCATCATGAGCGTTGGATACTGCTTTAAAAGCTTCTTTTACAAACGAACTAAATTTCAAAGTGCGCCGTAACGCTTGCAGATGGCACGAGCAGCACTCACCGCTCCTTCAATCCTTCAAAGCCAGTCCATTTCTCTCGCGAGTGTCCAGATAAAGCCCAACACATGGCGCGGATTAAGATTTCCCCCCGTCCTGACTGCAAAACTAACAGCTCGGGGGCTTGTTCTCCATCCTAAGGTTGCACGGGGAGGTCAGGCGATCCATCTCCTTCACATCGCGGGCGGCGGCGGGGAGGGATGGGAGGGATGTCTCTATAGTGAGCGCTGCGGTTTGTTGGGGAGAGACTTGATTTTTTGCGAGAGCGAGAGGAGGGCTTCATCATCTGACAACGATTATCTTTCTGAACAAACAAACACGCGGTGACAGTCCATTATTTGAAGTTTCCTTTTGCGTTCGGTTTTTCGGGCATCTTTGAGGGATCTTTGAGAGGATACGAGAGGAGCTGCTTTCATTGATGCCGTTAGCGCGCGGGGGTGGAAGGAGAGTTAACGGGAACAAATAAAAACATGGACTTTGGTTGATGAATCTATTTGGGGAAATTTGCACCAAGAACTGAACCTCATCGGATTATGGAGGATCCTGGAGGGGGATTCTGGGGTTAAATAAATTAAAGCTGTACCAAAACCCCAATACCCGAGTTTCTTTTCAACTATAAATACAAAATGTCTCATCCTTCAGTCTACAGTAAAGGCAAGACCTCGCTTAACATCTTGAGTGTAATGTCAGAGTAAACACTAGACCACAGGTCACTAAATGGCGGACCTCGGTCCAGATCCAGACCCACGTGCCAACCCATCCGAACCCGAACCTTGGATCCAAACTTTGGACCCGACCGTGAATCCCCTCAGATGAGCTGTACTCTTTCTCTCCCTCTCTGACAGTAGAGCGGTAACTGCAGCCCAGATGAACAGAAAGAGAAAGTCCTACCTCTGAGCTTCGAAACACTTTTTATATTTTTAGAAACGGCTGCAGAATGACTGAAATATGGCTCGCTAGTTTTAAAACTGAGGACGCCCTAATTCAATATACAGTACACGCATGATCGTAATGCGCAAATAGCACGGCTGTTTCCCGATCAGCAGCGACCAGGTCAGAACCAGGACTAAACCTGGACTAAACCAGGTCTGAACCTGGACTAAACCAGGTCTGAACCAGGACTAAACCAGGACTAAACCTGGACTAAGCCAGGACTAAACCTGGACTAAGCCAGGACTAAGCAGGGCTTAATGCACATTGTGTATTATAAAGGCTGCATTCTGCTATTTAGGAGCAAGAAAAGATTTTTAGAGCAAAATAACAATAATATCAGCATTCTATTGCATTATTTTCAAATCACAATAATAGATTTAAAATAAAAATAAAAATAAAAAAAAACCTCATATAACCGTGAATTAACCCTGTATGTTCCGGACCTTTGCTTGACAACCTTGGTGAAATTTAATTTGTGATCCCTGAACTGGACCAATCTCTTTACGATGCTTATTTTATGATGTTTTGAGTGTGGCAATTGGGTTTTTCAGGAAATCACCAGCGTGGCACTCCTTTGTTTTCCTAAGCGTATTATAATATGAACATTGCTTTCCAAGTATGGTCCTTTCCTTTTTGAAGACGGCAGTAGCAAAAAAACAAAACAAAGAAAAAACGTCAGCGATACACGCAGATGCAGTCTTTACCAAAGTTTAGGTCTCATTTTCACAAAATGAAGTTTTCATCACAATCTGGCAACACCATCACCACATTAGTAGCTCCTACCGACTCCAAATGTTTTCCCACTTAACGGTAAATAGATTTAGAGGGATTTTTTAATATCTAATTCCTAGTCTGATTTATTTAGCTTTGATCCACAAAAAACAAGGCAAAATTGTAAAAAAAATTTACCGTTTTTTACACTTTCACTGACTAAACAAGATCCACAATCCTTTTAAAGTCTTTGTAAGGTGTCAACAAAATAAACCCATACATTTAAACCTGGCTTCATCATTATTTGGATTTCATTGCTGAATTTAATTAATTAAGGAAATTATGTCATTTTTATGCATAAAAAGCCCTATATTTATCTGAAAGCATACAATGACAGAAACCAATGCATATATAAATGCACATAGTATTGTGGGGAAAAAAACATGTGCGACAATTTAGTTTTTCACAAGGATGTAAAAGTTGCCCTGTGGCTAAATCTGATGCATTTATAGCAATGTGAATTAATGCAGTGGTTCCCCAAGTGGGGGTCGGGACTCTTCAGGGGGTTGCAAGGCATAAGGTGGAGGTCCCAAAACATAAATAAAGTTATTGACATAATATTTCATCAAATTCTGACTTGAAAACAGCATAATTTGTGAACAAAGGTCAAATTGTGTAAATCTATATTATTAAAGCAGATATTCAAAGTAAAGCGGGGGTCCTGAATTGCTTGCCAGGTTTTGGGAATTAATGTATTCGGTCCATGTCAAACAAATAGATAGATAAAAATCAAACTATTTATTCGAACACTTGGAACGTAAAAACCTCTGCTGGCAACAGTAGGGGATTATATCAATTTACAAATACAAATTTGGAAACGTGTCCATAAACATGACTAACAGATTGATATGACGCTTTGGCGCTAGAATAAAAAATACAGAATAAAAAAAGGTGAAAGCAATGAGACATCGTCTTTGGAAAGTGCTCAGTAAAAGCTAAAACTGCCACAAGAGCATAAGTATGTACCGGGACGGATTCACTCCCAAGTTTGGGTAGATGGTGATGATAGGAAGTAGGAAAGGCTTCTGGATGAGATGATTCATAGAGGCAACCCCTAAATGCCGGGAAGCCTCCATATCTGCCCACACACTTGTAAATGTTTTGTGTTGTCAGCTTGTTGTTAGATGACGTCTGCTCGAGTGGATGAGCAGGCCTTGTGTCATCTCAGTATCAACACAGCTTCATGTTGCCTCTCGTCGGTGGTGGTGGAATGCATGGCTGTAGGTGTTTCCGGCGCCTCAGATAGCATATGGAGAGTGACTCAGCCTGCCCAGGTGTGGCCATGTTGTGGTAACAGTGAATGGGGGACAACTGGGCAACGGCGCTCCAAAACAATCCCGCTCCAGTGAGCGGGAGCGGAGCAGCCCTGCCCTGAGGCTGTGTGAACAGGTGTGTGGGAGCAGGCTCCTCCATAGAGAACACAGGGAGATGGACGCTGGCACAGGCTGCCACACAAGGCTTTATAACAATCAGAGCAAACCAGGGGAATCTCTCCAAGCTCATCATCTTGTGTTATTTCTGCTCCAAGTCCTAAAGCCTCAAAGCCCCGAGACTGCCCCCAGGGGCAGTATCTGGGCGAGAGACTGAGAGGGGGATTAGGTATAAGGATCAGTCCAGAACATTCCGACTCCACAGAACGAGGTTCACAGGAGGGGTCTGCCTGTGTGAGCCCACTCTCAGGTGTGTGCGTGTGCCTTCATGTTTTTGGACTAAATGTGGAGGATTTGGGGATACAAAGAAAAGAGTTCCCACTGTTCAGTCAGCACAAAGCAAACTGTTGGCCGCTCAGAGCCAATGCTTTCAAAGGGAACAAACTGAGGGCCTTTTCCATTTAAGCCTTTAATACTGTTCATTTTAGGAGGTAAGTATTTCAGTGTATTTATTTTCGGGTCACTGAAACTTGTAAGCTTAGCGCAGAAGATAAAACGAGCGTTGTAAATCTGGCATCTCCTTGTTATTGTGCTGCCCAGCCTGAGCCCCAGGCCGTGCTGACACTGGAGCCTCACATGGGTCAGAGGTGACTTCCTGAACTCACCCACGTCTAGGATGTCAAGGGTGAGCACGTCTGACACGGCCCAGCCCAGCTGGTTGGAGGCCTCCACCCAGATCTCGTAGGGTGTGAACAGGTACAGGTCTCTGGTGATGCGGCAGGAGTAGGGCCGGCCCACGCTGTAGTCCTCACACTTCTTCTCCTCGTTGTACCACCTGCACAGCACAAAGCGCAGAGGACAATGGTTTGATTACAGACCATGTGAAAGCCATTGCTCACGTCGGATTGGTTCCAAATGAAAGGCTGCTTTTCTCGTAAAGTTTAACTTGCTATGAACAATAGGCTTTACCCTCTGGCTCCCAACATGATTTTACTAAGTGCAGTCTGCCAAAGAGATCAGGGATGGGATTTGATATTTTCTCCTGTTTTCAGGAGCCTGGCCTTCGCCATCCGTAAACTCCGTCAATTAAAACTCAGTCAATTATCATTTCCCTACATGTACGTCTGGGTCTGATCTCAGTGGCCACGTTACATCGGTTGAATTTCAACCTACCATTCAGCGACCGGGGGAGGCGGGTGTTGTAGGTGACGTCAAGCATTCGGCAAAAGTCTTCCAGTTAGCTCCATTAGTGGAAAACGCTAGCGATTGGGTAAAATCAGATCCAATCGTTTCCAACCTCTCTCACCTGAAAACGGAGCTCAATTGTGAAGATCTAGACCCTCTGTATGAAATGAGTATGAGGGTATGGTAAGAACCAGGCTAGCTCCACATCAGTTTATTTTGTATTTTGGAAGAAGAATGGAGAACTCTCAGTCGTACAGGAGTTTGAGTCGACATCATCTGTACTTTGTAGTTGAAGTGATGAGATGCAAAATGTCCGACACTTAAACTACAAAGTATGATCTACTCATGATCTACCCATGATCTGCACTTGCACTTGAGAGTGTAGTGTGTACCTGCGCTTGTACTTGACAGTGTAGTGCGTGCTGATGTTGGTCTCTCCTCTCCCCCCTGGTGCCCAGCTGCAGGTCAGGTCTTTGGTGTTCCTGGACCAGCAGGTTAGAGCGACGGGTTTCTCTGGAGGCACTGCACAGGACACAGGGCATGAGTTAGTGGTCATAGCTCACACACTTAGTTATGCACATATTTAAAGAGGCCAGCAGCGTTAGTACAGTTAGTTGTAAATGTGAAAAGGGAAGGCCCAGAGAGCCACCAGGGCAGAGGCCTTGGTGTGTCCCTGCTGCACAGGCCCCTGCCAGGGCTGATTATGTTTGAGAACACAGGCTTCTCAGCATTAGAGCAGGGATGCAATTTCATGAACCTCTGAACCTTTTTTCTGGGAACACTCGCTATGTGGTGCCCTCTAAGGCCAGCCAAGTGCAAAGTAACTCCACAGTGACTTCCTGGTTATGGGCTACGTCAGCAGAGATGTTCTTTACACAGTGTCTCAAAGATACTTTGACATTGTTAAAAGAAGAAAAAAGCCGATGTCTTATTATGGAAGGAAAGGAATGCATTATGCAATGTAGTCTACAGGGGAACATGGGTTCAAGTGTGTGTGGGTGTATGCACATATGTCAGGCCATTGTGGATGAGTGATAGTGCGAGTAATGGACCACACAGGTGGTCAGAGCGGTGACACTGTAGAGGCCCCTCACAGAGGGCACACACTAAACTGAAACACAACCACAGCACTGTCCTGCCCTATCTGCCCTGATCATCCTCACACAGAGAGCACATGCACCATCAGACAGTGTTCAGTAGAGCATGCTCTTCAGTCAGGCTGCACTTACTGCCGACGTAGAGGCAGGAGCCGGCCAGAATGTGGCCCTTGTGGTTGTGACACACCAGGTTGTCACCAGACCTTTGTCTGGAAGCGCTGAGTCCAGCCAGTGTCACACTGAGGTTGGTGGGGCTGAGCACTTTGTACAGAGAGCTGGCTAGGGGCTGTCCATTCAGAGTCCAGAACAGAGAGCTGGCGTGCACCCCCAGCTCAGGGTGCACCCAGCAGCTGGCCGTCAGGTTGGAGCCCATGCGCAGCACTGGATCCTGGGGATAGACAGCAGCCACATCTGGACACAGAGACGCACATGTCACTGACTATAACCACTGCTCCAAAAGAGAGTGTCTGTGGCACAATCTCTTCAAGCCATATATGATCAAGTCTCTAATTTACTGGATCCTGCAACAAACAGAGCTGGCAGTACACAGTGATTCACTGAGAACTGCCCTGCTGAGGGACAGCCAACCAAAACAGTCACTGCAGGTCTATGTTATAAGAATACTTATTTTTATGCATTTGAACATTACACTTAGAGTTTGAGAAGGGCATTTGTGAACTAACTGCATACCCTCCATACTAACATGACTTAATAGTAGCAGCAGCTATTTTTATTCATTTGTCTCCTCACTTGAATGCTCTGATCTGGAGATAGGATTTTAAAGCTTCCTCTCAACTGCTCTGTGACATTTATATCATTCCCATGTAAGGCATTATTATCATAAATATTATCAGCACAGTTATGTCTCATGTCAGTTTATGTAAGATTTACAGCTTGAAGATCAAATTTATGGCCTGCAAAATTCTGCGGCCTGGTGTGATTCAGAAGGCAAACAATAAGAACAAAGTGAGCGCGATATGAGAGCTATAAAAAGCATAATATACTTTTTGCGGTTAGTCAGTAAATACATGAGTGGCAGCTGCTGTAAAAGCAAACACATTTACTGCTGACTTATTATACAGTAATGCACTAAAGTTTAATGGGAACAGGGCTTAAACATTTAATGAAAGGATAAAACTACACAGCCGTAAACAGAGGTCTGAACCGTGTCACGACACCAGGGAGCAACTAAGTGACTCATCTGTCAGTCCTCTGCCCAGATTTGTCAACTTCGCCGGGTTTGGATAATGCTGCCCAGGACACCTGCTTTGTGGATAGATAAAACCCATTTCTCAGTTATTTATTTAATGTGAAACATCTTTATTTACACTTATTTTTTTTTTTTTTTAAAGGGGCTAGGTTAATAAAAAAATCTTCTAAGAATTGATGTGCAGAGTGTAAATTTCCCCACGCTCAGCCAAAAAAAAAACCTGAAAAGAGCTGGATAGATTTTACAGTACCAATTTCATTTGCACGAAATATCCATCTGGGGTCGCCCTGGCTTAAAGTGATAGTCTGTAAGTTTAAATGTTTTACAAATTTAACAGATTGTGTATAATCGACCGCCTGGGTCTGAAATTTGATGTCACATAAGTAATATTAAATAATAATCATTTTTGTAGAGTCCCTGCCTTTACAGATTTCAGCAACTAATCGGACTCTCCGGGATACCACTTTGGCCAATGAGACGAGCTTTCCTGTGAAGCAGCCTGGCAGGACCCATCAGGAGAGAAGGGGGAAGGAGCTCGATCATTTATTAATGAAATCATTGAAAGAACGAAAGAATTTTGCAAACTAGGAGTGACTTTCTGGTCCAAGACGGGAGGAATTTGATTGTTTACTTTGAAATTTCACTCTATCTCTCCTCACTTTGCAAACTTACCGACTATCACTTTAAATTGTTTGGCTAAAACAAGGCGTTTTGGTGTGGTGGTGTGTGTTTGTTTTTCTTTCTCTCTCTTTCTATTAATGGGAAAATAAATGAAAATAAATAGTGGCACGCTTGATCCAATCAGTAGCAAATACAGCGCCACATGTTTGTCCTCTCCCCAATCCCAGTCAAGTCTAAAAGAAAGAAAAAAAACATTAAATATTCAACTTAACACAAAATATTGTGTCATCGCCTTGTTAATTGGTATCGATAAAAGTGTTGCTGTTGTTATGTTACACCCACTTTTCACAATACTGCCATGTGACGGACCCAAACCACTGGTGGTTCGGTATTCAAACACCGCTGACGTGTTTGAGCAGCACAAGATAGATAGGAGCAGCGGGTGACCGCAGTGCAGCGCCCGGGGACAGCTTGCAGACATGGCTTCTCCTTTTTGTCCTCGTGAGACAACTTTACTGCCAGCATGCAATGTTTGCCACAAATTTCTGTTCCCCGAACACCAAAGAGCACCGTCACTATTGAACAATTTTCTTACAAAAACTTCCGGAGCAGTTTGATAATAGATTCTTTTTTATTGGTGTTAAATGGTCTCAGCTTTTCTAGTTATTGGTGTTGTTAATACCAGATTAGACATCGACTGTCTTAAAGTCGAAGAAAAGCAGAAACAGAACGCTTGTATTACAACCACACACCAGCTTGCATTCAAACATATTTTGCTCGATATTAGGGCCCCTCATTGTGATATTGTCGTCTCAGCCCTAATATTTATATTTTCTTTAATAACCGATCAAGTTCAGAGTAAAACCAAATGCGCAGTACATCCTTGTTGCAGAATTAATTTCAATTTCACAATCAAACTAAATGTCTGTAAAACTTGGGGTTTTTTTTTCATTTTAAGTACAAACAATTATAGACAGAGAAGAGGGGGAAAAAATCACTCTAGAATCAGTACCTCCACAGTATCTACTATAGCTGTCTAAATGTAAAGCTAACATTACAGTCATGAATCCACTTATACTGTTTTGGTCTCATTTCATTGCCGACAGCGAGAGAGGGCCAGGATTATCCTGTAATGCGCTGCTCCGACTGAATAACAAGCGGAGTTTATTTGTCTCCGGGCTGGAGGAGACAGTGGTCTGCCCAGCCAGAAACCGATCCCGAACGGAGTAAAAAAAAACAAAAAAAACGCCGTGCTGCTGAGAGACACAATTAGCACTGTGTTTATTGTCCCTCGGGCGACACGCCGGGTGACAAACGGCCGCCGATTTATGATATGTTTAGAGAAGCTAGCGGCTGCCTCTTCACGACAGAGAAGACGGACAGTTTGGACACTTATGCAAAAAAAGTGGAAATATAGAATAGCTCATTTCTTTTTAGATTATAGTATGTGATTTGTAAATAAATAAATATTTTCTTTTCCAGCCTATTTCCACGACCCACGACATCTAAATAGGCTACAGCGCTTTTTTGTATCGATTGCTAGCGCGGATGTAAGAGGCTAAATCCAGTGAAACTCCACTGTCACGGTTTGAAAATGGGGAAATCTGACATACAATTTTGTAAAGACTAAAGTCCTCTACAAACAACAACAAAAAAACCTGTACCTTGTAGTTTAGAAATCTATGAACACGCTCTGGCAGATTCTTGTGTTAGCTTAGCGGGCTATATTTCATACTATTCTAAAGGTCGTGTGAGCTGTTTGTTTTTTTTAGTAGTGGTATAACATGTGTTTTGTGCTCCTTCCGTGTATTGAATCTGCTGTGATTTGAGAAAAAGACTGACCATGTGATTAGAAAGCCCTTTTATCAATTGTTAGCGCACAGGCTAGTTTTGGACAGCCTTACTGTAACCCTGAAGAGTAGGCTAACCCTGAAAGTTGTGCTTATAAACTCATCCCTGTGAAGAACTGGGATGCTAGAAACACGTTAGGAAAGAGTTTGGACACAACGACCAGATTAAACTTAAACAAAATATCGGGCCTTTAATTGAACGTTGCACCAGACAGATGGCCCACAATAAGGCGTACTTTGACCTTAAACTCAACTGATGTTTTGCGGCCTATTTCTTGCTAAATCTTCCCCTTAGAGGCCCTATATTTTTGGGGGGTTTTGTCAAATAAATGAAGGTGGTGTTTAACTTTCCTAACACCTGTCAAAAATTCTATTTCTTCATAGAGATCAATAATACTGTCATGATCATGTAAAAACAACAACTCGTAGCTAGTTCACTATCAATGATAAGGCCCAAGGCTACAATCCGGTGTGGCTTGGTTACATGCATGAGACCCATGTATGTTCATTAACATGCACTGTCCCGACCAAATAAACCAATAAATACATAAATACAATTAGATGCTGAGTGCGCAAAGGTCTTTTTCAAAACGTTTCAGCTTTTTCTATATACTGGAGGACTAAACAACATTTATTCCAGTAGCAGAAGGAAATTAAGTTTTCGGCCCGTAGCTACAAACAGATTTTACCCAAGCGCATTTTGTCCAGTCCGGTTTTACCCAAATCTAAAAGATTCTCGATTGGAGAACGCATCGAGTTACCTTCTGTTGGAAATGCGCCATATAAATAAACATGCCTTACAGCCTATAGGACAGGATATCGCCTCATTTGAAAGCTAAGACCTACAAAACGGATTGTAACTTTTAAAAGTTTTTTAATCTTGTTTTCATAGGGGGGGGGGGTTGCCAAGTTTTTGACATGGCAAAACAATTTTTGACATAAATTGTTTTCTGTTGCTTTCTCCATCGCTTTTTGACGCTGTTTTTGTCGCTTTTTTATTGCGTTAATGTTGCTTTTACGGCACATTTTTGTTTACTCTTTCGTGCCTTTTTACTTTTGCCTTTTCATCACTTTTTCAACATGTTTTGTCACTTGTTTATTGCGTTATTGTCGCTCTTTTGGTCACTTTTTTTAATTGTATTTTCATCCTCATTTTTGTTGCTATTTTGACGCTTTTTTTTTTTTCAATAAGCTTTTAGATCTGGAGAAAAGGTGCTCGGTTCAGGTGGGGGTTAAGAAGTGAAACATTGAACTGCTCTGTTCATGCATTTCCTTTGTTGATGAAAGAAATCCACCCACTCCTAGTAAAGACTTTTCAAGTTTGCCATTTATATCATTTAAACCCAGACAGGGCAGATTAAGAGTCACGTTTCCATTGACGTTTGAACCTAAGCCTTCCCTTTTATTCCGCGCTGTCACTTTTCCAACGGCCGCCGTCACCGAGCCTTGTTCCCCTACGCGCACAAAGCCAGACTATATCCTCCGTGTGAGCCCCACAATGGCTTTTACATGCGCAACATTGGGAAGAAGCCAGCGGAGCCAAGTGGAAGGAGTCACGCAACATTTGGTGACAATGGGCCGTGGCAACACACAACGGAAAGACATGGAGGACACCGCAGTATTTTGAAGTACCTGCTGTTTTTGTAGTTTTACTGGGGATTGAAGCGATTATAGACTTACGGAAGGCAACGTGTGGGACATGCACGGGCACGACGCAGGCAAGATGGATGAATTTGAAGGCTTTTTGGGTAGGAGGGGTTAAGGCTGGGTGAGACGTTTATTACAACTTCGACTAAATGGGTGCTAATATGTGCAACATTTAGGAATAACAATTGGGAACTTATGCAGACTTTTTTTTTTCTTTAATTTGAATTGATTTGATCACACTACATTTAAGAGTTTTGTTTTATTGTTTTTACCTCTTCATTTGATCGGGAACGTTCCATTGTTAAGTCATGATTTAGCCCAAGTTTTTAGAACCGATTTTCTTGGAAAGACAAATATTTTATGGGGTGGCACGTAAAAGTTCCAGAACAACTGAAAGTTATGTATAAAACATTGCCAACAAAAAAAAAAGTCAAATAAATTGATAAACTTGTCTGTTAAGTCCAAAATCAACTACAGTCTAACATTATTACAGTACTAAAAAGTTTGTTCATTCTCATCGTCAAAGAATAAAGATGGGGTTTTTTTGGTATCGCTTTATATTATGGTGTGCTCATTAAGTATTAATAAGAATTGCTAATCTTTTTAGGGTTACGGGTTAGGGTTAGGATTAGGGTGAGGGTTAGGATTAGGGTAGGCTATGAATAAGCATGGTATTCAGGGCCTATTAGCAAGGTAGTTGATAAAAATATAATGATCAGTCATATTATTATTGGCCTACTAGTATGTTAATAGATAAAAGTATAATACGCATCTTATTACTAATAGCCTATTAATTACTAATGCTTATTAACACCTTATTAATACTTAATGAGCACACCTTAATATAAACCGTTACCTTTTTTTTTTTTTTTGTCCTTTTTTTATAGTCTTTACTCTTTACACCCAAAGTATTAAAGTGATAGTCTGTAGGTTTAATGAATAATTGGCCGCATGGGCCTGCAATACTGCCCAAGTAGTATTAAATAATTGTATTTTTTCCAAAGTGATGATGCTGACGCTCATCTCTGCAACTAATCAGAATCCCTGGTGCCATAACTTCGACCAATGAGACGAGCTGTCAATCACGTGCACAGGAAATGAGGAGGGGCTTTCAGGTCCAATCAGGACGAGAGGGCAGAGGGGAGCTTGATCGTTTACGCTCAGATTTTGCTCTCTTTCTCTTTGCAATCTTACAGACTATCGCTTTAATAGACGGGAGCATCGGCCTATTACTTATTTCTAAAGGTAAACATTAAAAATTAATCTGGAATATTTTACATTCTGCTTTCCATTGTATGTTTCAACTATTGGCCTTTTATGGTTAAGCACGTAATCCACGCAACTGTTGTGAGTCTTGCTTGTTAAACTTACGACAAATCACATAAAAACACACACTTGTTGTCTTTTTTTTTTTTTTTTTTTAACACGAATTCTGACCTTTCTTTCAAATTGCTTTCATTGGGCCATTTTCTAAAAAGGTCGTCAAAGCGAGCAACTATTTGGCATTTGCAGTGATCCGTCGCCGCCCACACACACAAAGCCCCAAATTGCGATGGCACGCGGAGGTAAGACTAACCAGCACAATCCATTATGCCGGTAAATAAAAGTGTAACGAGCAATTAGAGCGCGCAGTAAACAGCGGGGGGGGAGGGGTCCTGTTCATGGGCCCGCCGTCTCTTTAGGGGCCCCTTTGCATAACGCAAACGCTCCCTTTTTTTTTTATGGACCTATTTCAAACAGGATGCCCGAACAATACGCAATACGCACTGGGTCCGGGGATTACCATAAAACCTAATCCGGCTAATTAAACCTCGATTTATGCGAGTTTAGGGTTTAGCCGCTGAGTTTCGACGTCCTCCCCCCCCTCCTGCCACTGCGCCGTCTGAAAAAGGGGGCTTCGAGTTTGACCCCATGTGCTAAAGGAATTACGGCCGGGAGTTGTTGAATCCGTGCCTCGCGGGAGCTTTTTTGGCGCTGCGGGAAATGTCAGCTGAGGGACATCCATAACCAGTGTCTGTCAGGGCAGAGGCTTTCAGGGCTAGAATGTGCACACTGGAGGTTGGAAAATGCTTTGTTTTAAAGAGGGGATTGTACAAGGGCATTAGGTTTTGCAGTCTTTTGAGGATAGATTATTGCGCTTCTTGTTAAAATCGTCGTTATGTTGTTGAAGGTTGTAGAAATCAGGGCTCCACAATTCTGGGAAAATAAAAAAAACTTTCCTTTTTTCCTGACAAATACCGAGAATGTGGATAGATGTGACGGCAGCACAATAACACCAAAAAAGCATGTTCAATATCGCGATATTATTGCAATGTTTTACTAAACCGTTTACAGTTCCATTTAATTCAATTCAAACAAATTACTGTGAGGAATTTCTTTTTTTTCTTCAAACTGTATCAAAACAAGACTGAGGAAACGCCAAATCGGGACAAAAATGAGGCTAAGATGGAAGCAAACTAGTCAAATCATGAGTAACTTTTAACTTTTTGTTCCAGGCTTCAGTGATTTTGCTATATACAGTATCGTGACTTTTTGCGATATGGACATAGCGATTCTCTAAGCAATTATCTGTGTCCTACTCAGACTATAAAAAGCAGGCCTGTTATTTTTATGTTTATATTAATTTGCAAACCCACATCTTCAACGCATCAGCAATGAAATGAAACTGTTTTTAAAAAAAGTTAATTTTCTATTTGACTCTTGTAATAAATATCGTGTTTCAAAGAAATCGTTTGACTATTTTGGAACTATTTCTGTTCTCATATTTCTGTTTGCAAGTGAAACGAAATTTAACCTCTTAACCCCCACCTTACTTGAGAGCATTTTCTCAAGTTCAAGCTTTACCCAAATCCACAAGGACACAGCCTTATATAGGCCAGTGTACCGCCTCATTTGAAATCTAAGACCTACAAAACTCTAAATTGATCTTTTTCCTCGTGTTTTCGTCACATTTTCGCCACATTTTCATGTTTTTTGTCCCACGGTTTTGTCGCTCTTGTCACACATTTTTGTCACTCTTTTGTTGCATTTTTGTCACACATTTTTGTCACTTTTTTATCACGTTTTTGTCGCTTTTGTCACACATTTTTGTCACGTTTATGTTGCTTTTGTCATACATTTTTGTCACTTTTTCGTCACATTTTTGTCACTCTTTGTTGCATTATCATGCTTGTTTTTGTCTGATGTCTCAATAAAATAGGCTAATTTTGGTTCTTCACGCCTATATATATATATATATATTTTTGGTGACAGTTTCCTCAGTTAAATGACAGTAATTGCGTGAGTTATTACAAATACATTACTATAGCCATTAGCCAACGTTTTGACAGGGGCCACACAAATCGAGCCACCTCGAGTCCATATTTAAACTACCCAAGATTGCATGAAGCTGAAGTTAAAGGGACTATACCTGATTTTGAACACGTTTAGTCAAAATGTGACGGAAACACACTGACGATTTGGGTTGATCATACACAACAACAACAACAACAACAACAACACATCAAAATACGGCGCAAACGTCACGCATCAGGCAGATTTTTTTTTTTTTCAACAAATGACTACTTTTACAACGTACACATAATTTTACCCTACACAAACAAATTGGTAGCTATAGCTCCTTTAAGGCATCACCTTTGCCATTTCAACTTGTAGTATTATTGTATATGTTTAGTTAAGGGTTTGACCTCGCTGTGTGCCCATTGTCAGCGTGTTCCCAAACTCCCTCCTAAGAGAGACAGACTGTCAAAAGAGTGCACGTACATCCCCCCGTGTGTACTTTTTGCTACTTACGTGTAGACAGCGAGAGCACGCCGGGGACCTCCAGCATGGGCAAAAGCAGCACAAAAAACAACCACACGACTTCCATTTTTTTTTGTTACAAGATATCCCTGAAAAAGTTTCGTTTCTGCCGATATCCTCGTGGGGTGCACACTGATAGCCTTTTTTTTTTTTTTTTTACGCACGGAGGAGGAGCAGGGAAAAAGGCAGTTCAAACGTCAACGCTCTGGGGTAGTAGGTAAAGAAGAGGAGTCCGAAGCGAGGTAAAGTGTGACCCAGTGAAGAAGAAAAAAAAAACACCCCCTTTCGAAGATCCACACGGGTAAAATAGTGCTGCTATCCCGCCCCGGTCGCTGTCTGTTGCCTTTTTTAAAGCTTCCTGCAGTTAAATCATGGACAAGTTGATCGTTTGGCCCCTCCTTCGCCCTCGCTTCTCTGCCTCTCTCTCTCTCTCTCTCCTCCCCTCTCCTCGCCCCCTCCTGCCCTCCGCGGTGATGAAGGTTCAGACTATACTTTCACCCCTGACTGTCGGTCTGACAAACTCTTACTGCCAGTTTCCATGCCCCGGGTGTCGCGCATTACGCACAACAAATTAGGCGCGTTTCATTTTTACGACTGCAAATTTATGCTTTTGTACATGCGGGCTGTTAATATCTGCTATTTCTGCAATTAGCTTAGCAACCTCTGTAATAAAATGTAAAAGTGTAAACGATGAATCACATGTTTTGGAAAGGCACGTGTAGCCATTCACAAAGTAATAATTAAAATATGTTTATATTGCTTTTACCAAAGTAATAATACTGCCTAAATGAGAACATAGGCCTTTTTAAGATGAAGTTGTGCAGACTTACAAGATAATAGTGTATTTATTTTATTTTTTCCTTTTCATATGATAGAAGAGGGAGGTTTAATTATGTCATTTCAAGCTTTGGTAACACTTTATAATAATTACACCTTATTTAGCCTTAATAAATGATGAGTTAATGTGACCGGTGGACTTCTGCGTTGTGTTGTTTGTGCAGTTTGTGGTGCATTAAGAAGCCACGAGACACAGCGGTAACTTTTTGGAGGCGGTCTCCGTTTACTGGTGAATAGACACAAAAATACAATCAGCAGTGACAACAAGATCCAGCCCAAACTCTTCCCAATATCGGATTTACAAAGGGCCATAACAACATACCTGGTGAATAGACACAAAAATACAATCAGCAGTGACAACAAGATCCAGCCCAAACTAAAGGGGAGAAGACAATGGACAATATTAGCATCTCCCCGCATTTCTCCACATGAATAAATTAAAACATCGGGGCATCGGCATCGGTGGTGGTCGGAGGGGCCGATGGCGCAGACTGGTTGCCTCGCTTCCGTCAGTCTACCCCAGGGCAGCTGTGGCTACAACAGTAGCTTACCACCACCGAGTATGGAGTGAATGAATAATGACGACAGTGTAGCGCTTTGAGAAACTTGGTAATACAGGCTTATAAAGCGCAATACAAGTGTAAGGCATTATTATTATTATTAAAACATCGGGGCAAGGACGAAGCTCAATATCAACATAAATACAGGTAAAATGTGTTTGCAGAAGAAAATAAATGCAAAATATTTTAAAAAGGACTCTTAAAACATTGGATCACAATGGATGACTGACCTCTTCCCAATATCGGATTTACAAAGGGAAGAGGCGGGGGTCAAACCCCTAATTTATACCAGGGGCATGTCAAGGGTCACACGAAGAAGAAACAAAAACGTAGAAGAAGTGGCTGGAGGACCAAGTCTGCACAGTGTATCAAATGCCAGGTATGGACAAAATAGTCAACAAAAGGACAATTTTGTGTAATTATAACGTTATTACACATGAACGGGTTACATTAACACTTAATTCATCATGAACAATTCATTAGTTAAAGGAACAGTCCACCGTTTTTCCATACTGAGATATGTTCTTACCTGAGCTTAGACGAGTTGATACGTACCTGTCTGGTCTTTGTGCCCGTGAAGAGTGTGGTCACTTCCAACGTCACCCCCGTTTGTAGCCATAGGAATATACTGGGAGAGGCCAAATGCTAACAACATCTTTGGTCGTTTTGCGTGACTGACACGCACAAAGACCAGACAGGTACGCATCAACTCGTCTAAGCTCAGGTAAGAACATATCTCGGTATGTAAAAACAGTGGCCTGTTCCTTTAAGTGTGACTAACACTGTAGTAGTTAAGTAGCTACTAACTCATGATTAACATACTTCACTTATTCATTGTTAAATAGTTAAATTAAGTGTTAGTCATAATTAACTAATGAGTTGTACATTTTAGTGTTAATTCATAATTTATTAAGGCTAAATAAGATGTAATTATTATAAGTGTTACCCAATCTTTTAGAAATAGATACTGATAACTTTCTGCGTATTAATGCTGCATTCCGGGTCAGTTTCCGACCTCCGACTCGGAAAATGCTCAGAGATGATCAGAGTGGTCTGAGTTCAGATATGAGATGAGGACCAAAATGGCGGCCTCCAGTGGAGAAGTGTAAAACTTTAACAAAACCATTGCATCCGTGATGTGAGCGTTACGTTTGGTCATAACCTTCTGTATAACGTTATTTAGCATGTTTTGTGTGAAGAGACGTTCATATAATGTCAGTGGTGTGCCGTCAGGGCCAGCAGGGTCTTCTCTGCTGGCCCTGGCCAAATGAACAAAAAAAAGTGTAAAATGTCTTAATAGTATATTTAATTACAGTACAGTTGAGTCGCTTATATTGGTTTTGTTGATGTGTGTAACTGTAATTTCCTACTCAAAAAGTGCCTTAAACACGTCTGGCGAGCTGCTCCTCCTCAGGGCCTTCAGAACAGATTCTGCAGGCCCTGTGTTATCAGGCCGCACACATGATTGACAGCCAGTGTGACTGACAGAATTATCAGCCAATCAGAATTCGATATACATTGACAGTACGCCCCCAGGGCCTTCAGTAGCTCAGCAGCTTCCCCTACGTTTTGTTCGCCTGGGAAAAACGCTAATGTAGCCGCGCATGGGTAAGACGTTCCAGCCACTCAGAAGAGAACCGGATAAACAGATATTCCTCTTGGAAACATCCGAACGAGGCAAAATGAAGTGGATTTACTGATCACGGATATTTTGCGCCCCTTCATTATGAAGAGCTTCGAGAGCAAAGCAGCGGGAACGACAGCGGGACGTAGACGCTTGGCTCCCCGGACAGGAGAAGGGTTTCCCCGGGTCAGCTGCGCTGGGACTCGGGCAGGGAACAGGTACGAGACTACGAGCGCTATATAAAAGGGATCTCAAATAGCACCAAACTTTAAGTTTAGTATCTTTTTTATTTTACTCGCTCTGTCAACAAAACATCTCCTAAAAACAGCCGCCTGTTTCCACATTATAACGCGCTCGTCTCCGCCTGTCATGTGTCGTGTATTTCCGTATTCTAGCACGAGTGTTCCCGAAAGTGTTTGCTTTTGTTTGGAGTCGGAGGCACCGCTGCTGCTTTGGTTGTTGACAAATCCTTTAGCGAACAAATGCCACGCAAAAAGGCAGTTTTATCCATACGCCTATTGTCGATAAGTTTATATGCATTTGACTGCGTGAACCCAGGTTGCTATTGAAGGCCCTGACTGAAACCCCACGGCCGCCACATTATAATAATGTTAGCATCTAACTCAGGGGTGGGCAATTAATTTTCATAAGGGGCCACATAAGAAGCCTGAATTGAGTCGGAGGGCCGCACCAACAATAAGTCGAACCTATTCTGCAACTTTATCCTATTGTACATTACACTAAATTGTGCATTTTGAATATCTGATACTGGTATTTAGTAGGACTATTATTTTCTGTAAATATTTAGCCATATCAAGTCAAGGACGTGCATGTGTGTGAATCGTTATTTAGGTTATTCAACTTGTTATACATTAACTTCTACCATCGCACTGAAAGCACCTCATGTGCTTCCTTCAAACTTAGCAGGGGTCTCCAAGTAAATTTCCTTAGAGCCCAAAAGTGGAGTGTATTGCCAGAGTCCATAAACAAAAGCTCCAAAATAACAATATGTTTTGATTGGGAAAATACTATTGAGGAAACGTTTTTTCAATAAATGAATAATGAGCCTGACAGGACTGTAGCCAATGTGTTGTTTATATCTAGCCTGGTGAGACCAGAATGATTCCCCTCTGTATTTTTTTATCCAGCGGGGGATCAGTCTGGTCACCCCGCCTTCGTTCGCGGCTTCCGCAAAATCAATCCGTTCACGTGCAATCAGATTTGTTTATTTGCCGTGACGTGTTGTTAGCGAGCAGCGTCACTCACGGGACGCGGAAGTCCCCTCAATAACAATCTACGAACGACGCACGAAAGAGAGAAAGCGTGTCTCCAATCGGCGGTAAATGACCAAAAACACATCGACAGTAGGTGAGTTTCGTGATTCATAATCCTGTGCAAATATTAACCTAAAACCGCTAATAACACCGCATCAATGGCAGACGCCCGCCCTTCGCTGATTGGTTTACTCCGCTTCCTGTTTGCTTGCGTATGTACCGCTGTGGGAAATGGATTTGACACAACGGTGACCAGACTCACTTGCTGGTACAGCGGTGAGTCTGGATTTTTCCAGGCTAGTTTATATCCTGATCTATCATGTCAGTGCCCTCTGCTGGACACGTGTGGAATTCTTTCCTTCTATTTTTATTTAAACAGGCCCCTAGTGGCTGGAGTGAGCATTCTGGTAATTTCTTTAAAACATCACAACTCCGCAAAGGAATGGGCTAGAGACTTACTTTTTTTTTTTTTTACTTTATCAGGAATTTATGCCCTATAAGTCGTGGGCCGTAATTTGCCCAGGTCTGATCTAACTGTTGTAGCAATAGCGATTTGGTTCACAAACAAGTTTATTCAGCTGGAACGCTCTAAGGTCGTAAGTCATCATTTTCAAGTGGGAAAGATACCAGTCACCAGATTCCTGCAATGCAGCATAAAAGGTCCATTATGCAAATGTTTAATGTGGAAAAAAAGTTTATATTTGTGCGTATTTGACCTTGTAGTGACCCAGCAGCTGTATGAGTGGCCAGCATGGTGCCTTTACTTTCTATCACAGTGGTCTCTAGAACGCTCCAGAATCAATTGTTTGGAAGGTTTTCACTGCAGAATGTCTCACCAGAAAACCTACAAAACAACTGAAAATGTTGGCGGCACAGTAGCGCAGCGGTTAGCGCTTGTGCTTCACAGCAAGAAGGTCCCGGGTTTGATTCCCACCTGGACGGGGCCTTTCTGGAGTTTGCATGTTCTCCCCGTGTCTGCGTAGATTTCCTCCGGGTACTCCGGTTTCCTTTACCACTAAAACATGTACAATAGGTTCCCCTCTGGGGCCAGGACACCCCTGAAAAAGAGATTCTTAATCTCAGTGGAACTTTCCTGGCTAAATAAAGGTCGAATTCATAAAAATATGTCACACCTTTGAATCATTATCGGGTTATGCAATAAGTGAATCCAATTAAAATGAATTACGTCTGAGACATGATGACTTTGGATTTGACATTTTGGGGTGTTCTAAGAAAATGTAGAATAATGAAGAGTGAGATGAATATATCCACTTTGGAGTTCCATTATTGCAGAAGTTCATCTTTGTAAATGGACTCTGTGACTAACGCTTGACTAATGGAGGCCCCATAGACACGCAGTTAGCAGCAGTTAGTCAACAGGGGCAGCGTTAGCCATCACCCTCCCTCCTTCCGATCCGTGGGGAGACAGTGTGGTCCATTCTCCCGTCTTCCCGCTCCCAGCTGTTAACGCAGACAGTCCAGTAAATGGGATCGTTTAACAGAAAGTCTTATTGTTGTCTCTTTCCGGACATTTTATCTTTAACTTTGACCCGTGGCATTGTGAGGGGCTGTCACTGGAGTTGGCAACAGTGTCTGGCCTTGAGTCTATGGTGTCTTTTATGGACAAAAAGAAAGGGACAGCGAGGTAATAAACCGCAAATGAAGGAAGTGATTTGAGGTTGAGCTGGGCATGCTCGGTCACATACTCTCCTCATCTTCCAGTCTCTTCAATAGCAACCTCATTTGCCCCATCACCACTACTACCACCACTACAGCAGCAACTATAAGCCTCCTCACCCTCTCCCTCTCATCCTCTTCACTACCACTCATGTGTCGAGGCCTCAGGTTTCTAAATGGAATTCTCTTTGTCTTCCACAACATTGCCGAGACTGCCACTGTGAATGAAGGGTCCCAAAGCGTGGCACATCGTTTTCACTCTTGGATTGGCCGCCGCAGAGTCCAGAAATGAACCCAGAATCTTCTGGATGCGCTGGCAGTGGCAAAGTGCCCGCTGATGGTTGAAGGTGGCTGGTTAAGGTGGTCGGCCCCTGTAGTCTATCTACAAACTGGACTGTCGGGAGATTTGTGACTTCACAAAACTCAGGAAAGTCCACCTGGCTGGCTAACAACAAGCACTTTAATTAATATTTTTAAGCAACACAACTTAAAGAAAAAAGGTCTGCTGCTGCATTGACAAAACACAAAAAGGATTGTTTGAGGACTGTGGTAGTAAAAATGGTGTTTGTTCTCTATTTGAAGATTTTAAACTGGAGTACACAAGTTTGTAGAGGGCTCTCCCTGACAATTCCAGAATAGGAATACCCTTGTTGGTGCACTAAGTGAGACAGGCGCCTCGGGATGTTGAACAGTCAATCACACTGTGCTGTATCCTCTCTGTAGGTGTGGCAGTCTCCTGTGAATCAGAGCGGAGATTTCCATGACAACTAAGTTTTGTGTTAGTGTTGTTATTCTCTATCAGGGCATCAAGTTTTATCATGTAAGTAAGCATATGTTCTTGTGATAATAGTATTGAAAGACTGCGTATAATACATTCTGATGATTGCTCTGCATATTTTGGGTGACATAATAATAATGCAGTAGAATTCATATGTGCAAGCTTGTGCATAATGTAGCATTATTATTAGTTTGGTAACTGAAACATATAAATCGATTTTTTTTGGTTTAGTTACAAATGCGGGACTACGGATGGAAATTGCCAATGGCTATACTCTAGTGCAGGGGTGCCCGGGGCCAAATAAGGCCCTCATACAAATTTGGGGTTGCCTTCAGACTTGGCACACATCAACAGAGATAGTACTTTTACTGCAAGTTTCATACTTTCACACGATTAAACCTCAAAAACTAACGTTTTATTGTGAGACAGAGCTGGCATTATGGTTGCCAAGGCACATTGAGTTGCCTTGTGTACGAAATGTGCAGTATAAATAAAGTTGCCTTGCCTATGGTTCCAAGCCTAATGTTCATTCACTGGAGAGTAAGATGGATTATATTAGTCTGCGAAGATCTTCCCAGAAGATAGTGAAAGACTGTTGTGGAGCTGTGCAGGAGAATGAGGAGGTGGAGGAGCTGGCCAGTGTGGGATACCACGCTCTTCTGAAATAGGGACAAACCCATTTCTGAGGAGCACTGAATGCAGTGCTCCGGTGTCCCCGACCTCCAAAAACATACTGGTCAGGTGGGTCCACAATGGCGGCGCGCTCAGTCGCAGCGGTTCAGGTTTAACCCAACACCTGAATGCAAATTTGTTGTATAATTGTAATTGACAAATAAAGCACTTACTTACTTACTTACTTACTCACTTATATATACTTACTTACTTAAAGGAATAGGCCACCGTTTTTGCATACTGAGAAATGTTCAATAAACATGACGATTTTCTAAGCGGATAAAAAGGGGTACTATATTTTAAGGCGTAATAACACTTTAGGAGCACTTCAACATCCGTGCAGTAAAGGTATTATTACGCCTTACAATATAGTACCCCTTTTTATTCGCTTAGAAAATCGACATGTTTAATTTTGTGTGACTATACTTGGATCGTGTGACTGCTCACGTAACCGTATTTAAATAGGGGAAACGTGGAAGAGCTTGGTCGATTCTAACTTCACCCCCTTCGGCCCCATAGAGGAGAGAAGGAGAGGCTAAATGCTAACGACATCTTCGGTCTTTTTGCGTGACTGAGGGCACGCGTAAAGACCAGACAGGTACGCGTCAACTCGGCTAAGCTCAGGTAAGAACATATCTCTGTATGGAAAAACGGTGGCCTGTTCCTTTAATAAGGTGTTGTGCACGGGTGAAACCACCGATCTTTGGCCCTCCATGTCATATCGATGAATATAGTTTGGACATCCCCGCTCTAGTGTGGCGTCTTTACAAGCGTGTGTCTCATGTCTGCCCATTAACATACACTCTGTCCCCAGTGATCACTAATAACCCATTTGCGCTTGAATAATACCACCACTTTTAACAATGAGTAAAAAACTAAAATCACCTACATTTTCGTTGTCAGAAAGACAGGATAGCAATGGGATGGAGCTGTTTACAGACAAGACGGGAAGAGGGGGATGGGGCGCTGGTCCGGCAGACAGACTAATCAGGACGTTTCCTCTCCTATACCCACATACTCCTGCCCTGCAGCCCTGGTTATTTGTCCCGTCTGATTGAAGCGTTTGAAGAGGTCAAGAAGTACTGGTGCCCCCCACCCCGAGGAATTCTGCATGTGTGTGGGGTTATTACGTTATTGCTTCCAGGATTACGGAAGGTATATGAGGACAGAATGGAGTTCAGCATACACTGGGCCAAATAAAAAGGCAGCGTGTGGATTTAACTAATAACAAATACATAGAGCCTTCCATTGGATATATTGTAACTGCATGTTGTGTGCCCGAAGAAGGATGATTCATATATTTTTCTTCCCTGATGGCATGGGCACATTCCAAGACGCCGGAGTTTGTCAGGCAAAATTTGTGAAAGTGTAATCAAGGAACATGAGAAATAATTATCACAAATTGCCCAAGGGAGGTGGGTGCTCTCCGTTGCCCCCGTTGTATTCTATGCATCAGTCTGGAACTGCTCCACATCGGATTCTATGCGGAACTAACAACTCTGGATGATGTGACATTGGAAAATTTAATGGGTACATGACAAAGATGAACATGATCTAATTTGAGTCCAATTTAAGTTTAAATTGTATTCATTTATCTTGGTTAGGCAGTGTGTAAAATGAGAATGAAAATGATCAACTCTGAAAAGACAAATGACTGGCGAAAGTTAATGACAAATCATCTGCTCAACTTTCCTTGGTTGAACAATTCCATAAACCATTTAGTAAGAACTAGCTGCAGTAGATAATCCTTACTTTAGGTAAAAGGAGTCGCACAGCAATTATTGGACCAAAACCTGGTAATAGCCATAGTAAAGGTACAGTATTCTCTTTAAGTGCCGGTTTTATACTTGAATGGCAGTTTTAGTTGCAGAAGTAGGAGTTGCAGTGGTAGTAGGGTGACCAGATGTCCCAGTTTACCCAGGACAGTCCCAGTTGTGAGCTCCCTGTCCCATGTCCCAGTGAATTTCTCCAAAACCATTTATTTGTCCCAGTTTTACACATGGTCTGTCCCTTTTATTTCCACCAGGACTTTTTTTCTTTTCTTTTAAACTTTAAATCATAATGACTCTTGGCCATGTGAACGTCAAATGCCAAGTTTCCGTAGTGACTGAACCAATAAATAGCCAAAAGTCTTTCACCTCAATGCTGATTGGACATTAGACTTTCATAAACATGAAGTTTGAACATTCAACGTGAGTGAAAAAGTCACATTTTTGCTCCCTCTACAAACTCCCATTGTGTCCCAGTTTGTGGAAGATCTGGTCACCCTAAGTGGTAGCCTATAGTAGTAGTAGAAGTAGTAATTAGCATTAAAGGGGGGTATTATGTAAAATTTTTCAAGCTTTATATCATGTTATTATGTCATTCCCTCATTAAACACATGCCTGGAGTGTTGCCTTGGCTCATTCACATATTTTTGAGTAATCAGTAAAAACTTAGACGGCAGCCATTTTAGGTGTAGCTATGCCTCAGTCCTCCTAGGAACGCCCCCACCTCCTGGAGACGCCTCTGGACCTTTCGTCACCAGCCAAGCCACCAACCACTGCTCCTCAGCTCAGCAGAGCCCCCTCCCCGCACAGTAGTGTTGTTTAGATGCCACAGCAGTGTGCTGAAGGGGGCGTGTCGGAAAGCTTCTTAAAGAGACAGAGGCCTATTTCAAGACGTTCAGTACAGCCATTTTGAGAGAGCAATTTTATTCAAGGCAGTTATTTTAATTTACTGCATATACAGACCAACAGAAGGTTACGTCATCATTGTAGTATGCTATATACTGGTGCTATGTGATTGAAAAAAGCATAATACCCCCTCTTTAAGAGTAAAAATAATTATATATTAATTGAGTACAGAAAACTACATAAAACTACAGCATAATAAAATGCCTTCATATAGTACTCTGATTGCGTAATTTGGACTAGAACAATAATGCTTTCAAGCAGTATAGACGAAATCTGGTCGTTCAGTGATCAGTGCACCATAACACAAACATGTTCATTTGCTGCCCCCCTGTGGTTGGAGTTTGTATCTCTCTCTAAAAAAGTTTTAGCCGTACATTTGCCTTTCCACAAAGTAAGAAGATTTGGCAAAGCTTCGTCAGCCACTGCAAACAAAACAAAACAAAACGAAATGAACCACAAACAAGCCAACAAACTAGAGAAGAATATCACAAAAACTAAATAATACGTTGTACTTAGGGATGAGACAATGCAATGACCTACAGCCACCTGTTATGTATGTCTTATTGACCCCAAACATCGCAGGGCCTTCCAGTCAATTGGACCAAGAGTCCGGACCCCCTTCCCGCATAGTTTTGTAAAGCCCGGCTAAGCGCGCTGGCATTCTCCGCAATAATGCATGACAGATGTACATCAAACCATGCTTTCTCTCTCTCTCCTGCCCCCTCCCATCTGGACCCAATGTGGGCATCAAGCATCAAGCCACAGATCAAAAATTCCCACCGAAAATAATAATACAAAGTAGGATTAGCTGCTCATTTTTAACTAAAAGGCTTCGTGGTGTTGATGCGAATTCCCGCGCCTTTTATCTTTAAACATCTTTATATAGACAAAACGAAACACAAATTGGAGTAAGCCCTTGTTATTAAAAACGTGTTACGTTTCTGGCAGGTTTTGAATGGGAAACATTACAAAGGATTAGAATAGGAAGTTGGCTAATCCCCTAACAGTGGAAATGCATTAATTTTCGCCCCAATAAACAATGGGTGAAAAATGATGCCCCCTGTCCACATGTTATTGCTTTCACATTGGTTTACGGAAAAGGGAGATTTGGGGGATTAGCGAGTCATGAGTCAGTTACGAACATTAAACCTCCAATATTTTATTTTGCTAAATTGAACTTTTTAACTTATAAACTTGCTTTAACCGCATTGAAAACCTACCGGGAGTTTTGTTTTGTATAAGTTAATTCATGTTTTATTTGTTTTTTTTACTTCACCAGAGTAATTTAGTTCTTTTCAGCACTCTTGACCTCCACTATGAACATATCTAAATATATTTTTAAGCGAGTTGCATTTGACTTAATTTTTTATTTTATTATTGTAATTGACCGTGTTATAAAACCTTTATCAAAAACATATCTCTGTATGGACACATTTAACCTAATCCGCCCGGAACGCGTGTTGTACCACAAGGTTCTATTTTAGGTCCTGTTATATTTGCTGAGTTGAGATAGAACCACATTATTCTACAACTGTGCTCCTCCGTTACTTTCCACTTGAGTCTGTTAGAAAGTCAGGTAATTGATGACCAGTCTTAGTAATTTGATCATGATTTCAGCTTCCTCAATGCAGTGTTTTACGTTTTGTGGCGGGTAAAAGGAACGGGGAGTTGTAAAGTGAGTTTATGGCGCTTTCAATTTGTGTGTTTTCTTTTCAGATATTTCCAATGAAAAAGAAATACAATCGTTTGAATAAAGCGGACATTATTAAAGAATCTGAAAACTGATCATTAAAGGCCCTGTACCTGATATTTTTATAGGTAGTGGATTTCAATAGTTTTTTTCTCTCCTTAATGGTGCATTACGCAACTTTTAATGTAAAAAAAAGTTGATATTAATACAATCCCAGCGGATTCTTGGATGGTTAGCATAGCGCCTTTACTTACCACCCGGTTGGCCTGGTTTTCTAGGTTTTCACTGCTGATTGAACCGTGTCCATGGTTAGGTATGCATTCCATTCCAAAAACCTACCAGAAATCTTAAAAAAACATGAAATAAAATCGATCCTGAAGCATCGTAGGAGCCACCGGGATGGAAAGCGAAGGCCAAATTTTTTTCATAAAAAGTTGCATAGTGCACCTTTAAGTGAATTGTGAAAGTAGACATTTGTGAAAAGACACTGCACATTTAATTATAACACTTTATTTTTTTCCCAGGAACTAGCAAGAAAATGATTGCTAGCATTGTTGTGAAAGTGATCCTGAAATATCCCTGTGATGTTAGAAATGCACTAGGAATACTGGGAATGAGTTCATACACGACTAATAATTCAAAATTTAGTAAACAATGAGCGCAAACAAAGTGATAAGAAAATCAGCTATAGGGCCTTTAAGTTTTGCTATCATTTTTAGTCAGACCTAGTATTGCCTGTTAGGGTTTGTTCTGTTTCCCCTCCCCCTTGTTTGTGTTTTTTCTCTGTAGTGCTGCTGGTTGATGGGGGCGTGGCTGGGACCTGCAGCAATGAGGCACACCTGGTCCTTGATGAGCCTGATACTAAAGCTCTCTCCAGTCCTTTCTACGCTGCCAGAAAATTCCGTCATGCTCGGTAGCCAGTGCTGGGTTCTTTGATTCCTAAAGATTTGTTTGATACTTACCTGTTTCCTCCTGTGCTCAGGATCTCCTTGGTGCCTCACAGTGTCGTGGTTCCATCTGCTCCTGTCTGCTCCCAGCCAGCCTCCATCACCGCGGACTTCATCTTTTTGTAAAAATAAATTCTTAAAACTGTCCTGCCTCCGTCTCCGCTTTGGGGTCCGACTTGAAAACGTAACAATTGCCATAATCATCATAGACAATAATTGTGTCTTGGTACATTCGTTTGACTGACTGCTGAAAAAGTCTCAATAGGGTCAAGTAGACTTTCAAACCGATACACACACACGCTCTGGGAATTACGTTCTGGCTGGGAGACAAATGTGCCGACATTCATTCAGAGCAATCACACGGAGGAGTAGATACTAGAGGTGTCCACTATCAGAGAGTGAAATGCAGCAGATAAGATAAAACTCTACAGATGATAATAATGGCTTACACTTGTATTGCACTTTACAACTGTTGTAGCCACAGCTGCCCTGGGGAAGACTGACCGAAGCGAGGCAACAAGTCTGTGCCGTCGGCCCCTCCGACCGCCACCAACCACCTCATAATGACGAAATTAACTCAAGAACACACAGGGCAAGCAGCCAGACAGAATGTGCAATCAAAGACGATCACGGTATTACGCAAACAAGTAATAGTAAATAAAGGTCTCTAATGTACAATGAATAAAAAAGATGAAAAAGGGGCAAATATATACATTTATATATATATATATATACATATGCCTGTGCTATGCCCAATCCAGTCAGACCTCGGAAGCTAAGCAGGGAAGGGCCTGGTTGGATGGGAGACCGTTTGGGAACACCAGGAAGCCTGGGTGAATGGAGTGAGTGACTGAGTGAGTGAGTGGGTGGGTGGTCGGAGGGGCCGATGGCGCAGACTGGTTGCCTGGCTTCCGTTAGTCTACCCCAGGGCAGCTTTGGCTACAATAGTAGCTTACCACCACCAACTATGGAGGGAATGAATAAAGCGTCTTTGAGTGTCCAGAAAAGCGTTATATAAAACCGATGCATTGTTATTATTATCAAATTAGAACTAGCAGTGCAGGGATTACAGTCAGAGTGCAGGTGGTCTCGCTGCCTGACACTCAAATTAGCCATTGTTTTAGGAGGTTTAGGTTGTATCTACCACAGGCTACTCCAGATTCCCTGACAGAAAATAGAAACAGTTATATATGTAGATCAGTGGCAATGGCATAAGGTAAAGGCAACAAATAAATGAAAGAAATCTCAGACGACTCTCTCACCAGAGCATGCAACAAGGTGTCTAAACAGCAGAGGGCAGCATAATCACAGCTACAGAGACAACTCGCACTACGACTACAGGGTTGGTTACGCGTGATTCAGTGAGACTACTGCAAAATCCTACATCTGTTCTGTCTCCTAAGTCTTCTCAATCAATGTTTTCGCTTAGGTTTGTGCAAGCCAGGTTTGCTGCTTAGTGCAGCCAGCCCATGCGGTCAGTTGGGGCTTGTTGTCGCAGGTGAGTCAGGGGTTTATCGCCAGATGGGGTACAAATGGTAAGGACATTTTGTTGTGTTTCCATATGTTTATTTGGGATCGTTTGAATTTTATGATTAGCTTCGGCAGAGGCCATATTTAATTCTTATTGCGCCTCTACTTCTGCTACTACTACTGTTACTACTACTGTTACTACTATTACTACTACCACTGCTGCTGCCACTTCTACTTCTAACCCTGCTCACCCACTACTTCTACTAAGACTTGTTGCTTGCATGTGATCTAACCCCAGTCAGCAATGTCAGCCCAGGAGGGGGTTTATGCTACACAAGATAAAGTCTCTGTCAGCCAGCCCAGGTCAGGGAGGGTGCACCTAAGTACACAAGGAGGGGGTGAGGATGGGTCGGCATGTGACAATGTGCTGTGTCATCGTGCATCTGCTTTCTCTGCAACTTCCTTAAGCAATAACAAGACACTGCGGCACAGGGCAGTAGGCAGATACAATAGAAGTGTTGAATAGAATAGAATAGTGCATGAGGGCAGTGGAAAACGTTAAAGTGTTCGTCACAAAGGTTTCTCCTCGGATGGGCGGAACAGTGCGCCTGAAGGGATCACGCCCATAGGTAATTGGGTTTAGCATGTCCTTGGCGTGTGCCCAAATCATGCCGACCAAGACGTGAACGGCCTTGAGAATTCTCCACCCCTGGCCTTTGTTCTAATTGGTTTAGGTCGCCACGTACTAACGTCAGAATGCAATGGTTTTCTCCAGTTTGGCTTTACCCAAATCTAAAAGCTTCTCGGAAAAAAAAGCACAAAAGTAGCGACAGAAACGAGACGTAAATGAGGATCAAAACGCAAACCCCAAAAGAAAGAAAAGTGATGAAATGGTTACAAAAAGGCACGAAAAACAACGCTACAAAGCAGGCGACAAAAAAGTGGTGAAAAACAACAAAACGGCAACAAAAACACTGGGAAAGAGTGGCGACAACGCGAGGAAACATCTTAGATTCGTTTTGTTGGTCTTAGCTTTCAAATGAGGCATGAAGCTACAGGCTGTGAGCTCCAGTCGAGAAGCTTTTGGATTTTGTTAGAACTGAACTGGAGAAAATTTGCTTGGTTAAGGCGGGGGTTCCGGGTTCGATTCCCACCAGGGACGGGGCCTTTCTGCGTGGAATTTGCATGTTCTCCCGGTGGCCTGTTCCTTTAACAAAACAGGCGACAAAAAAGGCAGTTTTGAGATTAAGAGGTTAATTTGACTTGTTTGCAGATTGTGTCCAGAGTGTTCAAAACTCAACCAGAGTGAGCACGTTGAGAAAAGGCTCAAATGTGACTCATCAAGCTTCTGCAGAAAAAAAAAAAAAAAAAGCCGTTGAGGAGTTTCTTGGAAATAAAAGGGTGTAGAGTCAGAGCTCTCAAAGATAAACCTCTTTTTATCATTTGTGGTATGTTAAAGGGATATTTCAGGATTTTTGACATAGGGCCTAATTTCCTAGTTATCCAGAGTGTTGTTGACGTCTGGAGATATTTTTTCTTAAATTCATGCAGTTCTTATATTTAAAGAGCTTAGTGGCGCTAGGCTAATGCTAGCCTAACGCATTTCAGTTAGCCTGCATTAAAAACAGTCTGACCCACTCCACAGTGCGCCTGAGGTAAATCACTTATAACACCAGACTAACCATATAAATGTCTGTGTCGATAGAATAATTATAACCATTTGCATTTAAAATAACTTATATTTGAGCAGCATCACCTTCGTGGTTGTAAGCTAACGCAGCGGCGGAGTGATCTGCGAGAAAATAGTCCCTCAAAATGCGGTAATTCATGTGATACAAGGCCAGTTATATTCTAAAAATTATTCTATTAACACAGACATTTATATGGTTAGTCTGGTGTTATACAGTAAGTGATTTACCTCAGGTGCACTGTGGAGTGAGTCAGACTGTTTTTAATGCAGGCTAACTGATACCATAGAAATGCTTTAACCTAGCATTAGCCTAGCGCCACTAAGCTCTTCAAATATAAGAACTGCATGAATTTAAGAAAAAAATATCGCCAGACATCAACAACACTCTGGATAACTAGGAAATGATCAGGAAGTAAAATTATGACAGTAACGCAAACAACGACAATTAGTTCACCATTGAGTAACCTCCTAACCCCCACCTGAACCAAGCACATTTTCTCCAGTTTGGCTTTACCCAAATCAATAGAAAACTTGTTGGGGGGAAAAGTGCAGAAATAGCAACAAAAATGAGACAAAACAAGGATGAAAAGGCAACATAAGAGTGACAAAAACGTGACCAAAAAATGACAAAAATGCAACAGAATAGCCACAAAAGAGCAACAAAAAAGCAACAAAAGAGTGTGTAGATGTGGATCCATAATGTTTTTCATTCTTGTTATATTGTAGTAAGCTAAGGTTAATGTGACCCAGACGTACGGTGCCTTCTCATGGATATTCACATAGGAGCAAGGATAGACTATGGTATTGGCAGCAGCCAGACGGCTGAGAATGTTACAAACACATTGTTTTGTCTAGTGGCCCAGGGCCGTAAAAGGTATGCAGGTGCTCGTCATCAGAATATCATGAAAAAGTTCATTTATTTCTGTAATTCAACTTAAAATGTGAAACTAATATATGATATATAGACTCATTACATGCAAAGTGACATATGTCAAGCCTTTATTTGTTATAATTTGATTATGGCTTACAGTCTATTTTCAAAATATTCTAATTTTATTAGATTTTTAATTTGGGGTTTTTACAAGCTAAGCCATAATCATCAAAATTATAACAAATAAAGGCTTAGAGGTTAAAAGGCTTTATCATTAGATGCACAAAAGTCTGCTTTTACAATATACTAAAGGACATTTTAACATTTTATTGGATGACTAGAAAAACCCGTACAAGGCATTTAACAGCTTGACATGAATCTTTTGAAACTGCCACTGACACTATCCAACCAGTTTGGCATTTATTGGAAGTCTATTTGCACTGCAGTCTATGTGGGAACGCAAGTCTCTGGAAAATAAAAAAAAATGGTAAAAGTTACAAAGCCGCTTTGTGTGAACATGCCGCGTCATCCCGAATGCAAATCGAATCGCAGCACGTGTTTCCTGATGCGCTCGGGTCCAACATACAGCTCACACACTGTGCCTGGTGCGCGTACACAGGTTATTTAACAGCAGTTTCAGTTTGAGGAATTCGCTCCGATCTGCGTACGCGTGTGTGTCACGTACGCTCACGCACACGCACGCACGCCCCGTTTGCCGTTCAGAGAGAGGAGCTGCTGTGTCATGTGTGACGAGCAGCAGCAGCAGAAGCACCACAGTCCTTCAACCGCGTCAGCGACAACGCGCATCCTGCTCTCGTAAAGAAGACTTTGCAGTTGTGGTCAGGACGCACGAGACGGGACTCGAGTTGGACCACGACGCCGACGCATAAGCGAGAGGTGAATGCACTCAAATACTTCACCTAAAAGGAGGAGCACGCTGGAGTGTTCATTAGGGGCGCTGCTGTAAACTACTGCGCGCAAGTTTGGCACCAAGTTTGTTTTGGTGTTTGGATAGTTCGTCGTGCGTAGGCTATACACCGGATATTGAATTTCTGAGGTCATAAGCGAGTGTGCTGGGGGAACTGGAAGTAAATCATTGTCCGGTCGTGGTGGTGGAGGAGGGTGACTCCGAGACAGGGCGGGTGGAACTGGATTACTCATCATTTAAGCCTCGAGGAGGGAGAGGGAGGGGGGCAGAAGAATAGCAGCCGTGTGAATCAGCTGTAGGTGAGTCAAAGCTTCCAGGTGTTGCTCCAATCTGATAAAGGCACGTTCGACTTGAGAATGTAAGATAAGAATAAGAAGTTTAGTTTTTTTTTAGTATCAGGGCTGCGATAAACTTGGCAATACCCGATACGGTGTGCTATTACAATATTGTTAATATACGATACTGTTTCAACACGGTGTGTTCCATTTTATTATTTTGCGTTCCATGCATTTTTTTGTTTTAGATGTATTTCAGTAAAATGTCATTTGCAAAAATGCATAACCTAAAATTGCGATGTGTCAGAAATCAATGTGGCACTGGAAGAAGAATATGGAAAATGTTACTTGGTCCTACTACTATTAGACCTACGACACACTGCAACGTGAATAGCCTACATCACATGTGTCAAACACAAGGCCCACGGGCCACATTCAGACCACAAGATGATTGAATGTGGCCCTTTTGTAGAGCATGAATTTCTGAGTATGTCAAAAAAAAAAAAGTAAGTCTCTAGCCCATTCCTGTGCGGAGTTAAGGATTTTTAAAGAAATAGCCAGAATGCTCACTCTAGCCATTAAGGGGCAGCTTAAATTAAAAAAGGAAAGAATTCCACACGTGTCCAGCAGAGTGCACTGACATACTAAGAGATCAGGATATAAACAGCATATTATAGCCATGTGGTAAATGGTCAGTCTGCCCCAGGACGACTGTGGCTACAATTGTAACTTAATGCTATTGAGTGTGGATTGAATGAATAATGACAAGGTTGCACTTTGAGAAACGTGTGACACAGCCTGATCAAGCGCAATAAGTGTAAGCCGTTGTTATTCATTAGGCCTCAGTCCTTTACAATATATGCGGCCCGTGACCCGCCGTGGGGACTGAATTTCGGCCCACGACCCACCCATGGCCTACATGGAGTTGATTCTTTCTTTCTTCGACTAAATATGTTCTCCTGCACTGCTGTTGATAAAGGCTCTTTTCCACATGCACAAGCTTTCCATAACAAAGGCCGGTGCCAAACCGGTCTGACCAGGTATAGGTTTTGGGACCGACCTCTGGCTGTGGCCAAAGTGGGCTAACCCGTGTCTGATGTGACATGAACAGGCTGCTGGCCTCTGATTGGCAACGAGAGAGTGGACAGCCCTCACTATTGACACGCAGGTCATATGGATTTAATATTTCACAACATCATACCGCTGTGCTAAAAAGGGATTTTGCCGATATTAGCATTTAGCCGCTGTTAGCACAGCTTTAGCTGGTGTTAGCATAACATTTGCATGTAGCTTACCTTCATAGTTCGTAGTTTACCAGTTTATTTTCTGTTTTAATACAGCTTCGCACCTCTGAATGATTCCATAACTCCCACCAGAAGGCAGCATTTGTCCACATTTGTTCTCATCGCAGCTCTAAAAACTTTCAATAACGATCTGTACAGCGTGCTCCTCAGTGGGGGCGCTGCCCACACCAACTGCGTGTGTGTGTGTGTGTGGTGGAAACAGAAAGGTCTGCGGTAGGGCTGAATGATAAATCGCATTTGCAATTTTATCGCGATATTACTCAACGCGATTTCGAAATCGCAGAGGCACGCGATTTCGGCCCATGCAGCTGATGGCCGCGTTCCATAGAAGTGAATGTAGTGGCGAGAGACGCCACAGACGTCTGCTCCGCGCTCCACCGCATGCTTTTGTTTACTTCTCAGTCTACTTAAGGTGCGCGGTAGATCGCGGCTGTACTGTGTACATAGCAGTGTTTATAATGCAGCCACCGTGAAGGACTATTGCTTTTTCCTCCGTTAGCATTGCGTTAGCTGCAGCGCTAATCCCTCTGATGCACTGATCACAGAAACTCTCCTCCTTCATACGAAGGTGAGCCTGTGCTGCTTGTTAAGAGTAAAGAGTCCTTTGCTTTTGGGGGCTTATGTTTGGGAATGTTTTGGATAAAGATAAGAACTTATCTCACAACTACTGACTAATACTACTGACTACTGACTAATACACAAGAGCAAATAGTAGTGCTGGGCGATATGGAAAAAACCTATATCACGATATGGATTATTTTATATCACGATAACGATGCATATCACGATATACCACAATAATGTCAGTTTTCAGTTATTCTTTGAAAGGTTTGACAAAAATATCATTGCTTACTTTTTTTCAACTTTATTTTGAAGCAGTGGGTTTGCTATAGATAATTTATGTAGCATATATTGTTAATGTCAGGAAAAATGTGAGACTGCAGGATAAATGGGCTAAACATGATCTGACCAGAGTCAACACGAATTTAACAGAAATGTGTAAACTCGTGCGTAGAGAACGACTTACTCAGAGCATCATCTGCTCCTCAATATCAAGGCTCATATTACACTAAAACAAATGTAAATTGGAGCTTATTATCGCCATTTTCTCAACTTTAATGTAATGTTTAAGAAACAGTGGGCGAGCAGTTTGTATTGTCCATTTTAGCTGCTCTACGCGCTGCCCGATCCGTCTCTTACCTCCTGCACCACGCCTCTCCTCTCTTCTCTCTCGTGTGTTTAATCCAGATCCACGTGCTCTCAGTCAGCTCCGATGTGAGATCCATCACTAAAAAGCTGTTTAGTTGCCGTGCGTAAAGCAGAGTGAAACCACGCGGTGTTTAACAGGGAGAGAGAGCCCCGCGTGCTCAGAGATGGATCAGCGCATATCGTAAAGCAGGGTGGTGTCGCAAAACCACAAGGCAGAGTTTCTTTGCGAAAAAGTTCTTTTTTATTCTTGTTTATAATCACTTAATATAAACTTAGAGGATGCATAGTGACAAGACAACACTAATACATTCTTGTGGCCTATTTAATGAAATATTTGCTTTAATAGTTGATTAAATTAGGTTAGAAACGATAGAAACGATAGAAGAGAAATGGCACGATAGACACTTTTCTATTGTCCCCACGATATGTATCGTCATATCGCCCAGCACTAGCAAATAGCAAGAAATTATTTGGGCTATTTACACACAAAAAATAAAAATCAGTATAAGCTTATTTTAAATTATGTAAATGGCTATGTGGACTATTTTGAATTATATTCCATATGATTATAAAGGACTTAAGAGTAAGTAATACTTAATTAAGTCAGTTGTAAATATTTAATTGTATTGCAACAAAAAGTTATTAGCGGAAAATCGCAATAAAATCGAAATCGCAATATTGATTGAAAAAAATCGCAATATGGATTTTTGGCAAAATCGTTCAGCCCTAGTCTGCGGGTAGAGTCGATGCGTGCTCGTAGATCATGGCGTGCATGGTCGTGTCGCGCTATGCTGGCCAGGGGTTCCCTGACGTTTCGAGCTGCAAACGCCAAAATCACCAGGCCAACAATTTGGGACGCCTTACTGAATAGAGCTGGTCATAATTTCATGTTTACATATATTTAAAATCTGGATTACTAATGTTTATTTGAATGTTTTGTCTTAACATTTGGCCTAAATTCACAATTGTGAACTGCAATTAGGGGTGTGACAATATTGATTTTGTGATGCATCACGATATTTTGCAGAACGATGCGATACCGATACTTTTTATAACGATAACTTTTGATGATGTCATGCATATTAATGAGGTAGCAGTGCTCCACTGCTTTCAGTCAATATAGTAATGATCAAGAATTCAGTCAGGACAGTAGAGGGCAGCACTGCAATTTTAAGCCTTTGGGCGACAGTGGCACAAAGAGGAGAGCGGATCGTCTTTTGATCGGAGGATCGGCGGTTCGAATCCCGCAGGTGCACACTGTCGTTGTGTCCTTGGGCAAGACACTTCACCCACCTTGCCTCCAGTGTCTGTGTACACTGGTGTATGAATGAGAGTGACTGTCCTTAGGGCTGCAACTAACGATTATTTTGTAATTTTACGATTAATCGATTAATCGATTGGCTGTGAATGGTGTATGAAAATGTTATTTTTTTCAATTTTTTTCATCACATGAAGCTAAAATGGCACCTCTTGGCGCTAATTCTGCTTCTGATTGGATGAGACACAGTAAGATATTCATGAAATTTACAATGTACAAAACACTACAGACCCTAACTATAAAAACAAAGTAGGTTTTCATCAAAATTACTACATTTTCATGTCATTTTAGCTCTATTTGAGTCTGTGTGAACCAAAAAACGATTAATCGATTACTAAAATAGTTGTCGACTATTTCAATAATCGATTAGTCATCGATTAGTTGTTTCAGCCCTAACTGTCCTTGACGTAAAGCGCTTTGGGTGCCTAAAGCAGGTAGAAAGGCGCTATATAAATGTGACCATTTACCATTTAAGCTCTTGGACCAAACACTCTCTCACAATTTTATACATTTTAATTATAGTTTTATAGTTACGAATTAGGTTGATTTGTGGTTGATATATTCCTTTTGAATTTAGACTAAGGTGTCTTGTTTATTTAAATGTACAATAGACCCGATTTCAGTCATAAATCATTTATTCACTTATTTATTTAACCGCTTATTCCCCGCCTTAACCAAGCACATTTTCTCCAGTTCAACCTTACTCAAATCAAGCAGCTTCTTGGGGGAAAAAAAAGTCAAAATAACGTCAAAAACGAGATGTAAATAAGGATTTTAAAAAAGCACTAAAAGAAGAGAATGCAACTAAACAGGCAACAAAAAGTGATGAAAAAGCAACAAAATGTGACAAGGTGACAATGCCAGGAAAATCTTAGATGAGTTTTGTAGCTTTCAAATGAGGTGTTACACTGGCCTATAGGCTGTAAGCTTTTAGATTTGGGTAAAGCCGAACTGGAGAAAATGTGCTCCGTTAAGGCGGGGGGTTAAGAAAAAGGGGTACAATGCTCATGAAAACTAATGTAAATCATGAATAATGTGTAGTATTTAAAAAATATTATTGTACATGTTTCTCTAAAAATCGTAATGTATTGTAGGTTATTTTTGTTCAATATATCGATTATTGGCGTATCGTAAGGTTATTGTTATCGTGAGCCATGTATCGCGTATCGAATTGTGAGGCACCCAGAGGTTCTCACCCCTAACTGCAATATTACATGATGTAATATCCGTACCGCGAGAAGCCAAAAGTTCAGTTTTAGGGGGTGCTGAGAGACAAGTTTCTCCCCAAAAACGCCTTTTCTGTGCATATTCGCTATTTCTAAATACGGCCTATAATGCGTAAACTATCCTGCAGGGGATGCTGCAGCACCCTGGGTTCCCACGGCAAACAAACAAATTACTTACGACTCGTGCCTAAATTAAATGGAACATACTGAGTTGAAACGGTCTAGTCAAATCGAAATATCGGCATCTCCATATTGCAATTTTTTTTCTCAGTTGTTTTAGTTCAACATCCCATAAGAATCAGCAGTATGCTCCCAGTTCCAACCGGTGATCCTTTGCAGCTGATTTCTGTACTGCTACTCCTGTAACGGACAACTACTGCTCCCGAGACCATTCAACGTAATGGAGTAACTTGTAAAAAGTAGAAGTGAAAGTGACGGCTTCTCGGTGCGTCTTGGCTTTGAAGGAAATCTTGTTTATTCTTGGTGCAAATTCTCTGCGATAAGCCCAGTCATGTGTCCAGCTTTAGTTATGCCTGCAGCAGATAAGCGCCTTCGTCTGTGTGTGTGTGTGGGTGTGTGGGTGTGTGTGGGTGTGTGTTTCTTCAATGACTTTGCTAAAAAAACTTTGACTGTGGCAGCGTCCAAAATATTACTCAACCGGGAACAGTCTTTGAATGAGATATCCAAAATGTGGTCTGAATCAGTTGAACTTTGTGCCAGTTGATTGCAAAGTTGCCCATGCGCCTGTCAGAACGTCTGCATTTCGAATCGTTGGCTAAATTGCACCATAAAACTTTAGTGGATAATCCAGCTTTTTATAAGAGAATATTCCAGTCATTCCAGTTCGTGCGGCGGTCAAAGAAGTACAAAGTGTCAGTAAAATCTCTCTTTAATGTTCCCAATTACTACTGAAACTTGGCTGGCTGCCTTCAGTCTCCTCTGAAACGGTGCAGTGCCTCCTGGCTTTGTCCCTGTTTCAGAGCGTGGTGACCTGCACTGGTTAGCTCCTCCTCCTTCCTCTTCCGCCTGTGCAGCTCCATCCGCTCCACAATAGGGATGTCAAGATTAACCGGTTTTATGATTACCACGATTATAAAAGGACGCGGTAGGTTATCCATAAGAATTTCAGAAGCCACGATTTACCGCGGAAATGTTTCACGCTGACGTACGAGGCGCTGCACGCCATAAACAGAGCGTAAACTCACCGGTTGTTGAGCAAGTCAGAAGGACGCTCTCCTCCAGTGTTGCATCCGTTATGCAAACCCTGTCGTCAGAAAGTTGCAACAAAAGGCGCTGATATCGGCTACATCGAATATAAACAACATCTTGGAGATAATCCTTCGCTGTAAATGTCCAGGTCAAGCTAACAAACTGCGTAATTCCCAAAAAAGTTGTCCAAATGTTCAGAAATAGCCGCCACAACTGGCTCAGGATGTAAACATAAAGCTAACGCGCTCCGCTCTGCTTCAGCGTAACAGTAAGGAAAGTGAAACCGCACACCAGTGTTAATTTCGTCGACTAAAATATTCAGTCTTAATTTTAGTCAAAGTGATATTTTGACGACTAAAATTGGACTAAAACTAAATTAAAAGCTTTTCATGAGACTAAAACTATGACTAAAATGTACAGATATTTTAGTCGACTAAAATAAGACTAAATCAAAATGAAAAGGAGAGACTAAAATCATCCAAACTTCTATTGACAGTCTGAAAGAGCCTCAGATCATGTAAATTCACTGCCAAAGGAACAGCTCTGAGCTTTGTTCATGTGAGAGCAGCTCCATGAAGCAGAGGACCTTGATTAAATATGATTATAATGAATATTATAAATGCAAAGTCGACTAAATTTGTCTTAAATTTAGTCGACTAAATTTACTTGCAATTTTAGTCGACTAAAACTAGACTAAAATTGAAAATATTTTTTTGACTAAATCTCGAGTAAAATTGACTAAACATTTTCGTCAAAAGGCTAAGACTAAAACTACATTAAAATATGTTGTCAAAATTAACACTGCCGCGCACATGTGGAAATCAGCTGTTCAAAAGAGTCTCCTTAGTCATTTTGTAAACACGTTTCATTCTCTGTTCATCAAAACATCTGACAGATAATTAAGCAGCAGCATAACTTTTGAGAACAGGAAACCTAGCCTAGACTGTGGCCTAATAATGTATAGTAAAATAATTATGATAATTAGGGTCATTATAAAGAAGTAAAGTTGACATTGTTTTGTATTATTCAATGTAGGCCTATTGATTTTACTGCAAAACAATCTTAAAGCATTTTTCATTTTTAGAAACGTTCAAGTATTAAAAAGCTTTTTAAAGACAAAAACTAAAAATATCAGTTCTTTCCTTTTATTCGGTCGATAATCGTGAATAATCATAAAATCGCAATATTTTCTTTCACAATAATCGTGACTCAAAAAATTTAAATTGTGACACCCCTACTCCATAACAGTCTTTTACCATTTTCTGGCAAGAGCTTAGCAGTTGATCTGTTTTATTCTCTTCACTGGAGAATAAAACAGATTAACTAATTTCATTAGCCAGAACAATAGTAGGGATAGAAGGCATGTGTGTCTTAGCTGCGAGTCTTGCCCAGATACCTGCTTGTTTGCCCCATTTTTGTTTCCTGTAGCACCTCTTGTGACGCCTCCACTGTGCTGCAGGCGTGGGGGGCTCTTGGTGCAAGAGATTTGTAGGTTTCAAATGTCTTTTAGCTCATAAGCTAGTGGTTTCTTTACTAAAAAGCTGCTTTCTTCAGGACCATTATGGACTCTCTGCAGTAAAAAAAAAAATCTGCTGAACCTCACAAAAACACGGCACAGATGTACTAAAGTATCCAGTAAAACAAAGGGGAGCACAGAAATCACAGAATGCAGTTTGCAGAAAAAGGCACAAAAATAAATAAAATAAAATATAAACCGTACGCTGTACCAAGAGAGAGGGAGGTTGCCTCTTGTTTACACGTCGCCATGACGTCAACAATGGACATCTCCTTCGCATAGTGTTGATCAGGTTGTCGATGGGGACAACAAACAGGTGCATGTCATTGATGTTGAGAAGTGCTCACTAACACAGATTTGTGAACAATATTTGAGAGAAATGGTATGGACTATATATATATATACACACACACACGTACGTCTATTGGGAAGATTAATTCAATGGTATTTCATTCTTTTTTTTTTTTTTTACGGCATACTCACCTTCTCATAAATATGATGTACTCAAGCATTTTACATCCTTCACTTCATTTGACTTTTTAAGCACCTGTCCCTGTGTTCTACAGTCAGTGTTTATACTACTCTGATGGAGCTGAGCGTAACATAAATTATATCGTGTCCACAACGATATCAAAAAATTATATTGCGATAACGATATGCAATACGATATGGCCCACCCCTAGCTCAGAGCAGCGTTCACTAATGACACCTACGGGAAAATAAATACCAGCTGGTTACAGCTTTAACCAGTAAAATGCACTTTAAATATTGAAGTATGGATGGTTTAATTGTTTCCTTTTCTTCTGCTGTCCTGACAAGCCCTTGACTAAAAACACTGTATTAGCCTAGGGCAGAGGTCACTAAACGGCGAACCTCGGTCCGGATCCGGACCCATGCGCCAGCCATTCCGGACCCGAACTTTGGACCCGACCGTGAATTCCCTCAGACGAGCAGCTGCGTCTGCGCTCTCTCTCACTCTCCCTCCCTCCCTCTCCCTCTCTGACTGCAGCAGAGCGATAAACTACAGCCCATACGAACAGAAAGAGAAAGTCCTACATCTTAGCTTCATGATACTTTTTTAATTTTTAGAAACGGTTTCGGAATGACTGAAATATGGCTCGCTAAAAACAAAAGCCGAGGACGCCCTAATTAAATATGCACGCGCGATCGTAATGCGCAAATAGCACGGTTGTTTCCCGAGCAGGTCTGAAACCTGGACTAAACCTGGACTAAGCCAGGACTAAGCCAGGACTAAGCCAGGACTAAGCCAGGACTAAACCTGGACTAAACCTGGACTAAACAGGGCTCAGTGTGTTGAACTGAGCAAAGAAACACATCATTGTCATATATTATGTGCACATTGTGTATAATAGAGGCTACAGTTGCCTATGCATTCTGCTATTTAGGAGCCAAAACTAATTTTTAGAGCTAAAAAACAATAACAGGATTCAATTGATTGCATTATTTTCAAATCACAGAAATAGATTTAAAAAAGGCTTAAAAATCCTGATATAACCGTGAATTAACCCCGTATGTTCCAGACCTTTGCTTGACCATTTTTTTTCATTTCGGACCTTGGTGAAATTTAATTCGTGACCCCTGGCCTAGGGTTACGATGCTTAAGACAATATTGCGATATCTCTGCTACTATTAATTCTAAGAGTGATTATCTGTGACTGTTTCTTGCAACATGATATGCTTCGGGCAACATGACGTTTCAGTTTGTAACTTTACTATTTGGATTGCGGCGCTCCCTGCCCATGTGAATGCTCCTGTGTGTGTGTGTGTGTGGTATGTGCAGCTGACATTAGCAGGATGCGCTTCGGGCTGTTTTCTCTCTGCTCTGTGAAAATCTAACTCGATGTTCAAACTGGAGCAACAGGCACTGGCCCTGTGTACAGAGCAAGGTTCAGTTCAGTCGGCTGCACTTTGGTAACCAGTGTTCAGGGGTAGAACAGGGGCAGTTTGGACTTTACTCTGCCGCTTGGGCCTTGTAGTGTGTCATCGTGATTGAGTGACAACAATGTAAAGAAACAAATTTTGCAACTGACCGCTTGTAAATAGAGCTGCACAATATTACCAAATTGTCGTTACAGCAATATTAGATGATGCAATATCCGTATCATATGAAGCCACATTATGAAGACTGATATTTAAACTTTTTGCTCATATAACACTAAATAGAAGAAAAACTTCGCAGATAATTACTTGAGGCAGGTGCGTAGGAGATGAGGGAATAAGCTAATGATTAAGGTGTCAGGACCAGAACGCTGACCTTATCCAAATAAACAAACCAAAAATGTAGGCGCGCTTGCTCTGCAAAGATCAGGTATCGAACTTGATGAACACAATTAAAAGTCCTTTATTTAAAATAAAGGACTTTTAATTGTAAGTCAGAGTGCCTCATCCTCTTTTTTCCCTGTGTTCATCAAGACATGAAACCTATTTGAATATTATTTACAAAGACAAAAATATTTTGCAGAATACAACATTGTGTTTTTGTTCACTTTATAAATCAGGCAGGGGGTACTAGGAGCATAAAAGAAAGTGCCAAAGGGTTATGTTAAATCAAAAAAGACTGGGAACCACTGGTCAACTGTTCCGATCCCTCCGACAATTTGCTGGATGTCGTTCCCTGCTCTTCACGCCCTTTCACGCTGAACTGTCTATCCACTGAAGATTCCGGCCAAAAATCCTTTCCAACTTGAAATCCTTGGGGGAAAAAAGAGACCGTTACTGAATATTGATTTTACTTCCGCATGTTGTGCAGCCCTAATCTTAAAGGAATAGGCCCCCGTTTTTACATACTGAGATATGTTCTTACAGTACCTTAGCTTAGACGAGTTCATTTGTACCTGTCTGGTCTTCACGTGTGCCTTCCGTAACGTAAACACAGCACAGACGGCGTTAGCATTTAGCTTCTCTCCTCTCCTCTCTATCTCCAAACGAGGTGAAGATAGAAGCTACCAAACTCTTCCACGTTTTCCCTATTGAAATATGGTTACGTGAAGTGTTACACCATAAAGTATAATTACACAAAATTAAACAATCTGGATTTTCTAAGCGGATAAAAAGGGGAACTATATTGTAAGGCGTAATAATACCAGGAGTAATTCGGCATCCGCGCAGTGATATCTTCACTTTACTGCGCGGATGCCGAAGGCTAAATGCTAACGCCGTCTGTGCTGTGTTTACGTTACGGAAGGCACACGTGAAGACCAGACAGGTACAAATGAACTCGTCTAAGCTAAGCTAAGGTAAGAACATATCTCCATATGTAAAAACGGTGGCCTGTTCCTTTTAAGGACACACCAAACGCCACCACACCTCCAACTTCCATGTTAACCCTATGTAGACGCGCTTCGAAATGTAAGCAAAGCCGTCCGCGCGTATGAAGCGTAGCAAATGCGAGCGGATGAGGATAAATGCGCGTCAATGCCAGGGAGAACAGCGCGGTACATGAGCAGGAATGCCACGCCCACTGCTTCATGTACTCAAGTAATCACAATCTACACGTGCGTTCATTTACGCCTTGTTAACCAATCAGGGACTGGGCTCAAATAGTGAGCACAAGCGTCACCTGTTACCTGCAGCATGGAGGACAAGTTGATCATCGCGGTTTGCGCTCGGCCTGAGTTGTATGACACGCCTCCTAATTTTGACGCTTGCAAAACTTCACGCGCCAGCAAACAGGCGTTTCTCGCGAGTGTGAAGCGGCAAGGTTTGGCGCCAACTAGAGACGGATTTGGGGCGTGGACGTACGTTTGGTCTGTACGCACCTTTTAGATCGTGTCTTTTTAGTCATGACCCAAAGTTTAGGATTATTAGCGAGAGTAGCTCTGTCACTCTTTAGCTCTTTCGACTGAGCTCGGTCGATTCTACAACTGCGTCACTGTCTCCGCTGCTCCGACCCGTCTATCGATCTCACGCTCCATTCACCCCCTCACTCGTGAACAAGAGATGCTTGAACTTGAGGACTCTCCTCCACCGACCCTGGAGAGAGGGGAAGCCACTGAGAAGCATGGCCACATCAGCTGATAGATGAGCTCCTGCTGTCCCCAAACTAAGCCACTGGCACTGGCTGTGCTTAGAAACAGCCAGTTCCTTCCATTTGAAGCAACAAAAGCCACACGATTGTGCAGTATTTTTGACCTAATTCAAAAACAAATAATGCAATGACCACTTGACATGGTGTACTTCTGTTGACTGTTCTGGAACTGTCTGGCTAAAATTATTGGTGTTGCAACAAGCGGAGAAATAGAACCAGGATGTGGATTTATTTACAACAGAACTGTTTCAGGCGAAATGGAGATCAACCTCTGCTATGTCAACAGGATTATGTTTTTAAGCCCAATGACTTTGCACTTTCCCAAGCGTAAAACACACGCATGACGCGGCTTAGTTCGGTGCAGGCAGATTGTGCAATCAGGCGATGAGATGAGTTGAATTAGTGCTGAGAGAATGCAGTAGTGTGTAGTAGCACTATGAATCATTTGTGAAGCCTTAAAAAGCCCTTTTGCTGACATTTTTGGGGAGGTATCTTAACCATAAGATACCTCCCCGATCAACTAAATCGCGATCAACTAAAAGTACAATCTAGGAAACTAAAAGAGATTTTAGAAGTTTTTGAAGCACCACCGGTTTAACGGACAAACAGGGGAAATAAAGTAATATTGACAAGTTAACCTCTTAACCCCCACCTGAACCAAGCACATTTTCTCCAGTTCGGCTTGGTTTTTTTTTGTCGCTCTTTTTTATCGCCTTTTTCGTTGCTTTTCTGTCGTGTTTTTGTCGCTTTTTTATTTTGCTATTGTTACTTTTCAGGCATGTTTTTATCGCTCTTTCTTTGCTTTGTTGGTGCTTTTTCATCACTTTTTCTTGACATTTCTGTTGCTTTCTCATCCTTTTCTCACGGCAGAGCACAGTGCCGTCCACTGCGCATGCATGACACATTCGAGCCGCATCCCATTCAGACAGAAGATCACAGACGGGTCGCATTTGAGAGTAGTATGAACGACCTTGCAAAAAAAAAAATCCGAATTGAGCATTAAGCCCTGCATTCTGCGGTGCAATCCCTGCAAAGTATTTAGGTTTGCTAGGCCTACAGAAGATCAGTGCGTGTTTCTGACAGGAGCGGGGCATCACAATAGTGGCTCTCCATCGGGATGTTCGTTCATCCATCACAAACAACACTATTTCAAGATTACTTTTAATTGTAGTATGTATTATTACATTGTTTACTTTGTTGTTTGTTATTATTGTGGCACGGTAGCGCAGTGGTTGGCGCTCTCGCTTCACAGCTAGAAGGTCCAGGGTTCGATTCCCACCTGGACGGGGCCTTTCTGTGTTACCTGGCTCTGCCATACTATTCCCTGTCCATTCCACGCAGGGAAGTTGGTCTGGTCATGGAGCAATTGGAGCAGTTTGAATGGGCGGGCCTAACGTGCACAGATTGTCAGTGAAATAAACCAATCAGCAATTAGCGGATGTGACGACAGCTGTAGTCCAACTCACAAAATATGAACTCAATAATATAAACTCACGAGCACGCGGAGGAAAAATCCTCGACTACTTCATCCATGATTAGTTTTGGCTAATGTTAATTGAACTAACAACATAGTGGTGCAGCGAGTGACGTAACCTTGTCAATTCTCTGTGACAGTCGTGATTGGTTTGGCCTTAGCCGCCAATCAGCAATTTGTTTACCGTGTGTGTCCAGACCCACCTTTTGCGCAGAAAAGAAGTGGGTGTGGTTTATCAGGCTACTTTCTGTGTGGCATGTTCTCCCCGTGTCTGCTTAGGTTTCCTCCGGGTACTCAGGTTTCCCCTACCACTAAAAACATGTACAATAGGCCAGCATGAATGATGTGTGTGGTGGTCAGACTGAGGGACCATTGGCGCAGTGTCAGTCTCCCCCAGGGGAAACTGAAGCTACAAACGTAGCTTACCACCACTGAGTATGGAGTGAATGTACAATTGTCTCATGTAAAGTGCTTTGTGACTATGTTTGTGAAAGGCGCTTTATAAATAAAATTATTATTATTATTATTATTATTATTATTTGACCTGAATTGTGTAACATGCATACATTTATCTTTTATAAAACTTGAAATGATCTTGGGACCCCCAGCTCTGTATTTGCGACCCAAACTTTGGGAACTGTTTATATTTCTAGCTTAAGTTCATTTTAGTGCTCAAGAGATGACTAGTATACAAACTGATTATAAAAATATCTATCTATAATGCATCCGGACTAGCATAGAATGCTACTCCGCATGGTGGCTCTTCATTGGAGGAGGATAAACCAGTGTCTCCTCCGGTTTAGATTACGTAGTCACAGGATGAACATAATATATTTAGAACAAACAAGGGTCTGTACTGGTTTGTTCAAGGTGATTAAATCTTAAGTGTTATCACGATGCTTTTCCGTCACTTGGGCTTGGTTACAATGATCAACTGATATATGGGTCAGGCTACAACCCCCCCATTTAAGCAGCAATGGGGGTTTGTTTTATGACTTAAAGGAATGCTAAGATAAACAAAGGATACAATGATGACAAAAGGTCTTTACTCCCCCGACCAGGTAGGTAACCAAAACAAAGGCAGTTCACAATACTAAGGATGTCTTTGTTCAACCCTTAGAAATATGCAACATGCTCTGAAATGCCTTTCATTCTTGTATTAGTTTAGCTACAACAAGAAACATTACAACGCTTGTCCAGTCAATTGCAATGAGATCACCAATAAGTTGTTACTGCTACTCGAGGCCTTTTACTTACGCAATATTGTTCTCTATCTTTCAGAAGCCAACCGAGATCAGCATCCTGCGAAAAATCCACATTCACCAGCGTCTTCTGTGAGAAGATGCACCCGATGGACACTGCAATCCATTTATGGACAAACTCGAGAACTTCTGCACTTCTTCCTTTCTTCTGTACTTGAAAGGATCCTCATCTATATGTTTTGAGTGGCCCCCTAAGGAGATGTGTTCAGCCATGTTGCAACTTCTTTGTCGACATGATGAACGTTTACTGGGCTCTTCGTTGTGTTTCTCCCAACACACTTCTGAACTAAAGCAGGATCTTCATCATAGATACCCGTTCAGCTGTGGACTGCTCTTCCTACCAGGCAGCTGGGGCTAAATTTTTATTTATTTTTTGTGACGCAGAGGTGGGTAGCTATAAAAAGTGCACCCTCAGTAATAGTATTACTCAAGTGAAAGTCAAAAACACAAATCATTTTTCAAGAAAATGGTAAAAATAAAAATTTGATAACTACTCAAGTTTTTATTGTGTGGGTGCAATAAAATAGACACAGTTCTATCAAATATGTAAATTCTGGGATTGTGTATGACAGTAAATTGATATACATTTGATTGCTTCTTATTCAGGTCTGATATTATTTTAATAAATCAGTTACACAATCCTAAAATCATTTCATATTGTGAACATAAAGCTAAAGTCACCCATTGACTTACTCACAGCGGGAAGTGTAGCAAAAGTTTTTTGTTTTTCTGTAAATTTTAGTAAATGCTTACTTCTTAAAAGTATTACTACCTACCTCCCTAAAAGTAATTTCTTGGAGAATTGTACATGGCGGCTATAAGGACTTGTGTGTTTTTGCCTGAGCCCCGCCCACACCGCTGCCATATTCGGACATGAAAGGTTAAGGCGTCTAGGAACTTCAGAAAAGTCTTTGGACTGAACCCCAGAATGCATTGCCCAAGAAAGAGACGCCCGACACGGGATTCCGACTTTTCCGCTATTGTAGTGCCCTCCATGCACTGGTCCGGGTACCTGGACTACACGGTGGAGGGCCACGCCTCCAGGTGCCTCAGCGCCATGGACCAGTTCAGGAAACAGGAGGCGCTGTGTGACGTGGTGCTGCGCGTGGCGTACAAGGACTCCCTCGTGGATTTCAAGGTGAGCTTGTATCTACAATGTGTAAGTGCAGCAGTGGCTCAGTAAGTAGAGTGTTCGCCCTCCATTCCCAAGATCGGTGCTTCAGTCCCAGCTTTGGACGGAGTGTTCTGCTTTTGCATGATTTGACTTCACCTACCACTGCCTCCAGTGTCTGTGTCTTCATAAATGGGAGGGCACAGCCTCTGCGCACGGAATTTTGAATAGCGACATGATGCTAACTTCCTTTCGGTCTGTGTTTTATTCCTATGGAGAATAAGCCATGTCCCGCTGAAATGAAAAAATATTTAAACGGTATCCTACATGGCAGAAAACAAGAAGCTATTGGTTAATATTTACAGCATAACATTCAAACTTTACTCAGGAGGATGTACTGGTAAATAAAAAGAAGGCTTCTGTGTTTGTGATTAAGTGTTTTAGTCTTGAAGCTAATGGCTAATGTTGGCAAATGTTAAAATAGCATCACTGTCTGAAGCGACTTTTGTGAAACACACTCTGCTTGACGTTTTAATACATTTTTCTTCCGTTTTACTTTTTAATTTCTGTTCAAATGTGAACAAGAAGTAGGCCTAGTCTTTACCCTACACTGGCCAACAGGAAGCTAGCCAAAAACCTTCTGTCCTCTTATCAAAAACATACCCAGAGTTGTGTTGAGAGTGTTCCAATATTTTTATACCTCTCACGCCAACAGTTTAAGGTGGCTTAGAGCCTGCCTTTGTTTATTAGTACATAGTCACAGAGTTTGTCTATGGCCCCTGCCGCAGTGCTGACCTTGCCTCCGGCCCAGGTTTCCAATCCACAGTTGGTTCTCTTCTTCAAAAGTAAGAAAAGTATCAGCAAAAATATCCTCCGGAGCTCTGTAAATACAAAACCACACGCGGCAGCCCCATCTGATACTAGCGCTGATGCCTGACAGTAGCTAAATCCATAGAGCTGCAGAAGCTAGCGGTGTTTGTTTAGATAGGGAGGGAGCAGAGGTGGGTTTAAAGAGACTGAGGCGATTTGGAACAAATGGCACAAGAGGAAAGAAAAGGGATACTTTGATTTTGATGTTTTCTAATGTAGCATACTTCATTTACATGCTGTTACACACTAATTTAGATGGGCTACTGATGCAGTGGTTTAAGTACAGCTCAAATGCAGAAAAAGTCTACATGTACAAAAGGAAAAACATTTAGAGCATGATTGTACGGTGCATACTGACTTGTATCTTTTGCTTCAGGTACACAAAGTGGTGCTAGCTTCCTGCAGCTCCTACTTCAGAGCCATGTTCACCAGTAACTTCAAAGAATGCAGCGCGTCAGAGGTGACGCTGCGCGATGTCTGCCCCCAGGTGGTGGGGAAACTTATAGACTTCGCCTACACTGCCCGCATCACAGTGGGGGAGAAGTGCGTTCTGCACGTGCTCCTGGGAGCGATGAGGTAACTCTTTAACCATTGAAATTACTTACCGTATTTTCCGGACTATATGTCGCTCCGGAGTATAAGACGCACTAGTCAAACATTGCCTAATGAAGAAAAAACAGGCTCAATAGGCGTACGGTTTGCTAACGTAACACATTGATGGTTACATGAAGCATAAACAATGAACTAAATAGGTGTCTGGTATGTTAACGTCACATAAACAGTTCAGATAACTATAGCATAAAGAACATGTCAAACTCTCGATCTCACTCCAAATCAATCAACCTTGGCAACTACCTGGGCACGGAGATGTAACTGCACGGTTGACAATCCTCTCCCAAAAGCATGTTTTCAAGCTCTCATCTGCAAACTCGTTTCTCTAGCTGTGGCCATCTAGCTTTTAGCCCGTGATTAGCTTGTTTTGTTTACTTCATGGCAGTAATCTCGCTCACTCCGAAGTTTCTTTCTGCTACTCGATTAACCTGCAGTGCCCTCTAGTGGTGTGTGAAAGTATATATTTGAATTAAAAAAATCACATATTAGTCGCTCTGGAGTATAAGACGCACCCCCTGCCAAAGTATGAAAAAAGTGCGACTTATAGTCAGGAACATACGGTAATAACTTTGACAACGTTTTCCCTTTCCCTACTGTAATGATGAACTTGGCATCCCGTATGCAGAAAACTCATACTTTTTAAAGCTTATAAGAATGTGGTACATGGATTTAAGATCTGTGCCTCTTGTTTCAATTATTTACACCTTAATCTGAGCAGTGTTCACTACTGACACCTGATGACAAAAATACATTCCAGGAGTATAGCTTTGAGTTGAAATTTCCCTTCTTTTCTAAAAAGATTGACCAATTCCTTAACTCCAGCCCACCCACGTCTCTGCATTATTTATGTCGACTCTTTCTTGCAGATATCAGATGGAGGATGTGGCCAAAGCCTGCTGTGACTTTCTGACCAAACACCTGGAACCATCCAATGTGATCGGTATCGCCCGCTTTGCTGAGGAGATCGGCTGCACGGAGCTGCACATGAGGAGCCGCGAGTACATCAACACGCACTTCAGCGAGGTACTCTCCATTACACGCACAGACCCTCCTTCCCCTTGTTCCCCTCAGCGAGTACAAAGGAAAACAAATCTGCCGTTTCACCAACTCAGTGGCTGTAGTAGATGCTGTCAAACATCGGTGCTTGTTTCCGAAACTGTGACAGCAGTGTGTTTTGTAGATGCAAAGCTCTGGTGGATGATTTTGAGCTTCCTTGTTGGGTTGTAGGAGTGGCCATGTTGTAACTGAGTGGTTAAAAAAGGTGAGGAGGGGTCAGCTTTTGTCTGACCCTGCCCAGCCCAACCCAAGCACAGGCAAACCTGACCCACTCAACCCTGAAAAAATGGGTCTCAATTTGCTGAATCGATTTGGAGATTCGACCCAACAGCCAACTTTGAGTGAGGTTTATGGATAAGAATGCACCGTTCATAATCGATTTAAGAAAAGGTGCGCGTTAACTCGACCCAGACACACATGAATTTCGTCATCGACTGAGGTCCCCAACCCGCTCGAATCTGTGGAACCTACTGGTTTTGGGCCATCAATGCCAAATGTCTGAGTTACTTCCCTGTAAAGATTGTCCCTCAGAGTGCCTTACTGTCGTTCATTATAATGTAACCCATGCATGTGTCCAGGTGACCAAAGAGGAGGAGTTCTTCAGCCTATCCCACTGTCAGCTGCTGGAGCTGATCAGCCAGGACAGTATAAAGGTGCTCTGTGAGTCAGAGGTGAGTCCCATAAGCGAAGTCAGTTCAGATAACGGTTTTCAGGTCATGTAAAGGGATCTCATATGATACTTCTGAATGCTTATGTCTCAGGTGTATAAGGCGTGCACAGACTGGGTGCGCAGTGACATGGAGGGCAGGTCTCAGTACCTCCACGCCCTGCTCAATGCCGTCCACATCTACGCCCTACCGCCCAAGTTCCTCAAGAGCCAGCTGCAGTCCTGCCCCATCCTCAGCAAGGTAAACGCCGCTCCACTTGGGCTGAAGGACTGTCTCTCCGAATTTGATCAATAACGTCTGTTTCCGTCAGGCCAACTCCTGTAAAGACTTCCTGGCCAAGATCTTCCAGGACATGACTCTGCGAAAGCTCACCCCTGGTCCTCCGCTGAGGGGCAGTCAGCTCATCTATGTGGCTGGAGGATACATTGGCGGAGGGTACATTGTCTTTAATTTTTCAACACTCACTGTAGAGAACTTTGTGTACCTTTCTTTGTCTCTATTCACTATCTATTCGTCTATCTGTCTAGTTCAGTGGTTCTCAAATAGTGGGGCGATGCCAGGGGGGGCGCGTGCGACCGTTTGTTACTGTGTCTAAAAACGTGGGCAGTGTAGACAGCCTGAAGCCAAATAAATGAAGGCGTCACTTGAAGACATTACTCCCCAGTCACGCTGATAAGCTGCTTGAGTTTCTTCAGTGAAAACGTGCTGAATATTGCCAACAATCATCCCGCTTTGTGAAAGCGTACGTAAGTCTGCGCACCGGCATCAGTGCAGCTGCAGCCCGCACCTCAAAGTAAATCCCTCGATTTACTCAAAGTTGAGGGGATCCCGGGTAATTCAGGGGAAATAATGCACATTAACTGTTAAGAGATCTCACAGTGCTGCGCTGCTACTCGTGTGCTCTAAATTGTTTATTTGGTGAAGATTGGTCAAATTGCAAACTGCTGCTGATTAATGACAGTTCACATCGGGAACACTGCTGAAGAAAGGCCCGAACAGAGCGGTGCAAAAGAGGCGCGCGCCCAGAGAGACACAAAACGAACACGATAAGACCAATAAATACACTCAAGAGCAAACGTGCCGCCACGGGTAGGCCTGTTATCCGACAGGGGGGGCGGCAGGACCTAGCGCGCACACCTGGCTGTGCAGAGTGCTGCGGACTTGGTTCTTTTGTATCACGCGAGAACAGTTATTTGGATATGGCCAAAGCAAACACTGGAGATAGAAGTCGTCTCAAGAGAAAAGGCTTTTATTGCCGTTGTTCCTTGTTACAAAGCAGTATAACCAGCTGGTGACTTCAGAGAAAGAGAAGAAGCGAAGTCCAGACCTGACGGTTGCCTTTTATCCTAGTCTTGCACTTCTCTACGCAGAGAGGGTGACTGCCTATCTGTGAGTCCGTTGTTTGTGTCTATGTGTTTGTACTTCACGTTCTGTTCAGAATGATTATGGTGTTGACCGTTCTTTATCAGCTAATCTCACGGACATGGTCTTCTTGTTCTTTAGCGTGTAAGCAAAGCATGAGTCAGGAGCTTGTTCAGATTTCGTTACAATCCTTACAATCCCCCTGTTACTTACTCACTAAGAGTAAGTATTATAATAAGTTCTAAAACTAAGCTATCTATATTAGCCCTTAAATCTAAACTAACTAACGTTCAGCTTGTGTGGTGTGTGATCCTATGTGTAGGATCACACATCACCTTCACCTCCGTAGCTAGGCGTGGCTTTAACGTGATGCTGACCACGTCCAGAGAACAGCTGCCCACAAACGTCAGAAAAACGTTCCTGGCAGAGGGTCCATGCAGGGCAGTGAGAGGGAAGTGTGCATTAAAGAAGGTGCAGGAGCTGGAGGGGGTGGGCGGCATCCGGTGTGGGGTTTGGGTGTGTGTGTGGGGGGGGGGGGGTTCTCAAATAATTGAGAACCACTGATCTAGTTGTCCAAGTGCTTTTGACAGGTTGGACTGATTTTTCACCAGATTTTGATAAGAAATGTATCCCAGTCTACTCGATATGGTCGATATTTCTTGTGATATTCAGGATGACAACAGATCCATACTGCACCAATGGGCGAGTCAGAGTTCTATGGGAGTATTCTGCTTCCTGTAGTTCTTTAGTACAGTAGTTTTATCACACAGTGCTCTTTATTTCTATTTGAGTCATGCTATTTTGAAGTATCAGTACTCTTGCTTGACTAAACCATTAGGTTACACTTTCCACTGCGAGTAATCTTAATAGTGTATTCTTTGGACATTTTAAAACTTTGTTCTATTGTCTGTTCTAACGCTACGGTTTTTAGCCAAGGTTTTGTAACATGTTTTTTTATTTCCAGACAGACACTCAGGCACTGTGTTCACTGCAAAAAAGTTTACATGAGAGTTGGAAGCAGGGCATTTATAAAGCATTAAAGGGATATTTCAGGATTTTTGACATAGGGCCTCATTTCCTGTTCAGTTCCTGTTCTTGAGTGTTGTTGATTAATGGAAAAAAGAAAAGAAAAAAAACACTAAAACATGAACCAGGCTTCATGCTCCAAAGGTTAGCCACTCAAATATCAAGTATTTGTTTTAGTCTTAAAGGCCCTATAGCTGATTATTTGTATAACAAACAATGAAATAGGAAGCCATTAAATGACAATGTTAGTTGTGGTCAAAACTCATTCCGGTCACACTTTATTTGACACTACCTTGACACATTGTACCTAACTGAGTACATTTAGTACAATGTAATCTGCTTTTTCTATGTAGTACATACACAATGGAATAAAGTGTGTCTTATGTCTTATTACATTATGTACCTCTGAACTACAGAGGGTTGCATAAGTATCTGGTATCTTCATGATGCTGTCTGCTCCCCAATAGTCTCTTAACAGACCTGAGACCAGCACAGAGCAGCTGTATTTGAACTGACATTAGATTACACACAGATACTCTATTTAGTCATTGGGGAAACATGTGATCATTCAGAAATAATCAGGCAACTTCTCAAGATTCCTTCAACCGGCACCTGCATCCTGAAAGATGTGCACCCATAAACGATTGCATGTGTTCGGTGTGTGACTCTCCCCTCTCCGTGCTCAGGTACAGCAACCAGTGCTTATCCGCTCTGGAGGCCTTCGACCCCCGCCGGAACATGTGGATGCGGCTAGCCGACATGGGGGCGCCCTGCAGCGGACTGGGGGCCTGCACGCTCTTCGGACTGCTCTACACTGTGGGTTGGCTCCAGACATCATACAGAGCCACAGAATGACTTAACAGCCAAAAAACTAATGACTAACTTGTTTCCATGGCGACAGGTGGGTGGGCGGAACATGTCTCTCCAGGATAACATGGACTCGCGCGCCCTCTGCTGCTACAACCCCATGACCAACCAGTGGAGCGCCCGCGAGCCCATGAACACGCCCAGGAACAGGGTGGGCGTGGCCGTGATGGACGGGTGCATCTACGCTGTGGGGGGTCTGAGGGGTCCATGCACCACCGCAGCGTGGAGAGGTGAGGCTCCATCTACTAACGCTTACACTAGACTAGACACTGCAGTTCAATGGAGTTGCTATAGTTGTAATGAGTGAAAAAAAAAAACATCCGTAAGAATTTCAATTTTGCAATGTTTTTGTGGGTTCAATAAGAGATATCAGAAAAATCCCTCTTTTAAAGGAACAGGCCACCGTTTTTGCATACTGAGATATGTTCTTACCTTAGCTTAGACGAGTTGATGGATACCTGTCTGGTCTTTACGCGTGCGCTCAGTCACGTAAATAGAGCACAGATGTTGTTAGCATATAGCCTCTCCTCTCCTCTGTGTGGCCAAATGGAGGTGAAGTTAGAAGCGACCAAGCTGTTCCTCGTTTCCCCTATTTTAAATACAGTTACGTGAGCCTTTTCACGATCCAAGTATAGTTACACAAAAGTAAACATGTCGATTTTCTAAGCGGATAAAAAGGGGAACTATATTTCAAGGTGTAGTAATATCTTAGGACGTAATATGCGCTGACGTTGAAGTGCTCCTAAGATATTACTACACCTTGCAGTATTTAAATAGGAGAAACGTGGAAGGGCTTGGTCGCTTCTAAATTCACCTCCGTTTGGCCCCATAGAGGAGAGGAGGAGAGGCTAAATGCTAACAACGTCTGTGCTCTATTTACGTGATTGAGCGCACGCGTAAAGACCAGACAGGTACGCATCAACTTGTCTAATCTCAGGTAAGGACATATCTCAGTATGCAAAAACGGTGGCCTATTCCTTTAAAAACTTCAAAATATGAAGCACAAGCCTGGAAAGCTTGGAGTCTGTAGGCGCTACTAAAGTGGAGATGTCGTTGCAAGAGTGTGTAGGAAAACTTCATTTTGTCTCCCGGCAAGGAAATTACCATATTTGTATGCAGCACCATCTCCGGTCCATGCACTCACCTGTTGTGCTGATTTCCTGCTATACTATGTCGGGCGAGTCGGAAAAAATTAATAAAATAAGCACCTTAAAGAGTGATTTTTGTATTATTTTAAAACTGATTTTAGATCTAAAGTGTTAAAAGAGAAAACTGCACGGTAGCGCAGCAGTTGGCACTCGTGCTTCACAGCTAGAAGGTCCCGGGTTCCCACCTGGACGGGGCCTGTATGGAGTTTGCATGTTCTCCCCGTGTCTACGTAGGTTTCCTCCGGGTACTCCGGTTTCCCCTACCACTAAAAACATGTACAGCAGGTTCCCCTCTGGGGCCAGGACTCCTCTGAAAAAGAGGTTCTTAATCTCAGTGGGACTATCCAGGTTAAATAAAGGTCAATAATAAAAATAGTAAATAATAATAAATAATAACTAGCAAAAATCTCAACATTGAACACTTACCTGCTTGCCTTAATGAGTGAAAGACTGCACAACTTCCAAGTTGGGGAAAAAATTTAGCAACATTTAGCTCTCTCCCAAGAGAGTCTGAATACAGCCGATGGCGAGTCGCGTGATAGGGTGGAGCTCCACACCTCCACAAAAAATTGCCTCCACTTTTTTTCTGGGGATTTAGGGTTAGTTTCGATTAGTTTAAGCTAGCGTTGTCCTGTGGAGGTGATGTCATTTCCTGTGGCGCTCCACTGACACCCGTGCCCCTCCCATCGGCTGCATTCAGACGCTTCTAGATTATTCCCAGAGCTGCAAACAAGGAAGTGCCATTGAGTCCTCAGGCCGATTTACTTTGTTCCATAAAAGTTCTACAAAATATGACGCAAATATTTTGACGCAGTAAGAACAAAGCCCATAGCGCCACCTGCTGTCATGAAGATGAGGTGCATTTTGGCTCCTACAGACGGCCTTTTTGGTTCCCAATCTAGATTTATATAATATACAGTATCTATGGTTCAAAGGGTTTGTGCGGCAGTTGTGATGTAGCGTAAAGAGGTCACCGTCAGAGGGAGCTTGTGTTGCGTAACTTTGCTCACTCATAATGGTGCATTGTAAAGTCTTTGCCGCCCTGATACCGTCTGCCGTTGCTCAGAAAGTTCCTGGCACTCCGACTAGTCAGTCAGTAAATCATTATGCGTAATCAACTTTGTCACTTGCATGAACCAGTTTGGCAGATTGTGCAGTAATAAACCAATTTAAAAGCCCTGATTACCTTCCCGAGAACGAGCGGAGATCAGTTTCCCGAAGCTTGTCGTCCTCCAGCGCAGACCAACACATGCAGACACACGCGCGAGATGGTTCAAAACAATGTCAGTCATGTCAGGAATGTGCCGCTTCCTGCTATTAATGTTTAATATGCGTCATTCATTGATATATAAAGATTGAGATTACTACCTTGTCTAGTGCCTTTTCAATTCGAGATATTCATCGGCTATTGACGAGCTTAAACGCACACTCAAAACTCCAATTAGATTCTTTTCGATAGCTAATTTATTCTCTCAAAGATCATAGTGAGCCATGTATGAACTGCTTTCGTGAGTGTTTTAAAGTTATGTCACAAGCAGCCATTAAATGACTGCTTTATTAAAGATTCAGCAAATATTTTTTTTTAATGAAATTGCCTTGATATTTTGTATCTGTGTTGTCACTGCAACCAAGAAGTGTTTTTAATTACTTCAAGGGATTTACTGGGTTACAAAAAGTTATTTCGATTCACTTTGACATTAGCTGGTTATGATTCATTTGTAAAGCCTGATACAGGACATTAATCTGCGTTTGAGCTTCAAGTTTACAGTACATTGACCGCTCTGGAATCACAACGTTAGCTATAGAAGTTGTTGATTAATTAGTTTGTTCCAAAAGAATGGGTTCAGCTGACGACAAGAACAAAATAAAGGACAGAGCTAGGTTTAAATGTTGGGTTTGTTGACATTAGATATTAAATTTAGAAGACATTTTGGATAGCTTCATCTCTGAGTTAAAGCCCCTGTACCCGATTTGTTTTGTTCACAAACAAAGAGGCATTTTATATGTTGGAGCTCCCAAGTTTCATCTGTCTCAGTGGCTGTGTATACCGGCTTAAAGTGTTGCTGTTGGATTCACACAGACCCAAAAGTACCACTTAAGCCGCTTAAGGTCGACCTAACTAGAGCCTGTATGAAAACCCCTCAAATTGTTATTGGTGTCCAAACTCATTCCTTATTGTTCTAATGAGTTTATAAGTATTTTTCACAACTTGCAGGGTCACTGTTACAGAAATGCTAACTAAGTGGCCTGCAAGTTAAGACATTGATGCAAATGCTTTATAAATCAGTATCATTTCAAAAACTTATTGAGTGTACAATACAGGTGCTCGTCATATAATTAGAATATCATGAAAAAGTGCATTTACGTCTGTTATTCAACTTAAAATGTGAAACTAATATATGATATAGACTCATTACATGCAAAGTGACATATGTCAAGCTTTTGTTATAATTTTGATGATTATGGCATTTTCTAATTTTCTGAGATTTTTAATTTGGGGTTTTTACAAACTGAGTCATAATAATCAAAACGATAACAAATAAAGGCTATACATATCACTTTACATGTAATGAGTCTATCATATATTAGTTTCACAGTTTAAGTTGAATAACAGAAGTGAATGCACTTTTTCATGATATTCTAATTACAGGTGCTCGTCATATAATTAGAATATCATGAAAAAGGGCACTCATTACATGCAAAATTAGATATGTATAGCCTTTATTTGTTATCATTTTGATTATTATGGCTCACAGCTTGTAAAAATCTCAGAAAATTACAATATTTTGAAAATGGACTGTAAGCCATAATCATCAAAATTATAACAAATAAAGGCTTGACATATGTCACTTTGCACGTAATGAGTCTATATCATATATTAGTTTTACAGTTTAAGTTGAATTACAGAAATAAATGAACTTCATGATTATATATGACATATGACGAGCACCTGTATACTGGAAGAGGATAAAACAAATTTTGTTCCACAAATATTATATGAGACTGGAAATGTGTCTGTAGGTGCTACTAAACTGGGAATGTTGAGCAAACATTGTTTGGAAAACAGGCGTTTTTCATTGTTGTCATTTTGCCTGATGAGGGCATGTAAGGAATTGTGAAAAAGTGGTCCAAAGAGCATGATCTGATACACAGTGCCTTCCGAAAGTACTAATACACCATGAACTTTTGCACATTTTGTCATGTTTACAACCCTAAACATAAAGATTTTATTTGAATTTTTTTTATTGAAAGTTCACACACAAGTAACAGACAACTGTGAAGTGAAAGTAAATGATACATGATTCTGATATTTTACAAAAAATAGAAAGTGAAAAGTGGGGCGTGCATAAGTATTCATACAGCATGACTTAATACTTTGTGGGACCCCTTTTACTGCAATAACAGCAGCAAGTCTTCTGGGGTATGACTACAAGATTTGCACATCTAGAGACTGACATTTTAGCCCATTCCTCTTTACAAAACAACTCAAGCTCTGTCAAATTAGAAGGAGAGCGTTTGTGAACAGCAGTTTTCAGGTCTTTCCACAGATTTTCAATAGGATTTAGGTCAGGACTTTGACTGGGCCATTCTAACACATTAATATGTTTGTTTTTAAACCATTCCATTGTAGATTTAGCTTTGTGTTTAGGGTCATTGTCCTGCTGGAAGGTGAATCTCTGCCCCAGCCTCAATTCTCTTGCTGACTCCAGCAGGTTTTCCTCCAAAATGTCCCTGTATTTGGCTCCATCCATCTTCCCAACTATTCTTACAATCTTCCCAGTCCCCACTGAGGAAAAGCAGCCCCATAGCATGATGCTCCCCCACCATATTTGACACTTGGGATGGTGCACTCAGGACGATGAGCAGTGTTAGGTTTGCTCCATACATAACGTTTTGCATTTGGGCCAAAAAGTTCAATTTTTGTCTCATTTTACCAAAGCAACTTCTTCCACATGGTAGCTGTGTCCTCCATATGACTTCTAGCAAACTTCAAACGGGATTTCTTATGGCCTCCTTTTTAATAATGGCTTTCTTCTTGCCACTCGTCCATGAAGGCCAGATTTGTGTAGAGTACGACTTATAGTTGTCCCATGTACAGATTCCCCCAGCTCAGCGGCAGTACGTCGCAGCTCCTCCAGAGTTATCTTAGGGCACTTGGTTGCATTTCTGACCAGTGCTCTCCTTGTTCGGTCTGTTAGTTTAGGTGGACGCCCGTGTCTTGGTAAGTTCGCAGTGGTGCTATACTCTTTCCATTTCCGAATGATGGATTGAACAGTGCTCCATGAGATGTTCAACTCTTGGGAAATCTTTGTATAACTTAACGCTGCTTTAAACGTCTCCACAACTTTATCCCTGACCTCTCTGGTGTGCTCCTTGGCCTTCATGATGTTGTTTAGTGACCAATAAACTCAGACCATAGCTCTGAGGCCCTCACAGAACAGCTGGAATTATACTGAGAGTAGATTACACACAGGTGGCCTCTATTTAATGGTTAGGGCAAGGTGTGAACATTCTGCAGTCATTAGGAATGTTATAAAGGCAATTTAATGCACTCCGAAAATGCTGTATGAATACTTATGCACGCCCCACTTTTCACTTTTCTATTTTTTGTAAAATAACAGAATCATGTATCATTTTGCTTTCACTTCACAGTTGTCTGTTACTTGTGTGTGAACTTTCAGTAAAAAATTCAAAATAAAATCTTTCCGTTTAGGGTTGTAAACATGACAAAATGTGCAAAAGTTCAAGGTGTATTAGTACTTTCGCAAGGCACTGTATAGGTCTACTGTATCTGATGAGCCAGCATAACCCCTTACTGTTACTGTTGGACCACTTGTGTCGTGGGAGTTGTAGTGGCCAGTTGTAGGGGTGCAGACAGGTTTAGTGTTGAGGTGTTGTGGGATTACGGGCAGAAGATCTAAAGCCTTGCTGAAAGCTTGTCAACCCTTACCAACATGGCCGCCAGTTTAGGCTAATCCCCTGGCACTTTTAACAGCTAGCACACGAGCTGCTCACTCCCTGGGCACTCAGTTATTTAACTGCAAAGCCAAGATATTGAGTCAGTGTGTTTGGGATGACATGGGATTTCTGTAAAATGGCATATTAGCTTGTTTACAGGCCGTTCACATCGGTCACACAGATGTTGAAGTAATCCAAGAAGCTTCTCTAGAGTCCGGACACCTTCTCGCCACTCCTGTTCTGATCCTGTATTAAACCCTTCCCTAGTGCGCAGATTAGCATGTTTCCCAGCAGCTATGTTGTTCAATCTGTCATTTCTAATTCTAGCCTTTTCTTGGGAGCTTCAGGGAAAGATCAGTGCCCCCTGCTGGCGTTTTTCGACAGCACGCTAGCTACTTCATGTCTATCAGAAACAGTTTGAAGTTATTAAAGGAGCAAAATTGGGTTTGTCCCTCAGTATATCGTGAAACTGTAATGTAAAATAAACCCCTTTGTCTCATTATAAAGCCTTTTTATCGATGGTGAACTAGCAGCTGGTTGTTGTTGTTTACATTAGCTGACAGTATGGCTCCCGAAATGAGTTTTGACCCCAACTAACTATTTAGACATTACTCGCTCCCTCTTCCTTCATAGTGTGTAACCAAAAAATTGTATGCTGAACGGTTGAGGCCCGTAGCTAAAATTTCAACGTTCAAGGAGGGGAAAGTGAGTGTGTTTTTATGTAAATGTCTATAAAGTCGAATTACTATGGTGCGTTATTTAAATGTAAGACGACTATCTTCTCAGGTGGGACCCAGAGACCAACCGCTGGAGCTTCGTCAGCCCCATGTTGGTGGCTCGTCTTGGGGCTGGAGTGGTCGGCTGGGGGGTGCCCTCTACGTGGTAGGGGGGTTCGATGGACTGAACCGCTGGAACAGTGCGGAGAAATACCAGCCAGATACCAACAGCTGGGTGCAGTTATCCTCCATGAGCACCGCACGCAGTGGTCTAGGTAAGTGACTTGCTTCTAACCTTAATTTAAAGGTGCATTATGGAACTGGATATTTGTGCGGAATTGACCTCTTTTAGTTTTCGATCTTGTTTAGTTTTTCAATAAACGATAAGTGACAGTCACTTATCGTTTATTGAAAAACTAAACAAGATTGTATTGTTCCTCTTGTATGACCCTCCCGCTGTGTCATTCCAGGCCTGGTGTGCTTGGGCTCCTACCTGTATGCCATAGGGGGTATGACGGACACAGGCAGCTGGCGCTTGTGGAGCGCTACAACATCCCCAGGAACACATGGGAACCCCGGGCCCCTATGCAACAGTGCCGCAGCGCACTTGGAGTCGCAGTCTATGCCGGATGCATCTATGTGTTTGGTTAGTCACCTACTCTTGAACCGACAGACATTTTTATTTTAACCTTTCAAATAACATACAAGACCAGAGTATGCCAATCTAAATAAACTAAAACGTACTTTCCATTGTTTACACCCAGCAGAGAATATCTGCTACCTAAACCAGTGATTTTCATACTTTTCAGTAGTACTGCCCTATTAAATATTTGACCTTACAAGTACCATCAGGCCTAGATCAAGATCTGAACAAGATTGAACCATGTCTAAAAAGGGTGTACGATATGTTAAATTGACTAAATCATGTCTAAACTGGCTGTAGTCCATGTCAAAAACAGAAACATTCATAACCTACTCGAGTATCAATGAAATTATCTCTAATCAAAATCAATAAAGTCTTAAATTACAAATGACCCTGAGCAACTCCTGAAGAAACCAGGTATCACCGGGGTTAAATGTACCTCTTTGAGAATCACTGGTCTAATTCAAACATTGTACAGTCTTCTACTGATGGGAAAAAGGCGTACTGAGTTACCTTGTGTATGAAATGCGCAGGATAAATAAACATGCCTTGCCTTGCCTGGATTTCAAATTTACTGGTTATATGTCTTTTATTCATGTCATTTGTATAATGAATTTCTGAGGATTCGATGCAGGATTAGGCTTGATAAGGTGTGAACATTCATGGTGCCACCATGGCCCAACCTGAACATGTATAGAAAGGCCAACTATGCTCAGTTAAAAAGGAAAAATAAAGAAAAGTAGATTTTACATTAAAAGTCTGGCAACCTCAGCTGCCAGAATTTTACTGTAAATAATACAGTATCCCTCTAATTAACATTACAATTAAGCATCGTCTCAGCTGTTGTTGTTGTGTTTTTTTTTAAAGTTTATTACCATAAATTTAAAAATAAAAACATCAACAGATAGAGACTGAAGCTTATCAACCGTAAAATGTACAGATGGTACCTTTTTAAAATACAGATTTTAAGAGTAGGATTTAAAGATATTATTTCAAGTGTAAATTTTAACATATTACTGTGAGAGAATGGTAGAATTCTTGCAACCTCAGCCGCCACATTTCTACCATGAAATATAATGTGTTGCACTGATTAAAATACATTGCTACACCTTTTTTTTTTACGGTAGTAATCTGGCAACTCCGCTGCCAGAATTCCATCAGAAAAACAAACAAAAAAATCTATTCGTACACATGTGATTTAAATACTATACATATATTGAAATAATAATGAAATATTTCTGCACTTGTTTGCTGCAGGTGGCTACAACCAGCACGGCTTCCTGTCCAGTGTGGAGTGCTACTGCGCTGAGCAAAACCAGTGGACCGTAGTCATGCAGATGAGAAGGGGCCTTAGCGGGATGGGGGTGGCGGTCACCATGGAGCCCTGCCCCGGGAGCCTGCCTGAGCTGGAGGAGGAGGACCAGGCGACGGGCACGTAGCTTCCTCACCGAAATGGGGGGGACATTCTGGGATCAGCAGCAAAAGGACCACTCAGGAACGGACTATAGGTTGTGTTGATTCATTTCATGTCAGGACTTCAGCTGACGGCATGGAACGGGACGGCTCAACGGGTGGGGAAATATTCACCCATACAAGGGAGAACATGCAAAGCCCACGTAGAAACTGCAACGCATTATTACCAAGAGCACATTTTCCCACAGAAATTTCAGTCCACCTTTACGCCCCTGAATGTTGACATTGCACAAATACAACCTTAAAAGTTAGTTAGCCTTTGCGGACTGAGCAAGGAGGCTAAGGCCACGTAATAGATTTTCTGCTGTTGTCAAAGGACGCTGTGGAAGACACGCACAAACGGAGCGACGAAAACTCCTCTGCCACCACAAGCACAGTGTTCCACAAAGCCAAAAAAAAACCTCTACGTATTATTCTTTTCAACTCGTTATTGTAATGTAATTTAATTTGTTAACAGAAAACATAATTCTATCAAGTTGTGTAATTTCCATTTTTGTATTGTGCGTCTACCTCTGCTTGGATCAGACTCTAAAATATACTTGTGGTCTCTGGTCTGTCGCCAGCGTTTTTTTATTTTTTGTGTTTTTTTCAGTGTGTGCCATTTTTGTAAATCTTTTATGAATTCATTTGTTTAAATAAATGTAATTGATTGTTTGTGATTGCGATTGATATGGCGTTTGTAAAGTCCTAATTGGTCTTATTTTAGAGTAGAGTAGCATGCACGCTTACCTTACCTTACCTGACAAAAAGGGAAGCTGAGTTGCCTGAACCTGCCATGCAGTGCTCAATACTTTATTTTATTGGGAAACAAAAAAAGCAGTACTATAAGGTGAGAATATTAAAGCGTCCCTGGTGTATGTATTTCCATGGAGACTGGGTGGAATTTGAACCATCAACTTTATGTAGAATAATAGTTACCCGGAAAGAGATGGAGCTCTACTGGAGACTAAATATGAATTAAACAGGTCTGAATTGTGTGGCTAAATTAAAAGATGACACCATAAAAGTAATATTAGCATTGCAGCTGTACTTAATTTGTGATTTAACACCTTAACCTCCACCTGAACCGACCACATGTTCTCCCGTTTGGCTTTACCCAAATCTAAAAGCTTCTTGAAAAAAGCATCAGAACAGCGATGAAAAAGTGACAAAAAGTGTCAAAAAAAGCAACTTTAAACGAGCACATTTTCTTCAGTTCGGCTTTACCCATTGGCCAGTCTAACGCCTCATTTGAAAGCTAAGACCTACAAAACGGATCCCAACTTGTTTTGTCGCATTGCCCCCGCTTTTTTGCACATTTTTGTTGTGTTTTTGTATGTTTTGTTTTTTTAATAGTGTTTTGGCCACTTTTTCATCTCTTTAGTCGTGTTATTGTTGCCTTTTTTGTTGTGATATTGTTGCTTTTCCAGCACATTTTTGTCACGTTTATATCACATTTTGGAGGCGCTTTTTTTTGTTGTTGCCCCTTTTAGATTTGGGTAAAGCCAAACTAGACAAAATGTGCTCGGTTCAGGAGGGGGCCTATAATAAAGTGAAGAAAACGATTAAATGAATCTTTAATCAGAAGTACAAGTGAACCTGTCTATTCGCGGACGTCATCATTTTGAACATGTGTGATTGGCTGGCACTTGGCATCACGTTCACCAGAAAGAAACGTGGGACTAGATTTTCAGCGGACCCCATCGTAAGGCCTTTGCTTTTCCCCAGTGAAGAGGTGAAGGTGAGGAGTGCAGCGTTTCCCCGCGGACACGGACAAACGCAGGATGACGACAAAGTTTAGGAAATTCTGTTCCAGTAAGCAACTACGCATTATTTTAAGTGCTATGGTGAGGGCGGTAGTTCACGGGGATGTGTGGCGGTGCAGTCTGTTCTCGGACCTGATGTAGTAGCCATTTTGATGGGGTATCAAAGCGCGCCGCTACTTGATGTGCGAGTTTGTGTGCACGCCCTACAGGTTTTTTATTTATTTTTTATTTTGAAGAACAGATTTTGCAGGCACATTTTAGGCACAAAGAGGCAAATATATATAAAATTATTTTAAATAAAAATAGCAGTAGGCTTTTTAAGTCACATTGATGCTCAAAACGAGTTAACATGTGGAGCACACTGCAAACAATTCAGTAAATATGGTACACCATTAAAAATAAACTAGGTAGGCCTACGCTTTCTATATTTGTGTTATCATCTTGGTCTTGATAGGAGCTCTAGTTATTTGACTGGAGTCTAATCTAGTCTACTCTTAACTTTTTTTTGTGGTTATTGACACTTCCAGACCCCTGCCACTAGATGGAGCCGCACCTCTATTTTCGAATGTTGATATGATGTTGGTACATTATTACTGTGTTGACAGATTCGTAATAACATAAGCTGGCAATAAACACATTTTGACAAATCTGTCAAATCATGTCTGCCAAATACAAATGGGTAACATTACAATATTCTGATATAGCATACCAAAAAACAAAGTAAATTCACCTTATAGCATGTTATGGGGCAACATATTTCACAGTTTTGCCTTCAGAGTTAAGAGGAGGCACATGCATGCAAAAGTTAGTCCTCCTTTAAACTACTTACTGTCCAGTGAAAAAGCAATGTCTGATCAATCGAGGCAGCTGGACGTCTCATGATTGAAACTGCAGGAAATTTGTGACCGACCAAGTGACTTCTTTGGGGCCAAAGTTGGTGACCGAGTTTCCCGGAAGTTGTTGAAGTGGGACAGTGACATGAAATGGTGAACAACAGCTAATTTTACCCGCACCAGGCAAATTAGTTCAATCAAACGGGAATTTTCAGACATCTAGTTAGATTAATAAGAAAAGCCATATTTAAATCAAAACAGCTGGACATTTCTCGATTCTGTCAGCAACGTTACCAGTGTGTACTTAAATAATAGGAGCTCCTTGACTTTCTTTAATTATTATTTTGGAAAATTGGTTCATGGGGAAACAGGCCAGGCTGGAGACTTGCATCGTTTTTGTCCTCTTTTGAAGATGAGTGACTAATGACTGCACAACAACATTTCATACAGTGCATACAGAAAGTATTGAGACCCCGAGGCTTTCCTCACATTTTGTTACGCTAAGGGCCTATCTCACCGGAGGAGAGTTCTCTGCAACGTCTCCGCAACTCTGATTGATTGCGCACATACAAAGTGTCTATCTCACCGGCCTGGAGACTAGTTGGAGGCTCGAGTGGCCGCTGGTCACGGAGATGTCTCCGAGATGTCCCTTGGAGAAAAGGCGAGTCTCCAGGTAGTCTCAGTGTAAACGAACATGTTCGATTTCTGCAGAGTCTCTGCATGGTCTCCGAGAGGTCTCTGATAGCTCTTTTCCACCAAGCTGGTGCCGGTGCTGGTTCTGGGCCGGTTCCAGTTTCAGAACCGGTTCTTTCAATTTCCACTGACAAAATGCTGGCTCTTGGTTCCAAAAACTGGTGCCGTTTGGGAACCAATTAAAAGCTGGACCAAGAAACGGGCACCAGTGATGTCAGCGGCTGGGGGTGTGGTTTTCTGTTCCGACAAACAATATAAGTTAGTTAGTGCTTATAACTTCCTGGAGAAGCCAAAACCGTCTCTGTGGAGGAAACTAACTGTTGTTTTGCTTTGTGCTCTTTAGCTCCAGCTAAAACAAGAGGGAACAGTTAGAAAGAAGAAATCAAAATGTTAACAGCTGCTGTGACTGGAGCATAAACTTATTTTTGTGTATTTTATAACCAGAAGTGGCTGTAGTAAGATGTTACTATCCATGTTTTATGTGACAGTTGACTTCCCAAAGAGTTGCTATGGCAATAGGCACAATGCCAGCTGTCATTTTGGTGGAAAACCAAGTCAGTACGGAACCAACACGGCACCAGCACCTTGGTGGAAAAGCCCTATGAGAGGTCTATGTGGGCTCAAGCACCTGGGTCAATGTTGCAAACTCTATTGGTTGTCCTCAACCTGTGAGGTGTTTCTGTGACGTCCCTGCAATGTCTCCGAGACCTCTCGGATACCAAGGAGGTCTCAAAGAGGGGCATGGAACCTATTTGAGGAGACTTTTTCTCAGCTGAAATCGAACATGTTCGTTTTTACTAATATTACCTGGAGACTCGCCTTGTTTGCAGTAGACGTCTCAGAGACATCTCTGTGACCAGCCGAGTTTATTGGTTTATTTGGTAGGGACAGTGCAAGTTAATGAACAAGCCACACCGGATTGTAGCCTTGGGCTAATTTCCATCCGTCGTCCCCCATGCACACTCTCAAACACACTCTCATTCATCCTGGCCTATTGTACATGTTTTTAGTGGTAGGGGAAACCGGAGTACCTGGAGGAAACTTACGCAGACACGGGGAGAACATGCAAACTCCACACAGAAAGGCCCCGGCCTTGGTGGGAATCGAACCCGGACCTTCTAGCTGTGAAGCACGAGCGCTAACCACTGTACTACCGTGCCACCCAGAGTCTGGACTCCAACTAGTCTCCAGGCCCTTTACAGCCTCATTCGAAAATGTATTAAAGCTGGGGTACCTTACTTTTTGTTGCTGTAAAGTAAATGTGTTTCTACCACTACTAAGTATGTTGTAAACACTGCAAGAAGCAGACCTTGTTGCATGGTCGTCTTCTATTTTTTTATTGAGTCATAGAAGTAGAATGTAAATCAGTGCAATTTATTTTGGCGGTGGTCGCCCCTTCTTCACTTAACCACCGCTTAAAGCTGCACACAGGCTTGAAACGTGCATATAAACAATTTGTTTGAACAATTCAGACATGCAGGAGGGATTGTGAGAGCTAGAAACGAGTTTGGGCCAAATAAAAAAAAAGTCATAGTTTGTGCAGGAAAAATCAAGTACCCAGCTTTAAATTAGTTTTTGTTCTTTTCCTCATCAAACTACACTCAATATGACAAAGTGAATAGTTTTTTTTTTTTTTTTTAGAATGATTTGTTAATTTATTTGAAATAAAGTACAGTATTCACACCCTTTGTTATGACATTCCAAACTGAGGTCCACCATTTAGGTATCATTTATGGTAGAGTGCTGCAGGGATAGTTGTTCTGTCTGTAAGGTTCTCTCATTTCCTCAGAATAACGCTGGAGCGCTGTCAGAGTGACCCTCGGGTTCTTGGTTCCCTCCCTGACAAAGGCCCTTCTCCCCCGATTGCTCAGGTAGGCAGAGTGTGGTTTTGAACTTCTTCCATTTACCAATGATGGATGTCACTGTGCTCTTCGGGACCTTCAATGCTGCAACAGTTTTTCTGAACCTTCCCCAGATCTGTGCCTCAATACAAACCTGTCTCGGCGGTCTACAGACATTTCCTTCTTACTTCAGGGCTTAGTTTCTGCTCTGACATGCCCCGTCAGCTGTGGGACCTTTTTATAGAGAGGTGTGTGTCTTTCCAAATCAAGTCCAATCCATTTAATTTAGTCATTCAAGTTGTAGAAACATTTCAAGGACGATCGATACCATCAATACTTTCCGGATGCTCTGTATATTTAGGCATCCATGTACGTCACCTGCTTACCTTGTATCCTTTTCTCTCCTGCAATTTCCCTCCGCTAGCTACCAACCGTTTCTAAGGTCTTTTTATTCAAATGAAGCTTAGTCGAATCACATCGAGGTTTCAGTAGGGGGGGGGGGAAAGCGCCAACAAATACAGGCGCCTGAAAATATATTTGTTTTCCAACTTATGTGGCATAATGGCTCGGCAGGTGATGCGCATTGTCTCCTATATAAGCCTGTCTCGGATTTCAAATGCCATATTCAGAGTATGATAATGACTTTATTGACCAAGAAACCTGTTGGGTATGGGGTTGGTGCAGGATAATACAGCCGTGTGCCAGCGAGCAATACAAAGCTTTAGTGGAGCCACCGCACGCAATTATTAATTTGTTTTTCATGTTTTGGTCCAGTTTGATCACTCAACAGGTGAACGTTCGTCTGGGTAAAAAGCTGAATTTCCGCCTAATTTAGTGCCCTCTTGACTCCACGTTTTTCCAGTCCTGTACTTGATATTTTCAATTTTTCAAAACGTTTGTTGATGTCTAACTGAACCCATAATTTAGGAGCTTTTAACCCTTAATAAATGAGTGAAATTTTAATTTTGAGAGACGAAGTGCCAAATGTAGCAAATTCCCTCTAAAATGATCTTTTGTAGGCTATCTAATCAGTAAAAACCAATAAACCAAAACATAGATTCCTCATGCTCCATAAACTAATGGACAAGTGAATGCATTAACATTTTTCTAAGAAAGTCTAAACGCAGCCAATAAAGAGTCTCATGATCAGTGGAGCTAGGGCTGAACGATATTGAAGTAAATTGCGATTTGCGATACGACTGTGCAATATCGCGATAACGATATTATTGCGATATTTCACTAAACCATTTCAACACGATATAAACACAAATCGTAACTAGTTTTTCAGCAAATTGTGTCAAAAGAAGACTTAACAAAGACTACATCATGTTTTTGGCTGAGTTTGCAAAGAATGTGTCGATCTCAGTCAGATGAAGACTTTCGTGATGTTGCAATATATATCGAGGCTTCTTGTGATACGGATATTGCATCACCTAATATCGCGATACGATATTTTTTGCGATATATTGTGCAGTCCTGATGACGTGCCCCTCCATCGGCTGCTTTCAGACCCTTCTCCTTTTCTCTTGTTTTTATAGTTTTTAGCAAATATTAGTAGTGACAATATTTGCTAGTGCCAACATCCAACATGGTGGATTTGGTAACGTTCAATTTCTAATATTCCATCCCGCGCTTTATTCAAAAGCTGGCCACTGCTAAAATACGGTTTACAACCTTGTTATTTGTTTCAGAGCGGTATCTGGTCTCTTTTGGTAAAAGTCTGTTGACAGTTTGTGAACGCTCTCATTCATCCAGGGAGTATCCATTGTAGAAAAGGTTAAATCGTCGACTGGACTGGGTTTTGGTAAAGTTAAGGGCATTTCGCTTTCTGTCACAGAAGCTTCTTCTTAGCTCTTTAGGTCAGAAAAGATGACAAAAGACGACTCTTTTCTGACCTAAAGAGCTGAGAAGCGAAACACCCTCAATTTTACCAAAACCAGTCGATGATTTAACCATAGACCGTTAAAAAGAATAGACAACTCCTCCTCACTCCTCCCCGTTTACCATAATGTCCACGTTCGTGGGGGAATTCATGGCAGATTTACAGACTCCTCCTCCCCAGCTCTGACGAAGCATGTTCCTAATAAGGGCATAAGGGCGGGATCTTCACTGTAGACTCGGCCCTTGTGTGACGTGTGGCTCGCGCAGCTCCAATGCTAACAATCCGACCCTCATTAGTACGAGATTTCAACAATTAGTACAACGGTAGTGGTTAGCGCTCGTGCTTCACAGCTAGAAGGTCCCGGGTTCGATTCCCACCTGGACGGGGCCTTTCTGTGTGGAGTTTGCATGTTCTCCCCGTGTCTGCGTAGGTTTCCTCCGGGTACTCCGGTTTCCCCTACCACTAAAACATGTACAATAGGTCAGGATGTATGAGTGCGCATGGGGGACGACGGATGGAAATTAGCCCAAGGCTACAATCCGATGTGGCTTGTTCATTAACTTGCACTGTCCCAACCAAATAAACCAATAAGTAAATTTTTCTTTCGAAAACCAGCCTGGTTTCTTTAATTGTGACTTACTCAGCGTTATCTCAGGAGGAATATGTAGCCGTAGAAAGTGTTCAAAAAATAGAAACCAGGCGTTAGAGTTGTTTTTAACGTGTCTAAAGTTCAATGCTTTTCAATGGGAGACTAGCGGCTATATGGAGGTACTACAGCAATGGAGGAGCAATGGCGGCCTCCAGTGTTGCGGTCATGAAGCAGAGCAGCCAGCGGCCATTGGATTTAACCTTTACTACGAGGTCTGCTGACAGTACCTTGTTGGCTGGCTTCTCCAGTGGAGAAGGTGATACTAAAAAAGTACCTGGTCTGGGGTGTTGGCGCCAAGTTGAAATGCTCAAAAGCTGGATAAATGTTAGAGTAGAGCCAAGCCGTTCTGAGTAATAACAGTGGAAAAGACCTATATAAATGACAGTACATCACTATTCCAGTTACTGTAAGCCTGACCCATTGTCTCATTGGTTTATTGAAATAACAATTTTAAAGAGGGGTATATTATGCAAAATCAACTTTTTCCCCCTCTGACCATTATTCCCTTTCATAAAGTAGTTCCCTCATCAAAAACATACTGAATTGTGTTTAAGTAATCTCTGCATTTTTCGCAGGTGCTGTGCTGCCTGTCTCAGAGCCACCCAGTACAGCTCTATGTAACCGGGAACCCCTGTCCTCACCTCCCGCCCAGCTCCTGCTTCGTAGCACAGAACATCCACCGGAGCTTTGCTACTATCAAAACAACTCACCACAGCCCCTTCTGACACTAGCACCGATGTCCAACAGCATGCTACATCCACGGAGACAGAGGTTTTGATTTTATGGGGTGTGGGGGATTTAAAGTGACAGAAGCGATACTGAAAAACAAAAACAAAGGAAGGGGTTTTAGATCAATCAATATAGCATTTTGTAACAAACCAAATGTAATGGTTCCATTTTCTTCCCTATTTTTAAGGTGAAATAATACTCTTGAAAGGGGAAAGCTCGCTAAAGAAAAGACTGAAATTGAAACAGGACGAGCAGGAGATGAGTATAGTGAGTCACATGTATGACGCAGGCAGGCAGATGTGGCCTTTCTTGTGTAGCGGACATACAAATGCACACAAACCGCGCAGCGCACAGTGTTGATTGTCTCATGAGCAGAGTGAGAGCGAGATGCTCGGTGCCTGCGGAGAATACAAGGCTACGCTGCGCGCTTATATGTCACTGCAGTGCTGGAAACTGCCTAAAGTCTATGGATGCTGCTGGCTTCACGGCGCAGATGCGGGATCAAGTGTCTGATGTCCTCTGTTGGCAAAGGTGGAGGGACAACTAACCACAATAGCTTTGGTCGACATGATGCTCACAGATAGATGCCTGGTGGGTAGGGCTGGGTACCATTAAACAATACTACTACTATTTTTTACTTTTCTTTTTTGTATTTTGCCCAATTTTATCTTGTTTTCCCAATTTTTCCACTCCTTTTTTCAAATTTTCTATTACTAATATTTTCCCAATTTCCCCAATGTTTTGCCTATTTTTTCCAATGGCCGCTGGCTGCTCTGCTTTGCGACGACCACACTGGAGGCCGCCATTGCTGTAGTACCGCCATATAGCCGCTAGTCCCCCACTGGAATCCATTGCACTTTAGACACGTTAAAAACAACTTTAATAATACAATTTTTTGGAACTGTCTACAGCTAGATATTCCTCCTGTGATTACGCTGGGTTAGACACAATCAGAGGCACCGGGCTGGTTATCGTAGGATAAATTTTAGAAATCTCGTACTTAATGAGGGTCGGACTGTTAGCATTGGATCTGCGCGAGCTACACGTCACGTCCAGCTCCTTTACATTTTCTACTTGACGTTAAACACATCGCCATACACTCGTACCGTTTCTTATAAATATAAACATAAAAAGTCATGTGATTTGAGAGCAGGCTCTGATTGGCCGAGAGTGTCTATAATATAAAGGGGGAAGTCTTTTGTTTTCATGGAGGTCCGTCTGGGATCCACAGCACTTTGCTTTGCTCCTGCTGCACCAAACTGAGGATCTGAGAACAGAAGTGAAGATCCCGCCCTTATACCCTTTACCCTTTTATTAGGAACATGCTTCGTCAGAGCTGGGGAGGAGGAGTCTGTAAATCCGCCATGATTTCCCCCTCGAACGTGGTCATTGTGGTAAACGGGGAGGAGTGAGGAGGAGTTGTCTATTATTTGTACAGTCTATTGTAGTTTTTTTCAGAATTTTTCCCAATTTTTTTCCAAATTATTCCCCGTATGGGAGGATATTAGTAATAACAAATTAGGAAAGAAATTGGGGGGAAAAAAAATTTGGAAAATGGGGCAAACCTTCAGAAAAGAAATGGAAAAAAATAATTTGAGCTGAAACAACCAAGTCACTTCATCAAAACTATATATTTTTTTTCTGTTACTGGTCAAGTTTGAAGATCTAAACATACTGGTATTACATTGAATGCTTGTATCTCATATAGTGGGTGTTATATGAAGCGTTGCGTGGTATGGCTTTAAGCTTGTTCCCTCTCCAGGCGGCGGTGCTTTATTGGCCCTGTCCAGGTTACATGCGCTGGTGTCGGGGCCTCTGTTCGACCTGCGGGGCCCCTATAAGCACTCTGTGTGTATGTGTAGGTGTGACCTTGGGAAGTGATGACCTCATCAGCACTGGCCCTGCAAAGCTAATCTGTTCCATTCTGAAGGATGCTGCTCCTCCAATGAAGATACCCATGAAGGTGACATTGGAGAGCACCAGCCCCGTATTCAAATAAGCATGCGAGAGGTGTGCGCAATGGCCAGCACGCATGCAAATCCTGATGTGTTCAACGTGCCAGCGCTGATATTAGATTAGCAGTGGGTACCAGTAGGTGTGAAGAGGCTTGTCAACCTACCGTAACCAGCAGGCGGCGTCTCGAGTCAAAAGGTCAGCCTGGATTTAAAGGGATATTAAGCTTAAATTGAGCTTTTAACTGTGTTAAAATGCGGCGTACTTGTGAAAAACATACCTAGAGTTGTGTTTTGTTTCACTCTAGCTCAGTGGTCCCCAACCTAGGGGGTGGGAACAGGTCATAAATTATATTATTTAAGCAAAATAAATGGTCTAAAATCATCAATTATGACTGAGTAAGGACTACAGGTGCATTAAACACTCCGATTTCAGTTTATTTGTTTGAAATAAATACTTATTAGCAATTATTTTAATGTTTTCATACATTTGTGGGGGCTACATTTTTAGACTGGGGGGGTGCGGCTCGACTACAGCACGCGCAGGGGCGGCTTCGAGGAAAAAGATTGGGAGCCACTGCTCTAGCTCACGGTTCAATAGGGCTGGGCGATATGGCAAAAAATGTAATCCCAATTTTTTTCTTTTCTTTATTGGTCGATTTCAATTTTCAAAATAAATGCACGTAGCTGATTTGTGAATTTAGATACGCCTTCAAACAACAACAAACAAAAGCTTTCCTTCAGTTTCGTCACACAAAAATCTCCCATTGGCTTTGGGTTACAGCCAAAGAAATGGCTGTAGTGCTGGGCAAAGAAACCTGGTGCTCCAGAGCTCGCTCTTCCTGAAGCAGATTACTTCAAAACACTGCGTCGGCGCCTGTTTCGTTAACGGCTGGTCACGTGACTTAAGTGTCAATTGTCTCGAAGTGCTTCACTCTGTGAGTGGCGTGACAGTGTGTCAAAGCGGCTCATTGGCTGAGCGTTTCACTGTGCTGCTTTGGATAGCTTTGAGCGGAGAGGCGCTAAACCAATGTTGTTTTCATATAGCAATGAAAATCGTCAGTGATAAATATATGTGCTGCATTTCCCCGTTTCTCATTTAACTGCGTTCATGTGGTGAAAGTGTCTGCGCCAGGCTGTGGACCAGCCAGAATAAACACTTCAAATTTACAACAAGTTCTGCTTTTGAAGAGAGAAACGCACATGTGGATGGCTGACCAGGCGAGGGAAACATAAGGAGCACAATCTACAGCAAACAGTGGCTGAATTAGCTTTGATTGAATGAAATAAAAAGATTGCGCATTGATGTCCTGTCTCGGAGTAGCAGGTGACCTGCCCACTGGAGCTCTGTGGAACAAACCCACGTTACAAAGAAAATGACTCTTATTTATTGGCCTTTGTCGGCCTTGGTCTGATCATTGACACATCGGGCTGCAACGCCAAACGCTTGTTTGAAACTTCTCTTGCACACGTGATTGATTGTGTTGGCGCTTCAGTCGTGCTTATGAGAAGTTGCAATAATAAAGTTTGTCCACAAGAGGTCAATATTCAAACAGAATGTAACAGCTCTGAGACTTTGAACCTTACTAGACTTTTTTGCCAAGAAAGCCTTGAAGTGTTACAAGGCTCCACTCGCCCATCACTAAAAAAAAAAACATGACCATTATTGAGATTGACCCAAGTAGAGATTGCGATTCCGATTAAATTTCAATTAATCGCCCACCCGTACGATTCAATTTGTAAAACGCTCGACTCTTTCAAGCGTTTTACCATGTAACAATTTTCTCCCATGAAAAACATACCTGGAGTTGTGTTTCGAGCTGCTCGTGCATCTTTGAGCAGTCTTCGAATCTTTCTCAGTGGCTGATCTTAGCAGCACGACGGTACGACCTCTCCAGCTCTTGCTAAGCTCATCGCAGAGTGAAGAAACTCGCCATGGCTTCACTTACAGCCTCTTCTTTATTTTACTCTTTATTGAAACCGGCTGTGCAGCGAAGGGGAGTATGAGGAGGAGATCGTGTTGAGGATCAGGAAGTGAAACTACTGGATATATTGTTTCCTATTAGAAATGACTGTTCTTCTTAAAACCACAAGAGGCCAGTAGTGAGAAGCCAACATCTTTTGAGCCAGTGCCATACCCAGATCCATAGTGGAGATGAATTGGACTTGGAGGGGCATCCGGTGTGGTAGGTAATATCAACAGTGAAATTCATAAAGAAGGAAGGCAAAAAACAGTGTGTATAATCCTATTATTTCATACTAACTGCTTAGCCCCACATAAACACAACATTCCTATGTTTAAAGGCATAGGCTATGTCACTTTTTTTCATGTTTTTTCTAATTATGGATTAGTTTGGGATAAAACCAGCGGTGAGTATTAATCATATGAAAACGCTTTTTAATGTTTAAATTAAACTTAAAGTGCATATGACAGGTTTTAATGTTTTTGAAAATATGACTTGTATGGATAACATCAGTTGCAAGTTCATCAGTGAAGCAGCAATTTTAATGAACAAATATTGGGCAGAAAAGTAATTTGAATTTGAATTTTTAAGCTACTGACAGGAAGTGACATAGATGATGGTAATGTTCCATAGCAGTTTGACTCACTAGTTTCCCATTGACTGAACACGGTCGGCACGGCAACGGTTTAAAACTGTTTGCCTTCAGCTATGTCACTTCCTGTCGGTGTCCAATAAGGAAGTGAAACTACAAACATCACAAAAAATGGCCAAACTAAAGGAAACCGGGTACAACCTTTAGCAAAATCTTAAATATAATTGCGTTAACTATCTTTGATCAAAAAATTGTGTCGTACGCTCTTTTAAAGTGAAGAAACACCGTTCCGTATTCCAATGACAAAACATGGGGACACGCTTGTGGCCCATCGGTACAGTATGGTTGCTGTGGAATTTGTTACCTCTTTGTTGGCTATATCGCATCCTGTGCCCATCCCCAATAAGGATGTAAATAATTAACATTGCAAAATATGACAAACTAGCTATTTTTTGTTGTTGTTGCTAAATCTGGAATATTATTGTGTTAGGCTGTGTGTTCTGCGGTGGAGGGGAACTTGTCATATGCACTTTAACCTGTGCAGCCACACGAACAAATCTGGTCTACAGCCACACTCACTTTTAGCCCTTACTATATAGTGCCATTATGCCTTACTAAAATCTACTTTAACTGTCACGCCCGTTTTTCACGATTGCGCATCCTGTCGCCTGATATTGCTCCGTGCCGTTTGCCGACGGTGTTGCTCGCCCGTGCGCGTAGAGCCTATATGTGCCTGTATGAGTAGTGAGCATATACTGGTAAGTAGAGCTGCCGTCTCTGGGCTGTGCTGCGTTCACTTCTACTGTGTTTCTCTCAAACTCGGAGGAAAGCATGAGCGGACGGTTTCAAGCTCCCCTCTCGCTGAATTGATTCTACTATGGGTCCTCTAGAAACGCGGCGCGGGCGAGCGGGGACGCACACGAAACGCCGTCCTTCCTACTTTCCCCTCCGAAACCGTTCGACGAGCCCGAATCGCCCGATCCGTGTCAGACGCTCGCCACAACGCCCGACTACTTGCGCGGTTTCGACGTGCACGCGCGGGAAAGCGGCGCGTCTCCGAGGCGCACGTTCCCGGCTCCCCCCTGTACCCGACAGTGGTATATTCCACAATTTATTCCAGGGAAAGACTGACAGTTTTTTGGGTCATGAAGCAGCTATTCAAGTCAGTGGCCTGCCCTCCCTCTGCAAGAATAAAGAATTAGTACATTTCAAATTAGATAACGACAAACGTTGGTGCAAGCGGGGGAAAAGTATGACACATTGTCCGTAGCACCGAATAAAGCTGTTTTGGACCCAAGAAAATGCTTTTAAATAAGTGCAATATTATGAAATATTTCTCAGCGTAGTGAAATTAACGTGGATGGTGTTTATTCCGTGTAATCCGAAAAGACAAAAATGCGTTTTGACAATAGTATAGATCAATATAGCCGAATCGTAATTTTTGTTTTGCTTCCGTAAGATTAGACTATGGTATATGAAAGTTGACCCTTGTTCAATAAATCTACTTTCCAAAGGCAATCCATCACTGCCTCCGTACGGTAGGCTATCGGGTTCCATTTTACATCCGAGCACTTAAGGAAACTATAACTGTACTGTTTTTTTTATCGTAGAAAAAATACATTAGTGTGTGGGCATATGAAAGTAATAAAGTAAGGAGGGAGTAAGGGTAAATGTTGTTTATCCTATTAGTTGCCTATACAAAAAACAACCTTGTGAAACAAATAATAAAACAAAAATGCGATGTAAGGGAACTCTACGAACTGTACCACATTGGACCAAATAAGTCAAAAATAATCAGAACATAGAAAATTACATTTTCAAATCTCACATTTTTCAACAGTAATACACTGTAAATTGTGAATTCCCTAAAACGCAGGCTAAATGTGAGAACATGTATGTTTTTGACTGAGCTGAACATGCTTTTTTTTCTTCTTTCAATCACTGTGATATTTTGCGTTAAATCATTAATAGCTATAAATTTAAATCACTTGAGACCCAATGGATAGGAAAGCTCGCGGGGTTTTTTTTTAACCCCACATTAGAGGATTACATGAATATAACTAGCTATACGTAAGCTGCACTTTCGCATGTATGTCATAATGAATGAATGAATGCGTATGTTGCATGTGTGTGTGTGACGTACTGCGGGTCAGGCCCCTCTGGAGCAGCAGCGGCGGTGGCGGCAGCAGCTCTGGTCCTGTGGTTTTAAGTGGATTAAAAGTCCCACACAATCCCCCCCACCCCCCAGCCCCATAGTCCGCGGCCCATTGGACAGACTGGGTTAGTTTAGATCAGGACTAAGACTGATTATCTCTCACGCTGCTTTTGTTTGTGCTGCTACTGTAGACTATAGGGGCAATAGGGTCCCCGAAAAGGAGGGGGCAATACATGGGCTGACTATCCCTTTTCGTAGAAACAACGCTTCGGTACATTGCGGTGAATTTAGAAATGAATTTCAATGGCTGAAATCAGTTTGTCTTTGGCCCGTGTTCACATTCAGTACACGTGAGAGGAGTTCGATTGCATTCCCTGGGGCGATATGCCGATTACTTCCAAATTGGTCATCCAAAATATCTGTTATTACTCAAAAAGACTGTAACTGTAGCCTGTGACTTGTTTTTTTTTTCTAGTAACGCAACAAAATTAGTTTTGTCTTCCTTCAGTGTATTCCGTACATCTACTTCTAAAGCATTTGTGTCAATTTCATGTGCTAGCAGGCTAGTTTTTGTTAGCACTACTGTGACAGTGACCCTTAAAGGGTCAAGATGGAATTTAAAAATGTTAAAATCCAGTGTCCTAATGTGTAGACTGAGCCCAGACCTATTCCCCACAACTGCCGCTAAAAGCTTGCACTATCTCAATTATAGAGATAGTGCATAGACTGCAGTTACATGTAAGACCTGAGGTGGCAGTCGCGAGTAAAAAAAAAGACAATTATCATCTAGTCCCTTTTTAAAGGTGACACTGAAAGTTCCAAAATGTGCTTAAACTCATCCCTGTGAAGACTTGGGATGGTATAAATTACAAAATCAAAGTTGTGACTCAACCAACAAGTCGATTTACTTGCTCCCTCTTTGTTTGTAAACAAAATATCAGGAACAGGGTCTTTAAATATATGTCCTTACATTTTCATAAATTCTGAAGTCATGGAAATCTCTAGACCGTCAATATCGCTGAGCTAAAAGTTATTTTTAGGTCCACTTCAGTGTTTCTGTCCAACATTGACACACTGCCCCCTTTGGGCTAGTGCTAATACTGCGCCCTGTAAACGCAATCCAGACTGATGCGGTTTAACATAACTGTGTAAACATTCCCACGCACTGACGGGCATACTAGGCCCTATTTCATTTTGAAATATCTCTTTTGCATTTATCATTTAAATGTAAGGGCAAGACCTTTTATAAGGGATTTATAGGGGACATGGCAACCAAATTTTTAACATACCTCAGTAGTATTTCACTCCATTTACTACTCGTCTAGTTGGTCTTTTCTTCTTCACCTGCAGTGTCTTGCAGGTGAATTGGGAGAAAAAATAAATTTAGAGATATCAATTTGAATTTTAGGTTTTCATTTAAAAATAAGGCATTTTACGTATAAAATGGTTGAAATTGCTTAGATTTTCAGCGACAAAATCTAAATAATGGATAGAGCCAGGTTTGAATTTTATTTGAAAAATAATTCTTTGTAAGATAATATTTCAACCAGAGGGGATTTTGGATCTTGTTTAGTTTTTGAATAAGCTATTTATAAATAAACAAAAAAGAAAAACATGTAGAAATGTACATTTTGCCTTGTTTTTTGCAGATCCAGTCTCAATCAACTCTCAAACCTGTCTGGGAATTAGATGTTAAAAAAAATCCGCTGGAAAACCCTTGAAAAATATTAAGTATACAAGACTGGAAAGTTATAGCTACACTGAGGTGGAATTATTATTTCAAGAGTGGAATGAAACGTGAACAGTGAGAAAGCCTGCACACTTACTCCAATAAAACTGCCTTTATTCAGACAATGTTTTGATCCAAGTGAATCTTCCTTAGGTCATATTTTCACTCAGAACGCCACTCCTCTATCGTAGGAATGAAAACCACATTTTGAGAAAACGGACCCTAAAGTTTTGTAACGTCTGCGCATGTGAATGTATATTTCTATTGTCTTCAGCTGCAGCTGTCTCTCAAAAAGAAAATGACCCTTTTTATATTACAGCGTTGTTTCGGTCGCCTTTTGCGCTACTGTGTGTTTGTGAATGAATAAGTGTGAAATCCTTCCTCTGCGCTGCCTTGTTTATAGTTATTTCCGAGAAATGTGCAACTTGCTAGCGGACAAAACGTTATAAAATAAGCAGGGCCGTGACTTTTTCCGATTAATTCCGATTAATTAATTACATGAGGCTTAGTACAATTAAAAATATGAATCGAACTTTACTTTAGGAGCACAGACACTTTTTCACTTTCCTTTTTCGTGCAAGATGTTGCTTAGGGAACAACACGGCGTGAAGCCAAAACATTTTTTTACTGTCAAACTGGTTTATTCACACAGTTAAGCCGACATAGACTTATTTAAAAAGATCATTCTCCAAAATAAATCAAACTGCTATTGTCTCTGAAGTGTTTGAAATGATCACTCATACAGTAGTGTTCGAAATAATAGCAGTCCAACATGACTAAGCAGATTATTCTGTTTTTGGTATAAATCATAGAACTACATGGACAACAATTTACCAGTAGGTGCAGTAGATTCTTAGAAACACAGACTACCATTCGAATGGATCGGACAATAGCCAGAACTGCAAAGGCTCAGCCAATGATCAGCTCCAGGATGATCACAGACAGTCTGAAGTTACCTGTGAGTACTGTGACAGTTAGAAGACGCCTGTGTGAAGCAATGGCTGCTGGCTGCTCTGCTTTGCGACGACGACACTGGAGGCCGCCATTGCTCCGCCATTGCTGTAGTACCGCCATATACCCGCTAGTCCCCCATTGGAATCCATTGCACTTTAGACACGTTAAAAACAACTTGATCACGATGGTGCCTAATTTTTTGGAACTGTCTACAGCTAGATATTCCTCCTGTGATTACGCTGGGTTAGACACAATCAGAGGCACCGGGCTGGTTATCGTAGGATACATTTTAGAAATCTCGTACTTAATGAGGGTCGGACTGTTAGCATTGGAGCTGCGCGAGCTACACGTCACGCAAGGGCCGAGTCTACAGTGAAGATCCCGCCCATATTAGGAACATGCTTCGTCAGAGCTGGGGAGGAGGAGTCTATAAATCCGTCATGATTTCCCCCTCGAACGTGGTCATTATGGTAAACGGGGAGGAGTATTATTTGTACACTCTATGGTGTGAAGCTAATCTACTTGCAAGAAGCCCCCGCAAAGTCCCACTGTTACAAAAAAGACATGTGCTGAAGAGGATACAATTTTCAAAAGAACACATCATCTGGCCGAAAGAGAAATGGAGAAACATTTTGTGGACTGATGAAAGTAAGATTGCTCTTTTTGGGTCCAAGGGCTGCAGACAGTTTGTCTGACGACCCCCAAACTCTGAATTCAAGCAGTCCACTCTGAAGACAGTGAAGCATAGTGGGGCAAGCATCATGATATGGGTATGTTTCTCTAACTAGGGTGCGGGGCCTATTTATCGACTACCAGGGATCATGGGTTAGTTTGGATATATCAAAATACTTGAAGAGGTCATGTTGCCATATGCTGAAGAGGAAATGCCCTTGAAATGGCTGTTTCAACAAGACAATGACCCCAAATACACCAGAGTAAGCAAGCTAAATCTTTGTTCCAGACCAAGAAAATTAATTTTATGGAGTGGCCTGCCCAATTCCCGGAACTTAATCCCATAGAAAACTTGTGGGGTGACATCAAAAATGCAGTTTCTGATACAAAACCAAGGAATTTGGGAATGTTGTCAAAGCATCTTGGGGCTGGAATACCTGCCTGAAGTTGGTTGCCTCTATGCAACACTGATATGAAGCAGTTCTAATAAACTTTGGTCATACAACTAAATATTAGTTTATTGATTCACAGGAAAGCTAAACCTATGGGGAATTTCTTTTTTATGTAGTACATATTGAGCTTGTAAAGACAAATACAGACACTGCTATTTTTTGAACAGCCCAATGTTCATTTTTTAAAATGTTCTACAAAGTACTTGAAGAAATTATTCATTTCTCTTCATGTTTTGATTTAGAAAACCATGGGCAATGCTTCCAATGCATCGAAATAAATCTATTATGAAGATTTTGTGCTTAACTAACGTTTTTAAACACACTGCTATTATTTTGACCACAACTGTAATAATTAAGAAAATACAAAGAAGCATCTGAAATATACCTAAATATAAATACAACCCCTAAATAAGTGATGCTTAAATGCGATCAATTGCAACAAAAGGCAACCTCCCTCCCTCTTGGTACAGCTGAGTTTTTTCCCCTTTTTCTACAAACTGCATTTGTGGTTTCTGTGTTCCACATCGTTTTACTGGATGCTTTTGTGCGTCTTTGCCGTGTTTTTGTGTTTTACTGCAGAGAGTCCATAATGATCCTGAAGAAAGCAGATTTTAAAAAGTAAACAAACAGCTAGCTTATCAGCTAAACCCTACGCTACAGAAAACAAAAAAGAGACAAAAGATATCCCACAGATTAACTGCTAAGCTCTTCCCAGAAGATGGTGAAAGACTGTTGTGGAGTGGAGGGAGCTGCACAGGAGGAAGAGGAAAGAGGAGGAGCTGACCCGTGCAGGACACCACGCTCTGAAACATGCTGATCAGGTCGGCCCACAATGGCAGCGCAGCTCAGGACTAACACCTGAACACAATTTCAATAAAGCACAATAATTGAGTCCCACCACTAAAAATAAGCATCGCAAATGGTGAATTTCTTTTCTTTTTTCTTTTTTTTCTCAGACATTAAAACTAAGATGTTAAGGGAGAAAACTAAAATTTCAGCATTGATCACTGCATGAAAAATCAATGTTTTTACCTGCCTTGTCTTGCCATAAATTTTGATTCCTTGAATTTTGTTGTTTGTTAGCATGCCATTGGCGAAATGTGGAGGCTCATACATTGTGTTTAGCTTGTCAAATTCCCTTGTTGATAAAGTTTCTATACTTCCACAGAATTATTTGAAGTTATACCATGTAAAATACGATTCCTGGAGTGTCCAAAAGCAGTATTATAAGAAGCAATTATTCGTATTCCCACTTTAAATCTTATTACCATAAAACGCTTGGATTGGAAAAGTGACAGTGACGCATCTTTCGAAAAGACTACACATTTTTGTCCGCCGCATGGAGAGCAATGTGTTTGATGATTAAAGCAAAGGCCATGTCATATGTTATTGTTATTATTATTAGTTATTATTCACAGACATAAAGTAGCAGACTCCATTTACAATCTATTATACAAATGTATATAAATTCTACTCTGTTGTTCAGGCATGAAGCTGCCCCATCGTCGCCCGACTGGTGTGAGCCAGCCTACTTTCCACGCGCTGTCCCCAAAACTGCGTCAGGTGGAAATATTGACCTGGTTCATTTGTGCGAAGACAGGCACATTTGTAGACACCACCAGCCTCTATATATTGGAGAACAGATATGGGACAGGCAGCTCGATGGCACACTAGCTGTTTTCGCTCCACATTTTTAACCCAAATGGGGGGGGGGGGAAAAGCCATGGCATCATGCTGGAGTTCATGGTGGAGGCAGAGATGTAGCACTCGATTGCCGGACTTGGACTTGTGACTTGTTTTCCAGGTCATTTTGACCCGGACATACAGACTGAGGGCTTGGGGCTCGACGTGTGAATTTGATTGAGAACTTGTGTCGGAAAAGCAACAATAACACAACAAAAAATTGACAAATGTGACAAGAACGTGACAAAAACATGACTAAAAGACGACAAAACTATGAAAACAAGACAAAAAAGAGACTAAAACAAAACAAAAATGTGACAAAAAGTCACAATCAGTTTTGTAGGTCTTAGCTTTCAAATGAGGCGTTATATTGGCCTATCGTCTGTAACCTTGGTTAAGGCGGGAGGGGGTAAGCGTTTAAGTGATCATTTTGTGAGTTCAAAAGTACTTAAACGCTATCATGATTTCATTGATTTGAGACCCTTTTTTTTTTTTTGGTGACGGTGATAGTGACTCAACTTGGACTTTAACTTTAACATCAGTGATTCAAACATGGCTCTTGGACTTGCACACACAGAAAATCCGGATTTATGAAACCCTCCGTGCGCAGCTCTCCATGCAATCTGTGCTTTACAGGTGTTGCCTGCAGAGGGAATCTGCGCACGCAAACCCAACTCCCAATGAACAATAAAATTACTCATTGGTGAAATCTTGCAAAAAGCAATATAGATCAAGTTCAGTGAGTTGTCTGCATTTTCCCTTCTAGCCGTTTTGGCATTGTTAATAATAGGACATGACAAGAGACAGACATGTAGGACTTTCCCTGTCCTTGTGATGAAAGGTGAGATGAACGAGAAATGCGAGGTGAACACCGGTGGACCGGCACCCACGAGGAGCTCCGTGTGCGCTGTATGCACGGCGCAGGCTTAAGTGCAGTTTACATGAGGACTTTCTGCTTGTGTCCGGTCTTTAATTCATAAATCGAGACTCACATTCATCAGGGAATCGGCTCTACTTTACTTCGCGGCGCGTGCATGAGAGCGCGCGGATTTAAATGCAATGAGATGTCAATGAAATTATGACCGTCTAACATCCTTCCTTCGAATAAGGAAGTGTAAATGTAATTATTTTCATTGGATTTTCTGTTGTCCTCACCTGCCACTTCTCCACCACTCCACGAGTGTCGCCTTTTCCCCATTGACTTCAGTCTCTGTGTAGAGCGTAAGCCAGGGTCAGAGCTGCCGTGGAGATAAAGTAAAGTTCCAAGCCGAGTAGGAGTTTTATATATCCCACGTTAGGCACAGAGGGCGGCTTACCCCATGCATAGGGCGTAAGAAAGCTTTATAAGGTCCCTGGGCTGTGTCCGAATGTCCACCCTAGTCCCTAACCCCTCATTTACTCTATCGTGCCGCACTACATAGTAGACTAAGGCCCAATCTCAATTCTCCCCCTTAGCCCTCCGCTTAGCCCTTTCCCTTCGTTGTGCGCGTTCACGAGAGACGAAGGGGTGTCCCAATTCTATTTTGCGGTGAGGGGTAGGGGTGAGGGAGAGGGCCACATAGCCCTTCCAGCAAGGGTTTTTCAGATGCACACTTCAGACGAAGGGGTAGGAGGAGTTTGACAAAACACGGAAATAAGCTGCGAAATGAATTCACGAATATCATCAATAAGCACTCTTACAACATTTATAAAGTTGCAAAACGCTTCGTTCATGACTTTATTCGCTTTGTGCAACAATTAGAACAGTCCATTGCTATAAACGTGTCAGTTCTAAGTTTTCGCTTTGCTGCTGCGAACGCTCCCAAACTTTCGATATGTCGCTATTGTCATGACACAGGGGTTCAGTGCCTCGCTGCTGCGCTCGATTTCTCCCCGCGCCGCTGTGCTCTGAGCCCGGGTCCGAGGCGGTCTGTCCCCGGTCTGAGCGCACCTCGGCAGCCTCCGCTCAGGCCCGGGGCTCAGAGCGGAGGCTGCGGGTGCCTGTCCCCGCCCTGTGCGCAGTGCGAGCGGGTCTACCTCTGACTGTCCCCGCTGAGTGCGCTACAGGAGCGGATGGGCTGATCTCTCGCAGCTCTGGCTGCAGCCACAGCGACCCCGCGGTAGAAGCAGCAACACACGGACAGGGGGAAGGAGAATGTAGCAGAAATAAATGAAAATCTGTAGGTTTTGGGCTGAGACCGAGTCCTGTTGTTTAGGTGTTACAAAACAGCATCAGTCAAGTGATAAACTGGTTCAGTAGAAACATGCTCTATATACAAGTAGGCTTGCTTTTATTTTGTTTATTATATATATATATTATTTTACATAACCTTAATCATCTGTGTTAATAGTAAATGCAGTCAAATGGAGGGCTGTCCCATTTCTTAGGGTGGTATTTTCAACCCTCGCCCTTAGCCCTTGGTTTCAGGGTGTAGGGAAAGGGCAAGGGCTAGGGCTAGGGGAAGGGGTAGGGGTAGAAAAGAGAATTGAGATTGGGCCTAATTCTGTTGGAGATTGGGACACGCAACTCACTTTCACTTTCTCCTTACCCCAGTGACGTTTGGGTGTTACTAGTGAGCAGTGTGCGTCTGAATCGCCAACTAGGACTTGAGTGCGCAACATCTGCAGTAAAGTTCGCTAAACTTGGGTAGGCCAATCATGGATTTCTGTTTCTGCGATAAAGAGCGACCAAATTCAAGCGACTGTTTATTATCTTCAGATAACTAGTTATCAGATAAGTTTTATATGGCTTTTACATGAGTGAAGAATTTGACTATTGCCTTTTTGCCTTAGAGCAGTCGTTCCCAACCTTTTTTCTCTTGCGTACACCTTGAGTCGTTCATTTATACTCCGAGTACCCCATTACCTCGACGATCTTGCCCATATTATTAAAAAGTTGCCAACTAATCTAAGATTATTCAGTATTTAATAGAATTTTGTGTTCAAAATGAAGCAAAAATTCTCTCAAAATCAAACCTTTTACTGAAGAACATAATTAAAACTAACTTTCCATTGAAATTCTGCTCCGTTTCACCTGTTTAAATCTGAAATCATTCCAAGTACCCCTTGATAAGTGCCCAAGTACCCCTGGTTGTTGGGAACCACTACCTTAGAGGGGGAGGCTAGCAACCATTTAACAGCGCAAGCTAATGGTGAGCAGCTAACGTTAGCAACCTTTCACCGCCTCATTTCGATTTCCAACCAAGTTAAGCCATAAGCCACGCCCCCGCAAATTCTCATCTCACTCCAAATGCAACTTTTTTAGTTGGATTTATTAAGTTAATATTGTCGTTTTGCAAATGTTAAAGGGGGGTATTGTGCTTTTTTCAATCACATAGCACCAGTCTATAGCATACTACAATGATGACGTAACCTTCTGTTGGTCTGTATATGCAGTAAATTAAAATAACTGCCTTGAATAAAATTGCTCTCTCAAAATGGCTGTACTGAACGTCTTGAAATAGGCCTCTGTCTCTTTAAGAAGCTTTCCGACACGCCCCATTCAGCACACTGCTGTGGCATTTAAACAACACTACTGTGTGGGGAGGGGGCTCTGCTGAGCTGAGGAGCAGTGGTTGGTGGCTTGGCTGGTGACAAAAGGTCCAGAGGTGTCTCCAGGGGGGGGGGGGGGGGGGCGTTCCTAGGAGGACTGAGGCATAGCTACACCTAAAATGGCTGCCGTCTAAGTTTTTACTGATTACTCAAAAATATGTGAATGAGCCAAGGCAACACTCCAGGCATGTGTTTAATGAGGGAATGACATAATAACATGATATAAAGCTTGAAAAAGTCGATTTTACATAATACCCCCCCTTTAAGGTTAGGGTTAGGGTTAGGAAAAGGGATTTGGTTAGAGTTGGAACAATGTGGGGGGCGGGATCATGGCGTAACTGGGTTGGAAAGTGGAAAGACGCCGTTTCACTGTGCCCGTCTGTTCTCCTCCCCTCGCCAATGGATTGTGGTCTATATCGACTCATCTCCTGACCATCGCTGCTCACCACTTTTCAGAATGCATTGTGGGAAATTTTGAGTGCTATCATTTTTTTTCTCTCTGGACATTCGGACACCACTACAAAATGGATTGACAATGAGGTCTTGAGGATGACTCAACAAATTGTGACTGGACTATGTCTCTGGCTCGAGGCTAAGCGTGATAAAATACAAAATAGAGAAAATAAATAGACCTTTCAGTGCACCATTGGCGACTTCGAAGACACATCTGGTTCCCCCCCCCTACCTTAGTGACCAACAGTGCCGTCTTGTAGCATGGATAGATAAGACGGACAGCTCTATGGCAGACTAAACACTAACAGGCTATAGGTATACATCCAGTCTGCAGCAGCGTGGTGTTGTGAGTGGAGAAGGGCCGCAGATTAAAGACAGATGGAAAGCAGAGCCCTATTGATGAGCAGTCTGCGGCAGGCTAATACCTGAGCAGCTCGTACATGTGAGCGCGTGAAACTAAGTGCAGGCCAATGGTGGAAATCTGTACTTGACGGTTCGTTCTAAAATGGCCAAGAAGTAGACTCATGATTTTTGTTTCGTGCTACTAGTATGACCACAAGGAGGACTGCTATGTGCTTTGTGTCACTCGTGCGCGTTTGAGTCAAGGTCGGGTATGGGCTCGATACTACACTCTTGTACCCATGTAGTCTCTATACCACAAACCAATACCTGCTGAGGAGAGCAAAGAGCAACAAACTGGAGAATTCTTCAGTGGAAATGGAAATACAATATTCCTCATAGAGCTGACTTTATTACAGACTACACTCTCTAAATCAGAGTCTGTGCTGGATTTAACCGGCGCTAAATGTTGTCTTCATTGTGCTGCAGTGTTTACAAGACAAGCAGCTAATGTTGCTAACTACAGTAGCAGATAACGAGTCTGCCGTCTCTGAACAGCTTTATGCTCAGGGACTTACTGCATCTGGATCCAGCGACTAAAAAGTACTCCGAAAATGCAAAATAAAAGATATAAAGCATGTCCATATTGAGTGAAATTTGAAACAAATAAATGAATACAGCACAAGCATTGAGTAACTTTTAGACATGGGCTGGTCTGTCTATGACTCATCTCCATTTAACATCTTTATAAATCAACAAAGTGAGACCCAAGAATCAAATCATAATAAGCCTCGGAAAACAATGATGATGAAATTGCATGCAGTAAAAATTATTCTTAAAGGAACAGGCCACCGTTTTTCCATACGGAGATATGTTCTTACCTGAGCTTAGACAAGTTGATACGTACCTGTCTGGTCTTTGTGCGCGCCCTCAGTCACACAAAACGACCAAAGATGTAGTTAGCATTTGGCCTCTCCCAGCATATTCCTATAGCTCCAAACGGAGGTGAAGTTAGAAGCGACCACGCTCTTCCACGGGAACGGCTTTACCCAGGTTACAGCCAGTGTAATGCCTCATTTGAAAGCTAAGACCTACAAAACTGATCTGAATGGATATTTTTCCTCGCATTGTTGCTGCGTTGTTGTCATTGTTGTGTTTTTTTGTTGCGTTTTCGTCACATTTTTATCACTTTTTGTCACTCTTTTGTTGCTCTTTTCTTGTTTTATGTCGCATTTTTGTTGTTTTCATCGCTTTTTTTGGCACATTTTTGTTGCATTTTCATCCTCCTTTTCGACACATTTTTGTTGCCATTTTGACACTTTTTTTCAAGAAGCTTTTATATTTGGGCAAAGCCAAACTTGAGAAAATGTGCTTGGTTCAGGTGAGAGTTAAGAGGTTCAAAATGATATTGAATGAAAAATTAAATAAAATGTTCAATTCTGATGCAACTTCTCTTAAAAGTGTAGCCTACTTTACTCAAGGAAATGTAACTAATTACTAACGAATCTGCTGTGAAAAAGTCTGTCTATAAAAATGTTGAAGAAAATGCCTTGTATCGGCAAGTAGTAAAATCAAAGTATCGGTTTTAGAAAAAGCAGTATCGGTGCATCCCTAGTTTCTATGCAAAATAAAAGCTTTGTGACATGACCATTTCCTGGGATAGAAAAATATCTGGCGTCAGAAACAGAAATTAGCAGCATCTCAGGTTCATTCCCACCCCCACCCCTCCTCCCCAAACCTAAGCATGGACCTGGTTGCATTTCGCACCTCGGTGGCGGGAATACTTTGGCTCTGCGGTCCCCTCCTGCCCATCACACCTGTTCCGCGCCTCCTGACATGGGGGCTGCAGCTCGGAGTATTTTTAGCAGAGCCCCACGCTGCTTTTGGGACTTTGGTGTGATCGTGTGCCCCTGGTGACCCAAAGTGTGAACACAAAGCTTCTTCTCCGCGCTCCCCAGATTAGCTTTGTTTCATTAGCGAAGCCCTGTGTGGATTGTCCAAACCGCTATTGCTGTACTTCAATGCAAAATGTCCGTGTAAGCCGTCGGCTGCGCATGGGTTTGTCAGTAGCAAAGGATTTCAAAAGTGTCCAACTGGAATGGGTCATTTTGTTTAATTTATTTTTTTTCAATTGAAGTTGCATCTCTCAGTCAGGGGACGTGGCAAATTTGACAACAGGCTTTTTTTTTTTTTTTTTTTTTTGATACACTGATACTAAAATATTTGTTATATAGAACCAGAAAAGAGAACAATAATGTGTGGAAGATCTGCAAATTTTACATTATCAGGTTAATCTCTAATGTCAAGAAATTTAATAATGTCTAATGTCAAAGAAAACTTAATAAATCTTAAATTGCGAAAAATGGGGCAAACATTTGGCCAGTTTTTCTTTGAATAACTGGGAAAAAATATCATTTATTTGAGCTGAAGCAACCAAGTCACTTTCTTTAATGCTGTCCTTGGACCAACACCATCACAACTTGAATCTAGGGTTATATAATTATTTTTTTGGTACTTTCGATACTTGCATTATTTATTTTTTTATGCCAGTAAAACCTAAAAAAAAAAATCCGATACCAGACTGGTATCGTTTAGTCCTAGCTGCAAGTGTGCAAGTGACCCTATTTCACACCAGTTCAGAGCTTGATGAGTGAAACTGGCCTATAAAATAAAAAAAGGTGGCGTGATGGCGAATCCCCTCAGAAGAAACCTCTCGGATGAAAAACACAGCATTCCTCATCTGAAACAACCCGGTCCAGTTTGAAAAGCTCATACGAAACGGCCTTGTGCAACTGGACTTACTTTTAGAAAGACACCAACGTTTCACTCTCCACCCAGAGAGCTTCCTCATGGCAGTTTTGGTGGGGAGGGGCGTGAAATGGAGATGAGAAGTGAAGCGTGGGCGTCTTTCTAAAATTAAGTCCAGTTACTTTGTTTTAATTCTATTGGATGAAATGAACCGCCTAGATGACTGAGAATTCATGGCCTATTGTCTTTGCTGCGATTGTATTCCCTTCCTGGATGACTGAGAACTTACACAAACAGGCTTGTTATAGGCACTAGTTTCACGTCCAACTCCGCGGCTCGAAGGAATATTGACCTAACTCCTTAACCTGGAACAATTTCAGAATGAGAAATGCACCCCAGTTGCCCAGTTGACTACTTTTTGATACTTTTTCTTTCCATGCGCCTCGGGACCCTCTCCTTTTAGATCTTGAGCCTTCATCTATAATGCCTGTGTTTATTCATTTCACTTAGATTAGACTGACACTCTCTTGTTATCACTGCAGCCTACTATTACTATAAGTATTTTTGCAAGTGCGTCATTGGCTACTTCTATGACACATGCATCTGGTTGCCTTGGACACTTTTGGTTGCTTAGGAATGACGCCATTTTTTTTTTTTTTAATCATACTAGGGACATTCGACAAAGACATCTTATAAGTATCACCAAAACGGGGTCATTTTCAAACCACTGGGGACATGTCAAATGCTTTCTCCAAGAAGAAAGCGCTTGCAGTCCCCGGTGCAAAACCTTTAGGGGCCAAAGAGGGAAGAAGGCGTGCGGAGTGGGGAGGGGGGTGTGTACTGCGTGGATCAGGGGGCCCCTAGGAGCCCCCCACTGCGCCAGCCCCGCGTGCGCGCATGTATACCTGGATGTTTCCCTCTTGTACGAGTCGGTTTTATGAATGCGCCCGCCCGCCTCTTCCCCACCAGCCGCCGCTAATGGAGATCATGTGTGTGTTAGCGTCAGCAGTGTGCACACAAAAACATGCTAGCCCCCACACACACCCCTCCCCTACACCAGATCCACGCACGCTACGCTAGCAAGGCTATCGCGTATATACACACACACTATTAGCCTGTATGTGCCTAAGTCAGCGAGTTAAAGGGGAGGGGGGGGGGGGCTGCGCTGGATGGTTGGTGCGTGCGTGCGTGTGTGTAAGCACGCCAGGAGGGAACACACATTTTGTTTCATAAGGATAAGAAGGAAGGGCAGAGAGAGAATGGAGAGAATAGGAGCGGAGGAGAGGAAGGAGACACGGGCAGGATTGAGAGAAGTTTGAGGGGGTTAGAGGGGCCCTTGCGGGGGAGAAGAGGAGGGAGGGAGGGAGGGAGGAGAAGGGGCACGGGAGTGTTACGGGCCAAAGGGACGAGACAGTCAACAACACGTGGGGAGAGACCGAGAGAGTGAAAGAGAGGGGGATGAGAGAGAAAAAGGGGTATCGAGAAAGAAGGTGAGAGAGACAGAGAGCGAGAAGATTAGGTGAAACTGACCATGTTATGAATGATACATGCATGGATAGCCCAGGCTGACATTTTGCTTGACCAAAAGAATTTACACGTCCCAAATTTTTTGAAAAGACATGGTGCGCACCGTTAATTTGCGCCGACCATAATATCGTGTCATAATTTTTGTGACGATTAAAGTTAAAGTAGTTTATGTTGACTAAAACTATGGCTAAAATCTCCAGGTATTTTCATCGACTAATAAAAACAAAATAAAAATGAAACAAAGGGACTTAAAACATCTGAACTTCCAGTGACACAGTTGGAAAGAACCTCATTTCATTTAAAGGCACACTGCGTAACATTTTAGATTATACTGTGCCAGCAATGTAAACCATGCTCCTAATGACCAGCTAGACACCGAATTTTCAAAATATTTGACCACCGACGAAAGGACAAACACTCTACATGAGCCACCTTCCCCCTGTCCAACTTTCATCCAGCTTAAATGCTCCACAGCACAACACTTTGAATAAATATCCACAGCGACACTAAAAAGTAAAAAAAAAGAAGAAGAAATATACAGAAATGTTTAGAGTAGCAGTAAGTTTAGTGAGGAGCAAAAAGCGTAGCCACATATGGTTCAAAGTTTGGGTTAAGCTGGTCGGCTGGAGCTAATTGTCACCTCACAAAGTTCAGAGCGCAGCATAAAAACACTCTCATACATAAACTCCCCTATTTCATGTTTTATTCTGTCTTTTTTTTAGAATACTTATGGACTTATCTTTGTGTTTTTGCAATGTTACATTGTAATTAAATTGTTGTGCATGTGTGATTATATATGAATGTGTATGAAAAACACAAACAATTCTCGGCTGTGGATGATACAGCACCATTGTTGGCACGTCCACATAAAAAATTATCTCTTATTTACAACTGGCCTCTGAGTCTGTTATAAGAGGCACAATCTTAAGTTTGAGTCCGTATTTTTTTAAAGTTCTTCTGTTTTAAAAGATTAGGACATGCTAATGGTTAGTCTAGCTAGATGCTGTTGCTCCGTCTCTTACTCGGGAAACAATTCTAAATACATTTCTACCTGACAAACTCTAATTTGTGTTTGTTAAATAAAGTATGACAAACATTTAAGACAATGAAATGTGAAGAATTAGCATCACGCATGAGCATTTGTATAAGTGCAGCTGCTGGTGAAAGGTCAGTGACAGAGCTAAGCTAACAGTTAGCATATTCAGAACTTTAGAAATGTAACAGTATAACCAAAACAATAAACACCGAGGCTAGTTTTGAGTAAGAGACAACATTTAAAATTATTAAAATAAAAAATGACATTAGGGCAGCTCTTCTTTTCAATGGCTGTGCTCAATCGATCAAAAAACAACATGTTGCCATTGTGGAGGGTGCCGATATTGGCCTATCAACACACACGATTGATACCATGCTATATCACTTGTGTGTGTTGATAGGCTAATATCGGCACCCTCCACAATGGCGACGTGTTGTTTTTTTTGACCGATTATTCTTTCCTTCAGTTTTTTTGCACTTCTACTCTCATACCACGTGACCACTTCTGACCAATCAGCATGCTAGGCGTGCGGGCTAGAGTGAGCTAAGCTAAATCTTACAAGGTCATAGCTATAACCTACAGATTTTGAAGGAAGAAAAAGCATATTGTGAAAATACATAATAATCGACACAAAAATCCGACCTCTGTGAAAGGTACCAGTCTGCTGAACACGCGCAATTTGTTTTTGTGTATTTCCCACAGTGCTCTAGAGCAGTGGTCTCAACTGGTATGGTGTCGGGACCCACAGTCACTCTGGGATGACAAGCCGCGACCCAAATATGACTTGGACTTACAATAAATATAATGCAAAATATTGTCTTTTCTTCAAAAGATTTTGTTGAATAAGCATTAAAAGGTGCACTATGCAACTTTTTACATTAAAAAAAGTTCATATTAGTGCACATTTGACATTTCAATGACCCAGCGGCTGTATGGGTGGTAAGCTTAGCGCCTTTACTTTCCATTCCGGTGGCTCCTATGATGGGTCAGGATCCATTTTATTTCAGTTTTTTTTTTAGGATTTCTGGTAGGTTTTCGGAATGTAATGTAATGTAACCATGGATACGCTGAAAACCTAGAAAAATATTGACCCTGTCGTGGCCTACAGGCCATCGGATGATAAGTAAAGGTGCTATGCTAACCACCTAAGCATCCAATGAGACTCTAAAAGGTCAAATACGTATTAAACGTATTACATAAAAAGTTGCATAGTGCAACTTTAAATAAGCCACACAAAAAAAGCTGAAATTATGATAAAACAACGGTATGCGTCTATACTTTTTCCGTATATAAATATTAGAAGAATTGTTTTTTTGGAAAGGCTCCCAACCCACTGAAAACCGTTTTGCGACCCAGTTTTGGGTCCCGACCAACCAGTTGAGAACCACTGCCCTGATTCTTTCTGGGCGCCAGGCCTCCATGGCCTCCATTCAGCGCAAATCATGCTTCTACCATAAACTATAAAACCCAGGAGCAAGTTCCTGGAGAAGGAATGCACCACCGCGTGACTTCAGCTGGACACTTCAAGAGGGACATACTGCAGCTAATAATAGAATTCAGGATCGAATGTTATAGATTGAACGTTAAGGCCAAAATCTGCCATTTTGTTGCTGCAAGTCAACAGCGTTTACAGAGTAATGCAGAGTTCCAGTTCTCAAAGGTCGGAAGTCTATCATTTTTCTGTGGATTACTTTTTCGATCAATCATGTGAATAGGCATTATTTTAGTTTAAAAACATGAAACCAAGACCATACTGCCGTGAAATATCTTGATGGTGTTGTGTGAAGACATTAACTACATAAAACCTGGTATGGTTTTGACTAGTAAACAACTTTTCTTTGGTAATTTTATCATGTTGGACCTCTTATTTTGATCTGCAACCATTTACAGTACACATCTTTAATGTGTATTGGTGAGGGGAGAAAATGCAACTATGAGCTCACTGTGTGAAGAAGCATGTACAGTAAATGTCATTATGAAGCAGAGAGAGTGAGTGGACCTGCCCTGTCAGAACTAGGCCGGGTTAGGTTAGAAAATGTTTCATAAGCTCAGTCTGACCTCTTTACTCTCTCTCTCTCTCTCTCTCTCTCTCTCTCTCTCTCTCTCTCTCTCTCTCTCTCTCTCTCTCTCTCTCTCTCTCTCTCTCTCTCTCTCTCTCTCTCCTCTCTCTCTCTCTCTCTCTCTCTCTCTCTCTCTCTCTCTCTCTCTCTCTCTCTCTCTCTCTCTCTCTCTCTCTCTCTCTCTCGCTCTGTGACACACCCCGCCCTCCCTCTATCTGTCTGCGCTCTTACCCACATCACACTATTGTCTCCGCAACACAAAACAGCTCGCAATGTTGTGAATTTTAAGCACTGATTTCAACTGGTTTCAAATACTGAACCTTGTTGGTGCCATTGTTTCATAGAGAGTACGCAATCTTGTTTTCAATTTGCAGAGTGTGCTGGAAGTTGTTTTTCAAAGACCAAAGGCTGCAGAAATAGGTCTAATGTGGACTCCCAAGTGTGCAGTGACCTGGCTGTCAGGAGCATTGGGTAACCACAGTGCAGTATCTGAGAACCGGTCTCCAGATATGGCCATGGTCCGGATGGTTGGTGCAAGAAATCAGAGTAGCCGAAGGAAATATACTCAGACACATCGAGACATGCTCACGAAAATTCCCCACGTGGAAGTGATGGGAAGATTGATTAAAAAAAAACATATTTAATTTGACCTTGATTTTTTTCTGGAAAAGTCCCTCTTTCAGGGGAATCCTGACCCCAGAAAGGACCCTATTGGACATTCGATTTTTAGGAGAAACCAAAGCACCGCATCTTAAACCAGGATCTTGGTCTGGATTACCTTCAGCAGGAAGGAGAACCCTGGAGAACATTCACACTTAACACAGAGGTTCTCCACTTGGTCTTGGTAATTGAACCTGGGACCTCCTTACTGTGAGGCAAGAGACCTTTTTATGTAAGCCCTAGTATCGGATCAAAACTAAAATCCTTCAGCTCTTGCTCAGTTTGTGTTCTTTAAATGCCTTCACACTTTTTATCCTTTGCTTTTGCGTTCCTTCACAAATCCATACTTCATAAATGTACAAAGACATGTTAAATTATAAAGCACTCAAAGCGCTTTACAGCAAGGATCCACTCACCCATTCACACTCTCATTCATACACAGTGTACGCAGACACTGGAGGCAAGCTGGGTGAAGTGTCTTGCCCAAGGACACAACAACAGTGTGCATCTTCAGGAGGCTGGATTCGAACCCCATTGCTGTGGCAATGTTGCGAACATTATTTGTTGTCCTCAACCTGTGAGACGTTTCTTTGACGCCCCTGCAATGTCTCCGAGACTTGTTTGGAAACCAAGAAGATCTCAGAGTCATGTGGAGTCTCTTTGAGATCTCCTTGGTATCCGACAAGTCTTGGAGACATTGCAGGGACGTCACAGAAACGTCTCACAGGTTGAGGACAACAAATGGTGTTGGTGACAGAACTGCTTGAGACTGCAGAGACTTTTTCCAAGTCTCCATGCACTATATCCAGGCCACATCAGACTAACACATCATTCATTAGCAACATCTTTCTTTATCTGTGACGCTGTACTCACTGTTCCCTCGTGGCATTGACCGCGCCCACAGTCCTCCAGGCACAACCCACTTTGGTGCCTTTGAACAGCGAATGTGGGCGGAGTTTAGGTGTCTAGTTCCACTTAAAGATGTTTTCTTTCACACTTAGGCCTGTCACAATAACACAATCTAAAGTTCGATATAGTGAGGCAGGAAAATGAAATTGCGATAAATTATATTATTTAATACCTTATAATGCAGAAACTAATCCTACAGCTTAAAAATGACAGTTAAGCTCTGGTCAGAAAGTACTTACACTTAAAATATCCCACAATGAACATGAAATAAATGAGACACAACTTACTCTGCATCAAAAAATTAAGTATTACAACAGAAAAAAGTACTGTAGAAAATGTTTGTTTTGATAAACACTGAGCCCAAAAATGTATTGTTTACCTGTCATTTATTGAATGATAAGGCGATACTGTAGTAATTTCCCCCCAATGTTTCCTCTATTTTTTTTGTTTTTTTGGGGGGGTCAATTTCCCCCATATTTTCCCCCAATTATTACAAGTGCACACTTACAACTGTCAGTCAAGATTGACATAAAAATCAATTTTATTAAAGGATTAAAGAATTTTTAAAAATTCAATAAATTATTATTATTATTATTTATTATTATTATATTGTTTTCATTTGGGGGACATCATTTACAAAAGATTGTTTTAATGTGAACTCCTATTGTCCAGTTTTGAGTCATGCTGAGACAAAAGGTACGTGGCGGGCTGATGAGTAACAGAGAGGTCGACAAACACAGATACTGGAGGGGAGAGAAAAGCATGGAGGGGGGGGCTTAGCAGCGGTGGTGGTGGGGGGTGTGCAGTCGTGGTGGTGGGGGGGTGGGCATGAGGAGCGTACAGAGAGGCAGCCTGTGGTCCTCAGCAGCAGCGGCAGTAAAAATAGGGGAGAGGAAAACAATGATGGCTGGAAAGATTAAATTCCTGCTGAAATAGGAAGGGCAGCGAGGGGAATGTAGCAGCCAGCGACCGGGGAGGCCTAGGAGGGATGGGGTGCTGCGACTGTCTGCGCACCTACAGGTCCTGGGCTGGAGGGACAACAGAACAACGTTATGAAAGAAATATTCATTATCGTGCAAACGCCTTAACATCTGTTCTTCTTTTCAGGAGTGCTCACTTTGTTAATGCCAGGCAGCTTTGATTTCTAATGGCTCTAATTTACTTTCAGGTTCAGGTTTTTAAAACATGCGCGTGCCTTTCGGTGGAGCAGAAGCCTTTAGTAACAAGAACTGAAGGGGGAAATACTATTTTTTCGATACCGGTGCTTTAACGATACTTCGTTTTTGATACCAATACCTGAACGATACTATTTCCGATAACTACTGTATACTAAAATGTTTGTCGTCTAGAACCAGAAAACATAACAATAATGCGTGGAAGATCCGCAAATTTACAATATCGGGTTTGTCTCCAATGTCAGGAAATGTGTGAAAAATGCGGAGTCATTTGGTGGAAAATTGGGAGAAATTGCCGCAAAAGATGGGGAGAAAATGTGGCAAAAATTAGGGGGAAATTAGGGATAAATTGGGGGGAAAGGGGACTATATTGGAGGGGAAATACGGAAAATAATAATTAAAAATTAGCGAAAATGATGGAAACAAATTGGTCTATAAAAAATGGGGCAAACATTGGCCAAAAAAAATATTTATTTTTTATTTGAACTGAAACAACCAAGTCACTTCCTTTAGTGCTGTCCCTGGAACAACAGCGTCAAAACTTGGATCTAAAGATATACGATTTTTTTTTTTCGGTACTTGCTCGATACTTTTATTTTTTTTATACCAGTAGTGCCTAAACCTTTTCCCGATAACATACAGGTATCGTTTAAAGTGCATAGGACACAATAGGAACCATTTTTGCCAAACCATAGATTTTGCTAAAGATTGTACCTAGCTTTCTTTAGTTTGACCATTTTTGTGATCTTTACAGTTTCACTTCCTGATTGGACACCGACAGGAAGTGACATAGATAAAGGACAACAATTTTAAACTGTTGCCGTGCTGACCGTGTTAAGTCAATGGGAAATGAATGAGTCAAACTGCTGTGGAACTTTACCTCTAACTATGTCACTTCCTGTCAGTAGCTTAAAAATTCAAATAACTTTTCCTGCCCAACATTTCTTCATTAAAATTGCTGCTTCACTGAAATAAAATGATAATTATGCAAATGATGAACTTGAAACTGATGTAATCCTTCTAAATAAGTCAGATTTTCAAGGCAGTAAAACCTTTCATTTACACTTTAATGGTATCGTTTAATGGCTCCATTTGGGGAATGTATACAGTGCATAAGTTTCAGTCATGTAAAGCCATAATGTAAGTACCATCTCGTAAATGGTCATTTGGTCGGATGCTGCGAGTGTGTATGGTCTATTTTTTATTTTATGTTATTGTTTGCTGTTGTTTCCTTGTTGCTATTTTGTTCCTTGTTGTTCCACTACGTTCTTGTGAAATAATGATTTTAATTGTATTGATTTTGGGGGTGGGCGCTTATAAGCTTTTGCTTCGGCCCACTCCTTTTGAGCAGAGTGTTTGCTGCTCAAATAAAATAAACTAAACTAAACTACCCAGCCCTATTGATACTCTTTCCTCACAGCCAGAAGGTTCAATCTCCGGGCGAGGTGGCATTTGCGTTGTCGTTTAGATTGCCTCCGGGGGCCTTAGTTTCCCCTACCACTATAATAACACGGACAATAAGATCTCCATCGGGCTAGGATGAGTGAGAGTGAATGAGAGTGCAAGTTTAAAAGCTTACAAATTAGTATTATTGAATACAACCCCCCAAAAAGTGGGCACCTGGATGTACCAAGTGTACTGACCTGGAGTCGCTGCAGTTGGTCAAGTCTAGGTTCAGTGCAACACTATGTGCCCAAAGAATGAGATCAGCCTGAACGTCCTGAATGACCAGGTTTTTCCAACAATGGATTTCTTCTTCCCTGATGCACGGGCATATTTATTCCAGGATGACAATGCAAGGATTCATGGAGCTGGAAAGAGTGGTGGGAGCATGAGACATCATTTTCACACATGGATTGGCCGCCACAGACATTGCAGAAGTGTGTCACTTTTATTTATAGTGATCTTTCTTACCTTTTTTTTTTTTTTGGATCAGGCGGTGTCATTTTTCAAAGATTATGTGGCTAACATTGCCTTTTTTTTCTGGTAATGGAACTAAATAATTTTTTTCTATAGCAAATTGTAAACTCTGAGCATTTCTATCAATTTCATGAAGTTGCAGGCTAGTTTTCTGCAATTTCAATTATCCTGAAAAGCAGTGCCGCCATTCCCTATACGCTTCTAACGCACTGTGTGTTGGGCATCAAGTGCTCCGAGGGGCACCGCATTGAGACCACTGTGATTGTACAGCATTTGCGCCACTGTTTTATTAACGCAGCCCACATTCAATGAGAACGATGGGGAAGAAGAGTTATGTGTGCCAATGCGACTTATGATACAACACAGGAATCTCTGTCCCGCACGAGGAGACTTCACGCACAGCCCGTTCCTACAAATGTAAATTTGCCGCAAACTTAAGTTCAGATCCTGACAAAACATTAGCGTCATGTCTTGTTCTCTGGTGGCTGTCCTCGCAGCGGCCAGTGTAAACGGAAAAAGGGGAAGGTGCCGAGAGGGAAGACACATCTGAGCTGAAGTGCGCTGTAGCTGCAGGGGCGGAGCAGAGAAACTCAGGTTCTGGGGGGAGGGGCACCAACTATTAAACTGTATTAAACATATAAACTCAATTACTTTATTTCCACAAATATTATTGGTCTCGTTTGGAGAGTGTGTTTAATTTTAATGAGCGACGCCTCCTCCCCACCCCACTTTTTTAAAATATTATGGGGGCACCATTTAACATTTCTGCTTAGAGCACCAAAATGGCTTGCCCTGCTGTAAAGTGACGTATTATTATTTATTTGGTTCTTTTGGTCCCCTCCTGGAACCGCCACCTTAACGTGGTGGAGGGGTTTGAGCGCCCGAATGATCCTGGGGGCTCTGTTGTCGGGGGCTTCGTGCCCCTGGTAGGGTCTCCCATGGCAAACAGGTCCTAGGTGACGGGTCAGACAAAGAGCGGTTCAGAAGCCCCTTATGAGAGACCAACAGGCCCGGTTAGAACCATGAGGCCGTCCTTCTGAGGACCCACCACCTGCAGGAGGAGCCATAGGGGCTGGTGCAATGTGATTTGGGCAGCTCGGACGACTGCCCCCATGACCCGGCAACAGACAAGTGGAAGAAAATGGATGGATGGATGGATGGTTCTTTTGGTTATTCTTTTTTGGTTCTTCCCCCCCATTTCATATCGCCCTTTACCTTCAAGACAAACTTGTGCAGGCCTACCTTTGTAAAAACATATGTCTCGTGGGTGACATATTTACATCCTATACGTCAAGTTCTTACAGTATCACGCAGTGTAGACGTTCATCTACCAGGAACTCGCTGTCCACCATCTCCCCATCTTAACATTTTGAACAAATATGAACAAAGCCGCCACTTTACGACTTAAAATGGTCTTACCCAGTGTTAAAAGAATGAAGTCGAGTTCTGAACACTTCACTCATTCATTTTATTCTTAAGTCCGCCTAACAATTGGTTTAAATATAGCCATGTTCTCGTCACACAGGGCTCTAGTTTGCATGTTGGATCCAATCGCTGCGGCACACAAGTCGGGAGGGGGGGAGGAAGGAAGTGATTGCTGAGTGCTGGAATGACTGCCACCTCTCTCACTCAAACCCCCCGCACCCCCCTCTCTCTCTCTCTCTCCCCCTCTCTATTCAATGCCTCCTGATAGAAATAACCAACAAACTAACAAACTGGCTGATTGGTGTTGCAAAAGGCCCCATTCAGTCAGACATGTACGGGTGAATTGGAGAGGGCTCTGGAGTGATGGAAAGTACAGGTTTCGTTTTTGCGATTGAGACCCAAAACCTGTTGTGGAGCCGACGGGAGAAGGAGGGGAGTGTGTACGTACGTTTGCTCGGGCCGATGGGGGGGGGAAAGGGGGCTTCGTTAGGCTAATTACAGCTTAACTATGTAAATAAGGCAGGCGTAAAGGGGGAGACACACCCACCTCTTTTTCAGTGCCAATTAACCTAAGCCTCTGGAATCAACACCCGGCAATTCCAGACTTTGCCACATACTCATATAGCATACAGGCAGATTAGGGCATTTACGCTTTGTTTCCTTAAAGGCCCTATTCCTGATTTTTGTTTTGTTTTGTAGCAAATAGTGAAATGAAATATACTCCCCCCACCCAAAAAAGGTCACTGGGTCTAAAATGTCGTTGGACTGTGGCATTGTTTCAATACAGTAAGCTTCGGCGAAGTCAAAAGAGCCAGTGTTAAGGTTCTTTTTTCACTAAGATCTTGTGTTCATGATGGGTGATTGTAACCACTGCGCAAAGCCTTCTCTAGCACACTCCAACGATTCTCAATGGGGTTAAAGTCTGGACTCAGTGGCGGCCTATCCATGTGTGAGTCACTCTTTCACAATGTGAGCCCGATTAGGGCTTGGAATCGTTCCAATCCCAGTACTTTTGCGATGCTTGGTTTACGATACCGAAACCTGAACAATACTATTACCGATACCCATACTGAATTATTTGTCATGGAACCCAAAATAGAAGATATGATACACTTTGGAACTTTATTGATCTCACAGTGGAGAAATTCACAATCAAAGAACAGGATAATGTGCAATCAAGTAACAGTAAAATAGTGGTATCTTATTTTCAAACAATAATGAAAACTTTAAAAGGGCAAAGAATGTAAATAATAAAAATTAAAACAGAATCTAAAATAACCCCTCCCAAAAAGTCAATGTTCAAACTTTACATAGTGCAGGTGATAAAGTGACACTGCTACAGAGGTTTTGGCATAGAAGTTATTGCACAACTAAGCCTTTTTGGTGGGGTTTACAGAAATCGTGCCAAGAGGAAAGAAGCAACTAAAAGACGAACTATGAAGGTAAGCAACATGCTAATATCATGCTACCACCAGCTAAAGTTGTGCTAACAAGAGCTAAACGCTATCATTGGCAAAATCACCTTTTTCAACAGCCGTATGATGTAGTGAAATATTAAATCTGTATGACCTGCATGTTATTAGTGAGGGCAGTCATCTCTCTTCTGGCCAATCAGACTTATGGAAGCATTCAGAGGTGCCAAGGCCAATAAAACAGAAATGCAACAGCTAAAACATCAACTACGAAGGTAAGCTACCTGCAAATGTTATGTCAACAACAGCTAAAGTTGCGCTAACAGTGGCTAAATGCTAATATCGGCAAAATCCCCTTTTAGAACAGCGGTATAATTAAATATTAAATTCGCATGACCTGCCTGTTTTTAATGAAAGCTGTTCACTCTCCCGTTTGCCTAACAGCAGCCAGCAGTCTGTTCATGTCACGTTAGTATAATTCAGCGCGCTTTGGCCACAGCTAGAGGTTGTTCCCAAAACGTTTACCTGGTCAGACCGGTTTGACCCTGGCCTCCGCTATGGAAAAGCTCGCCAAACCGGGTAGACCAGGCACTGGGCTGGGTAGGACCTGCCAGTGGAAACATCCCAATAGTGTTGCTGAACCTGGACCCGACCAACTGCAACAACCCCAGATCAGGACAGTTATAGTTACATCCAGGTGGCCACTTTTTCTGGGGGGGTTCAGGCAGTCTATAAAGCCTTTTTATTTATTTAAGGGGTGAAATGTCCGGGTGGAGAATTGGAATGTTAGAAATGTGTTTGGAAAGTCAGGGATGAGACCGGGAATTCACCAAAACATTCAGGTTGCGACCCCCAAACATTGTTACAATCAGCTCGGATCATAGTCTTGGCGATTATACTCATTTCAATGGTCAATACTATTTTTTATTATGCTGTAATGTTTTTCCCCCTGTACAATTTCAGTGTTCTTGAAAATTGAATCTTGGAGATGCATGTGCTGGAATACAAACGCTTCAGAAGTCAAAAGCAGAAAGCGAAAGAGTGCATCATGTGACCGAGGCCGAGTCATGGGGATATAGGACAGACGGATGGAGCGAATGTGGGTCAGAACACGGGAAACCATGAGGAAGAGCGGAGGAAGAAGAGAGAAGGATAAGACGAGTTTGGACAAAACCTTCTGAACAATTCATGCTAAATTATTGAATTGTTATCACGAATCTATAACATGACCGTCTAATTAAAGCAACACCGCAGGACATTTCAAACCCCTACTCCCAAAAAACACACACACAGGGAGAAAGATATAAAGAAACAGATAAAATCTTCAATGGCCATAAAATCCATAAATGTGGCTCATAAAACTGCACCTTAGTATTGAACTTACCCGTTTTCAAAAACTTAGATTTATACCATTGTACGGAAAAGACACTATCAGCATAACTAGAGTCTTTCTCTTTAAGCCAAAAGCAGACACTTTCTGCTAGCGGCTTGAGCGCAAAACTGCTCAGGTCCAGTGATGGTTTCAAAGGCGTTAGAAATTTCATAGGGCACTTCCCAGCAGTGTCAATTTTGACAACATATTTTAATTTAGTTTTAGTCTTAGTCTTTTGACGAAAATGTAATTCAATTTTAGTCGAGATTTAGTCAAAAAAAATATCTTCAATTTTAGTCTAGTTTTAGTCGACTAAAATTGCAAGTCAATTTAGTTGACTAAATTTAAGACAAATTTAGTCGACTTTGCATTTATAATATTCATTATAATCATATTTAATCAGGTCCTCTGCTTCATGGAGCTGCTCCCACATGAACAAAGCTCAGAGCTGTTCCTTTGGCAGTGAATTTACATGATATGAGGCTCTTTCAGACTGTCAATAGAAGTTTGGATGATTTTAGTCTCTCCTTTTAATTTTTATTTAGTCTTATTTTAGTCGACTAAAACATCTGGACATTTTAGTCATAGTTTTAGTCTCATGAAAAATGTTTAATTTAGTTTTAGTCCAATTTTAGTCGTCAAAAATATCACTTTGACTAAAATTAAGACTAAATATTTTAGTCGACGAAATTAACACTGCTTCCCATGTTGTGTCTATTACGCAAACAAAATCCAGGAAATCGGCGCATTCAGCTGTAAAATAAGAAGTGACCATAGTGAGCAGGATCACCCAAACCAGCGTAAATGAAAAGAACACAGTGGCACAGAGGTTAACGTTCATGCCTCACGGCTAGAAGGTCCCGGGTCCGATTCTTACCTGGACGGGGCCCTTTCTGTGTGAAGTTTGCAAGTTCTCCCCGTGTCTGCGTTTCCTCCGGGTACTCCGGTTTTCCCTACCATTAAAGTATGTACAATAGGTTCCCCTCTGGGGCCAGGACTCCCGTAAAAATTGTAGTTTTAAAAATGTAATATGTTTGTATTACATATTACAGTTTCAAAAATGTAGCTGAGTTACATTACATTGAGTTACTTCTGAGTTACTTTTGGCAAAATATAAACCAAAAATAGCAATAATGCCACCGAGCAATTTCCTTTTTCTTTGCTTTCCCCATTCTTCTGTGTTTTGTTTTGACGACATTAGCTACACACAACACAACTGCAGATCTTATACACCAGTGTGTTTGGCATTTTTTTGTTCATAGTATACATCAATACAAACATTTAAAGCAGTACTAAGTAACTCTTACCCCAGAGGCCATAAGCACAACTGCAGATGTTGTAGCAAGTTGCGTTTTTTAACTAATTAATTGTCCATGAGAGTAAATACTACGCTAACAGAAAAGACAAAGGGAGAGAGGGATATTGTACATCCAGTTACACAATAGAGATCATTTTTTCACTCAAACTTGGCTGTAAATACTGTTTAAAGTGGGGCTAGCCCGCAGTTAGCGTTGCCCGTTAGCCTGTTAGCGTGTATTGGTTGCTCCGACCCGGTGGCAGTCAAGTTGCAATTGTGGTTTTCTGGCCAGAGACACCAGGGGGGATGAAAGACCCCCCAATCATCCCATTAACACTTGTATTACCCCCAGAGGGACTACGAAAAGGATTTATTAAGGTAAACAAGTTACTTAGTACTGCTTTAAATGCACTTGTAACTCGAGTTACTTTAATTGTAACGATTAACCTGTTACCTGCCATCTGAGGGTTAGCTATTATGCATATCCAAATCTCAAAGCATATTGACTGGAGAGTTTAGCCTATATGCCAGTGTAATACCTCATTTGAAAGCCAAGACCTTCTAGTTTCTAAACATATGTGTGAGATCAGTGTAAGTAAAACAATAATAATAATACATTTTATTTGTAATGCACTTTACATTTGACACAAAATCTCAAAGTACTACAGTGGACAACATAGTTAAAAACAATACAATATACAATATAACACAACATATTAAAAGACAGGACTAAAAAAAACAAGCATTAGCTGTTAAATAAGCTTATGTAAAAAGGTGGGTTTTAAGTCCTTTTTTAAATGTGTCCATCGTTTGCGGGGCCCTGAGGTGGTCTGGGAGGGCGTTCCACAGGCAGGGAGCAGCGACTTCAAAGGCCCTTCAAACACACATCACATTTGCCGTTCCTAACCCTAATCATAACCCTAATCCCTGAACCCAATCCTAACCCTAGTCCCATGATCAGGGGGCGGCAAGTAACTGGTTAATATATTGCCGTATTTTGTGTAAGTACTCCAGGTATATGTTTGCATGGTAAAAAACGTAAAAATTGTATGTCCGCTTTAAGTCTTGATGTGAAAAATGCCTGACAGAGAGGGCGCGTGCATTAGTGAGTAAAGCAGGAAGTGATAGTGTTCCTCTAGTTAGAGATCAATGTAGCAGATATGATGACACACTGACATACATTGAATTGAAAAGAAAAAAAAAAAGTCTCTCTTCTTATGATTGATCTTTAACAATTACCAAAATTACCAAAATCAATTTGTTTCGGAGGATTTTTTTTTCTTCTAGTATTTTTTTCTTCTAGTACTACATTTACCAAAAGTAAATGTCATTAAACTTTAGATCTCCACAAACTGATTTATAATGCCTTTCGTCATGAAATCATTTTAGAGCTAATTTGGATGAGTGCTCAACACCCATAGTCTGTTGTGTCGTCTACAGATGTTGGTTCAATATTTCCTAATGATGTCATCTCTTTATTGTTTGCAACAGTCAAATCTGTCAAATCTGCCCCCCCACTCCCCACACCCCTCTCAACAACATAATGCACGTCAGAGTAAACCCAGGAAGAGGAGGAGATGGAGAGGCTGAGGGGGCGCGATGGTTCTGGCGGAGGAGGTTTGTTTGCAATAGCTGAACACCCGGGGAAAAATAACAGGATGCACGTCAATGGTTAAAACTACAACTGAAACTACTGAGCATCAAAGGTATTCATTAACAGCCTGTTGTGCATGTTTTGGAATAAAGTGCGGCACTAGGGCTGAGATGTTAGCTGAGATGAACTGCAAAAAAGGGCTCGGGGTCGTCCTACGTGGAGTTTGCATGTTCTTCCGGTGTCTTTGCAGGGTTCCTCGTCTCTTTTCCCTACTACTAAAAACATCGACAATAGGGTCCCCTCTCCAGCCAGGATGAATGAGATTGTGAAGTTCGAGTGCCGGACAACGGATGACTGGAGCTGGGTAGCGTAAAAACAATTTTTTTATACCGATACCTGAACGATACTTTTTTCCGATACCTATACTAAAATATTTGTCGTCTAGAATCAGAAAACAGAGCAATAATGTGTGATAGTGTTATTATTAGTAGAAAATGTTAGCAGAGAAAAATTAGGAAAATAGTGGGGAAAACACTACAAAAACAACCAAAACAGCCAAGTCACTTCCTTTAATGCTGTCACTGGACCAACGGCATCAAAAATTTGATCTAAAAGAAATATTTCTTTTTTCTTTTGAGACTTTCATTTTTTCTATACCAGTCGTACCAAAACTTTTTTCCCTATACCATACTGGTATCCATAGGCCGGGTACTGTTAAACGATGACACAGGAAAATCAAGGCCCCACCCGGCGATCGAACCCGGGACCTTCTCGCTGCGAGGCTAACCACTTCCGCACGTGTAGATATTACTCATGCTCAATTTGATTTGTGTGTGTGTGTGTGTGCTGGTTAATTCACTTTATAAACCGAATGCAAAATTACGCTAACATGTTTTGAGGAATAAATCTCTTCCATTTCATTTCGCCTCAGAACACTGCACTCTCCATATGTGCTACGTGTATTCCCTTGTAAAAAGACAGCCGTGCGGCGCTCACATAAATGAGCAGAAATGTACCCTACCCTGTCCTACTCTGCTCTCTCTCCCACATGCGCGCGCACGCACACACGCACACGCTCATGCACGCTCAACAACGCGCACACTCGTAACGCGCATGGGGACACGGGCGCGCGAGCGTACAGACAGTCAGCTGTGCCCTTCCCAGAGCAAGAAACAACGCACAAACACCGCGCGCGCGCACACTCTTGCACACACGAACCCGGCTCTGGCCTCAGCCGCACACTCTTAAAGGGACAGTGCGCTCGCTCAACACGGATACCGACGAGCACATGTGGGGATTGGGAACTGGCGCAAACCGGTAAACTATACTATCCACACGGAAGACTTGAGGCCTACGTGTGAAGTAATAGGCCCACGTTGTATCAAATAATCCCATTTGTATATGTTAAGATGACACAAGGCAATAGTGTACCACATGCTGCTGGGCATTTTGGGTCGAGGATTGGTGACTTGTGTAAAAATCAGCCAGATTTCCCCCTTATCTACAAATGAAGGACCAAGCCGCCCCATTATGGCCCAAATTTAAGCACTGCATTACACACAAGATCGTGTCTTGACTATACAAGGGGGTCTGGAGGTCGTTTCCCAGGCAAAAAAATGTAAAAAAAATTGACAATAATGAATAGAACAGAATGATGGGGTTTCTTGAACAGATGGTAAGGCCCCTCAAAATCATCTTGGGGCCACATTTGGTCCTCGCGACTTACGTTGCCTACCTCTACGCTACAGCAAATACTTTCATGTAAACTAATAACCCCAGTATTTTACTTAAACATTCATTGATTTATTATTATTATGACATATGCAACAATTGCTGCATTCATAGTCATTAGGCCTCCGGTTTTATATGGTTAAAAAAGTATCTTCAAATATTTTGACTGGATGTACAGTAAATTGGCGCATCATGAGGGATAGTTCAGGATTTTGACATTGGGCCTCATAGTTATCCAGAGTGGTGTTGATGTCTGGAGATATTTTTTTCTTAAATTCATACAGTTCTTATATTTGAAGAGTCTAGTGGCGCAAGGCTAGGGCAAGGCTAAAATATTCTATGGTATCAGTTAGCCTGCATTAAAAACAGTCTGACCCACTCCACAGTGCACCTGAGGCAAAACAAATATAACGGCAGACTACCCATATAAATGTCTGTGTCGATATAATAATTTTAACCATTTTGCATTTAAAATAACTTATATTTGAGCAGCATCAGCTTCGTGGCTGTAAGCTAATGCAGCGGCGGAGTGATCTGCGAGAAAATAGTCCCTCAAAATGCGGTAATTCATGTGATACAAGGTCAGTTATATTTCAAAAATTATTCTATTAACACAGACATTTATATGGTTAGTCCGGCGTTATACGTGTTTTACCTCAGGTGCACTGTGGAGTAGGCCAGACTGTTTTTAATGCAGGCTAACTGATACCATAGAAATGCTTTAGCCTTGCTCTAGCCTAGCGCCACTAGACTCTTCAAATATAAGAACTGCATGAATTTAAGAAAAAAATATCTCCAGACATCAACAACACTCTAGATAACTAGGAAATGAGGCCCAATGTCAAAAATCCTGAAATATCCCTTTAATTAGAGATGGGAATTGATTTGTTATTATTGATATCGATGCCATTGATAATTTCTCTTATTTATTCCAATTTTAAAAAAAAGGCTATAAATTATATGAATAAATAAGGTGTGTGTGTGTGCTTCTTGTAGCTATTACTTAAACAGGGCTAATGAATTGGCCTATTTTTACATAAACATAATGATTTTCCTCACCTATCTCTCCTTTCAGACAGACTCGTTACGACATGCAGCGTGAAAGTGGCGCGTGGAACTGCGCTGGCGCCGGCCTGCAGGTTTATATTATAAAGAGGCAAAGCTGCAGGTGTGGCACTGCGCCGGCTCCGCCCTTTAAGCGGCATTGATAAGAGGCATCGTTAATGAAGGAGACGTACGGTTCCGATTTTATTTATGTATTTATTTATTTGGTAGGGACGGTGCAAGTTAATGAACAAGCCACACCGGATTGTAGCCTTTGGCTAATTTCCATCCGTCGTCCCCCATGCGCACTCACATTCATCCTGCCCTATTGTACATGTTTTTAGTGGTAGGGGAAACCGGAGTACCAGGAGGAAACCTACGCAGACACGGGGAGAACATGCAAACTCCACACAGAAAGGCCCCGTCCAGGTGGGAATCGAACCCGGCCCTTCTAGCTGTGAAGCACAAGCGCTAACCGCTGTACTACCGTGCCGCCGATGGATTGCTCAAATAGTAGAACCGGTTTTACAAGTAGAACCGGTTCTACTATTTCTACTCTTCTATTCTACTGTTCTCGATTCCCATCCCTAATTTTAGTCCAGAGCCTATAGCATGTTGTTAGGCCTATAACAAATGACTTCGATGAAAGGCATAGGGCTATTCTAATGATTTTTTTCCCAAGTACTACACATTAGTCAAGGTGGATGTAATTGAATATGAAATAAAATCATTAATATGAATAATAATCACTGGCCTGGCTGACCCAAAGCACTCGGGGTCACAGGGAGTGTCTGTCTGAGCCCTTGTTCTATTATAGTTTTGGAAGTAAAGCAGTATTCACGGTAATCATTTAAAACATGTAAATAGCTGAGACGGTCACAGCACAGAAACATGCGTGTAATGGACGGCCGAAAGTTGAAGGCCTACAGAAGAACTTGAACTTGAGCGAAGTTGACTCAAAGTGAGGCGCTGTCGCTTTAAGAAGCCCCCACCGCTGCACACCGGAGGGAAGCAGACTGACTCCTGGAACAGCGATTGAAAAAAAAAAAAGCTCCACCAGTGGACGGTTTCAAGTCCCCCGGCTGAAGCTCCTGATTTGTGGGCAATGTTGGGGATGTAGAAAAAAGCGGAGCGGAGGGGAGCGAGAGCGCGGAGAGACAGGACAACACAACTGGAGCTATGGAGACACTGGCTTTCCCTCGGAGCTTTCTTTGACAGGTGGAGACTGGGCTTAAATAAAGTGTCACTACAGACTCCAAGATGTACGGCAAGGGCAAAGGAGCCGTGGTCCCCTCCGACAGCCAAGCACGAGAAAAGTAAGTACACAGTACACTGTCACAGGCGGTCCTGGAGAGGCGCATCTGTGACTGGGCTCACGCCGCTAACTGTGGTGTGGGAGCCGGGCTGACTGCCGGAAGCGCCTGTCCATCAGGACAGCAGAGTGAACCCAGGGGTCAGAAGTGGTGCGATCGGTAGTGGCAGACTTTATCAGCGGGGTCCTGCATCCTCAAACTTAGGCATGAGTGCTAAGTTAGCCGGGAGCTAGCTCCACGGTACTCTGCTCTATCCCGGCAGAGGTAAAGTCAGTAAAGTTGCAGCTCTTGTTTTGCGGGGTTTGCAGGCACATATGTGTGCAGGACAGGGCTGAAATCCACGCTCACAGTGATATGTGTGCAGAAACAGGGAAAAGGGAGCACAAGAGCCTCAGACCGGGGAACAATGCGCGTGGAGCGCGCTGGGCATTGTGGCTGCTGGCTTTGTGTCGCTCGGACACAATAATAGGATACAGCTGTTTGGAGCTTTGTGACTGAAATGTTAATGAACATATTCTCTGGGTCTGCTCCATCATGTGCCGATACCTGCTCAGGCACTGTGCCCGTGAGCTGTGGACTTGTGCCCGGCAGACGCGGCTTCCTCCTCCGCTCCGTAACTTCAGGGGCCCGGCCGCTCCTCAGGAGTCCGCTCAACACCACTGCTCAGAGCGCTCCACAAAAACTATGTGAAGGTCGTCTCCGTGCACACAATCCCATGACTTCTGGCTCCTGAGCTGCTTAGTTCTTTCCATCTGAGTTAGCGTTAGCTCCGAGCCGAGCAGCCATCCCTTTGTCTGCTGTGCCTGCAGAGGAAGCCTGTTGTTCGCTCTGGAGACTCGCTGTAGTTCAGAGTGCTCCGCTGATGGACCTCCATCAGCTTCACTCTGCACTCGGCCACATTACTGCTAACTAAGCCCGTTCACTGCAGCTCCAGCCCTCGCTTTAATGGTGTTGGGCTAGAGTGTGTAAAAGGTTTATTGGAGTTGTTGTTCGCGCACAGTTCACTCACCCCGGGGTAAACAGGAGGTGAGGGGTTGCGCACAGGTGAATGGTGTTTGCCTGTATATGTGCTGAATGGCACTGATTGGAGCGGGCAGCGGACTGTACGGGGGACCTACAGGGACACACTTCAGCAGGTGTGCTCCAGCTCTCCCCCAGCTCACCGGGCTGCTGCCTTCCTCCAATCCCTCACTTCTGCTGTGTTGAATTATTGAGACGACCCAGGCTGTGGCTCTCAGCTCTAGCCCGGAGAGGGATGGAGGGAGAGCAGAGTGTGTGGAGGGCCCTCTCATCTATCTTTAACATGGGATTTATCTGTCCCGGGCCATGGTACTATTCTACACCAGTAATGCCTCTTTGACTATATGCAAACGATTACAAGTCTGAAGATGGGACTTCAGCAGAGACATTTAAATGCTTCTTCCATCCATGCTTCTTAAAAGTACTTTCCAAATGTTATCTCACAACTATCTCACAAGTTTTGTGTAAAGATTGAAAGTTTGAATTAGGTGTGTTTAGGAACAGTGATTGTTATAGGTGTTTTTACTTCATGTAACTTTGTTTCTGAGTAGATAATTATTGTTCAGGCCAAAATTAGGTGAGAAGTCACAATCTTTGGCAAAATCACCGAGTTCTTCCATCTGACTTAAAGGGACACTTTTTTTTTTGTCAACACCGGCTAAAACTAAAAACACACGGGAACTTAAAAATGTGTAATAGGTTTATTTATGATTTTCCTGATTGTACATTTTTAAATCCTGTTTTGATCCAGACAAGGCTAATAATGAACAATACTTTGATAATGCATTTAAGGTGCATATTACACATTAGACACAATCTTTTGCTAAAACATAGTTAACACAATTATACATATGATTTTTACCCAGTTTTCTTTAATTCAACATTTTTTGGGATGTTTATAATATTACTTCCATTGAATGCTGACAGGAAATGACATATGTCGAGGTAAACATTTGTAACTTGCTGTGCCAACTATGTTATACCAATGAGAAATGAGTGAGTCAGAACTTTCCCGCTACAGTATACAGACGGTATCTCTGGAGTCGCCCATATTAATGGTCCTGTTTGAAGCTACAAGAGGGAGAAAACAAAAGGAGAAAAACAACTCCAACAAACGCTGAATTATGGATATATTTTCTACTAAATAAAGAGACAGAGACATGTTGAGGAGCAAAGGGGTTCAACAGCCCATAAATAGCCTACAGTACATAAATAACCGAGAAAGCTCACCATAATGCTAACGTTAGCTTCATGCTACATGCTAATGCTTGCTTCAAGTGCTGCTTTTTCACTTCTAATGGATCGTTTGTTGCGTCAAAACATCCATATGGACCCGAATGTGTCTTGACTTTATTTGTGTGTGATAGATATGTTCATAGTCCGCCAGAAAACGGCTAAAATTAGTCAAATATTGCGGTTCCCATAACACGCTTCCTTCCCCGTCGGCTAGGCTATATGTCCCCCCTTGTATGACGCGTTTCCATTTGTATCTGTATCACAAGCAAAAATTCAAGTAAAACGAGTAAACGCAACCTTTCTTCCCCACTTTGTTCATGTAATTGCTGCTTCACACCAGTAAAGCTATGATTAACGCTTACCTCAGATATTATCCATCAAACTAAAGGCACACTGCGTGATGTTTTGGATTATTCTGTTGCTCGCTAAAGACCAGCCAGACCAGCAATTTTTTTGCGGTGGCTAATCAAAGAATGGATTTGGATGAGGACCGAACCTATTTAAATCACATATTTGGCTGCCTCTAGTCAACATCTCCAGTGTAGACACAATTTAGTCCACTTTATGTCCACTTTAGACCTTTTTCTAAACACAGCTTAGTCCTGATTTGATCTCATTCCAAGCCTGGTGATACTTGGAAAGCCATGGATTCGTGCAGCAGTATTTTTGATTAACTGGCGACAGTTGTAGTTATTGATGTGTACAGTATTTCTACGGCGTGTGTGGTTCACTGAGTCCTTCCATGCAACCTTTTTTTATTTTCGCGCTGCGAGATTAATGGCGAAGGAAGCAAACGTAAGGTAAAGTTCTCGAGTTGCGTATTAGTAAATCTGCTAATCGTGTAGCTTGGGACCTCTTCTTCTTCTTCTTTGTTACGCAGGTCACCTCTCAAACTCTTCTGAATGCGTTCCAAAAAATGTGCAGCGGGAATGGAATCTTGATTGCGATTTCCCGGGTATACACGACCCCTGCCCCGCATAGTACCCGCCCCACCCCTAGCAGCCCATACTCCCTCTCGCTCTCCCTTCTCCCTCATCTGGGGCCGTCCCGTGCAGCTCCGGCGGGCCCCCTCTTTGACTTCCCCCTGGTTGCTTCTCGCTCCTTCCCTTCTCCCTGGCTTTAATAATGCAGTGGTCCAGGTGCACGCATGCTCCTGCCCCCTTTACAAGCGGCACAAAAAAAAACACGCACACCGCACATAAAAATTTCATAGAGGCCCTCTCAGGGGTGCGGGGAAGGGGGGGGCGACGCTGTGATCCGCCAATCCCCCCCAAGACTCCTGAACAGAACCGAGGCCTTAACTAAGTCCGACTCTTTTGCACTAAGGGAAGCCGGTATCAGAGAACACACGGTTGGTTTTAGCTGAGGAAAACGACATCGCGCTTCAAGAACACTTTGAGAAACTTTACTAGTTTTGTGGCATTTCGAACAGGAAAGACTTACGACTTGACGGTAGCGTGTGTGAAAAGTTGAGTGGATAAACTTCGGTGCAATGAAACGAAGATCATGGATCAAATGAGGGGATAAACGTTTGTAGGATTGAGGGAGAGGTTATTGAGAGGTTGAGGAGGGTTGTGGTTCTGCTGATGTGGTAGGGCTGGGCGATATGGACCAAAAGTCATCCCGATTTATATTTTGGTTGAATATCGATATACGATATATATCCCGATATTTTTTCCACAAAGTGAGACCTGGGAAATGAAATGTTAAGTTAAAGTCAAAGCCAAATATGAGTAGTTTTATTGAAAACTCACTATAAATGTAAACATAAACACTGTATAACGAAGCTCCGTAAGGTGCACATAAAAAAATCTTATCTTATAAAGCCTCCCAACAGTGGAACACAGTGCCTGAATCAATTCGCGAGTCTTCCTCATTCAATTAATTTAAAAAGAATGCCAAAAAGTGGCTCGTGGAGACACAGACTTGTGAGCACAAGTTATATTGATAATGTATACTTGGCTCATTTTATGTACTATGTATGTATGTAACTACATTGTGTTTTGTAAATTCCTGTGTGATTTTAATTGTCTTTCTTAGGCTGGCTTTGACATCTGCCAAAGGGACTACCGATGAAAATTAGCTTTCTCTGCTAACTCGGGCATATTTACCTTGTAAAATGTTGATTAATGTGCACTGGCCCTTTTCAAATAAAAAAATAAATAATAATTAGATAAAAATAGCCTATAAAATAAAATAGGGCAGCATTTATATATAAAGAGATAACAAAATAAAGTGCTAAGTTTGAGAATAAGATAAACTTTTTTCAAAAATCAGCTTGAGGTTACATGTTTCTTTTTTAATGGCTTATCTGAATTTGAATCCAATCAATCAATCAAAACTATTTATAAAGCGCTTTTCATACAAGGTTGTAACGCAAAGTGCTTCACAGATTAAAAACAGACAATAATACCCCGATATACACGATATGGCCTAATTCCATATCTCATTTAAAAATATATCGCTATATCTTAAATATCGATATATCGCCCAGCCCTATGATGTGGTAGACATGAGGCAGGTGTGGCTTTGTTGAAACGGTGGAATGATGGAGGAGAAAGAAAGTGGATTTCTATGGATGGCTTCAGGGCTGACTGGTCCAGAGGCAAATAAAGTAGGCTGTGATTGGTTGGTAATGGTGACAGGAAGAAGTTTTCACTTGTGTATGTTTCAGCTTCGATTCAGCTTCGACAACTTTTACCACCGTTTGGAGTTCAAGAGAAGGTTAGTTTGTTGGACAGTAAGCAATTGATAAAAGATGTTAGAGAATGTTTGGCAAAAGAACAGACTTTGCCCCCGAACTAGAGTTAACCTGTTTACTAGACTATGATCAGTTTCTATTGAAAACACAAAACGTTTTCTCAGCTTAATTCAGGTTGTAAACATTTTGCAGAGTATTAGATTAACAACAACCTGAGCTGCAAGCCTCTGTGTTTTTTTTAATTTGATTGATGTAAACAGTTTCTTGGACAAGTGTGGTGACAAGTATTTGACAGTGGGAAGAGTGGGAAGGACATAGTGTAATAACAAACAATTCAGGCACTTCACTGATCCAAAAACGGAGAATTAGTTTTGACCAATAGGTTGTGTTCACAATATTCTAAACGGCATATAATAAAACTGTGTTGGTGCAGCTAAGAACTATTGTGATAACTACGGTAACTGTCAAAATGCTGACTTTTCAACTCGGCTTATGGTGAATATCTCTGTGAAACAAAAACTGTCACAGAGTTCATCGTGTCCTCTATCTGCACATATGAATTCAGGTCAAATTACTGTCGCATGAAGCCGTCCAAAAGTAGCGACAGTGTTCAAAGTTACGTGCTTGATGTCGGTCAGATGGAAGGACTTTTAGCCATAGGATGAATGTGGCAGGTTTGTCAATCCAGTTACTTCCCGGTAGTGATCAGGGAAAACCTTTTGTTGATTTTCTGTTTGGAGATTTCTTTCCAAAACGGTGTTCTAATGTCCACACCAGTCCGTAACAGTCCCCCTCTCTTGTCATGGTTGTGTGTGTGTGTGTGTGTGGCCTGCACTCTACACCAGCGGTCAGCGAGAGCTTCCTGACCTACAAATCGCCAGAAGCCTCAGAAAGTGGTCGGATTCCCTCAAGCGTTCGCATGCGTCTTTTAGCACCGTTTTTTTGTTTCTATTCGGTCAGCCTCACTACTCGGGACAGGCAGCTTCAGGTAACGCTCCCTTCACTCACCGGGGCCAGTCGCCTTGTTCTCGAAAAACGGAAGGCCCGCAGACAGTGTTTGGAGCGGAGATCTCTAACGCGGTAGGTTTCAGTTTTGACAAATGAAAGAGATCATCGTAATTGGCGGCTCATTGGTTTTCCTGAAAGTGCGTCGGCAAAGCCAGGGATGCGCATCGTTTCACGGCTTAGTGGAGGCGATGACGTCAAGCCTGACCCGCGCAGATCACCAGATGAAGATGGGGGGGGGGTGGACCTGGTCAGAGAGTTGAGCCATGTGTGAAATGTACAGATGATGCACTTGTGAGGAGAAACGCAGCAGTAATGGTGAAAGTGCAAAGTTGTATTCCATCCTGCTGCTGACCACTTTAAACTTCAATACTGATAAAATGTAGTATCGCAACTTAAAGCCACACTAATAAATAGAATAAAACAAAAGTAACAAAAGTTCCACAGTATGCCTTTAAAGTGTATATAACAGGTTTTAATGCTTTTGAAAATCTGACTTATTTAGGTGGATAGCATCTGTTGTCAGTCATAATTATCATTTTTATTTCAGTGAAGCAGCCAATTGATGAAGAAATGTTGGGCAGAAAAGTTATTATTAAGCTAATGATGTAGAGGTAAAGTTCCATAGCAGTTTGGCTCACTCATTTCCCATTGACATAACATGGTCGTTAGTTTAAAATAGTTTGTCTCTATCTAGGTCACTCCCTGTCAGTGTCCAATAAGGAAGTGAAACTATACACATCACAAAAATGGTCAAACTAAAGAAAACTGGGTAAAACATTTAGCTAAATCTTAAATATAATTGTGTTTAACTATATTTGAGCAAAAAATGTGTCTGATGCACTTTAAGCACAGTGGAACAGAAGTTCATGCGGATGCTGTTGGCTGTTGATTGCAGATTGCCTTATGATGTATGATTTATGTTTTTATTTGCTGCATTGAGTGTGAGCAGATATTTTCTAATATAGCCAAACACCGGCATTAATCTTTAAAAAAATAAATAAAATAATCATAATTACCAAGCGCTCCTTGCCTGACCCTGAATGTGTGTAAACGGCTACAGCCTGTTGGCCTTTTGAGATATGGGTCTCAGAGAAAAGCTTTAGGACTGGTTCGCCAGTAGCTTACAGTCCCATGCGAGTGTCACCGAGTGCGAAGTCTGTGTCGGTGCGATCAGCTTGACCTGGACCATTGACTGCTGATGAGGTCTGCGATGACCTGTCAGACTGTATAGTGCTCTAGAAATGGAGCGGCCAGTGCATCGATGATGCCTGATGCATGTACGCATGTGGTTTGACATGTGCGGTGACGTCATAGCAAATCTGGGTTCGTATTTAAAGCTCAGTATTGACACGTTTTAGAAAAACAAGATTCAGGTCACAGTGCACACTTTACAGACATTCATGAATTAAGGTTTGTGAGATAAGACTGAAATATGGACCGCTAAACGAATGCGAGAATCACGGGCGGTTCAGCACGTGTTTGTCGAGGTGTAAACTAAATAATATTTAACAAAACATTCTGTGTGAATAATTGCTGTCTATTTTTATTTGTCATTCGAAATGCATGTGATTTGAATTTGCTAGGATTGTGAGTCACCTGGTTTTGGAGCGATTGTTTTGTCTTCTAATGACTTCTAATATGCGGTTATTCTCACTGCGTACTAGGGGTGGGAACCTCTGGGTAGCTCACAATACTGCGGTAGGTAGGTAGGTATCAAAACAGACAAAACCGCTTGAACGAGTGGGAAATGAATAAAATTCTCACAGAGGAGTTATCAAGTTGGCTCTGAAGGGTAGCCTAGGGGTGGGCTTTATTGACACATATTAATATCTTTAATATTTTTCTCGATAATGACGACTGAGCGATTGTTTTGTCTTCTAATGACTTCTAATATGCGGTTATTCTCACTGCGTACTGGGGTGGGAACCTCTGGGTAGCTCACGGGTAGCTCACAATACTGCGATAATCGATATATTGCACAAAAATAATCTACGATACATCACGATTTAAAAAAAAACATGCTACTTTTAACCTTTATTTTAACATACTACATATTATTCATCATTTACATTACTTTTCATGTGCTTTGTACCACGTTTAGAAATGATCCCTGACTTACTCACTGAAAATGTGTCTATAGATCTGTCAGCGACTTTATTTACAACTAAATAAACAAAAAAACAACACAGTCCTATTTTAAAAATTAATAAATAAAGCCCAAATGAATCTTCTTAATAATTATAAAAAACTTAAAGTAATTTATTTGTGTGACAGTGTTTGGTCCAAGTGTTTAAAACCCCCTGCTGTCCTGAGTGAATTCTTGATCATTATTTGCCTCTATTGGAGCACTGCTGCCTCATTAATATGCATGGATTGCTCATTAATATGCATGGCGTCATCAAAAGTATCAGTATCGTATTGTCCCGCAAAATATCGCGATATATTGTCACACTCCTACTGCGTACAGGTTAAGTGCCCCCTTCAAAAGTCTGTCCAGCCACCAGGCGGTCTTCCCATCCAGTAATAGTGTCAAATATTTGCGCAGACCTTAAGTCGGTAGAGGTCCAGCACCAATGGATACATTTAGCCCTCCGACCTCACTGACTAATCTGCGCAGGGTTTCCATATGGCAGTGTTAATTATGAACAAACGGCCTGTCATAAGGTCAGAGTCCAGTGGCCACTTACTGTATGATATATTGTCCTCTGATGCTTGACATATTATTTTATATTTGATGGAAAAACAACAACCTTGCATTTCTCCAAAGCTGGTGTCTGTGAAGTATTTATCTTAACGATTAAGTCGCACTGTATAAGAAGCTGATACTGTCCGTAGCATGTTGCATTGATCAACATCGAGTTCCGCGGGGCTTCAGATAGTGCGGCAGACTGTCCTGGCCTGTCCGGATCATGGCCTCTCTTATATCCACACGCCACTCCATTGATGTGTCGTTAATAGCCTTTTAAACGTGACTAAATGAAGGAGTTGATACGGGGTTCATATACTGTACTGCAGCCATCCTCGCAACGGCTAATAAATGGCCCGATGTGCTGCTAATTGCTATTTATAGTGCTTTTTCAGTGCTTAAAGAGGGGGTATTATGCTTTTTTCAATCACATAGCACCAGTCTATAGCATACTACAATGATGACGTAACCTTCTGTTGGTCTGTATATGCAGTAAATTAAAATAACTGCCTTGACTAAAATTGCTCTCTCAAAATGGCTGTACTGAACGTCTTGAAATAGGCCTCTGTCTCTTTAAGAAGCTTTCCGACACGCCCCCTTCAGCACACTGCTGTGGCATCTAAACAACAACACTGTGCGGGGAGGGGGCTCTGCTGAGCTGAGGAGCAGTGGTTGGTGGCTTGGCTGGTGACAAAAGGTCCAGAGGCGTCTCCAGGAGGTGGGGGCGTTCCTAGGAGGACTGAGGCATAGCTACACCTAAAATGGCTGCCGTCTAAGTTTTTACTGATTACTCAAAAATATGTGAATGAGCCAAGGCAACACTCCAGGCATGTGTTTAATGAGGGAATGACATAATAACATGATATAAAGCTTGAAAAAGTCGATTTTACATAATACCCCCCCTTTAAAAATACTAGTAACACTAAGCTATAAGCAAAACAAAACACGGCTCTAGGTATGCTTTTCACGGTAGAGGGAACGTTTTGTGGTAATAGGTTTCAGAAAGTTGGTTTAGCAGATCTGGAGCCGATTATTAGAAAGTGAGACACACACTTTGGGGTTTGCCAGAAAATTCCCAGCACCTGTCCCCAATCAAGTTTTTAGTCTGAATTCTGGAATTTCTGAGCTTTTCATTGAAGAAATGCACGTCCACAATACCTATGTCCTGATGCAGCGGTTTTATAGTTTTTGGGGGGACAGTGGCGTTGTGTCCTTGAGGAAGACACTTTGCAAATGTGGGGGTTGGGGAGGCCATTTCCGCAGGATGGCAAACGGGTCCGTGACTGAACAAAAATGCAACGTAAAGCACTTGAGTATCTAGGAATCAGCTTTATGGAGTCAAATGTTTGTTCCGCGTTCCGCAGTCGCTAATGCTAACCCTCCGACCTCTTTCTGTTGTGTCTTCAGGCTGGCGTTGTACGTATACGAGTACCTGCTACATGTTGGAGCCCAGAAGTCCGCACAGACCTTCCTATCTGAGGTAAGACCAATGCCGTATTTCATATTCTCTATATGCAGAGCTGTTGTTTTCAGTCTACCATTGCAAAATGAAATTCATACTGCGGATGCACGGCAAAGAAAGCCCAATAAGTAAATCCAACTTGCATGTTATCGACTGCAACAATCGCTATAAACTTCCCACACTAAAGAACAGAAACAAGCTAACTTGTGTTAAATTCAGTATTCATGTATAAAAGTTCATTCAAAGAGTGCCAAGGATGGATTTGCAGTAACAAAGGGCGTATATCATGCAAAATCAACTTTTGGGGATTTTTTTTTGCTATATTCAGGCCGTTTCCGTCACAAAACGCAAGCTCACACTCCGATTTCCAAAACTCCCTTCCCCGCACTTATTTGCACATATTCTGGTAGGTAACTATTTTGAAAGTATATGGGATTTTTTTTGCACTGCTGCCGTGGTCACAAGTGCACCCTCTGCCAGCATGTTGCGTAACAGCATTTTATAACATCTTTAAACCTAGGGGTATTTTCAAGATTTTATTCTAAGCTATATTATAAAATATACCAAGGCTAAGGTGTTTAATGTAGGTGAAACGCCTAAATAAAGCATTAAAACAATACCCTATCTGGGCCCCTAGGGGTGGGCTTTATTGACATATATTAATATCTTTAATATTTTTCTCGATAATGACGACGGAGTGTTTGCAATTTTTTTTGCAAACCATCAGAAAAGGCAGAAATGTGCTGGTAAACGTTTACATTTCGATTGCTTTATCGCTCAAAACGATATTTGTCTTGAACACAGTGGCTAAAGCTTTTGAGAGACTACACACCAGTACAGTATAATTTTTGTGTGTGTGTTTATTCTTGAAATTGGAGATATTCTCAATATGGTAAATTTCTTAAAATTTCTTAAAATCTTCCAGGGAGTGATTTTGATATGATCTTGTAAACGATATGTTGCCCTGGTTTTGAAGTATCACAATCAACTTTTAACACTTTCCAAAGGAAAAATACAGCCGTGTTTATTGACTAGTGTTTATTGATTGAAGACATTGTCGTAAAAAGTGATTAATAAATAGTCTCTTGCTATTTTCTTTACATGGAGCAACATTGACTTAACCCAAAACTGTGAGCTTCCTTCACCTCTGTTGCTGCGGGACATGCAGCTCGAGTCTAAACACGGCTAACATGATTACAGAGTGCACGCTGTTACATCAATCTTTCATGGAAATCCGATAAAGCTCCGCTAGATCATGCTCTGCGTCCGCTGTGTCCAGGTGCGAACAACAACCGATGCCGTCATTGCCTTTCTTTGCACTGACCACACACCAAGCTGCAAGCATGCTGTTTACCTTTACGCACGGCAAGATGGAGAAGTTGCGGTTCTGTATTTTAGATGTATTGTATTTATAGAACTTGCAGTAAATACAAACATGTTGCATTAAGGCAATATGTTAAAGTGGCAATATAATGCACAATTGTGGAGTATAAAAAGGCTTTTGGGCCTCCAGCATTCACATTTCACGGTTTATAACTTGAATTAATGTGCGTGCATAATAGAAAAGACACTTGATGAGTCAATACTGCCGTTTTATTATTGTTCGGAGCGCCCTCCATAGTCAGTAGGGTGAATTACACCATTATTAAATAAGATGCACACCACTCTTTGGCTAATGACATGCTAACACATCAATGACATTGTGATAAACTTGAAGTGAGGAGCAGCTCAGAAATGGACTTCTGGACACTTCTATTCTATTACAACAAAATCTTAGAAATACTGATCGGACCGCTGCAGCAGTAGACGAAGACGAAACTGAATTACTCAAAAACTAGGTGAATGACTCCACATCCACCAGTTGCTGATGAGGGAACAGCATTTTAACATGGTTTACAGCTCAAAAAAGTAGATTTTCTGAAGTTTTAAGTTTTTTCAGATGTTTATCATTTGACTTCTTCAAATATCTACATTGCAAGAAGCTTTTTACACTTTGAAATATGCGCAAAAGTGCCGTTTACTCACAATTTTCGTTATTCAGTTTAACTTTATTCTTGTTTTCACCCTAATTTAATATTTTTTGTCAAATATCGCAATAATTGTATCACAATATTTAAGACTGTTCTCTAATATCGCAGGTTTTCTGTTGCCCTAACGCGTTTCCTTTGCTCGTCCTGTTTTGCAGATTCGATGGGAGAAGAACATCACGTTAGGAGAGCCGCCCGGATTCCTCCATTCATGGTGGTGGTGAGTGTCTCCTTCATCTAAACATTTATTCCACTTTTCTCTCAGAGCACTGAAGGAACAGGGGCACAACTTTATAAGCAAGACTATACATGGAGCTCGGTTAAAACTTCTAACTGGATCTCTGTCAGTGGTAGGATAATGAAGTAGTTAAAAATGGACTTGGATGATATGGAAAAAAAGGGCTTGTATTGGTAAAAGGTACTACTTTGGTACAGACGAAAAAGTTAAGGAACAAAGTTTGGAACCAATATTTTTCTTTCGATACCAAGTTTTGATGCCTGGTGGGTTCAGAGACGGCAGTAAAGAAACGTGCCATCTAAAAACAAATGATAAAAACACTACTGGTTTTGCACCATTGAAATACTGATACACAAAACAATGTAAAGGTACCCATGCAGCAGCCCTATTAAAAAATATGTAAAAGTAGAATCATAAATCAAAGTTATCATGAAAAGTTGTGAATTTTCCCCCAGGCGTAAACGGCAAGATACACTAACTCCAGGACTTACTCATTATGGACGGAGTCACAAAAATATACATTCTCAAGTATTTTTATGTCCAAGTAATACTGCATTACTCAAGCAGAAGTAAAAAGTACATTACAACTACTGTTAGAAGTACAAAACTTTTACCATAGTACGCAGGGTTTCTGTGAGGCATTAAAAAGTATTAAAAGTCATTGAATTAATTTGCCAGAATTAAGGCCTTAAAAGTCAGAAAATAAAAATGTTCATTCGGGATAGAACCCTCTCAAGGACATTGCTCAATAATCTTGACTGCTTACAGTCATCAAAAACACAAAAACTATGGTCTAAAACAAACCCAGCTGCAGTTTTGAAATTTTACACAATCTTTTGCTCAAAAATTCCCCTTTGTGAGCGATCTGGTTTTACATATCAAAACTTCCCCTCATTCTTCTGTTTCTATTTAGGCATTAAAATGAGTAATTATAAAGGATCCAATTTGACTTGCTGTCACCTGTAGAAACCCCGGTACTGAACTGGGTAAATAAATCTTTGGGATAGTGTTGTCAAAACTGTTAAGTATTCTGGGAAAAGGGGTAGGCCTACATTATAATAAACCAATTGTAAATGGACTCAACTTATTTAGCGCTTTTCTACCTTTATCAGGCCCAAAGCGCTTTACAGTAAGGAACCAGTCACCCATTCACTCTCTCATTCATACTCCAGTGTACGCAGACACTGGAGGCAAGTCGGGTGAAGGGTCTTGCCCAAGGACACAACGACAGTGTGCATTTGCGGGAGCTGGGATTTGAACCCACGACTTTCCGAGACGACCCACTCTACCATCTGCGCCACCCAATGAATGATGATGACCGTTTTTACCTTTTAAATGTTGTATTATTTTCACTACGATATTAAATTAAACTAAACTAAAATGTAAAATACTGGAGTCATTGTTTAGCATTTGGAAACTACAGTTTGTTAGCTTACCCATGGAAGCTAACTTTTCTGTACCTTTTTTTAAATATTGATTTTAGCTAGCGTTGGCCTGGACGATGTTTTTTAGTTCCCACTAAAATGGGCAGATTTCTTTGGTGGTAAATCAATTCATAATATTTGATCCCGAACTCTGTAATTACTCACTGCATCTGTATTGTCGATCAAACTGACTTTTTTTGTGCAGTATTTAACTGTACTTGACAGTGAACCACACCAAATGCTGTTGTTATTATTATGGTCAGGGTTTAGCATTCAGCCGAGTGGATTCGATTAGTCATAGCGCACCACAAGAGATAACAAGGGCTACTTCCAGCAGCACTGTTTAGAGAAGCCAAAGGAACGCGCCAAGCTAGCAGCTAGCCTAGCAGAATATTAGCATGAAGTATGTGTCTGGCTTTGATTAAAATGCTTGGGGTTGAGGCTACGCTTGGCTAGTGTTGCACTTCGGCTAATGCTGCTTTCTTGTCCCGCTAAATGCTAATAACTGAATTCCCCCTATAAACAGTAATTATTTTTAAATGTCAGCAACAGACTGGCTTTTTAAAATGTAGTTGTTTAATGAAGAAGTAAAAATATGCCTTGTTGATTTTTAATAAGTAGCTGAGGAATTACCAGTGAAGTTTTTCCTTAATTGTTCACATGTGTTACTGAGTGCAGCTATATGTCCTGTGACTCCTGTCCCTATGTATGCATCCGTTTTTGTAAGATGCTCTCTTACTGGGTAAAAACATCAATGCGACTACAGCTTATAGTTTTAAAGTTGTCATGGCTTATTTTTATCTAAATTCTGTGTTATATGTTTTATGTTGCACGAGTGTACCGAGAAACAATCCTAGTTTGTGAATCCGTTCTCAAACAATGGCAATAAATAGAATTCTGATTCTGAGCAGAAAATGGGTTGCATTTAGCTGCATATTGTTGGCACAAACATAATGCATGGTCATACCGTACATTATACCTCATTTCAAAGCTCTTAACCTCCAGATATCCGTCGCTGAGCTTTAAAGGTAAAGTATGTAAGATTTTGTTTGTAAATATTTCATAAACATGGCCTATCCGTGTCCCCAGATAAGAGATGTTCTGATCAAATATTGGTTTCACTGATAATTGTAAAAACGGCAAACATATTTTGTTTTGATTCTTAGGCCTAGTATCCAATCAGAAAGTAACGAGTCGCCAGATTCTACGGCTAAATCCACTTTGGAACTTAAAGGCCTTATACCTGATTTTTTTTACATTTTTTATAGCAAACGGTGAAAGAGGAAGCCACAGATTAAAATGTTAGCTCATTCCTAACTTTCCTAATCTTTGTTTACAGCACATTTCTCAACTTGTAGGGTCACTTTTCAGAGTCACTTTCACAGAAATGCTAGAAAGCTAGCCTGCAAGTTCATGAAATTGTTCCATATGCTTTACAAAAAAACGGGCAGTGTTTTTTCCCCCCGCAAATGTCTGAGTTTACAATATACTCAATGAGGACAAGCAAATTTTGTTCCATTACTAGAAAAAAGTTTTTGACCCCACTCGTGGAAGAGTGTAGGTATTGGTAGGTTGTGCATCCAAGGGTTAACATAAAAAGTCTCTCCTTCTCCTACGACATCAGCCCCTTTGTTAGCATCTGTTTCACATTCAGTGACTGATTTCTGGAGGTTCTTAGCTTTCAGATGAGGAATGGCACATTTACATACTTACATGTCCTTATAAGCAGCTTAAGGCAACCAAGGTTAGTTGTATTGCCTTTTTTTTTTTTTACCCAGTAAGAACGCATCCGCGCTAGCTGCACTAATTAGCGACAGGTCCTGAGATTATGGAAGTGAGTCCTAATGTTTCAGAACGCTCCCATCTCTGGCTTAGTTCTGATGGTGACTGCGATTGGTCATTCGCTGGTGCACCACAGTCCCGGGGATGACCAAGCCCTGGCCCCGGTTGTGACCCTCCTGCGCTCTCCCCCTCCTCCAGCCCTGGCCCCCAAGACAATAGCCCCAGATGGTTCAGACCCTCACCCCCTCCTCGCTCGCTGCCTTGTCACCCTTTGTCCCCGGCGCGCCCCCACCCCGCACCCCCAGGTTAGCCCCTTTTGTTCGGCCGGCGCGGGTATTCTCGGCAGATTAACCCATTGCATTCCAGTTTCCATTGTGTTGTTACCTTTCCCTCACGCCCCCCACACCCCCTTCCCCCTCCAAAGTGTAATATCTGAACCTGGTGAGTCACCTCTGCGACATCACCATAGAGTTGAGGTGCTTTGCTGAGAAATGAGTGTAAAAGTCAGGCAAACGTGTGAGACAGTTGCCTTGACACTCTGAAAGACCAGTAATGCCTGGCTGCTTGTGTGAGCGATTGATGGTGAAGACGAGTAGCATAGAAGAGCAGCCATGTCTCTGGCTGTGTCTGAACACTTTTCCATTTATAGTGCACACATATATCGCGGTCATGCCATTTTGTAGTGGTGTCTCAATGTCCAGAGAGAAAAAAGTAGTCCACTCAACGTTTGACACGATGCATTCTGTAGTGTGCAGCCATGGTCACTAGACGGGTCAATAAGAGACCACAATGCATTGCGAGAGTTGGAGGAGAACGGCTGACAGCGACAGGTCTTTGAACTAAACACAACAGAGTGAGTGAAAAGAGCTGTTTTAATTACGTGTTTATTTTTAATGAATAAACTACTTGAATATAAATTGTTACAATGAAAAGTTGCTAACGTTAGCTGCTTACCTTTAGCTCGATCTGTTAAATGATCAATAGCTTTCTTTCTCAGGCAAAAAGGCAATAATCCAAGCCGTTTTCGTCATTCATGTAAAATCCATGTGAAATTAAACGGATCCGACTAATATTTATCCATAAATATTCCACTGTCTTGAATTTGTTTTTTATCACAGTAATACATTATTCCCAGAGTTTAGCGAACTTTATAGTAGCTGTAGTCACTCATTCTGCTGGCGTTTCGGACATCGGGCTCACTCCTTTCTGCATGCCACTGAGCGCATGACGACAGGCCGCGAGGAGAAAGTAGTGGGCAAGATGTCTGAATTGCCAACAGAATTCGGCTAAGGTATAGCCGCACTATACCTTATAGTATAGTGCGGCTATACTATAAGGTATAGCCGCACTGTGGCTATACCTTATAGTGCGGCCGGGCCTATATAGTGAATGGGTTCGGGGCCGGAGTGGACATTCGGACACAGCCTCTGTCTGTCCCAAGGCAGCTGCGACTACAATGTCTCCCACATAGCTATTTATGTTTTCCATGCAGTAGGGCTGAAACAACTAATCGATTAATCGACGACTTATCGATTTATTGAAATAGTCGACAACTATTTTAGTAATCGATTAATCGTTTTCTGGTTCACACAGACTCAGATAGAGCAAAAATGACATGAAAATGTAGTATTTTTGATGAAAACCTACTTTGTTTTTATAGTTAGGGTCTGTAGTGTTTTGTACATTGTAAATTTCATGAATATCTGTCTCTGTCTCATCCAATCAGAAAGCAGAATTAGCGCCAAGAGCCTCCAACAAACATTTACTTTTAAGTTTATGCCATCAATACGTCCTCAAGTGGTGCCACTTTAGCTTTTTGTGATTAAAAAAATGAAAAAATAAAATGTTTCTACACAATTCACAGCCAAGCGATTACTCGATTAATCGTAAAAATAATCGATAGATTAATTGATTACAAAATAATCGTTAGTTGCAGCACATGTCAACCCTAGGTGGTTTAGGGTGCAGCTATTCACTCTACAGTGTACTTGTAATGTTTCCATTACAAGTAGAACTCTAGTGGGCGAAAAACGATACATGCAGTGTCTCTCCTACCATTATATTGGCAGGGCGGGCAGTCCCGCCATCAGCGCCCCCCGCCCTCTCAGACTTTTAATATGCAGCGCTAATCGCCGATCGTTAAAACGAGCGTCTTTACCAAATCCGTTCCGTTAATCCAGGGGTGTCCAAACTTTTTTCATGGGGGGCCGTATATTGAAGCGGCACGGGGTGAAGGGCCATAGATCGGTGGTTAGTGCTGCGGAACCTTTGACTAGCAGAGGTTTAAATTGTGCCCCACACCTTTATGCTTAAAACCTTCATGCCAGCTCTGTCTTACAATAAAATGTTAGTTGTTAGATTAGAATTGTGTAGAATTATTACATTTCAAATAAAAAAGACCATCTCTGATGATGTGTACCGATTCAGCATGAAGGCCGAGGGCCACATTTGGCCCCCGGGCCGCACTTTGGACACCCCTGCGTTAATCCATTCCGTTATTTATTAGTTACTACACCTGTTTAATCCAGTCCGTGTTTTGCGCTCAGTGACCCAAGCCATGTGGTCGTGTTTATTTGGGGCTGTGCCAGAAAAGATCGGAGAAACGGGGGCAGAGACAGGAGCTGCCACAGAGCGAGTAAGTTTAACTAGAGCATTAGATGACAATAAAATTAACAATAAATCCATTTGGTACTTTGGAAATAAGAAAATCCCACCCAAGCTAAATGCAGCAGTTGAGTTTAGCCTAAACTGTTTAGGTGAAGCTGTTAGCATCTGTTTCACATGAAGTCACTGAAGTTAGCGCTGTTGGATTTTGTAGAAAGTCCTGAACTTGGCCTTAATTGCTGATTTTGGCTCCTCTTGTTTTAAGCAGAACACCGACTCATACATTGTGGAACTCGCTGATAAATATTAAACATGAATATGAGGAAAATCCAAACACCCATGGGAAAATTAAATAATGGTAGTCTACATTAGGCTAATCTAATAATAGTATTACATTCTCACACGTTCTAAAACATATTATTGTTTCCTACATCATCAAAATGCTTTACAGTTACTTAAACTGAATTAATTGTGTATCATATAGAAATTCAAACAATAAATTGTTACAAATAATAACATTTGCTAAAAAACACTTTATTTTACCCGGCAGCGTGCACGGACCGCGAGCGTGCACATGTAACCATACCCCCCCCTGCCAAACCAGTAAACCTAGGGGAAACACTGACATGCAATAATGAAGGCAGCTTAAAAAAGAACAAGGTAAGTCTATGGGCAACTAGACAAATACCTTTTGATAGACTTTATCAAATTATTCAGAAGTGACATGCTGAAACAAAGAGGAAAGAAGCCGCCAGCTTGCCAAATGTTATGCTAATAGCGGCTAATGCTATCCTAAAAATATCCGCTTATGCCTGTTTCAGGTGGCCGTCTACTCTCTCCTGTGGAAAATCGGAGGCCAGCAGTCTGTTCACGACACATTTCTATCAGCACGGTTCTCTTTGGCCCAAGGGGGAAGGCGGTTCCAACATTTTAGCAAGTTTTAACACCTTAGTTTTAATGTCAGAGTAAAAAAAGACCAAACTTGCCCTTCAAAATATGTATTTTTTGTCCATTAGCGCGTATTCATTCACAAATATTGACCTGTTTGGTATCCATGTATAGTAATTTCTTTTCTGGAAGACAGCTGTGGCTGAAGAAAGAAATATACAGCCACATGTGCAGACATTACAAAACCTTTAGGACTTGTTTTCTCAAAATTAGGCTTTCCTTACACTCTTGCAACAACTTCTCCACCTTAGTATCTCCTACCTACAGATTTTCCAGGCTTGTGCTTAACATTTTGAAGGTGTTTTTAAATATCTAATTCCTAGTCGGATTTAATGAGCTTTGGAGCACAATGAAGACCAGGCAAAATTTCATAATTAACTTTTTTTTATTTTTATAAATGGCTTATTCAAAAACTAAACACACATCAAAAGTTCCTTATCTTTGTAACTCACATAAAACCATAACTTAAAACTTGGTATTATCCATTATGTACATTTAGCTGAAGAAGTGGCAATTTTGGCCATTTTTATGCATAAAATTAAAACTTAAAACAACCTGCAATACATTTTTTAAATCATATTTACATCAGAATCAGTAATCTACAGCAAAACTTTCAAATTGACATCACTAAATTAAAGGATTCCCCTATTCACCTGCAGTGTCTCGCCTTAATTGACTTCCTTTTGATTGGCGAACTGTTACTGACTGAGCCACTGTTGCTCTCGAGTAATTTAAACATCATTAAACCTCTCTCTCTCTGTTTACTTTCAATATCCTGTTCAAATTTTGTACCAAACTTTCCGTAGCTTTCACTTCAGGATCACTTTGCGCACACAGATTGATAAATAAAGTGCCCGTCTTGCCCTGAATGTGTATGTTGAAGGGTCTAGCGGCAAACGCATGATAAATCACAAGTGCATATGCAGTGAGTGAGAGGGTGATTGAGAGCCGGCGTAGTGTCCTGGCTGAATGGTGCTCCAGAGTTTAAGAGCACTATGGAGATACTGAGAGGCTGGAAATGGCCCACCAATGGCCACCACTCGATTTCCTGTATTGCCGTGTTTGCTGACTTCTGACCCCTCTGCCTCCCTCTTGTTTCCATTTGCAGTGTATTCTGGGATTTGTATTGTGCGGCGCCGGACCGGAGAGAAACGTGTGAGCACTCCAGCGAGGCCAAAGCCTTCCATGACTATGTAAGTGACACCGGAAACAAGTTCATTTTGGGCTACGGATCTGGGCTGCATACAAAGCAAGGTGCAGATTTGTTATTTAAAGGTGCACTATGCAACTTTTTATTGATCATAGGGTCCACTGGGATGGAAAGTAAAGACGCTAATTTAACCACCTGTTGGGTCACTGAGAAGTCAAATACGCACTAATGTCAACTCATAATTATTTATTTATTTTTTTACATAAAAAGTTGCACAGTGTACCTTTTTAAAGGAACAGGCCACTGTTTTTACATACTGAGATATGTTTTTACCTGAGCTTAGACGAGTAGATACATACCTGTCTGGTCACGCAAAACAATGAAAGATGTTGTTAGCATTTTGCCTCTCCCAGCATATGTGTTCAGCCGTGGAATCCAGGGACACAACTCGGTTTTGGAGCATTTTGAGAGAGACATAGCTTGAGAAAGTGTTGTCTCCAAGCTTTCCAATGATGTGTAACACATGGAAATCTGATAATATTTGGAGAAGATGTGGCAAATTGAAGTCTCAAAGGGCACAAAAAGGTGTCCGAAGTTTTGGGCTGTTCTCACCTCTCTCTGCTGCTCGAGTGACAATAGGGCTCATTTACATCTCATTTAGATAAGCCATACCGCTCCCTCCGTAATGCTGTAAAGCACAGGGGGGAGAAAAAGCAAAAAGCAAGAAAAATGTGCCATTAAAAGAAAAAGGTTTGCAAAACCTAATCTTAATATATAAATAAATGTCTCTTGCATAAATCCACTTCCCATAGAGCCTACCTCTACAGCAACTAGCAATACAATGACAACTAGCAACATTATCCCAACATAAACACATTTGACCAGAGGGAAAGAACGCACACACGATCATTAGTGCCATGGACGATGACTACGTTATATTATCCTTAACCTGCACACACAGCTTGCGACCAAAAACAAAATGCAACCAAATCCAATCCACTGAACACACCACGTTAGCTTACAGCACAACAATGGCCTCATCAAAAAGCAAACAGACACGATGGCACAGCGGCCACAAGCGAAAAAAAACAACTCTCACCTGTCTGAAGTAACCTTTGCGTAGTGTAGAATTTGGCAAATCCGCGCTACATCTTTCTGTCTTAAAACACGCTCTGAAGGCAAGAAGTTGGCTCGGGAAACGTAATGGTCAGCAGAGCGCTGTGCATGCTTACAGCCAGGGCATCGTCAGTCGCACGGAAAAGTCAGCCTGGTTTCACACAGAAAAAAAAGAACCTCTGCAGTATTTTCCAGCGTTAGCAGCGGCGGCCTCCGTGAGACACACAGGGAAGCGTTGCATAATAATTAGCCACACGCGCACAATGACTATTTCTCCGACAAAACAAGCCGATTTAAACCTGAAAAACGGATCGACAATAGGCGTATGTATAAAACTGCCTTTTTTGCATGGCATTTGTTTGCTAAAGCATTTGTCAATAACGCAAACCAAAGCAGCGGTGCCTCCTCCGCCGCGGTGTTTACCCAGTATGTAAATACACACAGACAAAGTCACGCCCCTACTGCGCACTCCGAAATCTCCCTAATCAAGGCGGTTTGAACCTAAAAGTTTACACTTTTAAATATACCATAACTGCTAGCTTAAACATGGAGAGGCTTCTTCGTGGCAAAAAAGCGAAAATCACCAATTTTCAAAAAATTGCTTGTTTCTCCATTTGCGAGAAAGTGAGTCTGCCGACTTGTGTCCCTGGAAACCACGGCGGGTCACATATTCCTATAGCTCCAAAAGGGGATGAAGTTGGAAGCTACCATGCTCTCAGTCACGCAAAACGACCAAAGATGTTGTTTGCATTTGGCCTCTCCCAGTATATTCCTATAGCTCCAAACGGGGTGAAGTTTGAAGCGACCAAGCTCTTCCACGGGCACGCACAAAGACCAGACAGTTGCATATAAACTCGTCTAAGCTCAGATAAGAACATATTTCAATGTGGACAAACTGTGACCTGTTCCTTTAAAGGCAGTTCATTAGGTTTGACCCTCTTAGGCTGCCCTAGATCACTGCAGAGCTCAACAGTGATCATTGAAACGTGTAGGAAATATAAATTAAGCCAAAATAAACCAAATCCAATGTGTAGTTTCTGATTTCAACTAAATTGGACAAAGAAAATTGCTCTTGAGTTAAGGTAATTGCACGTTTTCTTTAAAGGGATAGTCTGGAAGTCTTAATGTTTTACAAATGTTAAATTGTGCAAAATCGACCCTGTGAACAAGCCTCAGGTCCAATCAGGAGGGACGGGGAAGAGCTTGATTGTTTACTTGTTCCTGCTCTCCTCATTCTGCAAACTAAGAAGGGCTTTCTGGTTAAAGAGGGGAGGAATTTGATTGTTTACTTTAAAATTTCACTTTCCAAACTTACAGACTATCACTTAAAAAAAAAATCATGCTTGAAATAGGGAAAATATCATAATGAAAGTTTAGAATTCATTGAAGTAAAAAAAAAAAGTGTAAAGTAGTTAAAAGAAACCTGAAACTTGTGGGTTTGGTTGCAAATAGCTTACTGAGAATGTTTTTCAGTTTGGAGGCGTATATGTTACATCGGTACATATGGAAAAAAATATGCAATTGTTCATGTTAATTTACCTTGATAAGATGCTGAATGTCACAGACGGCACAGTGCCACCCACTGATGGAACTCATTTCTCCAAAACATGATCCTTTTCTTCAAAACCACAGTTCATGGTTCATTTGTTGTTCACACTTGAATCAAAAAGTGTATACATCTTTGTTCGCAGTAGCATTTTCGTCTAAAAACGCATGATCCAACGGCGTTTATTTTGGCAAAAGTTCACGTTTTCAAGAACTAACGTCTCTCGGCCGTACTGTCTGCTGAGCAAAATTAGGCCCTCCCAAAGTAGACATTGACTTATTGACATTTCACTGATCTGCCGCTTTAAAAAGACCAGCAACATTTTACCAGAAGTGACCAGGCTGTGCTAAAAATAACCGCGCACGATAAGCCAGGAAGCCTACCAGACACTGAAGCCTAGTTTGAATTTTAACTCGACACACAATCATCATCAAAATAAATGTGTTTTTTTCCCCCTCTCACCTCGTCAAGACAGGGCCGCATTGTGTCTGTGGGCTGTATAGTGTTGGAGATAATGGAATAGACTTCTAATCCGCTAATCCCAGCACTGGGCCGCAGCTAAGCCAAGGATTTATTTGTGTGTGCGTGACCCCCGTATGCGCGCGCGCGCGTGTCTGTATTTTCGGATAGGGCCGTTGTCGACAATGAGTAGGTGCTAAAAGGTAGAAGGTGGCAGGGCAAACTGACGGCAAGTCACCCAAGCCGGGTCTAGAGATACAGGTGATGGAGTTTAGGTGGGCAGTGGTGGTGAGAGGAAAAGCGCAGGTTCATGTTTAGTGGGGCTGCACGAATAATCGCAATCAAATCAAAAATAGCCCTTTGACTGGTCGCAAAAACTGCAGTTATTTAGACTATATAATGTACTTTGCAAACAACAAATATCTTAGTCATTTTGTTTTTGTTTAGATTGATTTTTCTTGACATTTTTGAAGTTCACATATTCCAAAGTGTCCAAAAATTGTTAATGACCATCTCTATACGATTATCCTAATAACATTTTGCAGAATGGTAACAGTAATGATCGTAATAGGAGGGACAATTTTAGACTAATTTGCCAATTGCAAGTAAACTAGCACAGAAAGAAAAACTTGTTAGAACAGCTCAAAAGAAACATTCTGGGGGTGTAAATAGATAGGAAATGTGCAGTGCTGTACACGCTGAAACTGACATGGACGCTTCCCTTCTTCTACATTAACAATGTAGAATATAGAGGAGAGAGAGTCACTGACTGCTCAGATCGAGGTTGAAGGTTCTTTCCAATTTAATGTTTATTTTTCACAATCGTCTTTGGAATGTACCAATAATTTTTAGAGGATTTATTTTTTTCACATTTGTGCAGCCTGCGACTGCTCAACCTAGATACTCCTTGGACTGGGTACCGATTCCTGAATGAAACTTTTTCCGACACCCATACTAAAATATTTGTTGTCTAGAACCAGAAAACTGAACAATAACATGTGGAAGATCTGCACATTTACAATATCGGGTTAATCTCCAATGTCAAGAAATGTGTGAAAAGTGGGGAATAATTTGGGGAAAATGGGAGAAGATTGGGAGGAACTGTGGCAGAAATAAGGAAGAATTTGAAGAATGAAAAAAGGTCAAAAAAGGAAAGATATTGGGTGGAAATAGGGAACGTATTAGTAATACAAATGAGCAAAAGTAGGGCAACAGGTTCAAAACGTGGATCTAAAGATATAAAAATGAATGTTGTACCTGCTTATGATACGTTTCAATACCGGTAGTACATAAACGTTTTTTCCGATACCATACTGGTAACGTTTAACGGTACCCAATCCTAGATACTCCTGACCAAAGTTCTGGCTAAAGGTCTCGATATCGCTTCCCACGACTTCTGACTGGTTGCCTAGAACAGGGGTTCCCAAACCTTTCAGCCGGCGACCCCTAAAATCACTCAACCAACAACTCGGGGACCCCTTTCTGTAAAATGTAATTAACATTTATAATAATTAAAGCTGCAAAACATGATGTTAGTTTGGATGCTGTGTCTTGATATTTGGCTTAATTTCACCAAGATATGCTGTTTTCAATCAAATATGGATCAAATTCAATGTCAGAAATGTAAAAAATCTTGTCTCAAAAATTCATCATGCGACTTCCACTTCAGTGTCCCACGACTCCCCAGGGGGTCCCGATCCCCACTTTGGGAATCATTGCTGGAAAAGAACCTGTTTGTTAGGTCAAATTTAAAGAGCAAACAAATTCCTCAAATACAAAATTTGGAAAATGAGTTGGATGCAATTAACCGTTTCTTGAATGAACGACTTCGGCTTGTTCCTTGGCAGGTAGACCCAATGATGGATTTATCTTTGGGGGGTTACGAACAGATGGAATTTACTCAGTACAGCACTAAACCATCTTCCCCTTACTACCCCTCTCCCCTACGCCTCATTGTGCGTTCGGCCAAGGAAACTGCGTGGAGGTACGCGAGCTGCAGCCTGGACTAGCATGCAGATGAGTTTAGGCATAAATATATTAGCGTAGCCGCACTCCTGTCAGCCCGCTGTTTATGTCTGGCCCCTTGGAGGTATCGACGCGGGTCAATAACGCGTTGAGCAGTATCGATCAGTCCAGGTGCTGTGGTCGAGAGGGGAGAGGTGGAGAAATGGAGACCGTTGGGTTTCTCTACAGATGGATCTACATATACTGTAACAAGCAGCCAATCAGCCACACTGTTCACTAATAGATTTTTCATCAACTCTTCGTTTTCCGGCGAAAGAGGGAACACTTCAGTTTGTGTTTGACTAATGAGAGGGGAGTGGCGACGTAGCAAGCAAAGGCATGGGTTTTGCTACTTCATTTTCCGCAGAATTGTCCAAGTTAAGTGGTGTTATGGACAAAATATTGATGTCATGTTGACTGGTGGCTTTAAGGAGGCTTCACACAAGACTTCTTTTTCTTTCATTGTGTTTCCTCTGTCTATAAACACAGCGGACACTCGACAGAAGCATACGACCGTCTGTGCAGTTGGCGCAAGTATGCGAACATGAATGTTAAAAACGGCGATGAAGCACATTTTGTTTACAACTCTCATTTTTATTGATACACTTAAACCCGCTCTTAAAGGAACAGGCCACCGTTTTTCCATACTGAGATATGTTCTTACCTGAGCTTAGATGCTTCATCCCCGTTTGGAGCTATAGGAATATGCTGGAAGAGGCCAAATGCTAACAACATCTTTGGTCGTTTTGCGTGACTGAGGGCACGCACAAAGACCAGACAGGTATGTATAAACTCGTCTAAGCTCAGGTAAGAACATATCTCAGTATGGGAAGAACGGTGGCCTGTTCCTTTTAAACGCGACACTAAACAAAACCGATCTCATCAATGGAGAAAACAAACTGGGTTATTGCAAATGTCGCCAAAGAGGAAGTAAATAATGTTTTCATCTCCCCCGGCTAAAGCTAAGGTAAGCTAACTGCCGTGCACCGATTGTTCTCACAGGTAAATACAGAAATATTAGCTTGACTAAAGGCGAAATCAACTTTCACTATGAAACCTAGAACTGTTAGATCTGTTAGTCTCATGTTTACAATGGCCACGCGACTTCTCTCTACATGAACAACTGAAACTAGGGAGTCCTGTTCCTCTTCCTTTCTTTTCTGCACTTAGATCTGTCAGGACATTGACAGTAGCCATCATTTCAACATGTTTCACTCTGTTGCTTTTAGCACAATAGGCGTCCATTATAATGAACCCATTTTCCATTTAGTGAAAAACGTGAAAGTTACCTCCAAGACGAGCTTTTCTATAACACCAAGTTTGAAGTCAAACTCAAACTGTACAAAAATGTAATGAAAACACAAAACGGGCTTTACTCTCCGTACATGAGATCCGTGTCTCGTTAACACGCCGTTTTCGGTATATTTTCTCCATGCTCGGGAGTGTGCGCTCTCGTCGAGGGGGCTGCCAGGGGGACGGAGCGCAGATAGGACCCGTCTCCATGGCAACAGCTTCTTCTGCGAGCCGCTGACACCCCACTGCGGGGAGGGGGGGCGAGGAGGAAAAGTACCAGGGGCCTTAGGTGTGTGTGTGTGTGTGTGTGTGATTGTGATTGTGGGTACATTACACGAGCTGCATCAGGCTAGTGAAATTAGCGTTTAGCGATAGTGGCTAATGCGACGTTGATATTTACAAACTTTAGCCGATAAAGAAAGTATTGTAATGCGACTAAAGGCTTAAGATAAACATGTGACTGAATGAATGACTTTAGACTATTGTAAAAGTTTGTTTTTAGGTACTGATCCTTATCATTTAGTCCTAATTAGTCATGTGCTCGTCTTGGTTTAGTCTTTGATAGCTCGATAACTGACGAGGGACAGTGTATAGATGACGGAAGGAAAGAGAAAAGGATGAAGGTATCGGAGGGGCAAAGAAGTGTAGCTTGGATAGATAGATGGAGAAAGGAAGGAGCGAAAGATGGAGAGAGGAATAAAGGAAGGAGACGGAGATGGAGGGAGGAGGTCCCCAAGGGACTAGGTGGCCTGCTCATGTTCGGATCAGAATTAGCATAAAGAGGGGGAGGGGTGGGTGACGGAACACTGTTCGGCAACTGATTCGACGCTCTGCTTACTACTATTTTAATTCTGTAATGCAATGATTTTTCTACTTCCACATGAGTGCAATTATTCTAAAGTAAATTCAGAGATCCATTGGAATTTGGCGGGAAATATTTTTGGTCGCAATTTTAGAGGCCCTGTACCAATACTTTTCCTTTAATTTTTTTTAAGTGACAGTCTGTAAGTGAGGAGAGAGTTTAAATTTGAAAGTAAATAATCTAATCCTCCCCCTCTTTAACCAGAAAGCCCTTCTTAGTTTGCAAAATGTGGAGAGCAGGAACAGAGTTTTTCAAAAGTAAACGATCAAGCTCCTCCCCCTCCCGCCTGATTGGACCTGACGGGCTGGTTCACAAGAAAAGCTCGTCTCATTGGTCAACGCGGGAGGATGCTAGACTCTGATTAGTTGCTGAGATCCGGGGAGGAGGGACTTTACAAATAATAATAATAATAATATATATACTGTATATTATTACTTTACATCAAAATGCAAGACATGATGGCCGATTTTTCACATTTCATAAAATTTGTAAAACATTTACACTTCCAGACTTCCAGACTAGGATGATTTCTGACTCAGTAATTAGCATCCACCAGGCTAATTGTTTTTAGCATCGGCGCTACTTCCAGGTTTACGATTGCTCATAATATGCTGCGTAGAATCTTTTTTTTTCCTCACAATGCCTGCAAACATATTACACTGCAAGGGAGCAACATGGATTTTAATCTACTGCAAGTAAAGGAAAAAAATAGGCACATCCCCTTTTTAATGTTACTGTTGTATTCAGTCTGAACCTGAATGTTAGTCCGCTCACTACTCTTAAAAGGAAAAAGGCTTTTGTAGGAATGTAAGAATAGATTCTGAAATGTTAGGTTAAAGTCCTCCTCCTGGTTAGGGCTCTGCTCTGTTGTTTGTGAGAGACTGGACTGCGCAGCTCGTGTTTGCACTTCCTGTGTGTGTTTGTGCGTGTGCGTTCCCGCTTTGCGCACGTGTCTGTGTGTGTCGTTGTTTGTTCTGGAGCCTTATATAAGCTTATGTCTACTCTGAACAAGCTCCTCCATGTATGTGTTGACAAGGATAGATTCAGATTTAGCTGCAGGCTAATTTCTCCACTCATCCGTATCCACCCAGTTTGTATGTTAGTGTGAGATCTTTGTATTTATTCCTCTTGTAATTTAATCAAAATTGCAATTTGAATGGTGGCAATTACCGTTGTCGCATTTTCTTAAAAGTGCCGCTTCCGTATTTATGAGTGGAAAAATTGAAAAGTCTACGTATAAAACTCTAGAGAATGGTCGTGAAATAGTTTGTCTGTGTGTTCCAGAGCGCAGCGGCGGCCCCCAGCCCTGTCATGGGGAACATGCCTCCAAACGACGCCATGCCCGGTGGACCCATGCCCCCAGGCTTCTTCCAGGTATGACCCTCTCAACAACCCCCCCATCTCCCCATCACTAAAAACTGCTGTCATCATCACTGTCCTATCTCGCTGTGGCCTCATACAACAATAATTCCTCATCAACACGCGACTTCTTAAAGCACTATGAAATTGTGAGGATGCAAAGGATTCGATTCACATCATTTTGAATGTTCTGGTGTGAATCCAGTGCCTTTTTATGATCTGGAATGGCTGTGTTTTCTGCGGTATGGATACACTCTGCCTATAGGAGGCAAATAAAATGACTGTGCAGAGTGTGTGTGTGGCCTGGCCAGCCAAGAAACAACCCCCTCATATCCTATACAATAAAAATCAATGAAATAAAATGGCAGTTGACGCTAGTAGACCTGTCACGATAATTTATAGGCATTTTTTTTTTATCCTACTTTTTGTACTACTATTTTACCAAAACGTTTCACACTGCCTGACCAAAAACAAGTCCTTTACCTGCATGTAACTAACTGTTCTGATCTGGGGCTGCTGTAGTTGGTCAGATCCAGGTTCAGTGACACCATTTGCCCAAACAATGAGATCACTTCACTTCCTGAACACTCTGAGTGACCAGGTTGTTCCATCAGTGGATTTCTTCTTCCCTGATGGCACGGGTTGAGTGGTTCAGTGAGCACGAGACTTCATTTTCACACATGGATTGGCCGCCACAGAGTCCAGATCTTAGACCCGTTTGAGAATCTTTGGGATGTGAATGCAACACTGGGTCGTTTAAAGTGCATATTAGGGCTGCACGTTTTCAAGTTTTTCATTAACCGTTAACCAAGGCCCTTAGCGGTTAATACTCTGTTAACCATTAGTGTGCGCACTAACCAACCCCCACCCCCGCGCGTGAAAAGGGTTTTACATCGTTAACACCTTTATTAAATTTGCTGGAACACATTTAAAACGAAATTAATTTATAGAAATAAAACGCAGTGGTAATGACAGAGCAGTCAAAGTAGGTCACTGACTTGCGTTCACGTGGCCCTACAGTATTTTTATTTATTTTACCTGCAGTCATTTAGCCCGCTTTTTTGAAACATTGCAAAGAAACAGTCATTCATGCGTACAACAACAACAACACTTAATCTCTCCACCACGTTTTAACAATAACAAGAAAGGCGAGTTTTGTGCCTTTAGCTTACCTAGCTACCTCCTAAGTGATGCCCGGGTGTCGGCTGTTGAAATGGTACAACAACGAAGTTGAAGTATATCTAAATTACTGCAATGCAATACTTGCATTTTGATCAATCATTCTCGGTTGTAAAGCGTTTCTCCCATGCTGTGCTGTTTATGGCCTGCTTCATATTGAAAAGTTAAACTAGCTAGCCATGCGCGATGACGGCTTCTCGTGAACAAATGTTTGGGAGCGCTCTGGCGGTCTCTGGTGGTGCAAAAAATGTATTACAAGTATTTTCAATGGCACGGCAAATTATACATGCCAGTTAACCGAGCAAAATGCTTTTACTCGGTTACGCATTTTTTAACAGTTAACCGGTTAATCGGTTAACCATGGACACCCCTAGTGCATATGACACATTAGACACAATTTTTAAAACATAGTCAACACAATTATAGTTTTTGCAAAAAAAAAAATCTTTAGTTTGACCATTTTTGTGATGTTTATAGTTTCACTTCCTTATTGGACACTGACAGGAAGTGACATAAATAGAGGCAAACAATTTCAAACTGTTGCTGTGCCGACGATGTTATGTCAATGGCAATGAGTCAAACTGCTATGGAATTTTACCTCTATCTATGTCACTTCCTGCCCAGCCTTTCTTCATTAAAATTGCTGCTTCACTGAAATAAAAGGATAATAATTTCTTACAACAGAAGGGATCAATCTAAATAAGTCATACTGTATGTTCAAAAGCACATTAAAACCTGTCATATGCTCTTTAACATTGCAGGAGCTTACTGAAACAATGCCACAGCGAACGCGCGCTGTAATCAAAGCTAAAGGCGCTACAACGGAATATTAGAGCGTGTGACCTTTTGTTTTATGGCAACTGTTTTTTGGTCAAACAGTGCATGTTAATACATACTAATACTAGAACATGAGATTACTGAGATTTTCATTCTTTTAAGTTTCACTGGCATAAAATGGTCTTCAATAATGAAGTTTATTACAATGTTTTCCTACCTCAACATATTGAACAACTTTTGTCTTCCCCAACGATGGGCATCACTAAGTCTACTCCATCTTTTGAAACGCCACTTAAACCCTTTACTATCCGTACCTGCCCAGTCCAGTTGTGCACCAGCGTGGAGCAGTTTCTACATATTTTCTAGCCCCGCTCTGTTTACGCTCTCGTTCCTGCCTCATCCATCTTCCGCGTCCTGTGGTCCGTTTGAACCATTTACTGATTCAACCATCCCACATGTCTCCGCTCCTCCAAGCTCCTGCGCTTGTCTGTCTGTCTGTCTGTCTGTGGCCTGTCCCCCCCCCCCCCGGCTGCCACCACCATATTTGTGTTGGAGAAGTCTTTACCATCATCGCCGTCTTATGTAATCTATATGGGCACACACAGGTCGATAGAAAACACAAGACATAAAAGACATACATTTAATCACAATACATAGAATAGAGGTCGATAATAACGAATTTAAATGAGCAAACGGGGAACATTAGACGGAGCAAAGGTTGGAAGAGGAAGGAGAATGACAACGTGCTGCTGCTGCTGCTGGTTTGGTCCAATGCGATTCTCTTGTGTTGCTGTATTGGAGAGAGGAAAGCCACATTGCACTGCGCAGGAGGGAAAGCGTGGCGAGGTGGTGGTGGTGGCGGTGTGGAGGGGGCCTCGGCGGCTCTTAGTGACTGTATGTTTTCAGAATCAGAGATGGGGGGGGGGGTGGCAGGCGGGCGGCGAGGAGGGATGCGTGGATGGGCTATTTATAACCTCCGCGAGGGGAGAGAGATTGGGCGACAGTTTTGTGTTTTTGTGACGAAGACCTCACTATAGCCGCGAAGTATGATCGACGTTTCCTGCCAGGGCTTGCTGGTCCACCTAGGTTTTTGTGTCATTTTTTTTTTGGCCTGTAGCACTTAAACTATATATGTGGGTGTTTTGCTTTTTTTCTTCTTCTGTAAATAGATGTTACAATACAACGAGTGAACATGAATACTGAAACAAGAATCTTAATAAAATGAGTCCATTGTGAAATCTTGGATGAAACTCAGCGTCATGAGTTCATCTTCTAACTCTGTCCAGGTTAATAATGTCTACTGGGGTGAAAACGTTTTTTAGTACATGCATGCACACATCCCTTTAAAGTATGTGAACAATATTTTTTAACAATGAACACCAACAAACTTTTCACAATTTGCTCCAACACAATGTATCTTGTCTGCACTGGTTTGTATTGTGCGTAAAAAAAAAAAAAAAGATGTTTATAATGCTTATAATGTCAATTAAATCTAGATTTGAAATCATAAAATCTTATCACAATCTATGTATTTGTGCTGCCCGACGAGCAACATCCAGTTGATAAGAGCAGAAAAGTGGAGAGTCTCACAGGGCGGAACGTGCTAATGTTTTATTTATTAGCGGTGGTTAGCGTCTTGTTGCTAAACACACGAGCAGCGTGTGCACTTGATGTGGAAGCGCTCTGCTGCGCTCTCTTTGGTCACATACTTCAGGATCGTTTCAATCATCAAAAAATGAGGCTCAAACCTGACTTTCTGCCATGTTTTTTTGGTGGGAATGCCAGTCTGTCTGCTCCTGCCAAAGTTAATGACAACACTGCCTCCCAGTGGTTCAATGAGACATGACAGCTGCTTAGGCCAAACGCTTGTCAGTAATTTGCAAATGTTGGGGGACACGTAATTGGAATAGGTTATGTTTTAGGTGATAAAATAATCTTAAGACCCCATTTTTTTTCATCTTTAGGTGGTACATAGGTCACTATGGTAAAATGTGCTGTTTAAAGGTAGGATGGTAAATGGTCTCAGCTTTCAGAAAATTTCGCTTTCCTACCTTCATCAGGCCCAAAGCACTTTACAGCAAGGAACCACTCACACTCTCATTCATACACCAATGTACGCTGACACTGGAGGCGAGGAGGGATTACTCTTATATCATAAACCTTTGTCCTCTTTTTAACGTTTTTCATGCTGGCGAATATGTAATAGTGATAATAAGACTGTAGATCTATTGCATATTACAGTAGTTGCACCAAGTCGGCAGTCTATTACAGGCCGATGCTTTTCTGTAAACATGGAGCAAATTATGGATTCATTTTAGTTTAGATGAAACTGTTTGGTAGAGGCTAAAAGAGGCATTTTACATTAAAACAAAAAGTGTTATAATTGCAGCATTTTTGATTAGATAAGACTTTGTTGATCACAGTGTAAAATGTACTTAACTAAACGACACAAAACGAGTAAATTAAAGTTAGTTGTGTCCAAACTTATTCCCAACTTTCCGAACACACTCCTAGTCTTCCAAAGTCTTCACATGTATGAGTTTACAAGCACTTTTCAGAACTTGTAGGGTCACTTCTGAATTCCACAGAAATGCTAACAAACTAGCCTGCAAGTTAGCAAAATAAATAAGAATGCTTTATAATTAGATGCACTTTTCCCACTACAAAGTACTGGGTTTACAATATACGTAACAAAAGAGGACTGTCTTCTGTGTCTTCTGTTTGGTACTGTTTTATTGTTTTTTTTGTTCATGAAAAGTTATTTAATTGCATCCCAACTCTCAGCTGCAAACTAATTCTACCCACGGGTATCAATAAAGTTGCCTTGAACCTTTTTAAGTTTAGCGACTGTAAATAATGATAAACACCAGCACACGACTAATTCTTATGAATAAACTGCACTCTCCTCACCGCTCTTGGATTCTGAATCCATGCTAAAGGCTAAATGAAAGCGCCGCAAATGTAGCTAAGATCCTTTTCTCCACCATTATGGTTTTTAATGGCTGCTGAGCGTTCTTGGTGTTTAAGCCGCTGCCGTTAGCGGTGTTAGCTTAATGTTAGCATTAGCAGCACTGTGGTAAACCTCCAGACCGTAGCCGCCATGACAGCAGATCTGTGGATCAAAGTCATTGAATCTGATCCTAAGCACAAAATTGCAAATGTGGAATAACTTTGTCATACTTCCTGTTTTGGTTATTAACTGTGGATCGCCATAGAGTTCCACCGTCCCCTGCCCTCGGTCTCAAATGATAACATCAAATCTTAAATGTCGCAAGCGCAAGCTAATTTCTTTCTTAAACGTTTGACCTAAATTGTCCATTCTTCTCACATCACCCCTTTTTTCTCTTCTAAACCTCCCCCTTAAAGACCCCCTCCACCATCTTGCCCTGTTTATTCTTGCAATATACAGTACTGTCGGGGGGGAGACGTAATGCAGCCACTCTGCCCGTCTGGCCCCTCTCCTCTCTGATATAGATGCTCTTCTTTCTTAAAGGGACCACCCGGCTCTCAACAGTCACCCCACGCACAGCCCCCCCCACACAACCCCAGCAACCCCATGATGGGACCCCACGGCCAGGTAAGATAAAAAAAAACACTGTGACCCCCCCACCCCCTTCCAGAACCCCCCCATGCTCTTCCCCAGCACTATCGTAACCCCTCCTGAAAAAAAAATCCTATATTAAATGACTTGAATACAGTGAAATGCCAACCTTCTGGTTTTAGATCAAAGCACAAGTTTCAAATTGTGTGTTTTAGTTGCTAAAACAGTTGCCAGTTAGCTTCCATTATTAAACTGTTAGTATTAACTTTTTCCCCAAATGTCTATGGAAAATGTGAAGAAGGAGCTAAGTCAGGGGGCAAAGCTCTCGATTTACCGATCGATCTACGTTCCTACCTAGGGTCATGGGAATGACTGAAAGGACGAGATCGTGCATACAAGCAGCCGAAATGAGTTTCCTTCGCAGGGTGGCTGGGCGCACCCTCCGAGATCGGGTGAGGAGCTCAGTTACCCGGGAGGAGCTCGGAGTAGAGTCGCTGCTCCTTCACGTCGAAAGGAGCCAGCTGAGGTGGCTAGGGCATCTGTTTCAGATGCTTCCTGGTCGCCTCCCTCGGGAGGTGCTCCAGGCATGTCCTATTGGGAAGAGGCCTCGTGGAAGGCCCAGGACACATGTCTCCGAGCTGGCCTGGTGTCGCCTCGGGGTCCCCCCAGAACAGCTGGAGGGAGGTCTGGGTGGATCAGGAAGTCTGGGCATCTCTGTTCAGTCTGCTGCCTCCACGACCCGGCCCCGGATAAAGCTGAAGAAAATGGATGGAAGGATGGATCTATGGGGAAAGATGAACTATATAGATTTATTTTGGGAAATCAGAGCTGGTTTCCAAGCGGATGGGACCAACAGGATCTGGCTGCAGCTGACGGAGAGTCACATGGGTATTGGAGCTCAGGAAATGACAGGAAATTACATCACCTTCACTTTTTCATGGCGCAAAAACTAAAGGATTTAAACGGTTAAACGTGCAGATAAAAACAAACGGTAAATCAAAGAAATTGTGTAATATTTTTTGGGAAACGGTTAGGTTTAGGAGAAGAACGAGGGTTAAGGTTAGGAGTTAGTTATGGTTAGGTTTAGGAGAAAGGCTAGGAGTCGGGTTTAGATTAGGGGAATGTGTATTCATCAAGAGAAGTAAAACCTCAAATAAATCCGTACACATTTAACTCTGAAAAGTACACATGTTGAATTAAAAAAACAAATCTCAGAGGACTTTAAAAAGTAGACAGCGGAGGTGACGTAATTTCCCATGGAGCTGTGGCACCCCATCACCCATGTGACTCTCCATCGGCTGCAGCCAGACCCTCCTTGGTGCAGCCCCCCCAAATATTAGGCCAGCCTTCAAATCACCTATGAACGCCAGTGTCGACTACACTTAGCTATACCGTATTTTCTGGACTTTAAGTCGCACTTTTTTTCATAGTTTGGCTGGGGGTGCGATTTATACTCAAGTGCGACTTCTATATCAAAATGTATAATTTCACATGTTTGTTGTTTTCACACTGACAGCCGCTGGAGGGCACTTTAGGCTTGTGCACCAGTATCTGCTACTCTTGTACCACTGAAAAAAAGAAAAAAAAAGGTAATTGAGCAGCAGAAAAAAAGTGTGGAGTGAGGAACTGGCGAAAAGCGGAGGTTACTCTTACTGCAATGAGGAAAACAAAAAAAAGCTAATCGCAGGCTAAAAGCTAGATCTCCACAGCTAGAGTTTACAAATGGGTGCTTGAACAACGTGCTGCCGGGAGAGGCTTGTCAGAGGAGCAGTTGCGCCTCCATGTCCAGGTAGTTGCGACTTATATATGTTTATTTTATTTATTTTTTGACTGGTACAACTTGTACTCCGGTGCGACTTATAGTCCGGAAAATACGGTAGTTTCTGTCAATGTAAGGTTTTTGAAATAGAAAGTACTGAACGAAACTTGATGTATGACTAAATCTCGCGATATCTAAACATGTCAAAACTAAACAATAATGAACAAAAACCTTTCCATGAAACCATTTTTATTATATTTCTTTACTTACATGTTTTATTTATATATTATTTTTCCATTTCAATCATTGAGCCCTGAACTACACAAATTCAACATCCCAAGAGGTTGGGTTGAGCAATTAATTGTATTCAAATCTCAATTTTTTTAAGGCAATAAAACCTTTTGTAAACGACAAACAATCATGTCTCTTATGTATAAAACTTTTTAATAGCCTTTTAGTTTAGACTTCCACGAACCGGTTCTGATATTCATGTGTTTCTCACTTCAGTTTAGCAGTTCTTATTTCAGATTTCTCTCAAATGTTAATGCCCCTGGCCATGTTTAAAATGAGCCCAAAAAAACCCTGAATCTTAATTACAAAAAATAAATTAAAATACGCAAATCTAATTGCAGTCGCATACGTTTCCAAATCCATGCAGCTCTACAAAATATATTAGAGATTGTGGTGACCAAATTTGCAGAAAATGTCATCCAGAAACAAAAAGAATCAAAATTAATGTTAGAAATTAGTTGCCAAAATGAACACTAGTTACCCCCCCCCCCCCCCCATTCCTGTCTACACCCTCGATCTCCTCCCTCCCTTCCGAGTCGCCCACTCTCCGTAGCTGCAGTCGTCCCTCCAGTCGGTTGTGAAAGCCTTGCATCCAGAGGCAGGCAGAAGTCGTCTGTCCTGGGTGATGAATAATTCAGCGGGTGCCCCTCTCCCGGAGCAGTTTGTGGGGGTTACACACATGCAGAAAGCTATCCCACCCACCACTATCCCCTCCACGTACACGCACACACAGACCCTTTGGTTCAATGTTCCAGCAGCTGCTAAATAAAACAAGTGACCGGCCCCGGGAAAATGTCACTGAAATGAAGGGCTGGGATTTCTATTTTTGGAAAAGCGTTTCATCACCCCGTGTTAAAAAATCCTGCACGAGGTTAAAATGCAGCCGTAAATGATCGTAATTTGAATATAGAACCTGGAGCGTCGTCCAATCCCAGTCGAACGGAAGAACAAGGAAGGGATGTTTCTTTTCGATGACTGTTCCTCTTTGATAGGGGAGAAATAACAATTTATATCAGGATCAAAGCTGCTAGGGCACTACTGTTGACTAGTTTCAGAAAGGTTTAGTTTCACCGTCATACAACCTTTTTTTAAATATTTGACCTAAGTACCACAAGGCCAAATCAAATTAGGACTAAACCATGTTCAAAAGGGGGTGAATATTTACCTAAATCGGACTTAATTTTGCCTAAGCTGGCTGTAAACCATTCTAAACCAGAAAAACATGACAATGACAATGTCTTCAAAGAAAAATGCCAAAATAGCAAAAATGTTACATGGACCATAATGAGCGAGACAATTGCTGGAGGTTTATCGCCTGACCTGGTGGAATATGGTGGGAAGGTCCTGCAAAAAAAAAGAAAATTCTGCTTGGGTTTATCCTATTTGTATGTGTTTTTATGTGTAAATAATTAATGCACCAGTTACAGCACTTGTCACAGTTACCCTGTAGTTACTAACAGTTGAGCTCTAGGGTTGTCGAGTTAGGATCTGTTTTTTTTTTTTTTTTTTTGGACAAGTGCCGCCTCGGACATTAGCCTCGGCTGTCGACACGTGGGCCGCCGTCTCGGGTTACTCCCCCACCCCCCCCGCACACCTTTTCGAAACACATGTACCGTATTCAGCCCTTTCCAAAACAAGCGGCGGCTGCGTTTCACCGCTTGTTCTCAACAGCGGCTAAAGATGTCACCGGCGCGGTAAAGCTAGCCCTCTTTCGCCCATTAAACTGCGGTCCGTCACGGCTCCTGCCATTTTTGTGGTTTCCAGTTTCGCTGTTTGTGTGTGTGTGTGTTTGCGCGTGCGTGCGGGGCGAGTGGACCGTGCTTCCACCCCAGGCTCTGTGAAAGGGTTTTTTGGTTTGGTTCGTCGGCCGGAGGTGTCTAACTTACGGCAGGCAGACCACAGGCGGAGTCGGCTTACACCACACTTAAAAAAGAGCAAGGCCTCCACATCAAACGCACACGCTTTCTTGTTTGGTTTTTTTGGAAGATATGTTGGACTTGAAAGATTTCGGACCCTTTTTAAAGCCACACTGCGTAACATCTCATTCAACAAATTAAATAAAATACAAGCTTGAATTTCTTTATGGGGGTTTTATTGGTGAAAAAATGTCTTTTACTCTGAGCGTGTTCGTCTCCTCTCCTCAGACCTGACTCGTAACTTTGTAGACCGGGGGCATGACCAGCTTGTTTCCACGGAGATGTTGCTGTTTTGCTGTGACTACTGATACAGACGGCATCTATGGCCACAGTTGAGGGTGAAAACTTCACCTGTAGAGTTCAGGAAAATCCACTGTTATCATGGAAATCTGCCATGTTTGTGGCTGTTAGCATACAATTTCCATAGACTAACATTAGCTAAAAACAGTGTAAAATGTGGAGGAAAAAAGCTGTGGAACAACTCCGTTAGCTGTTGAGTCACTTCTGGTAAATACATCTAACACACTGTGGTGTCCAAGTGTTTTAATGTGAACAATAACTCCAGTATTTTACCTTTTTAAATCTCCATTAGTTTATTATTGCTGCAAATCCCATGATGCTGACATCACAGTACTGAACTCCATTACCACAACCACCACTACGAACGCTGAATTATGGATGTATTTTCTACCGAATAAAGATACAGCGATATGGAGAGTAGCAAAGGGAATCAACAGCCCATGAATGCATACATACATAAAGGAGAATTATCTCCATAAGGCTAATGTTAGCTTCATGCTACAAGCTAATGACTAACTTCGAGAGCTGTTTTTCTTTTACTTCTAGTGGACAATCTGCTCTGCACATTAATTTGGACCTGATTTTGTCTTGACTTTATTTGTGTGTGCTAAATATGCTTAGAGTCCACCAGAAAACGTCTAAGAAGAGTGCATTAACGGACTCCATATCCATGACTGACTTTATTCCCCCTCGCTAGGCCACGCCTCCTAGTATGACGCATTGACTACATTAAATCCTCATCCAAGTGTTTTATTTTATAGCTTGCATAGTCGATGTCTTGCTAATAACAATAATCACATTTGGTACAGCTGGCAAGTTTGGTTTGAGTTTCATGACATATATGTCCCTGTCCCCGCACAGATTAACATATAACATATTGCCTCAAATGTTCTGCACTGTGGCTCTAAAGTGCATATGACAGGTTCTAATGCTTTTGAAAATATGACTTATTTAGACGGATAACATCTTTTGTAAGTCATTTTTATTAGAATTTTTAAGCTGCTGACAGGAAGTGACATAGAGGTAAGGTTTCATAGCAGTTTGACTCATTTCCCATTGTCATAAAATGGTCGGCACGGCAACAGTTTAAAATAGTTTGCCTCTATCTATGTCACTTCCTGTCAGTGTCCAGTAAGGAAGTGAAACTATAAACATCACAAAAATGGTCAAACTAAAGAAAGCTGGGTAAGACCTTTAGTATAATCTTATAATTATGTTAACTGTTTTAGCAAAAAATGTGTCTAATGCGTCGCATGCACTTGAAGTTATTTTATTATTTTATGCAGCAGGCAGATACTAAAATCCTATATATTTCTTTTCTATTGGTAAAACACACCTGTTCGCATCAAATAATACATTAGAAATGTACACTTATTTAAAAATCTGAATGAAAGAAACCTTAAATTACACAGTAACATGGTTAGTCAGACCCTGGGTCTTATTCCATTGCTTTCAGTCAATGTCATGGTTTTTTCAAAAAAAAATTTTTTTTTCCATCAGACTTCAACAGAATAATCTAGGAAAGCTAAATAAGAGTGGACTGAACACTTTCTAAACCCACAGTAGCATTGTAGAAATCCCGCCGCTGTGACTTGGCACGGATAATGTTCATCTCCATTCTCCAGCCTCGGTGTTCATCCATGTGTTCTGTGCGCTGCCTCCGTCTGAGTGCTCCTGGACTTATTAATAATGAAAGCACAGTTTTTTCTTGTCCTCTTGTTCGTCATACTCAATCTTTCCTCTGTCTCTGTCTTTCAGCCGTTCATGTCGCCGCGGTATCCTGGTGGACCGCGCCCCGCACTCCGAATGCCAAATCAGGTAATTTTGTTAAGGGCCATCAATTCAAACCATCAATTGATATAAATTACAAATCTAATTGCAATATCTTTCAGAAAGGTCGCAATCCATTTTTTTACCCCCAAATATGTACAGCCCCAGTATTTAAAACTTGCATGGTGACCGTTATCTTTGTTTCCACAGCCTCCTGGGGGAATCCCTGGGTCTCAGCCTCTTCTGCCAAACAGTTTGGACCCGACAAGACCACAAGGTAAAAGGATGTGTCAGATCTTGGGTTGCTGCTGTTTTGCTGAATGTGTAGCGGGATCAGTTACTGTCAGACTTTCTGTGATACCGGATATAGCAGTGAAACGTACTCCCGACGGCACAACAGAGTAAAATGAAAAGGCTCAAAACCGTCCCTTCACCACAGTCCATGCAGGAAGGTGCTCCATGGAGATTAATAGAGATTAGAGCTTTGGAAGCCAAAGGGTTAGGACTAATGGAATTAAGATCTGGCTTTGTCTACTGCAGCTCTAAGTCCTGACTTTATTAAACCACCATCAGAGGCTAAGCTCTCCTCTCTTCTCCTGCAGGACATCCTAACATGGGAGGTCCCATGAGGATGAACCCTCCCCGGGGAATGGCTATGGGCCCACAGGTATGCCAAAACCACAGAGCCAATGATCACGTATTTAAAGTGACTTGTAATGTACAATCACAGACGAGTAATTACTCTGGAAATAATTAGACTTGTCCCTTTTCAGAGCTATGGAGGTATGAGGCCACCGCCCAACTCCATGGGGGGCCCGATGCCTGGCATGAACATGTAAGTCACACATTCCAATATTGTCCTTGTTGTTTGGCATTGTACACACACTGCCTTTGCTTATGTCTCTCTGCTTTATTACTTCAGGGGTCCCGGAGGCAGAGGGCCGTGGCCCGGTCCAGGACCGAATGCTAACTCTGTAAGTCCTGTTGTATTTCTGCCTGTCACATGTGTGGATGAAATAACAATTACATGTTGTTTGACTTTTCCAGATAGCATACTCGTCCTCATCTCCAGGGAACTATGTGGTGAGTCGAAGCTCTGTGCAGCTCCTTCTTTACATATGCACTCTGGTTTATAAAAGACACTTAAGTCTCAACTCAAACTGCAAGTTTGTGCACATAATCCCTCAGCCTCCAGAATGTATTCACCGAGCTTTAACTGCTGTAGCTCTACACTAGCTCTGTTTAGGACCTGATTGGGAACAGACACTAGGATTTGGCAGTGAGAGAGTCACTTTAGGGTTAGTGCAAACTGGTTTACTCATAGAATCAGGCATCTTAAAGTGTGGAGGCTCATACTGCTATCTGATTGGATAATCCACTCAAAACCGAGACTAAACATGTAAACGAACAATTTTTACATCATAAATAATGTTTTTATAATTGTGAATTTATGACTAAAGTCAATATTTTATGTAAATTGTATCATTTGAATGTGTTTTTTGAAACACAAAACCATACATAACTCTACATTTTAATGTGTATGCTCTAATGGCTCAATGTGTCTTCTCCTCAGGGTCCTCCAGGGGCGGTGGTCCACCAGGAACTCCCATCATGCCCAGCCCAGGTGGTGCGTCACCTCTTATCTCCCCAGCACTATCAAATACTGTCACTTTGACTCGTAGTGTATCACCTACTGTCCACAACATCCAACTGAAACGTCTTCCCTCTCAAATCCTGACATCGACTTGGGTTTAATCAAATTTATTAGAAATGTACCGGGCCTGTATAAACAACAACATATCCCTTGTAGTTAAGGGAGGGTAATGGAATTTCAGAGCGGTTTCTCAAATATCAATGCTCCTGAACACGTTTACATTTGGCAAATAGGGGCCCGCAGTAAGATTTATTCACAGCCCCCCCACTAATCCTACCAACGGCCCTGGATCAAATGTCTCCGCTAACTTTTCTTCTGTCATTGTTTTTGTCAGATTCTACAAACTCCAGTGAAAACATCTACACAATGATGAATCCTATTGGTCCTGGCGGCAACAGACCGAATGTGAGTGAGGATTTTTTTCATGTTTTTGTTCGTGAATATAAATACACAGCTGCTCCGACTGTCATTAAAAAAGGATTCACGACAGAAACTAAGGCTTGTTTTCTCCCTGTTTTGGCAGTTCCCGATGGGGCCAGGGCCTGACGGGCCAATGGGGGCGATGGGATCCATGGAGCCACACCATATGAACGGATCACTAGGTACACTGTGTTCCAGCGCGACGCCAGTTATTACAATAGGCACCCATTGTTTAAAGCCACAGTGCGTAACTTTTCACCCAAATAATAGAATAAAGTCATTTATTTTTGTTGCGGGTAAAAACTATCTAAAAATATTCCTTTAGAGATTTCCTTCGACTTTTCGTAAAATAAAAAGAAATATGAATAATTAAGGGTTTAAGAGCAGAGTAGCAGCCATGTGGTAAATCTATGCTATGTGGTGCAGCTATGTGGTAAATCAAAGACATAGAACACAATTTTACATTTTAAATTGATTCACAATTTAAAAAGTGTTTCGCCATATTTTCAAGTATTCATTAATTTGCACTATGGTCAGCACATATTAGTAAGCCCATACAGTAGCCAATTAGCCTCTGCCATGCTTTTGAACTCTTAAAATGTGAATGTTTCGAAAACTCTGGTGATTTTCAATGGAATTTTTACTTCTAACCTGGAATATTACGCAGTGGTGTTTTAATCTCTTAACCTCCACCTGAACCAATCACATCTCCTCTAGTTTGGGATTACCCAAATCTAAAAGCGTCTTGAAAAAAGCGTCAAAATAGCAACGAAAACGAGGAGGAGAATGCAACAAAAGAGTGACAAAAAATGTGCCAGAAAAAATATATAAAAACGCGACAAAAATGCTTCACGAATGTGACAAAACCGCGGCGACAACACAACAAAAGTTACGATCAGGCATTACACTGGCGGATGAGCTTTAAACTCAAGTCGAGAAGCCTTTAGATTTGGGTAAAGTCGAACTGGAGAAAATGCGCTCAGTTAAGGCGGGGGTTAAGAGGATAAGGGCAGGCTAAAATGTATAAAAGCTGTGATATTGCAGGTGTGGACACAATCCTTAAACTAAACAATGACGACGAGGGAAAAAAATCCTTGGTCCAAATAAACATTATTTACACTTGTATTAAGAGCAATATAAAATTCATGGAACTGTAGCGAATAGTCATGAACTAATCGTGTGAACTTCATCTTTTTAGGGTCTGGGGACATGGACGGGTTGCCAAAGGTGAGTCTAGTCAAAGTCCCGGACATGAATCTACTATTGAATGGTGTGTGTGTGAACCAGCCTAATTAACTGCCCTCTCTTTCTATCTCCCATCTCCAGAGTTCTCCGAATAACATGGGGGCATGAACAACCCCCCAGGAACGCCGAGGGACGACGGAGAGATGGGCGGGAACTTCTTGAACCCATTCCAAAGTGAAAGTGTAAGTGCAGCCCAATGGCATCTCACAGTAGTCCCTTTATGTTCCAAGAGACCCGGGGGAAAAAATACTTCACGATAATTATTTGGATGCCTACTTTTTACTACTTTTTCTAAAATGTGTGTAAAGTAACGTATTCTTCCTCTTCTCCTGCTAAACCTTTGTATAAATTCACACAACTGCAAACCTTACTTCTGATGACTCTTCCATATAGGCTGTCTTGGAGCGCCCTCTGGTGTCTAAACCCAGCCAGTGCCACATCACTTACATGTCTCTCTTTTCTTCCCTGTCTTTACAGTATTCACCCAACATGACGATGAGTGTGTGATTGCATTTTTTGCCCCCTACTTTTTCTATTTTTCTCCTTTTTTTCCCCCCATCCCCTTTAAATTTTTGTACCCCGGCACCTATTTTGTTTTTTTGTTTTCATCTGGAATTGGACCAGCCCCTGTTCTTTCGACACACACACATACGCCTCATACGGGATACGGCCCTTTCACTGTCTGTCTCTCCTCCTCTTTTTGCGACCCTCCTCTGGGACAGCCCCCACGGCACGCCAAGACTCTTCAAAATGGCTTCTTTTTTTCTTTTTCGTTTTTGGCAGGGGTGAAAAGCTAACCCTGGGTGGCAGAAAGGAACTGTCGGAATACTAGCCCTGGCTTAGCTGACCTCCACTTTGGGGGGGGCTGTGTGAATGGAGGATCATGGGAGGAGGGGGGGCAAAGGAGACTGAATAAGACAGCCCTCTATGGAATTGCAAAACATTTTGAATTTTTCGCATCGCAGTGGATTCCGGGTCGCTACTGAAAACGCCCCACGTCGTTGTCGATGTACATTTTTACCAGCGATGTTGTGATGATCCGTTTTGTTTTTGTTTCTTTTTCTTTTGTGTATGTATTGTATCATTGCTATTTTTATTATTGTTATTAATGATATTGGTATGATCTTTTTTTTCTTCTAAAAGTTAAGTTCTAATTTCTTTCTAAAGGCACATCATTCACAAGGAAGGTGGCAACTTCTAATGTACTGGCTTGGTCAAGAACCACACTTTCTCAGCTGGAAAGATACCTTTTCAAAAAAAAAAACTGAATTCAATGGGCTTTGTTTAATGCTCAGGTTCTCTAATTTGTCGGTAAACATTTCAGTAGCCATTTTTGCCAGTGAGAGGCTTCACAAGTCCTTCACAACCTTAATTTCAGTGTAAAATAAAAAAAAGTGCAGTGCTGACGGTTATTTGGATTTTTGGTACGCAAATAAACTCCTTTTTTTGTTTTGTTTAAGTCAACCTTTGGTCTTATCAGCTGACCAGGCTAGCACATACCCAACATTTCACCATCATGGTACTCCCACATTACCCTTCTCCTCCTCCTCCTTTTTTTTACGTTTTGAATGACAGACGTTTTTTAACCACACAGAAGAGAGGCTGCTCCTGCTTCGGTAGCTTCCACGCAGTTAAAAAATAAAATGCACAACTATTTATTACTTTTTTTTTTTAAGTGTTAATCCTGTTTTTTTTGTTAACTGCCGAACTAGTAGCAATGGTGTAAATATGCACTTCCTATTCCGTTTTCTCTGTCAATACTGCCATGTTTTTCAAAGGCCCCAAAACCGACCCCTGAGGTGCTCCTTATTTAATGCTTTTTAATTCCCCACCAACCCATCCCTGTTCATGCTGCTTCCACGTCGGACTCTTGTGTTTGCTGACCACTAGTTTGATACTCAACACACTGTGATGTATGTCTTTCTTATACGAGCGGTCGGCCATCTTGAAAGCGCAAGGACTCTGGCCGGTTTATGTCGATGTTTCGCTGGTGATGTTTTTTTCCCCCCCCTCATCCCACACCGCCACCACCTCCTCCTCGCTTATTTTTGTACAAAACTCCCATCTGTTGATTTTGTAAATACTGTAAAATGCATTTTGATATCATCGACATGTTTTTGATATACACAAACTAACAGTTGATCATGGTAATTCGGGACAACTGTGCATTTGTTCAGAGATGGATGTGTCTAGCAGAGGTTAATAATGGATGAGACCGGACGGGTTAATAGTATGCTGTTTCACTTTCTCCGACACAGCAGGGCAGGGGAGGAACCGTAATGGCGTTAACCGAACGCTTTTCGCCACATTTTTCAAGGATTTGCTTGTATTTAAGTCATTTTTCCTTAAAATGTGGTTTTCAAATTGTGTTACACAAACTAAAAGTAACTTTCTACCTTTAAAACATAAGAGATTGGGATAGAATTTTCCCAAATGTTTTTTAACCACACAGAAAATGTTATGTTCAAACACCGTTATGTTTGGGATTTGACAGCAATCCCAAATTTTGACGACGCAATCCGAATTACTGCATATGCTTTTAAGAATATTCCATAGTAAATCTGCTCTTTTAGCTTTGTTTTCACATTAACGGCTTAGAAACGGCAACATGTCATATTAGCCTAGTCATTGTTTTGCTATTATACTAGCTACGCAATTGTTTAAAATTGAGTTTTAGACTGACTTTTAAGCTGTTTTCTAATGGCTTGACCTTCATTATCATGCAAATGATCAATCTTTATCATGTCATTTTGAGTTTATATATGAAGCACATTGTAACCAGTTTAAAAATCTCGACTGAACAAATGAATTTCAACAGGTTTGTTGATTGTAATTGTTTAATTGCTTATATGAGCCAGTGTACCACAGTTTGAGAACCAATTTGTAGAAACACTGCATTATGAGGGATGTGACGGGCCATGCTGAGTAACATTTTACAGCACGGTAATAGCATGGGAATACGAGATGGAAACAACTAGTAACTGGAGGATTAATAAACTGAAAATAGGGTGCATTGTTCTTCATTATCACATTATTCCCATCCTATTCCCATGCTGGTCCTGTGCTGTAAACAAAAATGTGACCAGTATTATTACCATTATGATATAGTTTCTATGAGCCAGGCGTTTCCTCCCCTGCCGCTGCAAACCAGTTGTACAAACGCAGTCCTGTGTGTCCTGTAAAGCCGTTACTTTGGGTCACTTCTGTAATTCTATCGTACTGATGTAAATTACTGTAACATTCAGGAGTATGGAGGAGCAGACGGGGGAATATCGAAGGAATGATTTGACTATTTTTTTGGCCGTAATTCCTCGGCGTTCCTCCAGAGGGCAGAGCAGTATTGGGGTAAAAAGGCAGTCTGTCCACGGGAAGTTGCTTTGTATCATGTTAGGGTAGATCCTAAATGTCTCGTGTAGTAAATATAAAGAGGTTCCTTCTTCGTATGTTTCTTTATATTGTAAAATTTCTTTAGACAAAAGATGTTATCAGAAAAAGGTGGGAAAACTGCATCGATGATAAATGTTTTTATTTGTTTTTTTTTCCGTTTGTATTTTTTGTTGTTTTTAAGTTCATCAAAGTTGTCAGTCGTTTTTGCCTGTGTCCCCCTTGTTGTAGATACATATTAAAAACAAATAAAATGAACTCACTCTTTTTTTTTGCCATGAAAGTGCGTCTTTGCTTGCTATTGTAGAAAAAAATAAGATTGTAAAAATATTGTATCGTGATGCAATATATCGCAACATCACTAAAGTCTTCATCTGACGGAGATCAATAAACATTTTTTTGCAAATTCGGCAAAAAACAAACAAATGCATTTCCTACAACATTTCCTAATTTGGTTACATTTGAGTCTTATTTTGGTTCTGATGTAATGTTTGATGTCTTGTTTTAAAACTAGTTACTTACGATTTGTGTTTAAACTCTTACCCTCCGCCTTAACTGAGCACATTTTCTCAGGTTCGACTTAACCCAAATCTAAAAGCTCAAAATTGTGACAAAACAGGACAAAACGGTGACTTGGCAACAACGCAAGGAAAAATCTTAGATGCATTTTGTAGGCCTTAGCTTTCAAATGAAGCGTTACACTGGCCTACACACTGTAAGCTCCAGTTGAAGCTGAATTGGAAAAAGTGTGCTCAGTTAAGATGGGGGTTAAGAGGTTATTTAGAATGGAACATATCGTGTTGAAATAGTTTTGTGAAATATCGCTATAATATCGTTGATAAATTGAAAAAACCCTCGTAAAGATAAATTAACAGAAGGTATTTTTTTAATTTGGTTTGTATAACTATCCTTCAAAAATTGGCCAATGACATGTCCAGTGACGCCTCATAATGCGAAATAGATGCAATTATTTTATGTGAATAGGGATTGTCAATGCTGCCATAGTCTCTGTGGAAAGCATTGTAGCCTATTATACATGGATATACAGTAGGTTGATAGTAGAGGTCGACTGATATATCGGGTTGATATGTGGGGGCTAATCTAGTGCCAATAAAAGCCGATATCTCCGGGACCGAAAGTGATAGACTTTTGCATTGCAAAGAAAACAAGGCCTCCAACAACTTCCTAGGCCTCAGTGGAACAGAGAAACATCGCAATGAAAATTGGTTAGCCACAAGTTTGTTAAACTAAACCTCAGTGAATATGGACATGCTGCATGTCATTTTGAAGAACCTGGACAATTCAATTACGGAGTCAGTGTTAACCTATTTTTGATCGCTGCGCAAAATCCCACAGCTAGCAACAGTATGTTAATGCTAACGGCAGCATGATAATGCTAATGGAAACTAATCAAAGCTGGGACAGAAACTATGATTGAATCAGGAATATAGACCAGACATTTGGATTGGTATCAGCCAATAGAAATCGGCATCGGCCTTAGAAAAACCCATAATATCGGTCGACCTCTGGTTGACAGTATCGCACATAAACATGCAGCCTTCACATGAAAGACCCAAATCGAACTCGAGACCTTCTCGATGTGAGGCAGGAACTCTAGCTACTTATCCACTGTCTTATTGTTGGTCTGCTGCTACTGTACAACTCTCCTGAAAAAGAAGTTTAAATTATGTTTCCAATATTCTACACAAAAACAGTTTTCTCTAAACTGAAGGTCCGGTTCGTCCCTACTGCTGTCCTCTGCTCATGTGTACTACAGTACTTGCCTTGGCCTCAGCAGTGCGGCCCTAACTGACTCTTTAGTGGAGGGGGCGGGGCTGTGTCGGGAGGGCGGGGCAAAAACAACACACTTTTACACGCTAACTTGGAATCTGTGCCACGACTCGAGGTTGACTTGTTACGCGAAGGCGGCAAGTGTAGTGCGTGTGGCTCTAAAGTTAGCTCCGGCATTGTGTTGCGCCTGTCCCAGGAGCGTGGCAGCGGACAGGGGGGTAGCCAGCCCTGATCTCGGGGTTCAGGAGAAGGGTCGGAGAGGGTCAGGAGGGACTGGTAGATGCCCGGGTTGGGCTCTCTCTCTGTGACGCCCCTCTCATATGCCTGGCGGAGGAAGGCCAGGTCGGGAATCGCCAGCCACGGCTCAGAAAGTCCCCTCTGCCTCCACACGCTCTTGGCCTCTCCTCTGGCTGGTAGAAGATAAAAGGGTTTAAGCGGTTCATCTGACTTCTATCAAGGTTTACTTTACTGTATATACAGTGACTATCAGTGGTCAAAGTACTTGATTTAATTACTTTCATCAAAGTACAGATAGTTCTCATCAAATGTTTCTTCAATAAAAGTTACTGGAATTATTACAAAAGCACTGAAGTGAATCTGTCCGTGAAATCTTTTTGGCTTCAAAAACACAACATTTGCCCTCATATTCACCAGGGCTGGGTATTGCCAACAACTTCACGATACAATAACAATACTTATCCCGATACAGAGTTCTGGATAAGATACATATCACGATTCAAGTGTATCACAATAGAGTGTCCATAATACTATATATATTCCAAATTTTAAAAAGGGATCTTATAGATGCACAAAATGGAGGTTTCAATCATGCTGAATAGCTCAGTGTGCAATTTAAGCCGTTAATTGGAGTAGTTAAAGTGCATGTTGTGATAAATTCTGAATAAAGATTTTGGTTAGACAAGCATATTTGCATATGTGTATATACTGTATGCGTGCCTCAATATGATACATGCTATTGTCACGTACTCTGTAATGATATATTGCTGATACAATATATTAAGCACAGGGCCAGAATTCACTCTCTGCACAGTGAAGAGAACAAACCTTCTTCCTTGTTGTGAGCCAGTGGACTTTAACTGTACATCTGCACAGCGCCACCTACTGTTCTGGAGTGTTCATCATAGGGGCTTTAAATGGGGGTAAAACACTTACAAGTTTAACTTTTTACTTGGAGCCTTTATAGAAATATAGTGAAGTAGAAAGTATTATGCAGCATGTATCTTTCAAATGTAGTAGAGTAAGTTCTCAACACAAATACTACTCAAGTAAAGTAAAGATCCTCAAAAATGTAAGTATTGTACTTACATATGCTGGGAGAGGCCAAATGCTAACAACATCTTTGGTCGTTTTGCGTGACTGAGCGCACGCAAAACGACCGGACACGGCGGACAGGTACACATCAACTTGTCTAAGCTCAGGTAAGAACATATCTCAGTATAGAAAAACGGCAGCCTGTTCCTTTAACGTTTCAAAGATGTAGGTGACAAATTAATAAAAGGCTTTGGAGGATTTTTCTTTCTTTAAAAAATTTTTTTAAATCATTTTTATCACTAGTTAGCCTAGTTCAGGGTCTCCAAGTAAATTTCCCTGGGGGCCAAAATATATCAGGAGTGTATTACCGGGCTGGTGCAATGTGATTTGGGCAGCTCCAACAGCTGCCCCCACGACCCGGCAACGGACAAGTGGAAGAAAATGGATGGATGGATGTATTACCGGGGTCCATAAACAGAAGCTCCAGTAAAATATGTTTTTATTGGGAATACACTATTGAGGAAACTTTTTTTTCCATAAATAATTAATTTTCTGCTACACTACAGTCATTATTCATTCACTCCACACTCTGTGGTGGTAAGCTACTATTATAGCCACAGCCGCCCTGGGGCAGGATCGTGGTTATAATATGTTGTTAATATCCTGATCTCTCATTATGTCAGTGCCATCTGCTGGACACGTGTGGAATTCTTTCCTTTTTTTTAATTTAAGCTGCCCCCTAGTGGCTGGAGTGAGCATTTTGGTTATTTATTTAAAAATTCATAACTCAGCACAGGTGTAGGCTAGAGACTTACTTTTTTTCTTTTTTTTTTTGACATACTTAGGAATTTGTGCTTTATAAGTCAGGGGCCGGATTGAATCATCTCGCAGGTCAAGCCGTCTGTTGGAGACCCCTGGCCTAGTTAATGCAAAAAACAACATTGCTTAACAAACATTTTCTCCAGTTCGGATTTACCCAAATCTAAAAGCTTCTTGACTGGAGCTTACAGCCTATAGGCCTCATATGAAAGCTGAGACCTACAAAACTCAGCTAAACTGATATTTTTCCTCATGTTGTTGCTGTGTTGTCGTTGCTTTATCCATCTCATTTTTCCAACTTTTTTTTGCACTTTCATCGCTTTTGGTTCAATCCAATCCAATCCACTTTATTTCTATAGCACATTTAAACAACAGAACAGTTCCAAAGTGCTGCACAAAACAGAAAAGTACACACAAAACTCCATGTAGCTCAACCAGTCAATAAAAATAATGGTTGAGTTTTAGTTTTTTTTGTTGCTCTTTTGTGGCTTTCTCATCACTCTTTTTGTCGCACTAAAAAAATATTTTCATTTTGTCGCTTTTTTTGTTGCGTTTTCAGCCTCGTTTTCTTCCCGTTTTCAAGAAGCTTTTAGATTCGGGTACAGCTAAACTGGAGGAAATGTGCTCGGTTCAGGTGGGGGTTACGAGGCTAAGGACAAGCCGAACCAAACGGACTAAAAAAATCTGCATTTGAATAAGGACTAAAAGACATTAGACCATGCACACATCTACCAGGACCGCATGAGTGGAAATATCCGCTCTCCTCCTCCATGTAAGCTGCACTCACGCCCTCGTTTTGAGGACCACGCCAGACGGGGAAGTGCAGGAGCAAGGGGTGGAGTCAGGAGCGATAGGGAGGTTCAGGTGATGCTTGGTCTCACGATTCGGGCCTTCAGTGTTCCGAGTCGTAGGGTCTGTAGCTATGACGACGATGATGTCTCGGCCCTTAGCTCTGCAGGCTTCCACGATCATCTGGAAGACAGATTTTGGGGATGTTACGGTCCAGGTGGCAGTAGTAACAGTCTCATAATCTAGATATACAAGTACTTCTGGTCAAAATCCTGCCATTAAGTATACAAATAATTGAACGTCTTGACATCCTGTGATATTTAACATTTCAGATGGCCTGCTAAATATCATTCCTAATTGGACAAAACATCCTCTGTTTAGTGATGACTCATGCTAAATCAAATCTGTCAGTCATCCTTTATTCAGAACAAAGAAAAGGATAGTAAAATCATAAGTCAGACAGAGTTCTGAAAAAAGACATGCTGAAGTTGAAATCAGTGGCTATACATTTATTAACACAGACTGATCCGTGCTGACCTTGAGTGTGGGCGGGTGCTGCGACCTGACTGCGTAGACTAGTGCTGAAGCCCCGCACCCGTCCTGTAATGTGGGGTCAGCTCCAGCGGACAGCAGCCTGGACACGGCGCAGGAGCTCCTCCGCCAACAGGCCAACATAAGGGCAGTCCGGCCAGCCTGGTCCTGGGCGTTTGGGTCCACCTGAACATACAGACAAGTAATCATCTTGTCAACGAAGCCTGACAGATTGTGGTTAGTGCAACATGTGCAGTGGGTTGCATAAGTGTCCGCCCCCTTTAATTTTTCGACATTTTGACACACTATGGAACACAAACATAAATATATTTCATTGAAATTTTACTTGAAAGACACACACTAAGTGACACACAATTGTGAAGTGAAATGAAATTTATACATGATTTGGAACTTTTTTTTAATGAATGAAAATCTGAAAAGTGGGGTTTGCAAAAGTATCTACCCCTTTGCTTTTAATGCAACCAATTGCCTTCAGAAGTTTCCTGATGATTTCTGAATGATCACATGTTGACCCAATGACTAAATAGAGTCTACCTGTGTGTAATCTAATGTCACTTCAAATACAGCTGCTCTGTGATGGTCTCAGAGGTCTGTTAAGAGACTATTGGGGAGCAGACAGCATCATGAAGTCCAAGAACACAAGTTATTGAGAAGTATAAAGCTGGGTTAGGTTATAAAAGATTTCCAAAGCTTTAAACATCTCTTAAAGTACAGTTAAATACACCATCCAGGAATGGAAAGATTGTGGAATCACTGCAAACCTACCAAGACCCGGCCGTCCTCCTAAACTTACTGACCGAACAAGGAGAGCACTGACCAGAGCTGTTACCAAGAAGCCTATGATGACCCTGGATGAACTGCAGAGAGCTACAGCTCAGGTGGGGGAAACTGTACACAGGACAACTATTAGTCGTACACTGCACAAATCTGGCCTTTATAGAAGAGTGGCATTTTTAAAAGAAAACCATAAAAAGTCCTGTTTGCTGTTTGCCAGAAGCCACATGGGGGATACAGCAAACATGTGGAAGAAGGTGCTTTGGTCAGATGAGACCAAAATTGAACTTTTTGGCCTAAATGCAAAATGCTATGTATGGTGTAAAAGTAACACTGCACATCACCCTGAAAACACCATCCTCAAACATGGTGGTGGTAGCGGCATGCTCTGGGGGTGCTTTTCTTCAGCAGGGACAGGCAAGATGGTTCGAGTTGATGGGAGGATGGATGGATGGGGCCAAATACAGGACCATTTGTGTTGACATATAGCCTTACCTTGTTTTGCAGCAGGTAGTTGATCAATTTGAGGGTTTCCGATCCTATTGCCGTATCGTCCTGCAGATGTTTGCAGGCAGCCAGCAGAGCTGTATCCCCTCGGCGGTTGCACCCGTTCACATCCGCCCCTCCCTCCACCAGGACGCGGACCAGGCGCAGTTTCCCCGAGGAAGCCGCGTCCACCAGCGGGTTCCAATCCGACAGGTCCCCCATGAGTCTGGAGAATAGACACAACACAATTTTGTCTTACTTCACCTTGTGCATGTCTCCACCTACTGCCGTCACCCAAATGAAAGCCAGTCCTGACCAGCTTCTCTCTACCAACAAAGGCTGGGCATCGTCATCTCTCTGACTTCTAAAAGGTAGCAGGCAAATGTCACAAACTGCCTGTGGCGCGCTACAAAGAGGAAGGCTCGATAGAAGTCTGCTTTGAAATCATCCGGCTGGACACCCATCTGTATTAAAATACCACTCACTGGGGAAAATTCCGGTGAACAACTTCCAAAACAAGCATCATCAATATGAAATTTATAGGAAAATAAGCAAAGTGTGCTATCTTTATTCAAGGCACCGAACCAATTAGTAAATGAATGAAATTAATTTTGTCTTTGGGTGTATTGTAAAATCAGATATATGAAAATATATATAGTATATGACGGACTGTGCATCAAATTTATATCCATGGTGAGCTAGCGGCTAGTTGTTATTGTTTACGGTGACAGTATTGCTCCCTGAAAGTTGTGCTGCATGTTAATAAACTCTCCCCTGTGAAGATTGGGGTGTTAAAAATGCGTCAGGAATGAGTTTGAACCACAACTAACAATTTAAAACTTTTATTGTTTGTACACAAAAAATATCAGGTTCAGGGCCTTTACAAATGCCGACCATTATACAGACCAGTCTAGTGTTGCAGGGGCGGACTGGCCATATGTCCATTCTGGAGGAGCACAGAGCCAGTGGTAGCCAGAGCCAGCCAGATTTGGGTAAAGCCGAACTGTGGAGAAAATGCACTCGGTTAAGGCGGGTGGAAAGAGGTTAAAATATGTCTTTGTGGAAGTGCGCATTTAAGCTAATTTGGACCAGGCTTGTCAGAGTCCAGGGCCGTTTTTCAGTCCCAGTCCGTCCCGTGTTGCTGCTTTGAAATAATGCACCTGTAGACAGGATTTTAATGTGACGTCAATTAGACCTAAATCTTCAAAACATTTATGACTATTGTAATTATTATAATACCGTAAAATGGCTTGCTATGCCATGTAGCCTACTTAAAATTTCATAAATTTCAAATGCAGGTAATAGTTCTCTACGAATCTTCCAGAAATGAATTAACCTCTTGTCGCTCTTTTGTGGCTTTTATGTTGCTTTTTCATCACTCTTAGTTAGATAGTTATGTTTTTTGTCGCTTTAAAAAAAAAAGTGTTATTGCTTTTCTGGGACTTTTTTTGACGCTCTTTTTCTGGTTAATTTGACACTTTTTTTTGTTTTGTTTTGCGTTTTCTTCCTCGTTTTCGTCTCCATTTTGACGCGTTGTTCGAGAAGCTTTTAGCTCTGGGTAAATCCAAACTCAACTGCACTCGGCTCAGGCGTTAAAAGCAAAAGTCTACTCTATATATTTTACTTACTATCTAATTTTTTTCTTTCTATTTATTTTTTTTAATTTTCTCTACCTTTTTCTTTGTTTCTTCTTTAGATTTTATTTTTTCACAAAAGAAAGTGACACCTGTTGTTTGCATGTCACGAAAAACGAACTCGTTTGCGAGCGCGGGGTCATTTGAATGTGACGTCAGCGATAGCGTGAGAGCAGTAAACTCACAGAAGAACAAGCTCTAGGCTGACAGCGCGCACACAGAGCGCACATTTAAAGGCAGAATTTCCATCACTGATTAAAGCATTAGCATAAAAAAGTGGAAGTACTTACGTAAACAGTACGTAAGGGTTTATTTACGTCCCTCGGCCAATCAGACTCCAGGCGTCATGACGTAATGCGCTCTGCTGCGGAGTTGCCAGATCCGCTCACAGGCTGCGCTCGTCTTCTTCATATCAGAGTGTGTTTGGACAGTCAAGTGTTTAGTTTCTTCGCGGGCTTGTTTTTCCGTGTGTTGTATGAATCTTGCATATATTGTTCATAAAAATGTATTTGACTAAGCCTGTTGAATTATATGGGCTTCCAACTTCCAAACTTAAGCAGATCCCACATTGTCCAAGTGCTCCAGAATACAATAAGAAAAGTTAAACAGAAATACACACGGTTTGGTACGAAACAAAAAGGCACAAATTTATCTACATGGATAGATTATGTCCTAAATTAATAGAAAATTGATATAGCTAGCCAAATGCTGGTAGATTGTTTATTAATTTATTATCTATTGATTGTTTTAGAATGGTTCTAGAATGTGATGATGTCACAGGACCCAGTGGAGGGTATGAGCCAGTTTCCCCCTAACCCTAACTGCATTACACTTTCACAAGTCGTATCTAAAAGAAAATGTATGAATTACAAAAATGATAATTAATATCAGTCACTGGGTCCATGATCTCTCTGTACAAGACCAAAAATGTCCTCAAAAACAAAATAGTTTTACCTCTATATAATATAGGCCTTTAGAATGCTGTGATCAGACCGGAAACCCAGCAATTGTCTTTTAATTTATAATACATATACACTATAGCCCAGGGGTTTCCAACGGGATTCAATCCAGCCCACAACTTGTAGAGCATAGACTCCTGTGTATGTAAAAAATTAATTTATGAATTTTTAAAGAAATAACCGGAATGCTCACTCCAGCCACTAGGGCTTAAAATTTAAGATGTAAAAAAAAAAAAAGGAAAGATTTTCACACGTGTCCAGCGGAGGCCACTGATATAATAAGAGATAAGGATATAAACAACATTATCGCCACATGGTAAATGGACCGTCTGCCCCAGGGCGGCTGTGGCTACAGTAGTAGCTTACCACCACAGTGTGGAGGGAATGAATAATGACTACAAAGCAGAAACTTATGGCTTGTACGCACTAATGGCTTGTAAAATGCAATGCAAGTGTGAGCCATGTTTTTAAGGCTACAGTCCTGTCAGGCTCAGTATTATTAATTTATTGGGGGGGAAGTTTCAATAAATGAAACTTTTTTCAATAAATGAAACTTTTTCACGAACATATGATCAAAATGTATAGTTAAACAAAGCATAATGGCACTACTTGGAGAAAACAGGTCTAGTTACACTGAGCAGTGAGCAAAACAATGAAGTGTTGCATTGTGATAAGTGTATAGCACTTTTACATGTAGCTAATTACACTTTTACATGTAGCTAATTACACTTTTACATGTAGCTAATACATGTGAATTATTTTATTTTTTAAACGACTCTGCGCACAAAGCTTCACTTCAAACATACATTCATTCCAGTTTATTTTACACAGTGTTTAAACGTAAGCTCATCGTTTTTTGAACTTCGTGGACCTAGTCGCTAGTTTCCTCCCACCAGATCTGGCGCCCCTTGTAATGCGCTCTACTCCAGAATTACGCGCGGCGGCGGAGGAAGCAACACCACCACCACCACCACCAACACCACCACCTCCTTATTCTTCTTCCGATCGCCTCTCTCCCTCGTCCCCGATGTTTGTGCGCTTGTTTCGGGACCGCCTGCTTCGGAACCCCGCTGGAAACTGAAGAGGGGATGTCATCGCTGAAGGAGAACCAGTGCTACGGGCTGTCCAGCGACCAGCACCAAGCCAATGTCTCCGTTTTCCACGTCAAACTCACTGACAGCGCGGCAAGAGCCATTGGGGGTTTTCAGAGCGGCAAGGTAGGCTATTCCCCCCCACAGCAAACAATAAAGAAAAGTCCACACTGCACCCCAGCTGTAAAACGCCTATTGTTGAGCTATCGAAATCGATTCGTGAGGGCTTTATTTGGGGGTGGTGCACACAGACTGTACTCGTGCTTTCTCCAGGGAGCCAGTTGTGGTTTTTAAAATCGCAATAAACGTTACATAATAGGCTACGATGCGGAAACATAGCCCCGTGCAAATCATGATCGTAACACAAGCTGCCCTGGCCAAGTCCCTACAAGCTGTTGGCAAGTGTAAGGAATGCGAATCACACAATATGAATGGATAATGGGGAGGTTATTGTAAGTGGATTGGCCTCACAGGGAAGAAGAAAAACAACAACAACAAAAGGACAAAACCGAGATGTAATTATGATAGAGTGGATGGGACTTACAAAAAAATAAAATAAAAAAATAAAAATCATACATTGAATTGGAGATGAGTCATTCTAGTGTGTCATTATAAACTATGATCTAATAGTTTGGGGAAGTCCTTGGGGATTTTCCACCTATGTTGATGGTTTGTTTGAAATATATTGACATGGTACCCTCTGAACTAGGGCCGCACAATATATCGGCAAAAAAAGAAAAAAAATTATTATTAGTATTAGGTGATGCAATATCCGTATCACGAGAAGCCACAATATATCGCAGCATCGCTAATGCCTTCGTCTGACTGATATCAACACGAAACTAACAATGCATTCAACTTATAAATGTGTTTTAGTTGAACATTTACTAACTTGTTGTGTTTTTTGTGTGCAATTTGCTGAAAAACTAGCTACTTACGATTTGGGTTCAACCTCTTACCCCGCACTTTAATCGAGCGCATTTTCTCCAGTACGGCTTTACCCAAATCTAAAAGCTTCTTGACCGGAGCGTACAGCCTTTTAGTCCAGAGTAACGCAAAATGAAGCGTTATTGTAGTGTTATCGTCTATTTTTAATTATTATCTTTTTGTTGTTTTTTTTGGTCATGTTTTTGTTGCTTTTTCAGCGCTTTTTTGTCACTTTTTGGCGGCTTTTTTTGTTGTGTTTTTGTCACTCTTGTGTGGCGTTTTGTGTTGCTTTTCCATCACTCTTTATTTGCGTGTTTTTGCCGCTTTTTTTAAAATTGCGCTATTATTGCTTTTCCGGCATGTTTACGTCGCTCTTTTCCCGTCACTTAGAAGAATGGGACATAGGGTGTTGAAATGGTGTAGTGAAAATATCGCAATAATATCGTTATCGCGATATTGCGCCGCCCGTATCGCATATCGCAAGTCATTTCAATATTGTTCAGCCCTACTCTGAACCCCCATGGTTTGGAGAGATATGTTTTCTCAGAACAGGGACCTAAACAACAACTAAACAACTAACTTAAAATCATCAGTAAAGTCTATTGATGTTTTCTATAACCCTCTAGTCATTCGAACCAACTGGATTTTCTTGACCTTTAGTCGACCATCTTCTTCAAAAGGCCACTTCTGACCGTGTCCCCGCCAGATCACACAGGGGATTTCACGGTTAGACTCTAAAGCAGTAGCTGTCAAACTGATTCAATCAACAACGGCGAGATAAAAAACAAAAAAAAAACAACAATCCATGAAAGCAAATGGATCTTCCGGACTTGATTAATGTTAAGATGAATAATACATACAATTCATGGCCACTCATTGGTAGAGTATCACAAAATGCGTAAACTAGGTTGTATCACGATAGCTGGAGGATTAGCCTAAGCAAGATTTTTTTTGGACGTTCCCGTCAATATAACAACCGCACATGAAAGGTTTTTTTTTTTTTAAGCAAAGAAAGTTTCAAACCAACCGTAAACTTCGATTCAATCATGCTAAACCAGGGCTCATGTGAAGACCTAATCTGATTTGAACTTTGATAGGACAAACCACCCTGACTGGGAGGCTACTAAGTAATGACTCAGCTTTATTTTTTACATTTTTTTGTGCTGAGTTGCATTACCGTTCCGCTAAAAGTTTTTGTGGTCTTTTTTTTTTGGCGCTTATCTGTCACGTTTTTGTTGCGTTTTCATCCTCATTTACATTGCTATTTTGATGCTTTTTTTCAGGAAGCTTTTAGATTTCGGTGATGCCTGGATCCCTGGATAACAACTGGAGAAAATGTTGCTTGTGTAGGGTGAGGGTTAAGAGGTTAAAGTTTGGGTTATTGACAAAATATAAATAAAGCGAGCAAAAAAAAAAAAGTAATCATGTTATGTGAAGTATTGCATATAAAGTATCGGAAATGAGATAAGAAATAAGACCGCTTCCTATAACCTCAGAGAGGAAAACAGCGTTTCCTGTATTGCGTGCTCACAGTGACACAGTGACCTCGTTCCTCTGAATCAGCGTTTGTTCCTTCTCTCTTTCTCTCTCAGGGCAGGACCTCCAACCCCACCATCTGTTTTGGCGACAATGAAGGGGTAATTACATTTTTCTTTCCCCCCCCATTTGTTGTCAGTTGTTGTCACATTTTTACTTTTCCTGCCCCGTAATAACAAACAAAAAAAATGTCCCTATTGTGTGGGATTTTGCAGAAAATCACCATCCCCTGCAGCGACGGCCAGGACAAAGTCAGTGTCTTCACCATCACTCTGAACAACGTGTCCAGCCACAACCCACACGGCCGCTTCGAATGTGTCCAGCAGACCAACACCAGGTGATCAAGCGAGAAAGGATTAAAAAAAAGGCTGATTTTGTTTGTCGCCAGTCAGGAATACGTTTTTAAGCTGCCCTGTTTGTTTATTTATAGGCAACATATAACCTGTAATTGCAAAGACGTTACACACATTTTGTATGTTTCTGATGGATTACTAAAAATTTCATAAAATTCTGTTTAGTTTGGTAATTTCTTCTTCTACTACAGAATATGTTCCAATCTGTTTCCTGGATTTAGTTGTGAAAAGGATTTAGAATTTGGAAGTATCAAGTTGCCTTGGACTCGTTCTGTGCTCAAACTGTACTCATCACAGTGCCATCAATTTGTTAGCTTGACGTTGTCTAAAAATAGTGGCTTGTATTTAGTGTTTGCTTTGGTTAATTTCCCTTTGTTGCCAGCGGAGGGTTCTCCAAGTAACCCCATATGATGGCTAAAAGAGCAAGTCGTTTCTCATGTAGGGCCTTTTCTACGCTAACCTGTTTAAGGCGAGACACGGCAGGTGAAAGTATCGATTTTTCACGCAGTGGTTAAAGTGGAAATTGTTTAGTTAGCTTTCATGTCAGAGTAAAAAAAAAGACAAAACTTACCCTGTACAATGCTTATTTTATGATGTTTTGTCGTTAGGGAGGTGGAGATATTTAGAGGTCTTTTCTGTAAGCGTAGTATTTACTCTCACGGACAATTAATGAGTAAAAAACTGCAACATGCAGTTGTGCTTATAGCCTCTAGGGGCATGAGTTACTTAGTACTTCTTTAGTATCTAATTCCCAGCCTGATTTATTCAGCTTGGAACACAAAAAACGAGGCAAAATTTTAGTTTTTACAGATTTTTTATTCAAAAACCAAACTGGATTCGAAACCCCCTCTGAAAAAAAATCTTTTTATTTATTTGGTAGGGACAGTGCATGTTAATGAACATGTAAACAAGCCACGCCGGATTGTAGTCTTGGGCTAATTTGCATCCGTTGTCCCCCATGCGCACTCTCAAACACACTCACATTCATCCTGGCCTATTGTACATGTTTATAGCGGTAGGGGAAACCGGAATACCTGGAGGAAACCTACGCAGACACGGGGAGAACATGCAAACTCCACACAGAAAGGCCCCGTCCCTGGTGGGAATCGAACCCGGACCCTTTAGCTGTGAACCACGAGCGCTAACCACTGTACTACCGTGCCACGTGCTAATGTGTCAACAAAATAAATCCATACATTTAAACCTGGGTCTATCCATTATTTAGATTTCATCGCTGTAAATATTGGCAATTTTTATGCACAAAATGCCATATTCTTTTTTGATATGAAAACATGAAATGACAGAAAACATACATTATATTTTTTCCTCATATTTATATCAGTAATGTTCAGCCAAAGTTTCAAATTGACATCTCTAAATGTATTTATTTTTTCCCACGTGCAGTGTCTCACCTTAATTAATTGATTGCCTTTTTAAAAATCTAATGAATTTTAATTCGTAAAAAAGCAATGCAGAAGTGTCCAAAAGCAGGCATAGGTCCACTACAAGACTTTGTGTTCTTTTGTTGTAGTCGTCAGGATAGAGATTAATTGTGCATTTTTATTATGTAGCATATTCCCACTGATTTACCGATGTTACAAACAGCCACAGAATCCATATTTGAGCGATCCGTGACGCAAGTTATTTTTTACCGACTGGATGAAAGGTCTTTTGAGGACTCGTTCGTTCGCACCGTGTAATTACTGTCTCCCTCCCTCCTCCAGAGCGGTGGAGGAGCTGTCATGTCTGGGGGTGATCCAGAAGAAGATGACGGTGAACGCCACAGACGACTCGTATGACAAAGCCAAACAGAGCATGGCCCAGGCCGAGGAGGAGACGCGCAGCAGGGCGGCCATCGTCATCAAGCACGGGGCCGTTTCCAGGGTACCATACGCACGCACGCGGCGGCGACACACACGCCAATGATTAACCTTTATTTCAGCTCAAGTTAAAAGACACATGAATAGATTTAAGATGTTTTCAAATGCAAATTCCAAACACATTGCACACTATAACGGCCCTATACCAGATTTCCTTTCCTACTAATGGTCTACAATGAGTCCTTCAGTATATTGTATCAGCAGTTATTTATGGGGCGTATTGTTTTTGCAACCTTTAAATGAATGTCCGCCATAGGTAAATCGCAAAAGTTGAAATTATTTTGTTTATTTAAAGTGATGGTCTGTAAGTTTGCAAAGTGAGGAGAGATGGAGTGAAATTTGAAAGCAAGCAATCAAATTCCTTCCCTCTTTAACCAGAAAGCCCTTGTTAGTTTGCAAAGTGAGGAGAGCAGGAACAGAATTGTCAAAGTGAACGATCAAACTCCCTCCTGATTGGAGCTGACAGCCCGGTTCACAAGAAAAGCTCGTCTCATTGGTCAACGCGGGAGGATACTAGACTCTGATTAGTTGCTGAGATCCAGGAAGGAGGGTCTTTACAAAATATAACATATATATTATGACTACTTTATATCAATATGCAAGACCAGGTGGTTGATTTTGCACATTTTATAACATTTGTTAAACATTTAGACTTCCAGACTATCACTTTAATGTATGTCTATGCTAAAACTGAATATCGATGCCTCTCATTGGGGTCTTATTATGAATAAAACCTGCTGTAGTTTGGACCTCTACACAGTTTGAAATGCCCGTCATTCTTCATATTTCCATCATCTGGCTCGAAATAAAAAGTGTCCTAAAATCTCGCTTTAAAAAAAACAACAACTTGATATTCATTGCAAATTTTACCCACAGTATTTGTCATGAAGACCGCCATCAGCTCTAAAACAGACACGCGCTGAGACCCACTCCTGCTAAGAGCTTACACAACACGAAATAAGACTGGCCTCAAGACAAGTTTGTCCTGCGCTGCGTTTCAGCCATCTTGCTCCAGTTGCCATAGAAATTTGTATGAGCAGAAATTGCCTCGGAGCATGTTCAGAGCATGTTTCCGTCGACATGTCATGCATGTTAATGCGACTTAAAAACTCCAAACTTTAGTGTATGTACCCTCTACCTGATTATGTTGCTATAGCTGAGGGAAATTTGTTCTAGCATTAAAGCAGATATTTATGAAAGCACCAGACCACCATACGTTGTCTTTATTACCCTTAGCCTTGTTATTTTTTAATTATAACATAAGCTAATGTATGTGCTCAGAAAATACACTCATGTTGGATGATCTTTAGAGGTCGACTGATGTAAGTTTTACTAAGGCCAATGCAAATTTTGGGGGGGTTTTATTGGCCAATGCCGATATGTATGGCCGTTATTTCCAAATGTCTCGTCTACACTCCTGTGTATGAAGCTTCTAAAAAGTAAACCGTATCAGTGTTGAACTGTGACACCAGGGGGCGCTTTATTAGGGGCATAGGGCTGATTTATTCAGGACATTCATGTTTAGTCAGAGGGAGCTTGTTTTAAAGACAAAAATCAGCAGATTCCAAAACTAAAAATTATAGTTCAGAAATGATAAGCCAAAGTCTGCAACATAAAACATATAAAATACGATCCAAGATACATAAAACTTGTAACTGAGTTTAACCACGATGTTTCTCGGCTCCTGAACTGTAGGAAGTTGTGGGAGGACTCATTTAAGGCCCTGGCTGAGCTTTTTGTAATGCAAAGAACGGGACATCTTTATCACTTTCGGTTCCGGAGATATCGCCCTTTAACTAGCTCCTAAGGCCATTGTTTGAAAAGTTTGTTTGTTTTTAAACATGGATACAGGTACTTAAATGTGCAGGGACGTATTTGAATGGGACACTGCACAGAGTTTAAAGTGTTTTAAAATATTAATAATTATAGTAAAATATAATTATAATGACTGATTTTGTGATGTGATTGGATAAATATTGCAATATATATAGGTCTTTTTGCTCATACAAATGATTTGCAACCCTGTGGATCTTCCTTTTGTTATTTTTTTTGCTATCAACACAAAAAACCTGGCACTGTCTCCCGTCTAAAAGAGGGACATCATCACCTTCTGCAAACAAACTATAACATTGTTCAACCCTGCAGTGCACAGATAAGCTAAACTTGTTTTGCATTTGGCTGCCACAAAACCACTTCCCTAAACAGACAAACAGGTATATGCAGAATGTTTACAGGGTTTAAAGCCATGTAAAATCCACTCCTCCCTGCAGGCTCTTGTGCTACAGGTTGTGGTTTAATTAGACAGCAGTTTTTGTTGTTTTAGAGTTTGGCGACCTAATTGTTGTGTGCTTTGTCTAAAAAAATGTCCTGTATCTGAATCTGTGGTGTGTTCTTCAGAATCTTCACTTTAGGGCTGCACAGTATGAGAGATAATTGATGCAACAGTGGAGCAATAACAATGCGTGTACAATTCTTTGTGACCGTGAAGTTCCTGTTGCGCTACACATTACGGTCTGAGTCATGCATTGTGTTTCGAGATGACCGAGATTTGTGAAACTGATCATTGCTCGAGAGAAAATGATTCACCTGTGTTCTTCTATCTACCATGTAGCTAGCACAATTAAGCACAACTGAATCAATCCTAACGGTCACAATTAGAGATGCACTGATACCACTTTTCCCCCTGTTTATAATGGTATTCAGATGGTTATCACCACTGCTACTAGAGTGGCCTATTTTTAGCATGAGCCTTACTACAACTCCATGTGGATTTTGCCGCGTATTTGCATATAGCTTTTTGGTTATTTTTGGTTCAGCAGTAGCTAAATGTTGCTCAATATGGACATGTCTGTGTAAGTTCTCAGTCGTACAGGAGTTGTCTATCTTCAATGAAGGTACTTGAGTCATCTTCTGTACTCGGTAGTTGAAGTCTCCAAACGTTTCGCCTCTCATCCAAAAGGCTTTGTCAGTGGACGAAATCCCGCTCAGCACGCAGCGTAGATAATGGTCTTTATCTACGCTGCGTGCTGAGCGGGATTTCGTCCACTGACAAAGCCTTTTGGATGAGAGGCGAAACGTTTGGAGACTTCAACTATCAATATGGACATGTTATATCTCTTTTAAGTCAGTGGATTTATTTTACAGATGTGCAAAGTCCCTAAGCATGAAGTGGCTAAGAATCGCCAGACCCGTTAGCTGCCAGTTAGCAACATTAGCCTGCTCGTCTTGAAAGCACTGCAGACTCAGCGCTGTAATCAGCGTTTCCATAGATTACTCGAAAAAGTAATCTGATTACAGATTCCTGATTACTCCTTTAAAAAGTAACGTAGTTACTTTTAAAATCAAGTACCGTATTTTCCGGACTATAAGTCGCACTTTTTTTCATAGTTTGGCTGGGGGTGCGACTTATACTCAGGTGCGACTTATATATCAAAATATATAATTTCACATTGTGTTATTTTCAAACTGACAGCTGCTAGAGGGCGCTCTAGGCTTGTGTATCAATATCTGTTACTCCTGCACAGTTGTACAATGACAAATAAGCACTTACTTACTTACTGTACCACTGAAAATAAAAATAAAAAGAGTAAAGTTAGGAGTGAGCGAGAAACTTGTAAGGGACTGTCGAAAGCAGAGGTTACTCTTTGCAAATGGTTGCTTGAATAATGTGATGCCGGGAGAGGCTTGTAAACGCTGCAGTTATGTTTTTTTCTTCTTGGCAAGGCAAGGCAATTTTATTTATACCGCGCATTTCATACACATTTCATCTTCATTATGCATTTTTTGGCTGGTGCGACTTATACTCCAGTGCGACTTATAGTCCGAAAAATACGGTAATCAGTAAAGTAACTAAATTAGATTAGAAGTTACTTTATTAGTTACGTTAATCAGCTGCCGACATCACCTCCCTGCCTCAATATCCGAATGATACTGGTTGACTTGGAAAAGTAACTTTAATCTGATTACTGGTCTGGAAAAAGTAATGCGTTACATTACTCGTTACTGAAGAAAGTAGTCAGTAACTCGTTACTAAGAAACTCTTAGGTCAGAATTCTCCAGCTTGTTGTCATGCTCTGCTCAAGCCTCAAGTGGTATCGGTTTCTGGTATCGGGACCATATTTATGAGTACGAGTACAGGCACATGTTACTGCTCCGATACTGGCATCGGTGCATCCCTAGTCGCAATAAGCTAAAGTTAAGACACTGTTTCCTCAATAATGTAAATCTATTGAATCAACCTCCACCTATAATAAAACTAACCATTTTGGTCTTTCATAGGTCGGAAGGTGACTGTGCGCTCCTCTGCGGTTTCCAGCCAAACCAAGCCCAAGCAGCCGGGCCACTCCCTCCTCAGCAACATAAAGAAGGGGGGGGCAAGTCCAAAGTGAAGAAAACCACTGGACCTTTGGGTCCGAACAGCGCTGGGAATGAGGTCCAGTCAAGGCAGCTGAGGGAGAGGGTCACACACCTGCTGGCTCTGAAACCCTACAAGAAACCCGAACTGCTCCTCAGGCTGCAGAGGGACGGGCTGAAGGCAGCCGAAAAGGAGGAGCTGGACACTATGCTGCAGGAGGTAAGGCCAAAGTCTGACAACATTATGCCAAGATCAACTGGTTTCACGATTACCACGATTATAAAAGGACATGATATGTTAACCGTGAGAACTAGAAGCCGTGGTTACCACTGAAATTTCTCACGCGAGGTTATCGGCCGCTACATGGCACAAACAGAACGTAAACTCACCGATAGTTGATCAAGGCAGAAGATTTTAGTTTTTCCATTTCCCTGTTTGAATTTAAATCTAAAGATGGACACAGCATGAAGGTTACTTAACATTTGTCTTCCTGTGAGTAATAAAAATTCGTCTTACCACAGGTGGGCCAGCTGAGCAGTAAAGATGGCGCTTTTGTTTTGAAAGACAGTCTGTACAAAGAGTTGCAGAAGGACTGGCCCGGCTACACCTCGGGAGACCAGCAGCTTCTCAAACGGATCCTCGTCAGGTGAGGTTCAACTTATTTTTCACCAGAACATAAGAATTTGCTTCGTTCACTGATCACCGACCAATTGTAGCACAGGGAGGAGTGAGCGGCACATCACAATGAGCATAGCCAGCAGGTTATTGGAGACAGAAGTCCCAGCTCTACGCAGATCTTATCGCTGACCTCAAAGTTACCGGCACATATCACGTCCAAATAAAATAAAAGGTTCGGAGGCGGGGGTACAGTATGAGTGTCGCCGCGAGTGCCTGAGTGTCATCCAGCACTCTCCCACACACAATAATAAAGGCATGCAGCGTGGGTTGGCCTATGATCCGGCAATAACTACTGCTGCTCTTGGGTCAGGGGCATTTTTGGTACAATTTGAGCTGGATTCAGGATCTAGGACAAAAACTGCTCACACTGTGCTACCATACTGTACCAGTGGAGCATGAGAAAGTCCCAGCTCTATCCTTGGAGTCCCCATTTACTATTTGCCACTGCATTTTGGGGGGGCACATCTGGCGCAAGGACAGCGCTGCTCCAAATGCGACGTTCGACAGGCGTCATCTTGCTGTTGCGCTATTTGACTGCGCCACTGGCGAGAGGGCGTCACTTATTAAAACTAAAAAGTGGTCGACTGAGGCGTGGTTTATTTCACATTCTTGTTTATATCGCACTGTCTTGTGTTCTTCCTTTAGCAAGATAGGAAGAACACAAGACAGAGCTTTAATATGGTCATACTAAGAACTTGAGTTAAACACTGTCCGTGTCCGGTGTCCCAGGAGAAAGCTGTACAGTACAGCCGTTCCCAGTGTGGTTCCAGCCTGCACTCACCCCCAACTCCCCCACCTCCCCTCGCCCCTTCCCGGCCTCGGAATCTGGTTGGAGGAAAAGGTTTTTCTACATAACATCGCCATGGGAGTCTGTCCTGCCCACATACAGCGCTAGGTCTGGAGGTGTAAGATAGTGCGCTCCTACTAAGTGCAAAACTTACACTATAGAAACGTTTAGAAACACAAGATCCGGCCCAATGAATCTCTCAAGTGTAAGAAAATTAATTATACTGTAGTCTTATTGCATTTTTTTCCCGACTACTTATAAAATTGCCTCCACACTGAGGTAAAGCTATGATTAATACGTACCACAAGCATTATCCTGCCTAGCTAAGTAGTCGTTGAAAAAGTCTTTGTTTTCCTGTTCCACTGTATCTAATAAGTGCTTCTTCACTGCATACAGGAGGCTTTTCCAGCCACAGCAGAACCTCCTCTCCGTCCCGGAGGCCCAGGTCAGTCCGTTAAGAGATACTCCCAACTCCTCCCCAGCCCACCGCCCCAAACACTCGCTGCACGAAGAGTACACCGACCCCCTGGTGAACAAGCGCCCCAGGATATCCCGCATGTCCGCCAAAACGGACACGTCCACGCCCCGGCCGGCAGAGCAGGCCGCTCAAAGGGACAAAGAAGGGCAAAAGTTAGACCCCAGGAAGCTGCTCCAGTCTCTGTCCGAGGCGGAGGCGGCCAAAAGACTGGAGCCGCCGAGAGGAGGCGAGGAGTTGACGAGGGGAGCGCGAGAAAATGACAAAAAGACGAAATGCGATCAGCCGCCGGCGCCGCTGGTAGTGCCCGATCTGAACAGGCCCAAAGTCACCAGGAGGAAAAGCAGGCACAAACACAAGGAGAAGGTAACCACACTTTATCAAACGAGATTAAGGCCAAAGTAAAAACGTTTGTCCTTTTTTTTACAAATGTGACCAATACTGCTACTGTTATAATATATTTTCTGATGTTTTTTTGTTTTTTTTAATAAGGAGAAAGATAGAAGCAAAGAGAGAAAAGCCAAGGTAGAAGACGACCTGAACCAAATCTCTCAAGATTACACAGGCAAGTTTACTCCTTATATCTTAAAACAGAGTCCTTTACATTTTTCAAGTATTTTAAAAGATAATTGAAATGATCCCTTTTTCATTCAGATTCATGTGAAAAGCTGCTAGACTCTAACATACTACAAGCATATGACACGATGGACTATTTATCGTAAGTACAATATACGAATATAGTTTTTCTATTAATTCATACACTGTCCACCTGGATGCAACTGTTATGATGCCTCCATAACAGTCCCTCCAGGATTCTGCAATGATGCGATCGCAAATATTAACGCTAAATCAACTCATTCCTACCTCTCCTAACATATTTGTAGCATCCAAATTCATCACAGGGACAAGTTTATAGACACATTTCACAACTTTCAAGGTCGCTTTTCAGGGTCACGTTCTCATGCTAATAAAAAGCCTGAAAGTTCATGAAATTGATACAAATGTTTTATAATTAGATGCACAGTGTTTTTCCTACTAATGTTTGTGTTAACAATATACTAACGGAGGATAACATTTTGTTCCCTTTGTTGAAATAAAAAATCAGGTATAGTGCCTTAGACTTTGCAACTTCTGTGCAACTAAAGTGAGTTTCTGATCAGTTAAATACATTTTTCTTGTTATATCTGCACTTAGGAAATGTCCAGCGCCTCTGCGGATTGAACATGCTTCTGTTTTTTAGATGATACAACTATTTAAAGTAATGCCTATATAAGTATTTTCCTATTCCCCAGTCTCTTTGGTTAAAACTGATGTAAAATACAAAAAAGTTTGATTTTGATACAAAAATATATCGTTTTAAGCAGAAAAAAATAAAAATAATCACGTTTTATCACAACTTTTGGAAAAATGGCCCGCAAAATCACGCATTTTAGCAACAATCACAAAAAATGCCCCCGAAATCCTGCAGGGACTGGTTCTGTGCCCAAAGAATGAGATCAGCTGCACTGCCTGTCTCACTCTTTATAGCCGTTTCTGGCGGAATATAGACTTATTTTTCACGCACAAATAAAGTCAAGTCTAAGTCGGGTCCATATGGATGTTTTCACACAGCAGATTGTTCAGTAGAAGTGTAAAAAACAAGAAGATCTGGCTGCAGCTGATGGAGAGTCACGTGATCAGTGGAGCTCCAGACTTCCACAGGAAATTACGTCAGCTCCACTTTGGTTCCCCACGACATTTATTTAAGTTAATTTCAATAAAACACCTTTCGTACACTCCGCTATCCTTAAGGTTAGGATTAGGGTTTGGTTTAGATTAGTTTAAGCGTTGTCCTGCAGAGGCAACGTCATTTCCTGTGGAAAAGTGGAGCTCCACTGATCACGTGTCCCTCCATCTACTGCACCCAGACCCTTCTCGAAAAATCGGCAGTCACGTAGCATGCTTCATGTTAGCATTCTCCATTTTGTAATTATGGGCTGTTGAACCACTTTGCTCCTCTCCATGTCTTTGTATCTTTATTGGGTAGAAAACTATATTCATAATTCTGCATTTGTTAAAGTGGTTTAGAAGAAATTATAGAAAGTTTAGATTTTTCTCCTCTTTGTTTTACAACAGCTTCAAACATGACAATATATGGGCAATTCCAGAGACGCCGTCTGTATCTGTCATCAAATTACGAGATCTTGGTGAAACATGAATGCAACACTGGATGTTTTCACATTGCCGAAGCTTACTGA